>OU744726.1:68322975-69522975 GCA_916613615.1 Steromphala cineraria | reverse complement strand
CACAGCCGATATTCAAGAAAATAAAGACGACATAACTGCTCTTCGAAAGGAATTTTCTGAGTATAAACAACAGACAGAAAAACGTTTCCTACAGCAAGAACTTTATCAACGTAAGTCAAACCTCCTAATCTATGGCGTACCCGACCACCTGGACCCGGAAAAGTCGACCCGCGACTTGTTAAAGGAGCTCAGCCTACAGCGTGCGGACGAGATGCCGTTTGCAAATATCCACAGACTACCGCGCCTAGGAAACTGGGAGAGGACAAAGGATGCCCCGAAACCTATCGTAGTGAAATTTGTTCACATGCAAGACAGGAACGATGTCCATGATGCGTCTTTTAAGAAATGGAAAATCACGAGGGATAAGAAGATTTCGATCAGGACCGACCTCCCGGTACCGTTGAAAAAGCGACGATCACATCTGGCTGCTAAGGGCTACGAACTTCGACAAAAACTCCATGTTCAAACGAAAATTCTGGAAAAGGGGATCGATGTTACACTTCAGATTCGTAAGGATAAGTTATCTGCATGGCAAACCGTCGATCTCGACGACAGGATCGAGAACATTAAGCTGTAAGTGACCAATAACAACTTCTTGTAACACGGCTCACTTCGGTCTATAAAACACGTGCTTGTGTTTACAAACATATTGTCACATGACCGTCACGTGACAGCAGTGTTTTCAAAGGTTGTGTACAACGAACTAGTGAGTATAGTAAAAAGGACATTTACTGATGATTTAGTCTCTGTTGGACAAAGTTCGATATTCTGATATTTGTGAACTCTGTTGCCGCTGATTTTATTTCTACTTATAGGATATGTATTCATTTACGGCTTCTTACGATATTAAGGTCTAAATTGCTAAGATAGATTCTGTTTTGTTTACATGTATAATGTCCTATTTTCGATCACTATCTGGGCAATATTGATTTTAGTTTTTTGACTTGTTGTTGACAATTACTCAATATTATTTATGTCTATATAGGTGGAAGGTTAGGCATATCTTCACCTGGATACTCATGTTCTTTGTTTTAGTTAAAGAAAACATAAAAAATTCCATTTCATCTGATTCCAAACTATGTAAAGGCACTATAATTATGTTATCAAAAAACTCTTATGGATAATAAGATTAAAATAGTCTCTGCAAACTGTAGAGGTTTAGCTGACAAAAGCAAGCGAAAAGAAATCATGAAAATTTGGCGAAAAAAGAAGTATTCAGTTATATGTCTCCAAGATATTCATATCTCTGAAAAAGATAAGGACCTGTTTAGAAATGAATGGGGTCTGAATTGCATAATAGCACCATTTGCATCTAATTCAAGAGGTGTAGCAATACTATTCAATAACAACACATAAATTGAAATTCATAAAAGCTTTATTGATGATGGGGGAAATTATATCATAACAGATATGACAATTGATGGTATTAAGATGACCTTGTCTAATCTTTATGGCCCAAACAGAGATGAACCTTCATTCTATATTAAAATATTCAAGTTGATTGAAGAAATGGGAAATGACTCTATGATACTATGTGGGGACTGGAATCTTGTATTAAATCCAGCAATTGACTTGGAAAACTATAAACATGTTAACAATCCAAATGCAAGAAATATTATTGTTGAAAAAATAGAACAATTTGATCTTGTTGATGTATGGAGGGAACAAAACCAGAATTCTCGCAAATTTACATGGTGGAAGAAAAACCCAAAGCAACAAGCTAGACTAGATTTTTTCCTTATTTCACAAGATCTTTTTAATATTTCATGTGACACTGCTATAATCCCAGGCTATAAATCTGATCACTCTGCCATAACTTTCTCATTTTCAAATTCTTTAAGTAGAGAACGAGGAAGAGGCTACTGGAAATTTAACACCTCGCTATTACGTGATGAAAAATATATAAAGATTTTTAAGGAAACTTTAAAAGAAAATATATCTGAATATGCTTACCATACCAGGCCCGGAGAGGATGTTGATGCACTAATTAATGATGAAACCTTACAACTAAAAATATCAGATAGCTTATTTTTAGAGACATTTCTTATGAAGAAGAAATAAAAGGAATTCAAATAAGAAATAGAATAACCTGGTATGAGGAAGGAGAAAAACCGACTAATTACTTTTGCCATCTTGAAAACAGAAATTACTCTAGTAAATTGATAAATAGTTTAAAGAAGGCTAATGGGGATATCATTACAGATGGAAAAAGCATTTTAGAGGAGCTGAACATTTTCTACACTCAACTTTATAAAGAAACAAACATTGATGAAAATAATACAGATAAATACTTGATGAAATAGAAACACCTAAGATAAATAAATCAGATTATGATAACCTTGAAAAAGACTTGACTATGGAGGAAATAAAAAAAACTGTCTTATCTATGAAAAACAACAAGAGCCCGGGAATAGATGGATACCCTATTGAATTTTTTTAATTCTTTTGGAAGGACTTAGGTCTTTTTATCTTTAGATTTATAAAGGAGTGTTTTGACAATAACTCATTAACATGCACAATGAACAGGGGAATTATCACCTGCCTTCCAAAACCAAATAAAGACAGAAAAATACTAAAAAATTGGCGCCCAATCTCATTGCTCAATGTTTTATATAAGATAATAAGTTCATGCATTGCAAATAAGCTGAAGAAAACTTTGAACACAATCATACATGAGAACCAAACAGGATTTATTCCAGGGAGATGTATCAGTGAAAATACTAGGATGCTCTATGATATCATATTTGAAGCTATAAAACTAAACAAACCTGGATTGCTTCTGCTTATTGACTTCGAAAAGGCCTTTGATACAATATCCAAACCTTTTATATCAAAAGTAATGAAAAAATTTGGCTTTGGGCCTAATATTATCAAATGGGTAGAAATATTAACTTCAAATACAACAGCCTCAGTAATTCAAAATGGACATTTGTCTTCCTTTTTTAAACAGGAAAGGGGATGTAGACAAGGGGATCCAATCTCACCTTACTTATTCATCCTTGCAGTTGAAATATTAGGTATAATGGTAAGGAAAAACCCTGACATAAAAGGAATAGAGCTTAATGATAGGGAACATAAACTTGGACAGTATGCTGATGATACCCAACTATTTTTAGATGGATCTGAAAAAAGTCTAAATGCAGCATTAGAAACACTTCAGACATTTTACCAAATTTCAGGGCTTAAAATGAACATAGAAAAAACTAAGGCGATTTGGATAGGATCTTTGTCTGAAAGTACTATTACTTTAGTCAGTGACCTTAAACTTGACTGGCATAAAGGGAACTTTGACATTCTAGGAATCACATCGAATGCTTCATTAAGTGATCTATGGGTGATAAACACAAGAAAACGATTAGAACATATTAACAGATTATTTGCCAATTGGCGCAGAAAAACTTAACACTTATTGGAAAAATTACAGTTATTAAAACCTTGGCTATATCAACCTTAGTACATATCTTCTCTGCCTTGCCTAATCCACCCAAAACATTCATTAAAGAATTAAACAAGATAATCTACAGATTTTCGTGGAATAACAAAAATGATAAAATCAAGAGATCAACTATAAGTAGAGACCATCAAGACGGAGGTCTAAGATTGATTGATGTTGAATGCTTTATTAATGCTCTTAAACTATCTTCATTGAAAAAATATATTAGAAAATCAAATTCTTCAAACATTTTTCCCTTAGATAATCTTTTCAAACTAGGTTGTAATGGGGTTGATTCTTTATCTGAACATGACAATCCTTTCTGGAAAGATGCTTTATCTGCATGGAGGATTTACTACCAAAAAATAACCTTTAATGAAAATGACATGGACCAAATCCTCACTCAACCACTTTGGTATAATCATCTTTTTAAATCATCTTATATTATTAAAAACTGGTTTAATCTTGGAATCCAAAATATTATGGATATATGTGATGAAAATGGCTTCCTAAGTTTTGAAAAATTTACAGAAAGATACAAAATTAAAGGAACCTTTTTAGACTATCAACGGCTAATATGCAATATTCCATCCAACTGGAGATATCAAATAAGGAATACAACACCATTATTCAACCTACCTCATGTTACAAATAGTTACAAAAAAACGTTTACCATGGCTGAAAACTCCAGGAAATATTATGATGTGTTAATTATAAATGATACAACACCCAAGTCATAAGAATATTGGAATTTGATATTTTTGCATGAGATTGAATGGAAAGATGTATTTAGTTACTACCGTAAATCCACCAAAGATTGCAAGCTGTTGGATTTCCAATACCGGTTTATTAACAGAATTATTTACACAAAGAAAGAATGAATGAAAATGAAATTAGTTGATAATGATACTTGCTCTTTCTGTAAAAATGCTCCAGAGGATATATCACATGTTTATTTTGACTGCCATCTTGTTCAAGACTTTTGGCATAAAATTGAGGCTTTCTTGAATGACAATTTTAAAAGGAATCTGAAATTGTCTAAATTCATTATTATGTTTGGAGTGTTCTCAAAAACACAAATTCTAAATCACATTTTACTTATTGCCTAAAGATATATATATATATCAAGTCTAAAACAACAAGATATATCCTATGCAGCATTTTTGTCAATACTTAAGGATGTACATAATATAGAAAGATTTATTGCAATAACAAATGACAGATATTATCACTTTTCCAGGAAATGGCAAGGCCTGGCCATGATTCTATAATTTGTTCACGAAGCACCCATAAAATCCCTGAAATGCTGTCCATTTTACAGACAAATACTCTCTTAAGCCTTAAAGATTGCATTATGACTATTGTATGAAACCAAATGTATAGTTGTTCTTCTGCAAAATTGTTTATTGCCACAACATAGATGCAACTCTGTTATGTTCATGCTGAAAATGGAATAAAAAAATTAAAAAAAACAAAAAACTTATCGTCGAGATACAAATTATTCTCTGACCTTTTCAAACGTGTTGTTATCAATCAACAGCACCTCCTTTTATTAATATCATGTTAAATACATAGAGATGAATACACAAGAAAGTGGGTCACATGACTTTTACAAATCGAGTTCGAGGTTTTGAATTACAAGTGTGAGACAAATTGCAGTTGTTTTTTAAATATCATATGTAAACTTACACTAGATTGATGTGTCGAACGGCTCTCATCGGTTCAGTGTATCTCTGAGGTTGGTGTACCTTTTTGGCTGCACTGGATTGGCATAGATGTGATCGGTACACTCTCTCTGTTATGGACGTACGCATTGAGAAATGTCTTTGAGTATCCAAACGCATTTTGAAGAGATAACTGGCAGTTTCCATTGCCCTGGAAACATCGTCAGGGCGTAGTACTCCCGTCCCTTTAGGGTCTAGATCTTGGAAGTTACCAAAGAAGTTCTCGGAATCCAGAGATGTGGGTGCACGTACATTGTAGGAACCTGTTTGAGACATTACAAATAACTGAAGACGACGGTCAATATTCGTCAGCAATCCCTCAAACATAACTACTGGCAATCCGTTCACATAGAGACCTGGTGGGGGAAAATCCAAAAAGTTCACACCCTTTAAAAGAAGATGTCTGAGTTCTACTCTACGCTTATAACGCTCTTCTGCAGAAATACCAGAGTCGTCTTCTGCTTCATACCAACGTCTAAATATATCACAGAATTGAGCTTCGTTCTCAAATCCAATGTCTCTCATCTCACTGGCCACTTCCTCACTGAATGTAATTTGTGCAAGTGAATTTGATTGCCGATCAATCAGATCCTGTACCATAGGGACACTGAGTTTAGTTTTACCTTGCTCAGCAACAGTTTTCCAAGCATCTTTATTGATAGACAGCGATGGGACACCTTTCTTACAGATGTGGCTTCGTGCATTTACAAAAAGATTATGTGTATCCAAGATATGCAGAAGGTGTGATTGGCAGGCATCTACCCACTCTGGTTGACTGTACCATACATGGATGATATTGTTAGCTCCAACAGTTACTGTTTGAAAAGGAGAGGTGTCCCGCCAATCGCCTATCATTATTTTGCACTGTCTGGTTGCAATGATTGCGTTCAATGCATGCTTTGGATATTTCCTAGAAAGCAAATCTTTCAGTATTGCCCTCAATGTTTTTGGACTTTTCAGCTTCACAAGTGTTGTTCCATCTCCAATTAAATGAGATAGAGCATTCACAGCTTCTTGTTTGTTTTTGTATTTTTGAATCTGTGAACCTGGTGACGCCAATGGAATACACTGAACAATTTCTTTGTGTGTCAGTTCTTTATTAATTGATTTTGCACTTTGAAGAAATGGTTGAAACTGATTATAAGACATTGCTGACCATTTCCTACCACGGCGACCTTCCTGAGATTTCAACCAATCAAGTATCGTTTTGGTAGTTTCATGAGTTGTTGAACTACTTGCAATGTGATCGCCATCTATAGATCTTCTTGCATGGCTACGTGTTCATGGTCTTTTTGTTTTGATTCATCATCGAATAGGCCGTCAAATATTGGAAGAACATCAGTGTTAGTTCCGGAGCCACATGTTTGATTTCGTGTGACATCACTCAGAGCATCGATGGCATCGTCATCGAAACAGGGTTCGTCATCGCCAGTTGGTAGAATCTCCTCAATCATTTCATTTGTTTGTTCAGGCGTAGACTCTTTCTGGCCAGTTGTTGTCTTAACTTCCACTAGCTTGACGATACGCGGGGGCGTGTAAAGAACTTCTCTAGACACTGCCTTTAAGCCAAATACTTCGATTGAGGTAGACCCTTCCTTGTTGTTTACATGCATGTCAACTTTATCGCACACATCATTCCATTTGCTTATGTGCCCTGCAAAATTAACATCCATTAATGCCTTCACTTGCTGTGTTGGGTATCTTCCGTGCATAATCCCAAGCATCCTTCATGACTTGCAACATGGTCAGTGGTTCATTTCTGCATCCCCGTACTGCATTTCTGTAGAATTGACCATCTGAAGATATTACAGGCACGTGGATTCCCTTTTCATGACATTTGACCAGAACATCTTTCATTACTTTCCTTATAACATCAACTGGGAGGCTATATCCAGAGAGCCCATAGCATACAGGTATAGCATGTGGAATTTCACTTCTTGCTATTCTGTCCAAGTCTGATAGCATAACAACAAATACCTCCTTTGCAGCTAGCCTTGTCAACTGGTGTGCTGTTTTCAAACTATTGTGCGTCTGCAAAAGAATACCAGAAATGTCCATAATAGCCAGATAGAGAAAATGAAGTAAAAATAACTTTTTGAAAAATTAATTGAATTTATTGATGTTGGCAAAGGAAATGTTATAGTTTACTAATTAATCTTTAATGTTTACTTAGACAAATAGAAAGCACATGGGCTGATAACAAAAATTACTCAATATATTTAATGTGTTAATTACTTGAAATGAACACCATTTTCACATTTCACTACTTTAACAGAATAAGGAGTATGATACAATGTGCAGTTGGACTGATAACATATCACTTTTGGAAATCCAGATTCGGGTTAAAAGTTAATATGGGCCAGTGATTATAAAAGTTCAGGATTTAACAAATATTCCATTTACTTGCTTTACAATCTCATTATAAAGCTTTGAAATCAAATTAACAATAAAAGTATTACATGTCCTGGATACAAAATAATTATTTGCTTTAGTACTTGATAGATTCGTTGAGTACATACACCAACAAGGATCTCCTGTGCTTTATCCAGTGTTATTGCTTTTGAGACAAGTTTCTTTGTTTTATGATGCACTCTACCACCCTCGGGGTTGTGGTGTTCACAAGCAATGGCGACGCAAGAGGGGAATTCGCCAAGCAAGGTTACTTTTGATTCGGTATATTCCACTAACTCCTTCCGAATTTCTGCGACCAAATTATGCTTTCGTGTTGGTCTTTTAGCGTCATTTGCGTATAGCTGCAAAAGTAGATCCCATAGCTTTCCCCATAAACATTCATCATATGTTGCCAAGTGAAATGGCTTTTCTTTATAATGATGAATGCCGCAACCTTCTTCATGGAACTGAATATGAGGTTTGAATGTAGGCAATATACGGGCAACAATTGTGGCGACAGCGTTGAGTTCGTTCTCATTTCCGTGTTTCATTGCCATTGCAACTGCATCGCTTGGTTCTGGAGGTGTCTTGTTCAAGAATACCGTATCAAAATGCATCTGCTGAGCCTTAAAGGTATCTAATCCCACAG
This sequence comes from Steromphala cineraria, assembly GCA_916613615.1. Lineage (NCBI taxonomy): Eukaryota > Metazoa > Mollusca > Gastropoda > Trochida > Trochidae > Steromphala > Steromphala cineraria. The sequence goes on along the minus strand of OU744726.1, from coordinate 69,514,778 downwards.
CTCTGTGGATCGTGCTACCTGTAACTTTTGAACTGTTTCGGAAGGAGTGCCATTTTTCTGATCGCTGCTTTCACAGCCATGAGTTGTTGCTGTTGTCATGGTTATCTTGAAGACAAACAAAGTTTTCTTGTTCTCCAAGCAGTACAATATTGTCCATTCTGTACAAGTGAGACACACCGCGGCAGCTTGCACACATGATACCGAGTCCATTTACATCACGTAGAAGATCTGAAATACAAGCTGATATCCTATGGATGGAAATTTTAACTGCACTGATTGCATTTTTATATCTCTGTTCATTTGGATTATCAGAAGCGAGTTTATTCAATGTCAATAAGCCATTGTTTTTCTTGACTAGCGTCTGTCTTAGATCTTTAATTCTGCCGCTTAGTACTTGTATTAGTTCTATGCCATGTGTATACAGCACATTCACGTCTTCTTCTAAACATTCGCTGATGATGTTTCTGGAAAACGAGTATAATTTAGACAGATGAGCCTCTATATGCTTGACTTTGTTAAGTTCTTCTTGTAATCTGTCTTGTTTTTCAGACCAGGTCGGTCGTGGTTCATGGCCGAACAAATCAACTTCTCCGTGACTTTTGTCAAATCCCGATGCTACTTTCTTCCCATCAAAACTCAACTGACAGGAAACACCTGTAAAACCCGACTAAAGAGATCAATATTCTCTACAAGAACACCCGGTTTTTCACATTTCAAATCACATTTCTTAATTTCTTCTTCGAAAACTTTAACACTTGGACACACAAAATTTATTTTCGAATCGCATGGTTTCATGTCAGTTTTTTTTACATCTTCCACAGCTTTAAACCCTCCCATAAATCTGATGAACCTAGGTTTGAACAATTTCATTCCAACAGCCCAAAACTGTTTTACTTCTTTTGAGTACTTGATGGAGTGTATATTCGTGCTGTTGTAAAAATGGACAACGTCCAGAAAAAGCTTGAATGCAATGTTATCGCACGGGAATTTGCCCTTTGACAATAATCTAAGGAAAATAAGCCAATCTTCCAAATGATTTGATTTTGACAGCTCAGATAAAACAGTGGGTAAAAGAAGTTGTATTTCCTTCAAATTTGAAAGGTCATTTTCATCCATGTCCTCTTCATATTCCAGACTATCACTTGTATGTGTAGGTGCAGGTTTGAATACTTCTTGCACTGGCGTTTCCAAAGTGTGGTCAGGAACGTCAGATTCAGTTAACTTCTGAACTTTCTTCTGTGGGCTCTTATCAACAGGATAAGATATTTTTTGTTCTCGGGGTTTATTGTTACTTTATCAAAAGAACAAGGAAAGGTAGATCCAGTGACACCATAGTGAACAGTTCTGTAAGATGATTTTTCACGTTTCAGATACCGTACCTCGTGCTCAGAATGATCAGCAATACAATGGTGTAAAGCCTGTGTTTGATTGTCATGATGTTTCCCACAATAGTAACATTTACAGCGGTCCTGTAATGCGAAATAAGAACCCTTTTGAAATATGAAATGATTTTAAGTTCGTAACACTTTAGTCATGGCTCTGTTTATTTTCGTAACAGTACTCATTTAATTTCGTAACACCCGAATAGTCTTTAAACTTACATTTTTCATATAAAACAAATGTTTTGCTACATTAATTAGACTGAATCATTAGAAAACACATTTTTCTTGAAATGTGCATCATAATTTATGACAGAAAGAATACATGAAGTCCATAATATAACCTTTTTCAATCACATCTACACCAAACCATATCTTATGAAAGAAAGACGAACGTATTCTGTTGAAACTAATAATATATACTGTCATCGTTATTAAACCACACCAGAAGGCCTACAATGATAGATTGTACTCACGTCCATGCCTTTTTGGCCGAAAATGTAAACTTGTCAGCTTTTCTGCTCTGCCGGTACTGTAACAGTTGCTAAAAATAGTATCAGGGCTCAGTTCAATCGCATTTTAGCAGTAACCGGCTTCCCGGGAGTGTCTCAGCTGTCTTTCTCCAGGTCATGAATCCCAAACATAACCTCGCTCTCGTGTATTATCCATAACATATCTTCGTATACGAGTCTTCTGTTATCCTCCACATATACTCAGTATGATGGATAACATGAAGCATGGAGTTGTACTGTTGTGGGTGTCGGTGTCTGTTCTCTTGTGACTGTACAACTTGAATATCACACTGCAAGAATGTTGTTTGGGTTTCCCCTAAAATGCTGTTTGATATAAAACAAGCATCAATAAATCTTAAAAAATAAGGGCCTTTGTTGCTGACCCAAACGCTTTTGTATTGTTTTGCACATGCTCGTTCTTGTGTTTTGAAGTTTACTTTATGACCTGTGTAGTGCCTTCAAACATAACGAATCCATTCTACATTTTGGACAATCCTTTGACAAATATATTTCTATGTACTGGTGCATAGTGGATTTCTAGAATGAAAGAATGTTGGCAGAGACTCGTTGCTGTACTCACCGAGACATCTGTAAGCCATTAGAGAAGGAGGTATACCACAACAATTATCTAGCTACTATGTTAAGGTTAATTACCCTTACAAGGTAGTTATTTAAAAAAACTTTTCGAGGGCGCAGCCCGAGATGAGTTTATTTAATTAACTACCGCAGTAAGGGTGATTAAACGACTTACACCACGTTGACATACTTATCTTTGACGTGTGTAACATATTTTGAATGATAAAAAATCATCTACAACAAAATTAGTCCTTTTTTCTAATAAATAACTTCCCTAGGTCGGTTATTGTTTGCACCAAAACTAACAGTGCGCCGAAACGTACCACTTAGCGCTCACGTGACGAAACAGCGCACGCGATTCTCGTGCAAGATTGTCTCTCAACACGTGGCCACACGACAGTCATTCGACGCATTTGGGACTGTTGGTACCGGCTTTTCGATTCAGGTGAAGAAATTGTGAACAAGAGCTCATGGAAGTGGAGTTAGTGAGAAGTAGGATTTCAATACTGGCATTGTTTTAATGATCTTGTGAAACTGAATGACGAAGCAGATCTTGCATTGTGTTGATATTTTTGACAACGTCTACCAACACAGAAAACAACAATAAAGGTTAGTATTGTTGTGAATTGCTGGTAATATAGTTACAAATTATAGATAGAAAACCGGATAATGTAGCGACTGGCGAGTCAATTGATTCTAACGTTTTAGACTTTTATTAACCTAAACAATACGAAAATTTCAATAATTAGGAGACATGTAAATAAAACAATTTAATTTATATCTGTCAATCGGCAGACGGAGTATAATGATGTCTATTCAAAATATTAACGTCTAACATGATTTGTCACTTAAATAAGAAATTGAGAACCATGATAGTAATATACACGGAATTATCCGTCTCACGGCTTAAATATAGTATTTATTAAGGTTCATTTTCAATAATTAAAATATATAGGGTGAAATTTTAGTTCTCTTGAAGAAGTGTTCATGACTTTCCTTGAAACGATATCGGATAATATATCTTTATTTTTTTAAAATTGAAAAAAGGTCGAGTAAAACTAAATAATTTGAATATTTGTCCCGAATAAGTCTTTGAATCTACGCACACTTTAACTAATAAAATGTTTTCGAAACTATTGAAACAGGTGACATTATATTCTATTTTGTTCATATTTCAGGTGTGACCGCCTATCTGAGAAGCAGTGATGGAGAGATGACTACCAACATCGCCCCTCTCATGCAGGATGAAGCACAATCGCGACCGAATCGGATACAATTGTTGAAACATGTACTTGGAAAGACCTTCAATTCAATAAAATTCTTCAAATGTTTGTTGTGTATTCCTTTAAGTTAATTTGGTTTGGATGGTTATGTTGGTTATGCGTACGAATGAGGTAGTTATTTAGAGGTTGCTTCATAAATTCAGAAAAACCAACTTACATTCGGAATTTTCGAATATTGACTCGAGGCGAAGCCGAGAGGCCATATTCGTAAATTCCGAATGTTTAATTTTCTAGGGAAGATACCAAGTCCGAGGCGTAGCCGAGGATGTAAGGTATCTGCCCGTGAGAAAAATGTCGGGTCAAATACAAAAACCTCTAAATAACCACCGCGGTCGTTCGCATTGCCACAATAACAGACCTCGATACATGGAAATAACCGAGGTGAGGTTCGGTTATGCAGAAAAACGACTCGTCAGAACAATGGACATAACTTTCCCTAGTGGTGTAAGAACCAGTTCTTGTCAGTGGGGTATCAGAGGGAACAGCAAATGCTTCGCGGTTACTTGGTTACTTGCACACAATCGGTGTAAGTTCAGTTACGCCCCAGGCATATTGGATTACCATCGGTTGTCCGTACGTCCGTACGTATATATGTAACCACTCTATACATGGTTTTGTTTATCCACTTCTCCTAAAAACAATTCAACAGATTTAATTGAAATCGCACTCATGGCTTTAAGGCATCCTAAGGGTGTGCATCTTATATTTTGTTTTTCAATTTTTGATTTTTTTTCAAATTTCTGACATGTTGAACTAAGGTGAATTTTTGGACAAGTGAAAGCTCATAGTAGTGTGATAGGGGGTGTTGTTTATCCACTTCTCCTCAAAAACCGTTTAATGGATTCAATTTAAATTTGCACACATGGCTTTTAGGCATCCTAAGGGTGTGCATCGCATATTTATTTTCAATTGTTGAATCTTTTTCAAATTTTTGACATGTTGAACTTAGGTGAATTTAGGGACAAGTGAAAGCTCATAGTAGTATGATAGGGCCTGTTGTTTATCCACTTCTCCTCAAAAACCATTCAATGGATTTAAATTTAGATTGCACACATGGCTTATGGGCATCCTAAGGGTGTGTATCTCATATGTTGTTTAAAATCGGCGCTAATGATCGTTTTTGAACTGTGCCTATCGTGACCGAGTTAAGGATGAAACAACAAGCGCTAAAACATTAAATGTTATCATTTCACTATTAAACCTTTTGATAATCAGAAGATAGACTTCCTGACGCTTTGGATAATAAATAATTTAACAAACTAGTGAGATTTCATAATGTTTTCAACATTAAATGTTATAATTTCACTATTAAACCTTTTGATAATCAGAAGATAGACTTCCTGACGCTTTGGATAATAAATAATTTAACAAACTAGTGAGATTTCATAATGTTTTCACATCACTTGCACCAGTAAAATTATTTATTACCTACCTACATATCGAGGTTCATATTTTCCATGTGTTGCCCTAGGGTAAAATATCACTTTTCCATTGTGACGTCACAATATAAACAATGATTTTCACGCCCGCTAGTCTGCCTATACTGAGAAGTAGGTTTTGAGCATTTTCTTTATTTTTGTTACTACGGTAATGAACAGAATATTAAATTCGTGCCTATTCGTACTATGTTTCCCGAGCGAGAGCTATAATATAATATCCTCTATATATTTCACCGCTCTTGCTCACTCCTGACAACTCTGCTAGTGTATGAAGTTCTACATATGATCTTACAATATTAGATTCAATTTCCTAAATAATAACTGATAATTTCAACAAAGTAAAACATTTTGCTCTTTCATATGAGGGTTGACACTTAAAATGTATGGTATTCTTTTACTTATCATGAGTGATAAATAGATTAAATAGATACATAAATATCATTTTTGAAGTGGGAAACCCGATTTATATATATTATCTGAATACATTAATTTTAGCATATGAATCAAGGCTTGCAAGTTTACCTTTACCAAAAAATATCTAAGCATCAGTATCATAGTTCAATCGTTTATAGATTTACAACTGAAAATGTTTGATATGTTCCTTCAAATTTTCGGTAACATACAGTTTGTTCCCGTGTACACATACTCTCACTGATCCAACAATCCCATCTTGTCTAGTCAACAGATCTCTCACATACTCCCCTCTCTCTGTCAGCTGGACGATCTTGTTGTTCCAGTAATCAGCCACGATAACAGAACCAGTGTCTGTTGTTTTTACACCTGCACCTCTCAGCTGGTATGTGTACACAACCTCACCTTGCTGTGTTACACAGGAGACAGAATCTGATCTATAATTTGTCACTACTATGTGACCCTGACGTGTTGTACACATGTACCATGGGTCCTGTATCAGCTGCTGACCAGTGCTGGGTGTGATCACAGATCTCAGGACTCTCCCTGACAGATCCAGGACGTCAATACTGGGAGGATCTCTACAACCTGCAGCCAGAGTCGTGTCACTGAGAGCGGTCAGACATCTGTATTTCTTCTTTGTTTTGATTGAGGAAACCAGGACTGGGTCAGGAGTCAGCTTGATCAATTCAATACTGTTGTGTGAGGAGTGTGATACAGCTACTCTGTCCTGGCCTATCTTTGTTAATCTAAAGGGTGCTTCACGAAGATTTAGATATGTGCAGTGAGGTGTACTTCGCTTTGTGTAACAGGACTTTACACTATTGTTGTTAAAGTCAGTAATAACCAGTGTGTCTTTGCCGCCGATATTCAATACTTCAATGTCGGTTGAATATTGAGAATTGGTATCATCCCAAGTTTTAGTACTGACTGTAGATAGAAGTTTAGGTGCCGTTTTTCCAGTACTGACTGTAGAGAGAAGTTTAGGTACCGTTGTTCGAGAACTGACTGTAGGGAGATATTTTGTATCCTGTAGATTTGGTGTGTCTTCAACATACTTCAAAATAACAAGTTGTAAAGATTGATCAAGTTGGTCCACATCCAGATGTTTCTCTAACAAAACTTTTTTCGCTCGGTCTTCTTGTGTTTCATGTTGCTGTATTTCAGCAGTTATCTCCCCTGATTGACACAGTGTGTACATATCAAACATATCCATAGGACTATTAGACTGCAAGACCTGTTTTATGAACTCTGAGTACTGTTGATATGTTTGCAGGTCAATTTCTTCAGACTTTATCCGACTTCTCAGTTGTCCAGTCTGCTTCTCAGTGAGTGTGTCTAGTTTATCCAGGAGTTTCTTCTCCTTTCTTCTGATCAGATCCAAGGCCTGCTGACTGACTCTTCTGATCTCTGACTGCAGAGAAGATTTGTGTTGTGTGATTTCCTCCACTTGTGATCTCCTACTCTGCAAAATGTTTCCTGTCTGCTGTATATGAGAGTTGATTTGATCACGATTCTGCTGTAGCACCTGTTTCATTTCTGGAATCATTGATTCGATGGTGACAACAGTGTGACATTTCCTGTGGTAGATGATACAGCATTTCTGGCAAACAGCTTTCTGACAATCTTTGCAACAAAATTCAACCAAACAGTTGTGTTCCTTGCACATGACTTTGGGTTTCTTGAGTTGTGGAGTTGATCCAGCCCCTAGAGGGGAAATCACGTGACCTGATGATACAGGAGTGGCTTGATGCATTGTAGCACATGCTTCACACAACAAGATGTCACAATCTTCACAAACTGATTTGGCCTGTGTTCTCTTCCCAATCTGCTGACAGGTGAAGCAACAGTTTTCCAAAGGACCTAAAAATGTACACAATATTAAGTATAACAGATGCAGGACATTTGAAACCTTAAAGTGAAAACCACGTAGATGATACAAAGTCAAGTTGTTGTAGGGGATTAAGTTTACTTGAAACTATTCCTTTGAATACAAACATAAATATATTAACAAACAACCTAATTGCCTGAACTCCATTGACACATAAATAATTTTTACTTGAATTCTTTGAGTCAAAATATTGTAAAACCTAACCTGTCCGGTGAGTGTTTGAAATTCAGTCTTTTTAAACATTATATAGGGCATCTAAATATATGAACTAACAAGATTATTACCTGAACTCCCCTCTGACGTGAAAGTGTCAAGAAGACCTTGTATGAGGAAACTTGGTTTAAACTGTTGAGACCATTGATCCACTGGAGTTTGGCGGGCGTGTGGTAAGAATTTGGGTTTATGATGTAAAGGATAGTAGGGTTGGTGGTTGGTAGTGGTTTTGTGGTCGGTTTGGCTTTCTGGTTGGGTATGTTGCATTGGTAGTACGCTTGGTATGTGTGGTAGGGTAGATGGCTATTGGTAGTTTTGGGGTGGTAGGGTAGATGGCTATTGGTAGTTTTGGGGTGGTAGGGTAGATGGCTATTGGTAGTTTGAGGGTGGTTTTCGGTTGGTTGGGTAAGTGATGTGACAGTCGTGCTGTGGTTTGGGGATGGTGTTGTGAGCGCTATTTGTTCAGTGAATATTACAATAACATGTATTCCACTTCTTTCGCATCCAAGAAACACATACGATGCAATCAACCATTCTGGCATTATGAAGTAATTAGCAAGCCTTATTAATAACACAATGAACTCAGTGTGTAGTGAATACTATTGAAATGCATAACTTAATCACACATAAAACATTAACATGTCTACCCTTTATATATCTGGTGGTACATGTATATGCTGTTTTCATACAAATTATCAAAGATTTTGTGTAAACTGTTTTATTAGAAACAAAGGACCAGGAGTATTTCACCTGTACCTACCTTGATAACTTTGTACTGGTAACTTACTTGCTGCGACACCTCTGGGCTGATAACACGTCACGTGGATTCATATCAATGTGTTTATACTATTATTTGAACTATTTCGAATGTTGAATGATCTTTTGGATAAATTTCGTAGTTGTTAATATGTGTCCTATTCTAAAAATACAAATAAATGCAGTCCAGAATATTCGCCTAATCAATGATCAAATAGCCGATATTTAAGTTCATAGGCAGTTTGAAACATTCAGTCATAAAACCATTTTGAGTTTGAAACTCAATTTTGTAACGGTAAAGTATTACAAGATTGTTGATGCTCATTGGATGTACATGTATATGTATAAGTATGTCCAGATCTCAATGCATTAGGATCTTTATTTTTCTGTACATGATTGGTTATTGGCAACCTAAAATTCAATTGGTATTTTGAAGAATAAACGATGAAAAAGTTTTTTTTAAATGATATTAGATGCATACTCAATAAAATCTTAAATGTTTGCAAACATTATTATGTTGACCCCACAATCCGACCTTCAGTTACACACACAACAATGAACTCTCTTTATTGTTGGATAAATGTAACAATTACTTGAATCACATATAAGTGCAAATTAGGAAGTAACTACATGTACTTCCTACAAAGGCTGACACACATAAGTAGATGATCAATGGTTTTCGATGCTAAGACAAATGCATTTTACAACAAATTAAAGTTAACTTTAATTAGCTTACATCAAAATCTAGGGCAGCAAAACAATATCTGGACTAGGGTCCATAACATCTGACGTGTTACCATGACTTCATTAATAAAACTGAAATAATGCTTTATATATTTGTTTAATTATTATTGATATGGTCATCTTTATTACACCAAATGCTAAATATTGTAATATTGTTACATCGTCAAATGATAAACATATCACGTGACAAATTATTCTGTTTATGGACCTATGAATACCAAACTGAATATCTCTGAATAGTGTCATTTAGCGCACTACATAAGATCTTAATCAGACATTATAGTCTCCAAACTAAAGGGTACAATACCTTTGTGATTATGAAAACTTAATAATCCAAAATTGAATCCCTTGCTGATGCAACAGAACTCCACAGTTGTTTACCTCTTTTGTCCAATTTATCATATCAGATCACTCAAAACTTGTTCCTATATCATCTTTATACCAATTGTCCACCTGTGTCATCAGAACTAAAAATGATGCAGTAAGTAAACTGTTGCTGTTGTTATTAGCAAAAAAATTGCAATCCATAAATTCCTGTCCTTCAGCCTGACAGAGGGTTTACATGCGGCACGTGCAAGGTCGTGGCTATTGACAAAGATGGCGAGTCTATCAGTGAAAACATGTCAATTTAAAGCCTGACTTTCATACTTATGTCTGAAATATTCAGTGAGGAGTGAGATGAATCTTTCTTTCATTAACATTTGTTTATTTTTAAGGGTAAGAGATAAAAACTAAATACTGATGTCTTTTGTTTTAATCAGCGCAACATCGTGAGTTATCAGCAACTAAAATTGTCACTTGAGCAGCCATAGCCAGGGCCTCTAGTAGCACGCTAAACTCGTGCAGCACGTGCAAGTCATGTCAGCTGACAACAAGCAGGTGAATCAGTGCTATCATGTCAATCCATCTAGCTGGTGTTGACACCCTGATTACGAAAAACAAAGAATGCCAAATGTGCTTCAATTGATATTCCTTAACATTAAGATATTAGTGATTTAATAAAAATTGTGACATCATCGTTTGATGTACAAAATTGGCGCTAAATCGTTGTTTTACTGTGCTTGTTTTGACCAAATGATAGAAGTAATGACAAACCCTGACACAGTCGATTTCACCTTTGATGATATGTTTCATTTATCAGAAGTTTCACTTTCTGGCGTTATGGATGGTAAAGAAATTAACATACATCCAAGCTGTCATATTCTTATAAAACACTTGTACCAGTAAAAATATGTCTCTCCCTCGTATAAAATGTCACTTTATAGTCACTCATTACATCGCTGCTTGGATATTAATTGCTATATATGTACTAACAATATTTACTTCGTATCTTTCAATGATATCTAATACTTTCAACAAAGTTCAACATTTTGCTATGTCATACACAGATTGTCATTTTCAATCCTGGTCCGTCCTCATGCACTTTAGATGATGAGAATTAGATCAAATGCGCTCATGAATAACATATGAAAATAGGAAACATTGTTCACTTACGTTCTTTCTGCATGTAATAACATTGGCAAATAATCAAAATTTGAAACCCTAAGAAAATTGTCCGCATGAACCTCATTTTCAATTTTCGGTCATAGATTTACAATTGGAATATTTTGATATTTCCCTCATATTCTTCTATAATATACAGTTTGTTCCTGTGTATACATACTCCCTTTGGTCTAACAATCCCATCTTGTTCAGTCAGCAGATCTCTCACATACTCCCCACTCTCTGTCAGCTGGATGATCTTGTTGTTACTCCAATCAGCCAGGATAACAGAACCAGTGTCTGTAGTTGTTACACCATCACCTCTCAGCTTGTATGTGTACACAACCTCACCTTGCTGTTTTACACAATAGACAGAATCCGATCTATCAACGGTCAATACAATGTGACCCTGACGTGTTGTACACATGAACCATGGTCCCGGTATCAGCTGCTGACCAGTGCTGGGTGTGATCACAGATCTCAGGACTCTCCCTGACAGATCCAGGACGTCAATACTAGGAGGATCTTCACAACCTGCAGCCAGAGTCGTGTCACTGAGAGCGGTCAGACATCTGTACTCCTTCTTTGTTTTGATTGAGGAAACCAGGACTGGGTCAGGAGTCAGCTTGATCAGTTCAATACTGTTGTGTGAGAAGTGTGATACAGCTACTCTGTCCTGGCCTATCTTTGTTAATCTATTGGGGTAGTCAGGAAGTTTGAGAGATGTGCAGTGAGGTTTGCCTCGCTTTGTGTAACAGGACTTTACACTGCTGTTGAAGTAGTCAGTAATAACTAATGTGTCTATTCCACGGATATTCAAAACTTCAATGTCAGTAGGAAATAGATTCTCTGTATCATCCTTTGTTCTGGTACTGACTGTTGAGAGAAGTTTGGGTGTATCCTGTAGATTTGTTGTGTCTTCCAGATACATCAAATGACCAAATTGAAAAGTCTTATCAAGCTGATCCAAATCCAGATGTTTCTCAAACAAAATCTGTTTTGCTTGATCGTCTTGTGTTTCATGTCTCTGTATTTCAGCAGTTACCTCCCCTGATTGACACAGCGTGTACATTTCAAACATATCCATAGGACTGTTAGACTGCAGGACATGTTTGATGAACTCTGAGTACTGTTGATATGTTTGCATGTCAATTTCTGCAGATTTTATCTGACTTCTCAGTTGTCCAGTCTGCTTCTCAGTGAGTATGTCTAGTTCATCCAGGAGTTTCTTCTCCTTTCTTCTGATCAGATCCACGGCCTGCTGACTGACTCTTCTGATCTCTGACTGCAGAGAAGATTTGTGTTGTGTGAGTTCCTCCACTTGAGATCTCCTACTCATCAAAGTGTTTCCTGCCTGTTGTATATGAGAGTTGATTTGAACACTATTCTGCTGAAGTACCTGTTTCATTTCTGGAATCATTGATTCAAGTGTGACAACTGAGTGACATTTCCTGTGGTAGACGATACAGCATTTCTGGCAAACAGCTTTCTGACAATCTTTGCAGCAATATTCAACCAGACAGTTGTGCTCTCTGCATATTTCTTTTCGTTTCTTGAGTTGTGGAGTTGATCCAACCCCTAGAGGTGAAATCGCGTGACCTGATGATGAAGGAGTGGCTTGATGTATTGTAGCACAGGCTTCACACAACAGGGTGTCGCAATCTTCACAAACTGATTTGGCTTGTGTTATCTTCCCAATCTGCTGACAGGCAAAGCAACGTTGTTCTACATGATCTGAAAAGTACAGAATTATTATGAATAAATATGCAGGCAAAACTGTCACTTGAAAGCTTAGTGTCAAATTATTGTCGATGATGCTAAACCAGTAATGTGTTTCGTGATTATTTCATTGAAACTGTTCCGTTGGATATGGCATATATAGACATAGGATAAATTGAAAACATCGTAGATAACAATCAATCAAGTGTGATTGTGTTTAAGTTCTCTGTCCTTGGTTATTAAGATCTATTAACAAACAGGATTATATTATTACCTGAACTCCCCTGGGACGTGAAAGTGTCAAGAAGACCTTGTATGAGGAAACTTGGCTTAAACTGTTGAGACCATTGATCGACTGGTTCTTGAGGTCGAAGAACTTTGGTCATCTGACGGCAGTTTGGACACTGGATTGATTTAGCACTGATGGCCTCCCTGCGAGTCTTTGTGTATCGAGTTAAACATACCTTACAAAAAGTATGTTGACACCCGATGGTGCAGGGGTCTTTGAATATCTCTGTGCAGATGTTGCACGAGAGAAAGTTTTCATTTAATTTTGAAAGTGCGTCGTCCATCTGAAATACGAAAAAAGGTTGTATTTGTTATTTATTATCAAACTTTCAGGCAGGAAATCGATATAAACATCAGAAAATTGCCGTCACTGGATGGGGGATGATTGAAGCTGGGGAGTGAATGGAGTCTAGACCAATATGAAGTGGAATATACACACTGAGCTTAGATACCCCAGCTAATCTTATGAAGCAAACACATATATGAACTTATACTCGTTATTGTGAGAAGCTATTCGGAAACGGTATGTAATAATGATAATGATTAGGACAGTTATATTTCCCTATGTCCAGGTACTAAATCGTGCCTAATTAGCTACCTACAATGTACATCATTACCCTGAGGAGCCTCCAAGCGCTATGTGCGGCCATACAGGTTCACAAATTCCATTAAACCCATTTTACAGCTGGGCTAAGTGAATGCAATGTGAACGGCATATCACAGTACCAGATCCAGGTCACAAATTGATGGTGTCTCACCGGAATTCGAACCCATAAGATTCAGAGTAGAAATATAGGTTAATATAGGTGGTTTGAGTTTGAGGTATGTGAGGAAAAACCAGAACTTGGTTCAATTTGAATTCATAACTTACCAATGATCGGTACAATCGGTCATAATATAATATTTAATAGGACCTTAAGCAATTTATCATTGTGGAACATTGTATTCACATCATCTTAGTGAGTAATGGAAAGACGTATCTGATTTTCATCATGATTTTGAAACATGTTTTGGCCTGAGAGTAATTGAAGGGTCTGGATAACGGGGTGTCAAAAAGGACTGTTAAATGCAACCTAGCTCTTCAAAAAGATTCAACTTCGAATTTTCTGAAAGCTGAGATAATTATCTATACAATGATATATAGAATGACACCATTGAAATTGATTGCATAAAGATTAATCACAATGAAATCGCATATGTTTCGATTTTGGTTGCAGTCCCCTATAGGCAACTGCAACCAAATTATTTTTCCACGAAAAAACATGTTTTTATCAAACAAAAGAGCCTGAGCTTGAAGAAATTTGGTTGCAGATGGAATATATGATGATTTGACAACTGTTGATCACTTATCCAATCTCATTAAAATGATATCTTAATTGCTTCACTACGTTACGCAGATTAACGATCTCACAAGGCCCCGTAAGTCCAGCCGTCAGAGTAACCTTTGACCGCTGGATGTGAGGAAGATTTCATCTACCAATCAAATCGTACCTTTCTTAAAGGACAATTCAAGAGATTAAAGCAATTTAACACAGTACAGCCAAAATGATAAAATGATAACTTATGACCTTTCGATTTTCCCAAAAGCAGTGTTAGGTAATTTGCATATGTCGTAACATTCGCTAATTCAGTTGTAATGTTTGACTATTTGACAGAACTAGATTCTTTCTAATTTGCATATGTACACCGAATATGTGTGATTTCAAATCAACAAGACTTTATCTAATGTTTTTATGTCAGTTCTGGTCTTCTCATTTGTGTCAGTATATTTATGGCTACAAAATACAACGAATTTAATGAGCATAAATCGTTTCATATAAGATTTAAAAGGAAACGTTTATATAACGTAACTGTTCCAAAAATAGCATCTACAGCTTGCTGTTTGAATTTGCCAAGTTTACGGTGATTTCTTCGACAATGATAACATTTAAGTATTTACCTAGGCGTTTTTGGACCAAAAAATTAATAGGAGCGATATAAAGCACAGTTTGAGTAATTCATTCGTACATGACAGGAAATATTTGTTGTCGACATTTAGAAATAGTCGGAAATGTTCGTTTTTCGAGTTCTGAAGATTAGATATGAATACCTGTCGCCAGCAACCCGAGTTACGGGGCAAAGTCGCTGATTTGCTGAGTCAAAGGATACTCCGACGGCTGTTATAACTGAGCCTGGTATGATCTACATGCGTATCGTAGTGTAGCAAATAGATCATATTTTAATAAGATTGATCACTTTCCTGGCTTTTTATTTACATTTCAATGACACATCAGCAACTTACCGATCTATCATACAGCATGTCATGGTAGGTACTTCAGACAATCTTTGACCAAATTCATCCCTAAATTTCATTTCTGTGTTTCAACGTGCTCCCGTAGCAGATTCGAATTGTTGTCATACCTCAAAAATATTCTCATTGGCTGTCACAAATTCCTTTAATTGCCAAATGATTTTGATAGAAAATAAACATCAATAAGTAAGTTTAACAAATAGTTTCTATCCAAAAACAGAACAAGATGAATTATCAATCAAAAATTAGGAAATTTGAAATTTTTTTGGAAATCAACCAATTGTAGGACACATAACATACCGCATGCCATTACGTCACCCACAGAGCGAGAGGGAACCTGTTAAAATGGAACTGTTGATTTGTTTTTGTTTTCACGTCAAATAAGGTAAATTATAAAACTCCTGCAACCAAACTTGTCTCTTTGCTATTCAACAAGCAACTACAATCTCTGCAACCAAATTAGTGTTTGTCAACACATGAAAAGTGATGGATATTTGTTAGAAAACAATTTGGTTGCAGTTGCCTATAAGGGACTGCAACCAAACTCGAAAACTCCTCGATTTCATTGCGATTATACATTCTGCAACCAAACTCAAGGCTTCAAGGAAATAATTGATTTACAGTAAATCATTTTAGCTGTCAGAATATGTTCATTTCAATAATTTTCGAGGAAAAGGTTGCATTTTATTGATGTTTTAGATACCCCGTCATTCGGACCCTTCAATTACTCTTAGGCCCATATTTTAAACATGATACCTCAAGGTCTCTGAACCCCGTTTTTGTCAACAAAGTTTTCAGCTTTAACACTTAAACATGAATGGAATCCTGCTGGTGTCATCGAACCTTACATTGTAAGAGTTATCACCTTTTGTTTCATTTCAGATGTGCCTTAACAAGTGAGCGTCACTTGCTTTTACAAAATCGATATAAACCACTTAATATTTCACTAGCAGAGAGTAGGTATCATTTATCGGCAAATTAGAGACATAATAACCCCCCCCCCCCCCCCCCCCCCCCAAAAAAAATCAAATATTTCAAATATTGATTGAGGTGATTCATGTAGCTCTGCATAAAATGTGCCAAGGAAAAAAGCTTACACAGAAAAGACCTGTTAATTGATTCATTTGGTCTAAATTGAAACCTTCAAATTATCAAATTTCTCTTTTCTGACATTATGCACTTCCCACAACTACTGGCGTTTAATAAAAACTTCATAACAATATCATATAATCAATTCAAGTGAATCAATAAGCAGAGAAAACACTTACATTCTCAGAGCCTAACCTTCGGGAACTTCGGGAGAGGTGTATGTGAAATGGGGACCGCAGTTGATGTTTGTATAAACATATAATCTCCTTGATGATGACCTTCAACTCATACAATATCAGACAAGGTAAACTGTAACGTTATTGGTCTCTTCACATTTGTATGTCTTCTTAGTTTGATTCATAAGCAGTGAGCTGGTTATATAAATGACAGGCTAGATGGTTATCTATTCAATCACAATACCTCTCTTTGTTGAACACTCACATAAATACGACAGTCTTGTCGGTGAGTGAAAGAGCTTTGGATCTCATGGACGCTCGTGATTTATTCAGGTTCAACTTTGTGAAAGTCAAATTTAGATGTCAACACTAAACATTGAAAGAGCTTTTGTTAATGGTGTTTTAACGTTATACGTTCTCATGTGAGCTGAGAGGGAGAAATCGTTCTTTTGAAAATGAACAAAAGCTGGCGGTGAAGCCTTACAGAGTGCACATACCATTACCACAACAGCAGTGTTTCTAAAGAGGACGGGACTACAGAATACAAACTTGAATGTGTAACGAGAAATCTCAGTTTATGTTTAGGTATTTTGTACATTCTGGGTTTTATACTTCCCTTTAACATTCCAAATAGATATTTCCAATCATGAATATTATGTATATGCAATGTTAAAGTCTCGTCTGATTCAGACCTGATTTGGTCCATTTTATTGTACCGCACTATTTTGAGATGTGTCATGTTATGTTAAAGTCTCGTCTGATTCCTTGAGTTGTACTTAACTATTGCATCATAACTCGCAAATGACTTTATACATATTTACAAAATATGCATTATGTAGGAAGTTTCCATTTCAGGCACAATATATAACTGATATAGACATCATAGTTCCAGACAATAAAGTGTTAACTTTGATAGTGTTATATATATGAATAAACAACTAAATGTACATTTGACCATTAACAATACACATTTATAGATTATTTCAAGCAATTATTGATTGGATCTCATACTACTAGTGTTAGAATATTTTATAATTCCTTATTTAAATAATACCAGGGGATCTAAAAGGACACAGAGAGTCTCACTGAATTGTTCATTGACTCATCCATGGTTACAAAACATCAACATGAAACATGTGACATGGTACGATTTAAGGAATGACGCACAACTCTTTTCTTTATAATTAAGAATCACAGATGAAAGCAAATTTGACAAATATGAACATTTACAGGTCATCGGTTTATCGTAAATGTTTGCTTGATATATCAAGATTTATATTCCACTTATTCAGGTCTGATTATGCATATCTAATGATTCATTTTGTTGACAATTTCAGGCGCAGTAAGTATTTCAATCCTTTGTATGTTGTTAATATTAACATACCTCGCTTGTTTTGATTGTGGTGTGGAATACACAAACGTTTCACATATAAGTGAGATTTAAATTTGCATTATACAAGAATAAAAAAATAAAAAAACATCATGTACAGCATATGTTGGTTACAGGCTCATCTATCTGGATCGAAGATTGGAAGTAGAGGAAACCATTTTTTTGTAAAAATATCTAATTTATGATTTTAAATAGCTATGAATTTCTCAACCGTGAATATGTCTTTAAAAAAAAATTCAGAAAGTTTTAAGTTAGGTATGGTTTTTTTAAGGTTGCAAATATAAATGTGTCTTTTAGCCGAAAGTATTAAGTGATCTAATAAAGGGTCATTATTTCAAGTTCCAAACCAAACAAGAGATTTTGTCAATTGCAAATCCAAAGTGTTTTGATTAATCCAATTTTGAAGTTTATTCCAAAAGTGTTTTGTTTCCTCGCATTCCCAATATACATGACATAAATTTTCATCAGCAGCATGACAGAATTTACATCTGATATTGTCAACAAGTTTCATTTTCATGAGTTCTTTTTAGTATAAATAATTCCATGCAGAAACTTAAATTGAAAATCAAGCAGTTTGATATCCTTTACGTTTTTTCTATGAACACTTAAAATCAAGTTCCAGTTAAGATCAATATCATGAAACAAATTTTCCCATCGAAGGCAAATAAGAGGCATAGTGTTATTAGAGAGCAGTTTGTCATAGTATTTTCTAGAGCCCTTGTTTGGAGTCATGAAGTCTTTATATAGGGAGTTGACATGGAAATGATTCTAAAGTCCTTTTCCATGAATTTGGTATAATATATAAGATATAGTCAAGATCCATATCATGTATATGTTCCCCTAATCCCAAATTTCATTTTCAAATCTTCAAAACTAATCAAACCTTGTTCATCATATAAGTCCTTAATAGTCCAAATTCCTTTACTTGCCCAGTGTTTGATAATGTGATTTGGATTTTTAAAGTTATGATTTCGCCATATTGGTTGGGATAGGATTTCATTTATGTCATCATCAATCATGAATTTTCGGTAGTAGATTTTCCAAGCTCTAGTAACATCCCTCCAAAAAGGATTCTCAGTTTCAACAATATCCTGAATATTTGCCCCAAATTTTAATATATCTTTTAGTGGAAAATTACATGGATTACTTACATTCGGTTTTCGGGTATAAAGTTTGAGAGTAGGTAATTTCATGGCATTTATAAAAGTTTTAATGTCAATCATACGCAACCCTCCTTCTTCATAATCTTTTTTCAGATTGCCCCGTTTAATATTGTCAATCTTGCCATTCGAAATAAAATTGAAAAATAATCTTTCAAGGGAGGTAATAAATTCATCAGGTGGGTTAGGTAAACTATTAAAAATGTGCACCAGTTTTGAAAGAGCCAAAGTTTTTATAACAGTAATTTTGCCTGTCAGTGTCAAATGTCTTTTTCTCCATGATCCCAATAATCTTTTTATTTCTTCAAGTCTTTTTCTCTACAAAAATAAATTATATTCATTAACTTATTAGGTCTATTTTGAAGATTACCAACATGCTTACTATGCCTGATATGTACAATGTATTGTAGTGTTGAAGCTTAGAGTAGCACAACTAGCCGGGAAGATCTTAACAAAAAGACACAACGGACACAGAACAGAGAGCTGAGTGGCGATTGGAGGGCTTTGAAATCTTAGCTGTGTGTGTATATCTTCTATATGAACGATTTGTAATCTCCCGTGTAGACACCTTTTGTAAGTGATATCTTAAACTCTTAAACCCTGTTCACATGCTCTACTAACCTTCCAAGCGGTTTCGTTCTTGAGCCTAGTATAGACCCTTTATGGACAGGCTTTACAGTGACTTACCAAACGTACACAATGTAGAATCAAATGAAAGCATGGTGATTTGACAAGTATAGAATTTATCTTACATAGTCTATCGAAATTTAACAAAAATGAAAGAGTTGAAAATAATTAAATATGTTTGTAAAGTACCCTTTACGAAAATGTTTTACAATGCTAACCAATGCAGACTTTCATCTCCATATCAGTTGCGTTTGTTAAAACTACAGACTGTATCTTATATAATTTATTAAAGAGTTGAAAATAATTACATTATGCTTTAATTGGACACGAATGCCTTTTTTTACATTTCATGCATACCATGTTTCTTTTCAATAGTATTAGTTCATGCCAATTGTAAAACTTTCAGAGGTTAAACATCGCATTACTTAACACTATTATCCGTAGTCAAAGACAATACCAAGTATCAAGCAAAAACTACTTATTATGCTTTAATTGGACACGAATGCCTTTTTTACATTTCATGCATACCATGTTTCTTTTCAATAGTATTAGTTCATGCCAATTGTAAAACTTTCAGAGGTTAAACATCGCATTACTTAACACTATTATCCGTAGTCAAAGACAATACCAAGTATCAAGCAAAAACTACTGGCGACCATTTTATCTTTTGCTTCATAGATATATTTGGAAATCTTTTTATTGGAATGTTCGTTTTTGATTTCCTTTGATAACTTGAAATAGATTCCCTTGCATATTTCAACTAAAACCCTTTAATTTGCTTGACTTTTCACAGAACAGTTCATGAATACCTTATTTAGCTTACCCCTATTCCCCCATATTCTTTTATCATATCATTATCATCTATTTACCTTTTCTCTTTCAGTGTCATTAAAATTGAAAACGATACATTAAGCTTTACGAAATGAATGAACTTTCGCTTACAATTCTTCTTAGGGAAAGCTAAAGCTTCCTGATAAACACCTGCCTCGCCATAACAGATTAACACTTGCAGAAAACATCTTTTGAAACTGTATTAAGATCTGAGCAAAGGGTCTATTCACTTGCTAGTCTCACCTGTCAACAATTCTACAGTGACAATGTCTGCTCTAAATGGGAGGGAGATCCAATATACATATTGTATATAATTGTAACCATTGACAACATTTATCTCACTTGTATAGGCCTTACTCGGGCAGTTTGCAGTCATTATCGTGTAGGCGCATTTGATATGTTAAAGCTCTCAGTTGGTGTAAGATAGAGAAGAGTTGGAGTTTTAAGCAGCTTATGAGTATAGTTGGTTTAATTCAAGCTGTAAGAGTTCAACAACTAGAACATTTACCCGTCATTGAAATCTTTTGTGGTATTGGTTTAACCCTTAGACAAGTCTTTGTAAGAGTTATAAAAGTCTTGATGTGTTGGTGTGTAATATGATATATTGAAACACTATAATAATAAATTCTAGCTTCGCAATAAACGCCATTGCAATGACTATACATCGTGCCTGTATTTTTAGGTTCTGAAGTCAAACATATAAACATTGCAGACAATAGCAGCTGATTTATATTAGATTGGGTTACTACAGGGAACACTCATTTGCAGTCTAAGTGAACCTAGCCTCAATAAAACCCGTTTCACTCCGATATTGAGTCTAACGAGATGTAGTAGCGGGTCGCGTCAGCCGACCTATGACCCTCTAACGTTATATGTGGGAATATATATTCGGCTTGGTAAGACAATTCCTGCTTGGTCAATTCGATAGATCGGCTGACGCGACTCGCTAATACATATCTCTAGACTCAATATCGGAGTGAAACGGGTATTAGTGAGGCTAGCTTTACTTAGACTTACTCATTTGAATCGTGTTTTAATTATAAACTCACCATACCTGAAACAATTTAAATATTGTTGATAAAACGATAATATTATGTTGAAACACGACTCTCGCTGCTAAACGTGTATTAAAGGTGCAATGCTACCATTTTGTTTTGTTGGAGGTGGAGGAAAGAGCATCATATGAGATTCCCGTTTGAATTCCTGGAAGTACAGCCATTGGCTTTATTCTATTCATCAAAAATATGCACAAATTAAAGTTTAAGTGGGTTTCCATGTAAAACATTGTTATCGGTTAAACCCATTGTAACACAATTATTTCTGGACAAATGTAAACTCTGTAGTACTTTTACTTCCGAGATGAGAAGAAAAAAAGAATTTTTAAAAATTTTAGTCGGATACCACAAGGTGATGGAGTGTACATAAATAATAAATAATGATTCTCAACGCAATATCAGCTCTTAAAGAACCAATCCGTGATTTTCAACACATATTGTTTTGCTTTGACACAAACGTAGATGGTAAAATTAATTATATAAAAAATCTCCATCGCCAAACATCAATTATATGATAAATCCTTCGTTAAAGCCAAATTCACACGTCCAATTTACATAAATACTACTTATATAACATACAATCATAATAAACCCATAACTGCCATTCATACTGCTTTAGATAAGTTTCTTAAACTACCATTTGACCGATGGACGCATGGTATTGTCCGGATTTCGATCATAATTAAGACTAAAAACATTCTTTGTTGTTACTATACGACATCGATTGGCCTTGAAATGATACTTTCCTGCAACAATTCATACTTCTCAGTCAAATGACAAAATTGATAGTTTGGCAAGCATAACTTGAAACAAACACAGCTGAAAGTAAGGGTAAAGACAGTGGGATTCCTTGTGACACACCTCAAACACAGCATAGTTTAGCAATGCAGTTGTTACATTTATAGTTGTATCAATATCACAGTTTTGAAATACACACTCATAAAAGAGTTCTGCACCTATTATCTTTTTAATTGAATTGTGGTGCTCTTGTTATGTTATGATAAATTGGTCTAAGAAAATCCTTCGATTATATATTTTCAGGGTAGAAAAAACTAATTTAAATATTTTTAACTCTGACATTACAATTTCTAAATTATCGACTAATTGATTTACAGAACTCTTTAACGGCAAATGATAAAATATGGAAACTAAGTGAAGGTATTCAATTCAATTCAATTTCTTTATTCAGGTGTATGTAGGCCATCGGCCCATAATACAATGTATTTATTATACAACCACCTAGAGGCTTCTTCGTAACATATTTGCATGATAAAAATACATAGCCAAATTACGTAATACATAAATGTTGTCGACAGACATCAAATTATTAAATTTATACATTGAGGGATGAGTGTAATAATGATGAGGAATATATAATATACGGAGATGGTCATAGGCAGAACAAATAAGAAGGAAATGATATTCATCTCAATAAAATCCTCCGTACAAATGTGACAAAATCTAAGATGCCTTGGTTTATTGATATATCTACCAGTTTCAATATTTAATTGATGAGAACTGCAACGAAATTGTGCAAGAGCAATACGGAATTTCTTGATATCTATACAGCTAAGATAAATCTCAGCACAAAATACATGTTTATAATATGAATATGAAAAACTTTTGGAGCTAGCCGTTACGATTCATGCCAGCCCTGTACATACATATCTTGTGCTCTTGCCATGAATTCAGAAAGAAAGGACTCGAAGTGAGAAATAAACTGACTATCCCAAACAAAGCCGAATCCCATACTATTCAATAGAAACCTAAGCTTGGAGGCCCAAATAATTTTACCATGCGAAACATCCAGCAACATTAGATTATAACACTTTTTAGGAAAACGAGACACTGGCATGTTCAACAACTTATACCAGTATTTAGTACAGCGTTTGTAGGCATATATAAACATGGGATATCTGCCACATTCCCCTCGAACAACCTGATTGGATGTAGATGTAGTAAATGTTTACATGCCAGAGTCTGAACTTTCTCCACACTTGAAGTAACAATCTAACCCCCACACCTCCGCCCCATACAGGAGAATTGGTGTTACCTTAGAGTCAAAGATTCTAAAATATACTTGGTGATTCAAAGTATTTAACTTTGATAAAGACCTAATGATACTAAACAAAGCCTTTTTTGATTGCAACATAGAATTGTCGAAATGTTTATACCAGGCAAGCGTGTGAGAAAACTGCACACCCAAGTATTTATATGAAGAAACACATTCTTTTTGAGAACCTCCTAAAAACCATTTCTCTTTCTTAGAAAGCTTTCCACCTTTTCTAAACACAACAATTTGAGATTTATCCAGATTAACTGTAAGATTATAATCAATACAATGCTGTTCCAGAACATTTATACGTTTTTGCAGACCATAAATACTGTCCGATAGAAGGATAACGTCGTCTGCAAACAAGAGAAGGAATAATTGAGTTAACTCAGGATGAAGTTGGATACCAGGATAGCAATCAGACTCAATTGTATCAACTAACTCGTTAATAAACATTGAGAACAAAAGAGGACTAAGAACACATCCCTGGCGTACCCCAAGATTACAATGGAACATTTCTGAGAAAAAATTATTTGATTTAACACAAGACTTGACACATTCATATATAGATCTTACACATTTTAACATTTTAGGAGACCCACCCTTCTTCTGAAATACTGACCATAATTTTGACCTATTAACCAAATCAAAAGCCTTCGCGAAGTCAACAAAAAAAGCATACAACTTGCCTTTTTTGGATAGAATCCTATGAGCAATCGTATGGAGGATGAATATGTTATCAATAGTGGAATATCCTGCTTTAAAACCGGCCTGCGACTCTGAGATATTATCATAAGCATCACACCAGAACTGGAGCCTATCCTTCATGATCGAAATATATAACTTGCTGAAGACACTAAGTATAGTTATACCTCTATAGTTAGAGACTATATTTACGTCACCTTTCTTATGTATGGGGACTATAACACCTACAGATCATTCCTCCGGAAATACCCCCTCATCGAACAATTTATTAAACAGAATGGTGATATATGGAACAATGACATCAGAGGAATGCTTGAAGAACTCGGCGATTAATTTATCAACACCAGGTGACTTAGAACATTTAAGTTTTTCAATTGCCTTTAACACCTCATCAACAGAAATAGGAGAATCTAGGATAGCTGCGACATTACCATCAGATACATCAGAATAGTGAATATTACCCCCAGTTGTAGAGTCTAAGCATCTTGTCGACATATAAACATTGCTGAAATAATCATACCACTCTTGTGAAGAAATATTAGGCATAACAGGCGCCGAGCCTGAAAACTTCTTCAAAATACTTCAGAAAGTCTTACTTCTACCTAGACTATCAGTCAACGACCGTGCAACATTTTCATGATATGAACGTTTCTTATCCCTTATGACAGAGTTATATTTATTTTTAGCCTTCAGATATTTACCGAGAGCTTCATCCTCTCTACAACTTCTCAAAGCAAGCAATAACCTCTCCTTTTCAAAACGATAATATCTACAATCGGAATCAAACCAGGGTTGAGTTGTAACATTGTTTAGAGTACGTTTACGCTCCATACATTTACCGGCTTAATTCATTGATAGCTTTAGTAAACAGATCAACAGCTGCAAAAAATATTATCAAATATAACATCTGAACACTCATGTAGCATCAATACAATTTTTTCTGACATTAGGTTTTCTCTAAACAGTTCGGCTTTATTTTCATCCCACACAAACCGGTAATCGTCGAGTGGTACACGTGCATCACGATCCTGATTGGTATTGATTGTTAACGTTCACGACTATGTGAAGAAGTATACAATGTAAGATATAATTCAATAAGTTTGTAAACACCATTTTTGAAGCTGAACTTCATGCTGTAAAACTTCTAATATGATACATGATAAGAGGCTATCGAGCAATTGAATTTCCACTCCTTTCTTAAATCTTAATGTCTGCGATTTGTGATTCTTTGAGTTACGATGCTTTTTATGGCCACCCTTTCAAAACATTAGTGAAGATAGTCGGATTTGTTCCTAAGGTTATTTTACTGAATTTGACAAATTAATGATTGTTATTATTTCGAAGGAATTTATTTTTCTTACGCAGAATGATTGTTAAGTGGTAACTAAAAGTTCTAACTTAATTGAAATAATAATTAAATGAACATTTGAACAATGAACATTTAAATTTACCTTAAAATATAACATTTGTATTTTACATCAAAATACAAATACATTTATCTAAAACAGTAATAGTTGACAAAGTGTACGTGATTGCTGTTATTATAAACATATATATAGAGAATACTAAACGACGTCCCGTTTCGTAACACATCAACGGGAGAGTAATATGTGTATTTAAAGACTAATAGTGCTGTCATTTTAGCATTGAATATATTCAGTCGTTTTTTTTTCTGTTTTGAAATGCACATAATACTACGGATCCTCAGTATGTTACATACAACCTCTTTTAAACCTTAATATCAAATACGACAAGCTGAGGGCTGTTTAAAGGTTGGTCAGTGGTATACATTAAACATAGTCGCTAACTTGCATCATGAAGAATGTCCTCACTGTAAAGACTACTTTGAGTTACAGAACGTTGATATCATGTATGTGGAGTGACGATCCTTCATTTAGACAATGTAACCACTGGTTCAAGTTACGAACCCCAGGGATTCGAATCCCGCCACTGGCTCAACAACTTTGTCTTAAGTTTTTCGTGTGCAATGCTACACTGACTTCAGGGAAGAATGACCCATGCTTCGCTAGTTCCAGCAGACGCTCCCAGGTTTCTCCGCAATGCAATAATATATTAGCAGCTGTTATATAAGTGAATTACACTTGAAAGCGGCGTTAAACCCTATGATTTTTTCACGGTCAAAGGGAGAAAATAGCAAATACTCTAAGAGTGGATTGCCTCCCTTTGACTGTTCTGTCACAATGTACAGTGATAATGTTTTGAGTAGGTTATATCAAAAGGGTGTGTCTCTGCTTCTTGGTTTTCTTGGATGGTGGAGGACAGACGGATGGGGTAGGGCATGGAGTTGGAGGTACACATGCCTGCTGACTTGTTCCCTCAGTTCGGACTTGTGAAGCAGTTCGTTCCGCAGCCTCCTCATTTAGTGGAACTGATGCATCACAGCAGAGTATCGGTATATCTGTAATTATGAAAAGTTATTGTATTGTCATACCGGTAATATCATATGTGTTTGATACATGAAATGGCAATTAAATTCATCAATGACAATTTATGTGCATCACAATTTTATCTGTAGTAATTTAATGTCAAATGATACTGATTTTTATATTCAATGTTATCATATACTAGGATTATTTTGTTGTATGAAATCTCATTTTATTCCCCAAATGGTTAAGTTCCTATCAGGCTGTTAGTCACTAATCATACCATTAGTTAACGGCATGTTAAAAAGAGCTTTGAGCAACCAATTTTTAACGTGTCGTTTACTAACTTTTCGTTAAGAATTTAACGGGTCGTTAGTGTTTAACGGGACGTTAATATAACAGGGTTTTGAACAACCGGGCCCTGGAGTTATTTTATGAACATCAAAATGAAACCCAAATTACATTATATTTGCACTAAGATCACAAGCAGGTGAACACACTTTTGGTATGCAGCTGTAGTTAACCCTCGCTTTTCTTTAAAGAGAAGTTATCCATGCATGTTTCCAAACTGATGGAAATATAGAGTATGTGTAAGGTATGTATAAGCTTGAAGCTGTAGCTCTGTCATGATGTTAGGTCAGGCAGAATGTGAAATTAGTGCAAAGAGGTTATATTTAACGTATGTATTGTGTTATTGTATTGTTTTGTATATCAAAATTTACAAAATAATAAGATTAGTTTCTCCGCAATGGTAGACAGTTATAAACGGTTGAAGATCAACAACGATAAATTGAATACAGTTTTATCATAATTTGAAATGTAAATTGTGTATAAACAAGGTATTGACAGATTCAAGAATATTCTGATTTATTCATTTGCTTGAATATAAGCACCATGTAGAATGGTGTATATAAATAACAACACATCCAAATCCACATCCACATCATTTATGAAAATGATCCACTCGTTATGAGAACTAGGTTAGTAATATACGAATGCTTAGTGGTACAATGGAAATTGAAACATAACAAATGCCCCTAAAATCCAGTCTGCTACAGTTATTCAAATATATATATTACCCAAGTGATCAAATGATAAGAGAAATTGAACAACTCTGCTACAAGTTCATATGGAAAAACAAACCCGACAAAGTTAATCGTGACACCATCACTAACAACTATGAACAAGGCGGAATAAGACTTCCAGATATAAGAAGTCTCATTCAATCACAAAAAAATTCATGGATGAAAAGATTAAACAACTCTGATTCAAAAATAAAGATATTGCTACAAACAAGCATTAAAGGTAATATAGACAGCTTTATACAAACATGTGAAACACACATAAACGAATCTGTAATAACAACCCGAACAAATCACTTTTGGAGAGACACATTAACATCGTGGGGCAAATTTATTAACAAAAAAGGTCAAAACGCTTAAACCGCCGACGATGTCTTATCACAACCCATTTGGCAAAATGAAAATGTCAAGATAGGTGGAAGACCTATCAATTATAAACATTACTCCTGTAAAGGGATCACTTACATAAACGATATCATTGATAGCCATGGTCATTTCCTATCCATGGAACAATTAAGAAATACTTATGGTTGCAGGACAAATTTCCTTGATTACCAAGGGATAATAGAAGCTATAAAATTTTACTGCAAGTCAATAAACGTTCATATTGAAAAGAAAATACCACTGCCAATCTTACCCTTCTTTTTACAAAATATAACTGGCGACCCAAAAGGATGTAGAGATATATATGACATACTTATAAACAGAAAAAGCACAAAAACTCTCAAATATCGAGATAAATGGCAAAAAGATTTAAATGAACAAATTAACGAAAATACATGGGAAACCATAGAAAGATTAACATTTAAATCCTACAATAGCGTTAAACATTCATGGCTCCAATATAGTATATTGCATAGATTTCTCCCAACAAATTAGCTTCTAACAAAAATGAGATACAAAGAATCAAACAAATGCACATTTTGCAAAACAGAGAACGAGTCAATTCTACATATATTCTATGATTGTAAGTTTACCAAAACTATATGGAATAAATTGGAAGAATGGATACTTGAGAACCTATATCATATTTTCTAAAAAGAATATCATCTTAGGATATACCGAAAAACGAAACTATGTCTTGAATTTGCTGACAACCATTGTGAAATACAATATATTTAAAATGAAACAACAGGAGAAAATCCCAAACTTTAAACACGTACAAGAGGAAATTAAAACTGCATATTTTGTTGACCGATTTAACGCCTACACAAATTGTAAATATGACAGCTTTATAAATTTCTGGTCAATTTGTCATTATCTAGTCTGAATTATTGAATCATTTTTTATTATCTACTATTTAACACCCATGTCACCCATGTCAGATTGAACTTTGAATATACATTGTCTATTCATCAAATCTTGTGTATACGCTGCTAAAGTATTACTTGTATATACGTGTTATGTCTGGAATTGTTATTCTTACATGTCCTTTTTCTGTATGGAGTTTTGAAAAAAATAAATTTAAAAAAAAAATATATATATATATATATTATTCCATTGGAAATGTAATATACTCTTCAAAAAAAGAAACGCATGACTAATTTTTCTTAGAATATGTTATCATTTAGTTGAGAGCAAAAATATCAAATAATTTCAATGGTAAGAAAGTAAAATTTAACAAGGCTGTAGACAAAGTGTTGGCAAACACGTTGACATCAGTGTTTGGTGTGTTCTTGTGTGTTATTTATCCCAAATTTGGCGCCAAAGTCAGTTTATTGTTTTGTTATAATATAGAGCAATTCTTGATTGACATATTTCTGGCAATGAATGCAAAAGGTAAAAATGTCTCCTTTACAAAGTTTTGCTTCACCCTTCCCGTATTGTGATTGATTGATGTTGAAGTGTCTAAAACGTAATATGACGTTGACGTGCACGTTTATAAAGTTCATAATATTAATGTTCTAAAGGGGTTTTGATCTTGTGTCTGAGGGAGTAAACGCAGAATTTTGACCTTGATCTTGACATAGACGTAGACCAAGCGGAGTTCTGTATGTTTTTGAACGCTCTCATGCTTGAAAACTCCCCCTATCACTCCAAAAACCTATTGCATTTGACGTTCGTGAATGTTGTTGATGTTAAGACTTGCAGTCAAAATCTCTTAAAACAACGAATTAAGCAGATCTTGCGTGCTTATTAAAGAAACATACTTTAGAACACCCTCTCAACCAATTCTGTTGAACTTTCAAATAAAAGTATAGGCCAAATTTTAATTTTCAGAAAGTAAACAATACTGAGAAACGCTGTTTTTCATTTCACAATTTTGGATGAAAGTGAGGTTGATCACCAAACCAGACTTTACTAAAGATTAGAAAATTGATCCTTCGGGTTTTAAAACAGCTTTGACGGCGATTGAACATTTTGAAGTTTCTCAAAACAGGGCCGATAACTAGCTCTCTTGGTCGAATATCCACGTCAGAGAAACTGCTCCCTAAAGTTTTGTCGACTTTTTTTCACAAAACATGTATCTTTTATGTAATCTGTATTGCTGAGGGAAGACGATGACGCAAGTACTTGACCTGGATGTAGATAATTTTGGCTTTGATAGCACTATTTGTCTCACAAATATTGGCTCCATTTTGTCAAAAATGGGCCTGGAGGAAACGACTAGATATGACTAAATACTGTGCCCTAATGATCATTTTAATTCAAAATGAGAGCAGATTTTGAAACCGAACTTTTATTTTGTCGCACAGCGATGTTTCCTTTTTTCTCCACTTTGACATTGTTTAATTTAATCCTTATTGCATGTTAAAAGAATGAATAAATTGAAACCATATTTACCTTTTGTTAGTTATTAGTTCCACATGCTTTTATGCTTTCTACATGGCGTTTTTGCTTTACAGATTTTCCTAAGCACAGGTTTTAAAAAAAGTTTTCAATTCCTTTTTTAAAGATCGAAATCGCTAAAATGTCTCCGTTTTTGCACAAAAGTGGTAAATAATCATGTAGGGATTACCTTCAAAGAAGAAATATGACAGTCTTAGTGTTATATTCATTTTTACAGAAGTCTAAAAATTTCAAAATATACCATGCGTTTCTTTTTTTGAAGAGTATACATATATCATATATAATATGAAACTATATGTAAATAACTTTGACTCTTTTTATCATTCCATTCCCTACTTTTTTCAACGAATGAAATATGTATTTAATAATATATATACTTCACTTGCATCTCAATCAATCTTTGTTTAAAACATAATTTTTCTTTAACTTGATTTATTCTTCAATTATTTTAGAAAATCTAATAAATGTTGGATAAATTTATATCTGCCTCCTTATTCAGTACAATTATGAAACTGAATGATAGATAATGTTTTTTTCATAAAAATCAAATATTCTATTCAATTCGTTCCTGTCATTTTCATTGTAAATAACATCGTTTTAACAGTTTGTGATAAATTGAACAGCCTGCATATACATCTAATACATTTTCAAGATTGCCTTCAAGACATCTGCTTTTTGAAGTTGTGTATCAAAGAGCCAGATGTTACAGATAACAGGTGTGAGGTGTCAATTTATCTAGGTCATATCACTCCTGTCATGTGTCGCAACAGGTCATATAACTTCCCGGTTCCGGGTTGATGGCGCCATCCTCTCTATAGCTTAGGGTACAACACAATCGCCGCTAATCAAATGATAATTCGTTCTCCGACAGAATGTCGAGTTTGATAAACAAATGAAGCTATAGAACAGTAAATATGACCAATGAAAATTAGTAGTGAATGAAAATTTCGTCGTCTTGAACCACTCCCAATCTGTAAGATTACACAGAATGAAACTGAATCAGGGATTCATTATCGACTGTGCTGGAAGCGCTCGATAAATCTCAAAGCAAGCAGGTTATTTTCCTCACTGATCAAATCTTATATGGTATCGGTATGGTCAATTGAATGGTATTGTTTATCATTTACTCATGTAATAGAACTATATTGTGCATAGATACAAGTAAACCGAAACATGATGCGTTGAGTGGGTTTTTAGTCTCTGAAATGAACATATTAAATGCAGCTATCTACTATGCAAAATTGAAAAGGAGCCCACAGCAGCTGTTCATCGCCTGAAACTGCGGGGATCTAGACTTACTGCAATAATATAGATTTGCAGTCAAATTATTTCCCAAAATACAACTCAACTTCCGGTCAAAACAATAACACTAATAAATATCAATAAAGTTAAAGTGTGAGAAAGAATAAATTTTTAACACAGATACTACTCATCTGATTCATACATATTTCACTTGTGGCGGAAAATAGGTAATGAATGGATTAATGAAAACTCTAAAGTTGTATAAAGACCGAATTAATGTAACAGACTGGGGATAAGGGCCTATGTTTTGTTTTCCGTTGTAGGCCTTTTATTAAGCATCGTTGTGTCAATAAACTATTCATTCTTAGAACGCATTGATGAATTTCTTTTAAAAAATAATTATCTGGCACATGAATATCTGCTTGCCTCTACCTTGATTACCTAGTACAAATGTCTGGAGCTTAGAGAAAACTCACCAATAATGATGAAATGTAGAACGGGGACATATGCCAGGTCAATTTAAAAGTTGCTGTAAAATATATGGAATTTATTAAATGCTGAAATCTGAATTATATATAGTTACTCAATCCGGTTTAGAAATACGCTAATTTCCATTATATTCTACTTTTTTATATTTCAACAATTTGTCAAATTATCCATGCATTTTCGCCTACGCGTGAGATGCGGTCATCAAATTGAGCAAGATGTACATTATTATCACAAATCACACATATATACTCGTATATATATAAGACAGACATCATTCTTCTATTTGAAATGGTTTGGTAACTACTAACTGTAATAATTATTTAATATACTCTCCTCGATAGTTAACAATATGCCCGAATCCCACAGACGGAGGTAGGTGCGAGAGGTTAAAGCGATAAACTCTATCTTACACCAGAGAGCTAGTGACCCAAAAGTCGATAATCAGAAAGATCCCCTAGGGGAGACCCCTATCAACCAGAGCGGTCAAACCTGACCAATCCTCGCTACGGGAGGGGGTCTGTAACTAAGGTCGCTAGCTAGAATAAAAAAGACAACAAACACGCAAATAAGATCAACCTCGCGAGAAGGTTCTACCCCTCTCGTCCGCGGCTTGATTCTTACAGACGAACTCAGACGCCAGCCCCAGAGTGGCCGATCCCCAATCCCTCACATCAAAACGCAAGAGGTCCGCCTGGAGAGCATGAAGCTCTGAAATCCTGGCTGCTGACCACATTGCAACTAAAAAAGCTGTTTTGATGGTGAGACGGAGGATGGTCGTCTCCGTCAACAGTTCGTAGTGGTCCGACTTAAGATGGTTGAGGACCACCGCTAAGTCCCACTCTGGGGGCCTGAGTTTCCTCTGTCCACATTCCGGTAAGTCTTCACTAGCTCCTTGAGGACCGAGATGTCCAACTGGGGGTCCCGTTTCCTGAGAACGGACATTATTGCCGCCAGATTGGTGTTGATTGACAAGGCTTTCAATTTCCTTGTCTCCCGTAGATAGACCAGGTACTCAGCAACCTGAGGGACCGTTACTGCCTGGACATCGTACCCCTCCTTGTCACAGAAGGTCGCAAAGGCCCCCCACTGAGCATCATAGAGATTCCTAGTGGAAGGCCTTTGAGAAGTCGCCACCGCCTCGGCGACGGATTTGGAAAAACCCGCCCCTGTCAGACCCCTCTGGAGACAAACCAAGCGTGAAGCATTAACGCCTGGGGATTCTCGTGAACCCGCACGCTCGGTCTGCTCGACAGAAGATCCCACCTCAGGGGGAGAGGAATCGGGTCTTGGCGGCACATCCTTCGGAGGGGAACGTACCAGGCCCTGGCTGGCCACAACGGTGCTACCAACAAAAGTTGAAGAACCCGAATCTCCTGTATCTTCGCCACCACGAGGTTCAGGAAGGCGGGAGGGGGGTAGGCGTAGGCAACCATCCCCTCCCATCCTAACGAAAGCGCATCTAGAGCCCACGCGGTAGGGTCTGGTACAGGAGACACGTACGTCTGCAACTGGTGGTTAAGCCGCATCGCGAAGAGGTCTATGTGAGGCTTGCCGAACCTCAGGCACAGACTCTCGAACACTCCCGGGTGCAACATCCACTCCGTAGATGGAGGATGGTCCAGGCGAGACAAGGCGTCCGCAAGGACGTTCTTGGCTCCCGGGATGTGCACTGCGCGGAGAGAGAGTCCGAGACTGTCCACTAGGCGAAACAGCTCCATCACCAGTTGCAGAAGCGAGTCTGCTTTGGTCGAGCCTTGTTTGTTGATGGTCCAGGCCGCCGCTGAGCTGTCCGTGTGAACACACAGGACCTGCCCCTGCAGCCGACCTGACCAATGGTCGATTGCCAGACGAATGGCGTCCAGCTCTAAGACGTTGATGTGGCGGCTCACCTGAGCTGCCGACCACACCCCCGCCGTCTGTTCCACATCTAGATGGGCTCCCCACCCTTGGGTGGAGGCGTCCAAAAATAGGTGACACGTTGCTGGCGGTTACCTGAGGGGAACCCCCACCAACACGTTGGACTCCTGCTGCCACCAGGAGAGGTGAAGTCTGAGTTCCGGAGGTATGGAGAAGACGTGATGACTCGTCTCTTCCCTGACATGCACGTTCACGAAGATCTGCAGGGGCCTGAGTTGCAACCTCCCCCTTCGAGTGAAGAGTTGAGTCGAACTCAAGAACCCTAGCAGCCCTTGCCACTTGCGCAGTGACAGAGGCCCCCGAAGCGCTAGCTCCAGGAGATCTCGGTAACGTTCCATCCGTTCCGTGGTAACGAAGGCCTTGTAGACAGCGGTGTCCAGGCGGGCGCCTAGAAACACCAAGGACGTCGTCAGTAGTAGGTCTGACTTGTCTAGATTGACCAGCCACCCCAGCCGCCTGAACAACGCTATCACAAAATCCCATTGAGCCTCCAGAACAGATGGGGATCTGTTGTGTCCAAACCCGCCGTCCAAGTAAATCGCAAACTGCACGTCCACCGTGTGTAGGTATTGGACGATGGGCTGGGCAACGCAGGTGAAAAGCCACGGAGCCGACGATATCCCGAACGGAATGACGTTCCACTGGAAGTGTCGGCCCGCCAGGACGAAACGGAGGTACCTGCGAGCGCCATGATAAATGGGGATGTGCAGATACGCGTCCTGCAGGTCCAGGGATATCATCGAGTCCGAGGGCTCCAGTAATCGCATCACTGACGGACTGTCAAGAGACGAAAATATGGCGGCGGATCTAGGAAGGATTGGTTGAACTCCTTCATGTCGTGGATCAGCCGCCAGTTTTTTGGGTCTCGCTTCGGCCGGATGAAGACCGGAGAGTAGAAGCCTGGGGTAAGGTCTTGGAGCGGGAGCTCCTCCACCGCCCGCTTTGAGATGAGCGTCTCCACCTGCTCCAGAGTCAGCGCGAGCCGATCGGGCTCTAGCGGGCGCTCTGTAGGAGAACACGTCAACGGGGGGCTGTGTAGCACGGGGATAGGAAACCCCCTCTCCAAGATCTTGCAAACGAATGGATCCAGATCCAACTGTCTCCAGTTGGGCGCGAAGAGTCCGAGACGGCCTTCAACTGGCCAGTCCCGAGCTGGGACCACCTGAGGTGGTAAGTCCGGAGGCGCGCAATCATTGCTTCTTGGGGGTACCTCCGTAGGCGCGTCCCTTGTAACGTAGGTTCCCTTTCTTGGGAGTGCGCTTTGGGGAGGGGCCGGCACTGAAGTCGCGACCTCTGTCCTGCCGACCCCTCCCGCGAAAGGACACTCCTCCAGTCTTGGTAGGGAAAGAGGGGGCACCTCCCCCTCTCTTCTTCGGGGGAGACGCCTGGGACGAGGGTCTACCCCCGCCAGCGGCCAGCCTGTTAGTTAACTCTTGCTGTTGGCTTTCCGCTACCCAGAAGGTAGGAGCCTGTCCAATGCTAGAGAGCGCGACGAGGCGCTAAAAGGGAAGAACCACCCACCGACAGGCTCTGAACAAGCGGGCGACAAGAGCTATCCCAGCACCAGACGCGCGAAAGGCCGCCTGAAGTGCTAGGCGACAAGCGCTCTGGGAAGGCGATAGAGCGCCTGACGCGGCAGGCGACAGGAGCTGTCCAAGCGCCGTGCGCAAGCGAGAGGCCGCCTGAAGCGCTAGGCGACAAGCGCTATCGGAAGGTGGTAGAGCGCCTGACGCGGCAGGCGACAGGAGCTGTCCAAGCGCCGGCGCTAACAAGAGGCCGCCTGAAGTGCAGGCAGGCGGCAGGCGCTAGCGGCAAGCGAGCCACTCAGGCGACAGTCGAGAGACGGTAGACGAGAGGTCTACCTCCAAACCAGCCAAGTGAGAAGCTGGGCGACCCGCACGAAACGCACGTGCAACCCGGGTCAGCCGAAATCGACAACAGCTGACAAGTCAACTGCTGACAAAACCGCCAACAAAACACCCGGAAAGAGGTCGAAAATCAGAGCTATCAAAAACACGAGTGTCCTTGATGGCCGACAGAAAAGCAATGCTGACGTAGGGTTAGCCACATGGTGGTGAGTATGCAGTGCAGATTAAGGTAGCGATAACTCTGTCTTTACTCTGTGTAAGGTTTGTCGGAATTAGACAGATTAGGATTATCGGGCATATTGTTAACTATCGAGGAGAGTATATTAAATAATAGTGTTTTCGTAGGAATTGCTTATGAATCGAGGTAAAAATTATATTTTGTTACGGGTAGGATCATGTTCGAACTGAGGTCATTTGGTTTACGAATTCGCCTCGCTGTGCCCAGTTTGTGTCACATGATCTCGACACGCAACTATAAGCACCTTCTCGCGAGCTCCTTGCCTTGTTTGACGAGGACGGCTTTAAAGTGGCAGTAGCACGTTTTTTGATAATTCTATATTTTCAATTTTTCACTGATAATTGAAAGTGAATGCTAAATGTATTAGTTTGACAGTGTCAACAATCTCATCTCATGAGCCAATCATCCATAGTCAGAGGACAAAGTATGAAGATTCACAGAAAATCCATTAGCGGCCATTTTGTGTAAACACTTTTAATTCATTTGGTGTAAGAAAAAGGAATCGCATGGCTAAACTTTGAATTATTACAGCTCCATTCAGTTTAAATACACTGTCTTTCAACTGGAGTCATTAATTTTCATTTTCCTGACATCACCTCATATTCCACCTGAAAACGTGCTACTGTCCCTTTAAAGTGATTAAGAGTCGATGCAGTGAGCCCAGATGAACGAGGATACTAAACCTTAGGCAGATACTGTTGCATCTATAACAGCCTTATCTATATAGACTAATTGCAATGGACATGTTTAAAAACAATCTCCCTCCTCTTTCTTGGAACTGATAAGAACGAAACATGCCAGCTTGTTTCGTGTTTCCACTCGAACAGGATGTTGGTCGACTTAACGTGGACCAGGATGTAGAACTAAAAGTGGTCTATCACACTTGGCATCGTCCTATCTGAAAACTCTCTAATATCCATTTGCCCTTTGCAGCAATTTTCTTTCTTTGTAATTTTAGATATGTTTGTGACATATGTTTGGGGTATATTTCTATGCTTTTTCATAGTTATTATCTTTAAGACAGCGTTTATAAAAGTATTCTTTTAGTACAACTAAAGAAACCTTAAAAACTATGGTTTCATTTGTTACAACTGTAGGTATATTGATCGATACACAAATTTTTTTCTCAAACACCTATTATTTTTTACAGACCTACATCAAGTTAAGTGTAGAGATTTTTAACTTTCGCAAATCAAAGTAGTTGTAAGATATAGAATGTCTGAGAAACGTTAATGACCAATGTGGGAATCGAACCAGGGGACTTTATGATGCGACGCAGCGCCTCTATCGACTGAGCTACAGAGGCTTGATACGGGTAGCGGTACTTTTTGTTATGTTATGTCTAAGTTGTTTTATTTTCCTTTATGATCCTATGTATAGCTACTAGTTTGTACCAAATTTGAATGTGATTAAATAAGTTTATGTTTTCTGATACGTAATAAGAAGAGTATTGTTGATATTTGTTTTTACTAGTTAGGTCAAGACATATACAATGTATACATAGAGAAGGGTGGATAACGCTTTTTCGTCAAAAAATTTTCGATCTCCTATTCCTAGAGTGTCTTATAGGAATTAAGAGTTTCTTAGGGGACTTATTTTTGCATACAGGACCCCCATCAGCGCTAGGACTAATGAGCAATGAGCAAGATGTGTAGCATTTGAAGCGATTCAGCGAGCAGTGACACAGACGTGGACTTGCTTTTGCTCGTTTTATACAAAAACATTAACTCGATTGATGAAAAAAAATATTAAGTGGGAGGCCATTTAGTAATATATATACATGTATGTTAAATACCCTCCTTTCTGCACATTGAAAGAAAAAGTTGAATTGCAATAAGATATAGCCCCCAGTGTGACAAGGGGAGATTTTGGCCATGTCTACAAATGTGTACTTGTCCATCCGCAGTTTAAGGCCCTTTTCTCATGCACGAAAATCTATGAGTTAATTTACACACATTCACATTATTCAAAATAAATAAATAGTTTCATGCCATGAAAAGAGTGTTACAGTATTGCAATCGTAACCATGC
This sequence comes from Steromphala cineraria, assembly GCA_916613615.1. Classification (NCBI taxonomy): domain Eukaryota; kingdom Metazoa; phylum Mollusca; class Gastropoda; order Trochida; family Trochidae; genus Steromphala; species Steromphala cineraria. The sequence goes on along the minus strand of OU744726.1, from coordinate 69,476,669 downwards.
AATTCGTGTAAGTCTCGAAATTCTGTTGTACAACTTTACAACTCTTCATTTTCCATTTTTGATTTGTATAAGTTATCTTGAAACACTTTTAAATCTAAAATTAAAAAATTACCAATCTAGATAAAACCAGTTGTAATGTTAACATTACAGCTAGTTCGAACTAGATTGACAAATTACAAGATAATTCATCGACTTTGACATTTCTAGAATAAGATTCAAGCTTTGTAAAGTCAACGTGATCAAGAGTCAAATTTGACATGTAGCTAGGTTTTTATGATAGGACTTTTATTTTCGAGAGTTATATGAATGTGAACGATATGTTACATTTCGCGAGTTACAAGTCTGATTTCATTTTTTATTGCACACATCCTCTTCCATACTTTGGAATTAAATCCGAAAATCTCAGTAGCAGTCTAAGTAAACCTAGCCTCAACATTATCCGTTTCACTCATATACAGAGTCTAGAAAGGCCTAGTAGAGAGTCGCGTCAGCCCACGTATCTTTTTTTTATCAATCAATTCTTTATCAGGTGTATGTAGGCCATCGGCCCATAATACAATGTATATATGATACAGCCACCAAGAGGCTTCTTCGTAGCATATTTGCATTGTAAACATACAAAGCAAAATTTCTTAATACATGTATGTTGTCGACAGACATCAAATTATTAAATTTATGCATTGAAGGATGAGTGTAATAATGACGAAGTATATATAATATACGCAGATGGTCGTAGGCAGAACAAATAAGAAGGAAATGATATTCATCATTTATAAAATCCTCCGTACAATTGTGACAAAATCTAAGATGCCTTGGTTTATTGATATATCTACCAGTTTCAAGCAATCTTACTAAGTCACAATAGTCTGCCTTCGCAAGTATAACGTTGGAGGGTGATAGGTAGAAGGTCGGCTGACACGACTCAGTATAGCAGTGAAACGGATAATAAAAGGGCGCGTACTGCAGGGTGAGTGACAGGCATGATCTGCCAGCATCCCTAGTGTTAGAAACACGACACTGTTCTCCTGTAAACGTTGCGTGAGAGCCACGACAGCTGTTTTTCAACAAGCAAACTTGTTATAAATGTAACTTTGAACGAGCAGTACATTTCCGATGTTTAATGGTAGTTAACCTGCGTTTATGCTTGATTTGAAAGCTATATCGATTTTTATACCATTTGTACATTGTTAAGGGATAGCTTTACTTGCTGCCTTGTTGTCAGATATTTACTGGGAGATTAAAATCGTAAAATTTAACGGTGACGTCACTGAATATTCCTCGAGTATTGCTTTCTCAGCATCTGAACATATAATTTTCTTACATATCAATGTTATTATTAACTTGATAATATATATATGTGTTAATAATAAGGATATATTTCACAATGACAACAAATATAAAGCAAAGTACAACAGTCATAGTTCTGTACTTTATGTGTATGATTTTGACTATAATTATTTCTAAAACAGAATATTTACATAAGTTTGTTCCACTGGACCAAAAATCAAAAGCTCGTCATAAACGTTGTTGACTGTAAAATCCTTTTTTTATAAGGTCGTGCATAGTCAATATCCTCTCCGTCAGTCCGTGCGTAATCATTTTATTTTCATTAGCTGAACTCAAACACTGTGGGACCTAGCACAACGGAACTTAGTATGACGTCAGCATGTGTATCTGACAGTTTTAATGGAAACGTAACATAGCATTCTGTTTCCAGCAGCAGAATTCAAAAACTGTTTGACCTTACTCAGTGAAACTTGGCATGTGAAAAAGCGAGGTTGTGAAGACGTGCCTTTTGGTTTAAACTTTTTTATTCCATTTTTGTCTATGTTTGATGTGTTCCGCACAAACATATTTTAGAATTTGGTTTCCAGAGCAGAAGATAAAACTGTTAGACCTAGCTCCATAAAACATTGTTTTTTATCTATTTTATTTTCTTAATATAGACATGGTATGAACAAAAATATTTACGAATCTACATACAATTACAAACTAGAAAAACGAATCAAGTTTAATTATATGATTGGCACAGTCACTAGTGACTGGTAACAACAATGACCTGACGTCATCGAACACTGCTCTGACGCAATGACACGCTCATGACGTCATGTTGTTGCTGTGGCGACGGGCTCTCCTCGGAGCCGACTCAACGTAAATGCACTTCAATATTGTTAGAAATACAACGATTAAATCATAAAATAAATAGAAAATGTGTGTTTTCTTGACAAATACCACGTGTATCTCATCTCGTGAGGCAGAAAAGTTACATATTTTCACGAGTGGCGCACTCTGTTTATCTCATCTGCACTCGATGAGATAAACATGGTATTTGTCAAGAAAACACAAATATCCTTTAAATATCAGGCAGATTAATGATATACCTTTAAACGGACAGTAGCACGTTTTTAGGGAAATTATAAGGTGATATCAGGGACATGAAAATTGATTGTTCCAACTGAAAGACAATGCAAATAAACTAAATGAAGCAGTACTTCCTCATATATATAATGTAAACTTCATTTGCAATTCCTTTTCTTGCTCAAATTGAAGTAAAGGTGTATTTTCGCTATGGATGCTTGGTTTGTCTAATTAGACAACTGTCAACATTACATGTATCAGTAAAAAATTGAAAATATGTAATTTTCAAAAATCTTGCTACAGCCCTTTTAACATACTCATACTTATCTCATTATTTCATTATAAGATTTTATCATCTTCAACGATCATCCACACAAAATCATCCTGCTACATCAGCGTATATATCTCCGCGTAATGATAGAACCTATCCCCTGATATTCTCCTATAATATTCTGCCGTATTTCTGTAAAATCAATCCTTTCGCTATTTGAAAAAATATATATTTTGCTGATCATTTAAAACAATATTCATGAAAACATTGATAGTTATAAATCGTAAGACATTAGAATGCGGAAGTAAACGGGGACCTATACAGTTGGCACTCTCAAATATGAAACTCTCTTGTCATCTTTAAAAATTGCTCTGGCTTGTTTTCTTATTTCAGGGGTTGACTGAGGAACTAAGGGTGAGTGTGGAGCAATGTAACTGTCCGACCATCTAACTGAAATGCTGATAATTATTATTATTTGAGATAACACTTTACTGGTATCCAAAGGAATTGTTTTGTGACTATATTAATTTTAATACGTATACTGGTTATAAACAACAATAAAGCCAATTTCCTGTTGTTCACAACAAATTTCTGAGAATAAGACATGGCAAAAATGTATATTCACCTGGGATAAACACAACTTGTTATGATGCAGTGTCTACCTTTTTGAGAGTGTCATATCTTTCGTAGGTCTTAATTTTACAGTTTGGTTGAATATAATATTTAATATCATATTTAATATATGAACCTTTGACTTAATTGCAAATCGGATTGTAAATGATATTTGAATTATGTTTGTACACACAATAACAGCTTCGATGCTATGAGGTGTTGTCTTATGTAACATGTGTCTGTGAGCCGGATACACGCTATTTGCTGCCTACGTGCACAACACCCCACAGACCCAACCTTATCAGGTGATGGTATACGTGTTCATATGTATATAAACGTAGAGATACCTGGGATTTACATGACTGTATTCTGGGGCAACATACAGTAGGTAAGTACCAATCCTTGCTCAAACTTATTCTGGTCTATATCTCATATCTTGCCTTTTCCACTTAGCATTTGGAAATATAAAGTTCGTTTGATGCCATTTGTGTTAATGCTGGGTGCATTTTAAAATTCCACTAACATTTTACATATTTTCATTATACATAAGGTTTGATGAATATTTTCCTGTGTCATCAATAAAATATGCGGTATCTCACTTACCTCATATTTGTTCCAGTCCACTTTTTGCTTGTTTTGTTGGTCATTTGTTCTTCATGAATCGTATCAGAAAATTATCACTTTTTGATGAATCCATTCAAATACTCACTTGAGTGATGGTAACCCGAACAAACAACAGTTCATGTTTTTCACGAAATACTTCTTTTGATAACATTTATTGAGGATTTTTTTTAAAGCTGTCCCAAATTTATCAAACATTGTTTTCTTACAGGCATGTCTACTAACCTTTATCTTAAGTCACATGACTCTACAGAGTCATCTTTCTTCTATGAATTGGTAATCACAGAAGGGTTATCTTTATTTATTACCTACGAGGGCAGTCATATCGAGGTTAATATTTTTCATATGTTGTACTTGGGGAAAATATCACTTTTTCATTGACGTCGCGGTTCACTTATGACGTGACAATCTCTAAAACCTAGTACGCCTATGATGAGAAGTAGGTTTTGAGTATTTACTTTAATTTTGGAACAGGTAACATATATTACGAAACAAATAAACATTTGCTTGTTATTCACTTTATTAAGATACAACAATGAAATAATGAATACCATGATTCAATAGATGTATAAAAAACATTTCTTAGACCTTATTTTGATTTGATATGATTATACACCATTCTACATGGTGACAGATATTCAAGCAAATTACTTAATCAGAATATTCCTGCATCTGTCTATACATGTATTCGCGATTCACAACATTTCAAATTATCATAAAACTCCTATGTTAAATTTATCATTGATGATTTTCAACCGTTTATTACTGTCTACTAATTTAGCATTGTCATTGTCAACTACTAATCTAATTACTTTGTAAGTTTTGATGTTGATTATTCAATATTTTGTTTTTCTTCATGTAAAAAAATTCATAATTTAATAATTGTCTCTGTTTCCTAGCACTGATTACAGATTCACTAGAATTGAAACTTTGAGATCTCTTTGCCTGATACCCCAGTCACAACCGTGCAATAATTTGATAACGTAATGCAATATAATCTCTTAGCACTGATTACAACGTCATGACAGAGTCTTTGCAATCATATGAGACTCACACCTCATACTCTAGTTTAATCCGTATCTAATTTCACAGTTGATTCAATAGATGGCGATAAACTCACATTTCCTTAATTCTTAAGTTATCCATATTTAAATTTATTTTTATTCTTCTTAATACCTCAAGTACAAACAATTTATATTTTCTTTACAACATCTTTGATATTATCCTCAATTTTAGTTGTTTTTATAATAGACTTTTCTTCCAGGGGACTTTTTTTCCGGTACTTTGTGTTCGAAGGTTTTTTTTTACATGGACTATTTTTCCTATAATCTTGTTCTTGGGTTACCTATAATGGTGGGAATAATATGTCATCTCTTAACCTTTGATGTTGTTGGTGTTTGTCTTTGACTGCGCTCAAGTTCATAGGATGTATTTATTAAAGCCACGGAAATAGGAAGAAGAAGAAGAATATATTTTATTTGCGTGTCACATGTTCTTATAAAACATTTTGAACATTCACAACGTCAATCTAAAAAACAACATCCAGCCTTAAAAGGCTTATGAGACACGAAATACGTTGATAATCTAAAATCATGAGATAAAAAAATATACATTGTTGAATTATTAATGCCACGGAAATAGGTAACAAAATGGTTGGTGATATTTCAGCTACCATTTCTATCTTCAACGAGAACAGGAGGCAGGATCAAACAGAAGGAAGATATGTTCCTCATTCATCTCTCTATCCTAGCTTCTCGTGAGTATTTCTTACATAACATACTTAACTATATTTACACTCAAGGGCAAAAAAGCTACGAGTGATACATACGACTGGAACTGATATAATCACTCTTTGACTTTGACTTTTAAATGCTTTCATTAAAGGGGCAGTAGCACGTTTTTTGATAATTTTATATTTTGAATTTCTCACTGATAATTATAAGTGAATGCTAAATGTATTATTTTGACAGTGTCAAAAATCTCATTACACAAGCCAATCGTCAGAGGACAAAGAATGAAGATTCACATAAAATCCATTGGGGGCCATTTTTGTGTGAACACCTTTAATTCATTTTTGTGAGAAAAAGGACTCGCATGGCTAAACTAAGAGTTATATACTGGAATTATTACTGTTCCATTTAGTTTAAATACATTGTCTTTCAATTGAAACAATTAATTTTCATTTTCCTTCCATCACCCTATATTCCCCCTAAAAACGTGCTACTGCCCCTTTAAATTTATTTCAGTTTTTAATCTTCGGTTGATATACAGACTTACTTTTTGTCTATGCATAACAAGTATCAATGCACATAACTATATTACCTTATTTACAATTTCCTTCCTCACACCGCTCATAAAAATATGATTGTTAAAAACATTTCGGTAAAACATTGACTTGCCAGAATCTATTTCAGAATCTTATTAGGACAATACATTTGAGCATGCACCTTGTACAAATATTCACTATCACAATTACTAATATGGCATCATTGACTACAATTTTTGACTTAAATAAAGCAATTTTAATATCTTTTTCAGTTTTTGGTTCCATCAATTGCAATGGAGGATACAGTAAGTTATTTTCATTGGTTGTCTAATACATGTTAAAATCCCTAAGTATTAACCTCATTAATTTAAGAATTTCCTATAAAAGCATGCATGAACCTAGAATTAATTATTGCAACACCTGTTTATTCAATGACTGTAGCAGAGAGTTGATTATATTTGATTTTTAAGGATCTACTCATGTACAAGTGAACGTTTCAGATAAAAACATGTCAGAAGATACCAACCTTGAAACACAAAACAATCGTAATTTAAGTTAGTATAACCTTCACACGTAAACGTAAATCTAGGCTACAATTTCATCAGTTCCACAACAAAGTGCAGGTGTAAACTAGTAGCGATATCAGTAGTAAATCTAGGGGTGCCCTTTCCCACTCGTAAGTCCTTACGTGTTGAACTTTCTTCCTACAACGGGTATTTCCAAGCACCAGCAAATAGGTAGATTTTGTATATTTGGGAACAAAACTTCCACACGAGTGTCGGAGTCACCGGTGAAATGTCAGTTTGATTCCGGCGAAAATGACAATACGTTCACATTTCAATACGTATCTGGCCGATAATTATATTTGGGGTCGATAAATGTCATTACAAACAACTATAAAACACTTAGTTATCCTATCAAAAGCTTATTACGACATCAGTTTGCAGTTAACAGTAAAACTTTGGAGTTGCGTCCCTTTTATTTGAGTGACAAGTGAATTTGAGCCCTGTGAAAAATCGACGCAATAAGCGAACACCTTTCATCAACCCTTTCACAGAACGAATATGTTTAGTTCAATATGATAATTATAAATATGCAAATTTATGTTGAATTACATGTTCACACTACTAACTGATTAGGCTATATAAATTATCCTAAATTTGAATTGACACTAGTTGAAACGAAACAAATGGATATGTTAAGCAAACGTTGTAGTGGAAATATGTATGATTTTGTTTCCAAATCAAGTGAAATCATTTCAATAATTATATAACCATTCGATCTGTTTTTTAAGAACTTACCTCTATCTCATTTCACCAATTAAAACATATTACCACAGATAAAGATTACGATGAGAGAATGTAAGAGCAGTCAGGTGCTCTTTTTTACAAAACGCTGTTTTCAAGACAAGTAGTATGGTATATAGAGATTATTACCCGAGGAAGTGTGTCATATGACTTTTACGAAACGAATGTGAATTTTTGTATTTCTCGAGCGAGAGCGAGGGTTATACAAAAATTTGCACGTGTTTCGTAAAAGTCATATGACACACTGCCGAGGGTAATAATTTCTTTATTACCGATTCTATTCCATTTTAACATCTAAGAATTATGCAAGAAACGAGGTGCTTCCCTTGCGACGGCCGGCAACAGTGACGTCACGAACAATGATGGTTTGACGTCACAGACGAATTGATACGGGAACTCGACCTACAACAATCGTTGCTAGGCAAAAGTGATATGTGCACTAGTGCTGATATTGAAAATATGTCACTACTTATTTTCAACCATATGGGTAATAAACATCATTTTGGCTAGCAACATTACAGGGATGTTCCTGCAATATTATCATTATTAGATTTACATGAAACTGGTGCACATCTACTGCAATAAAAAAGACATAGGTCACTTAATCCAAAATTACCTAATGTCATAGTTTCCCCATTACTGCTAAAATGAGGTGAACTGATATATCATGAAATAATTATCAAGGAACTTGTGAGATGATTAATCTAATATCGTGGTTGGCCACATATGCCTACCAGCTACCTCTTTATTTGATTAATTATCCCAAAAGTTATTATGTAAAACAACGTTTAATTGCTTTAACCTGCAAAACAGCACCAAAGTAAGAACAGTAAGATCAAAGATTACAACCCTTCCAGCTAAAAAGATTATTGAATCAGCTTGGCATTATATGACCAGGGCAGATTATTTTGATTTACAGGAATTTGCAGATAATGAACCTTGCATTCTTGATTGATAACTCAAATTACTAAATCACCAGCCTATATTGTAAATATATTCAACAAAATTAAGGAGAGATGACCAAGTAAACTGTAGAAACAAAAACATTTACACACCATCATCATAGAAGTATAAAATTCAGTTGATAATGTTTCAGTAAGATAACTTCTCAATTTTAATTTCAAACAATACAAAAAAAAAACAAGAAAAGAGGAAAATTATTTTATAACAGTGTCACAAGCATTACATACAATAAGTAATATTAAATTAGATAATCAATTAAAAACAGCTCTGGCCATGTGGCCTACGAGATACTAATTTCCCATTATCAAATATACTCTCCTCGATAGTTAACAATATGCCCGATTATCCTTATCTGTCTAATTCTGACAATCCTTACACAGAGTAAAGACTGTGTTATCGATGCTCTAACCTGTACCGAATACCTGCCACCAGGTGGCTTACCCCACGTCATCATTGTTTTTCTGACGGCCATCAAGGAAACTTTGTTTTTGATAGCGCTAGCGATTTCAACTTTTTTGTGCTATTAAACTTACTGCTGTTTTCATTGTGACTGTCGTTGTAGAGGGTTAGCTACTTCTCGCGAAGTAGATAGTGCCTCATATCGTGTCATTCTTTGTTGCTGATTTTGTCAGCAGTTGACTCCAGTCAGCTGTTGTCAATTTCAGCTGGCCTGGGTCGCACGTGCTGTTTGTGCCGGGTCGCCCAATGTTCTGCTCTGCTGGGTTAGCAGTAGACTTCACGTCTACCGCCTTTCTGCCTGCGCTTCAGGTGCCTGAATTGGATAGCGTTTGTCTCTGGTTAGCGCCTGTTGTGTCAGCTTTAGCGCTTGTCGTCTAGCGCTTCAGCTGTCTTCTTGCTCTTACTTTAGCACTTCAGACCCTGTGCGCCTACCGCCTGCCGCCTGCCCCCTGGGTAGCGCCTGCTGCTTGCCGTTTCAGTCAGCTTCTCTACAGGAGTTGGTGGTGGGCTTCAAGCCTCACCTGTACTAACGCTGTGATCTTGCCCTGAGTACGTCGAGGCGACTTCTTCTTCACAGGATTTTGTTGAGGGTGTGGACAACAACATGCATATGTATATGTATGTGAAGGTTCTGGCCGTCTCCATGGTCCAGATCAGAGATTGGACGAAGTCCAGGGTTGAGGAGGAGACTGTTCCCACTCCGCCCTCCCCTGAAGCGCCGTCCATTCCCAAGAGGAGGAGAGTGGTGATGATTTCTCCCGCAGCCACCCCCTTGGACCACGAAACTTCTCCAACTCTTGAACAAGACCAGGAGGAAGGGACGTTTGACTTGGGGAACATAACTCCTTCAGCGCCTGTCACACATGTGACAGAGCATGAGGACGCTCCGGACCTAAAAGACCGCCTGACAGCAATCGCAATCAGAGTAACCCTAATCGAACAGGGTGGCCAGGGTAGCAACATGTTACCTGTCTGTGGACGCCTGTACCCAAGTTGCCCATCTCAATGTGAAACAAATGGCGGGGAATGTTCGTAAACCTCGACGTGAGACGTCACATCAACGTTCTAGAACTGGATGGCATTCTTCTGGCAATCAATCATTGGTCAGGTCGTCTGCGTGGGCAGATCCTGTGTTCACACAGACAGGTAAGCGGCGGCCTGGGCCATCAACAAGCAAGTGTCGACCAAAGCAGACTCTTTCGCCATCCTGAACCTCGTATTGTCTGACCAGTTTTCCAAATCCGTTGCCTAGGCGCTGGCGACTTCCGAGAGGCCCTCCACTAGAAATCTCTACGCCAGGGAAGGTACAATATCCAGGCAGTAATGGGCCCTCAGGTTGTGGAGTACCTGATTTGTTTACAGGACAAAGGAAGCTCAAAGCCTCTTCCATCAACACCAACCTGACTGCGATTATGTCGGTTCTTCGGAAGCGGGACCCCAAGGTGGACATCTTGGTCCTTAAGGAATGTGGAAGGGCGAATGAAAATCAGGCCCCAGAATGGGACTTAGCGGTGGTTCTCAAACATCTAAAGTCAGACCACTATGAAGACGACCGCCTCTGTCTCACCATCAAAACGGGCTTTTCGGTCGCTATGGGGTCCACAGCCTGGATTTCGGAGCTACACGCTCTCCAGGCGGACCTTCTGCCTTTTTAATGGGAGGGATGGGGGATCAGATACTGTCGGGCTGGCTCCTGAGTTAATCTATTAAAACCAAACCGGGGACGAAAGGGGTAGAACCTTTTTGCTACCGTACAATTCCGGAAGTGTAAATCCAACAGACAAGGAGAATCGTCTCCTCTGTCCAGTACAGGCCTTACAGATCTATACCATGAAAACCTGGACACTGCATCAAGGGAGGAGGAAACTTTTCATCCACATTCCCAGACCAGTGTGTGAGAAATCAACAAGAGACAACTAAGCATCTACCTCCTTTCTGCGGTGTTAGATGCTTACAAGGCCGCTGATCTTGATCCCCCAGGGAGATCAAATCTGCATCAAGATCAGGGCCATCTCAGCGACGATGGCCCTCCATAGCAACTTGGCGGTGACAGACATTATGGCTGGCTGCTTCTGGAAGTCAGGCCTGGTGTTCGCGAACCACTACCTCTGGGATTTCTCCAATGAGGCCTTTTAGAATCAACCGCCTGGGCACACAGGTGTACGCCCAGCGGTAAGTTCATTCGAGTCCTCATTAACTTTCTTTGTTCGCAATAGACCTGAGGTTGTTTTTAGTTGTCTTTTATTCTAGTTGGCGACCCTGGTTGCGGACCCCCTTGCATAGCGAAGATGGGTCAGGGTTAACCACTCCAGTAATCAGGTGATTCCCCTTGGGGATCACTCCAGGTTTCGACCTATGTTCACCAACTCTCTTCTGTAGAGATAGAGCGATTATCGCTTTAGCCTTCTCTGACCCTGGACCCACCTCCGTCAGTGGTTCCGGCATATTGTTAACTATCGAGGAGAGTATATTAAATTTTGTTGAAACATCATTATTTATACTCACCGTTGATAGTTAACAATCGTTAGCTGCCACCCGGCCTCCTCTCTTTACGATCGGCGTTATCTTTGATCGGCGTTATCATTGCCCATCAGAAGAAGCGATGATGACGTTGGTTAGCAACCTGGTGGCAAGTATTCGGTGCAGGTTAGAGCAGCGATAACTCTGTATTTACTCTGTGTAAGGATTATCAGAATTAGACAAATTAGGATAATCGGGCATATTGTTAACTTTCGATGGTGAGTATAGATAATGATGTTTAAACAAAAACATAATAAAATATACACATTAATTAAATGAAAAATGATCATTTTTCATATTTTTCTTTTTTCACTTGCTGAGTACAGCCTATAAACATGTTCCTGGGTACTACGTTTACTTCGGAAACCATTTTGCTCTTCAACCAGGATATGGGTTCTCTCTAACCATTTACTGAGTCGTGTGTTGAGAATGTCGGAGTAGATTTTACAAGGTATGGAAATCAATGAAATCCCTCTATAACCAAGGGGGTCTCTATCGGGTTTTTGTATTGGCTTAATGTCAATAGTTAATACAGACATGGAGTTTACTCAAACAGTCAGTTTACAAATTGTGCATACTACTGTAAGCAATGTCACTTGACAAGGGATTGTAGATTATTGAAATATTAACTGCACTGAATCAAGATGAAAAAGAATATTTACCCTGATGAAATTATGACAGAAAACTTGCAGGAGGGGATCTAACAAATCATCAAAACAAGCAATTCAAAATTCAAAATGTTTGTATTGTCAAAACTGTAATTAATTAATAACAGTGGGAATACTGTATGCTTAATCTCCAAGTAAATGAATGGACTGTACAATATTAAATGATTTGCAAATTTATATAAAATTAATCTAATTTAGAATTTTAATGAACTGTCTCCAAAATAATTCTTGAAGTAATCAATCAATTTGATTCGGCGTGAGCATATATAAAAAGGTTTAATGTACATTTATTAAGATGGTCAAATTAATTATTTGTTTATAACAAAGGTAAGTTCTTAAAATCAAAATCAAATATCCGGCCTTTTTATATCATTACATTTGTTGATGTAAAAAGACTTGATGAACAATAATCTCACTAATTCAAGAGAAGTTCACGCACCTTTAGTACATTTCGCTGTCAGTTGCATCTAAAACGTCATCGTTATTGGTTGGGCTGGGGGCAAATTAGGTCTGTTGGAGACATTTGATGAACTTGACAGTCCACCTGCTCATCGTTTCTCCTAGTTGTGACGAAGACGGTCGCTTCGCTGATGTGACCGAGACGTGTGGTATTTTGTTGTATTTGTCTCGAAACGGAAGTACGATTAATATTACTTTGCCGACTTCTTGAACAGAAGAGTTCCACACGTAAATTACGACAAACTTCTTTTATACCTACACATAGATTTACGATTTTTTGTGAAAATTGGTCACGATCTTTATGAAGTCTATTTTCAAAACACCTTAATTCTGAAGTTTGTAAGATGTGTAATAGCGGAAATATAACAATTGGAGTCCACTTCCTGTTAGAATGTAATAAATAGCTAACACTAAGATATAATTATCTACCTGTTTGGAATACCCTGTCGAACAATTGTGAATTCATCAAACTATGAATGTCTAATAAAATTGTTCTTTTAATGAAAATGAAAAAATATAACGCGTTTAATATATAGCGTTTTTAGGGGGAATATAAGGTGATGTCAGGGAAATGAAAATTAATTGTTCCAATTGAAAGACAGTGTATGAAAACTAAATGGAACAGTAATGATTTAGATATATAATGTTAAGTTTATCCCTGCGATTCCTTTACACAAAATGAATTAAAGGTGTTCACAAAAAATGGCCGCCAATGAATTTTATGTGAATCCTCTTACTTTGTCCTCTGACTATGGATGATTGTCAAAATACCACATTTAGCATTAACCTACAATTATCAGTGAAAATTATAAAATATGAAATTATCAAAAACGTGCTACTGCCCCCTTAAATGTCGATCTGTAAAAATCGAACATAAGATGCCTGTATATTGCCATATATAATGTATCAATGTTATGTTGCACCTGGACTAATGGCCTACAAAACCAAAGTGGTTGCTGTCATTTGAAAGAAAGAAATTTCGTGTGAGAGTCCCGTCTTCTTAACTATACAAAATATTTAGCTGTTGCGAGGCTTTTGTTATTTTGTGACTCAGACTATCTACATTATTATATTATAACCCTAATGTGTTGAGTTGAGTTGTTGAACTTTGAATATAATCAGGAAAAAACGGTGTTGCAATACCTTCTTTCAGGTGCATATTTCAAATTTAGCTTTTTTAACATGTTTTGACATGTTTTGTTTTTAATCAATAAACTTCATGTCAGAATTGATTATATTTCAAATATCTAATACTATCGATATGAACTGATAAAATGAAAAGCTGTTGTGATATTTAGCCTTGTGTTGTGAATAACCCATAGTTTATACATAAATATTCTTTTCACTTTTATTTTTATTTTATTGCCGTTATTGTTCTTTACAGTTCGTTTATCGTTCGAACATTAAAACACTTTAGTTTATAACTGTATTGTTATCAATTAATTGTTTACAGATATCCTTTACGTTGTGAATATCCTCTTGAATATTACGATACGATACGAAAGGAATAGAACACATTTGTGTTTGCACAACTCTTTAATTACGAATAATGTTGTGGCAACTGTAATTTAATAAATTGCTGTTGAATAGAGACTATCATGTCATGAACTTTCCATGTAAAAAAAGACTGACAAATACTAACGTACTTTTAAGGACCCCCCGTTATAAGATGTCCCAGAATAAGATCCCGATATACAGCGGACAAGACGCTCTCAGCAACAGCGGTTTACTGGGGCCCTCCAACCGCCATCAGTTACACAAACGGGTATATAAAAGATAACTTTCTTTCTTAGAAGTTCTGAGATAATATTACTGAATACTGCATATGATTGAAAACGCAACACTGCGTCATGTATAGATCTATTCGAACAGGAGAAGGATTTCTGAATGTTGTAAGGCATTTGTTATTATGATGTCAAAGAATAATTATGGACAAACATATCATCTACCCAAGAGATGGTAACTCAACATGGTTTTTTATCCCCCGCAACAACGAAAGGGGGGGGGGGGGAGGTATTGAAATGGGTACCGTCCGTCCGTCCGTCCGTGTGTCCGTCCGTTACACTTTGTGTCTGGCTCATTACTATGTAGCTAATCAACCATTTCAATTCAAATTCGTCATGGAAATGATGTAACATGTCATAATGTGTCATGAGTAAAACGTTTTTGAAAATCTACATTAAATATTAGGATTTTGGAGAAAAAGTGGTAAATTTGTAAGAAATCTCTCACATGTCCCGCCCGGCTCACAACTTCTAAAATAATCATCACATTTGGATCAAATTCGATATGGAGATACATAATCATATCAAGGTGTGTCATGAGGAACAATTTTGAAAATATTTTTGTAAAATTTTACCTTTTTTGGTAAAAAATTAGGACTCTGTTGGAAAACTGTTACAAGTTCTGTTCGGCTCACTACTTCTAAACTATATACTCTCATTTGGAATATATTTGAGATGGAGATGCATAATCATATGAAGGTGTGTCATGAAGAACAATTTGGAATACATTTTTATGAAATTTTGCCTTTTTTGGCCAAAAATGAGGACTCTGTTGGAAAGCTGTTATAAGTCCTGTCCTGTTGGTTTACATATGATCAAAATGATTTTTCAGATCCAAATACATAAATTTATTTGTTTTATTTTAATTTTGTTAGTTTAATCGAATTATGATCAACAGTGAACATAAAGTTGGTAAGATTTATTTTTTGATTAAAAAGTATCCTTCATATCCTGGAAAATTTGTGTTATTTTGTGTGACAAAAATTAATCAGCAATATGATAAGGAAAACCTATACATGTTGTGCAATTTGCGGGGGATATAGCTCGACCATGTCAGCTGCTTGTTATTTTTACCTTTCTCTCCCTATCATTCTCTAACTCTCCTTAGCTCGATAGCTATCTCTGTTTCTCTTTATACTTCTCTCTTTTACTGCTACTGCAAAACCATCTTCACTTTTACACTTCTCTTGAATGTAATACTGAACATTGATTCGTTTACACATCATTTCAACCTTTACACATAAGATCAATATGAAAACAAAACTTGACGATAACTTATATGGCTGATTTGACAATTATCTCTAAGAATGTTTGAGGCCTTAAATCAAATGCTGTTAAACGACGAGACCGTTTTAACTTTCTCAAGAGTAACAAATCTTCAATTATATTTTTACAAGAAACACATAGTACTTTTAATAATGAACACACCTGGGCGGCAGAAGGGGGATTTCGCGCATATTTTTCACATGGTACAATATACATATAACAATAAAAGAACAAAATAAAATATTTTCGGATAAAATCTGAGATTTGAACCTAAAACAATTTCGTCTGAAAACAATAAAATATAATAATTATATAAAGCAAGAGTTATTTCCCTTACTTTCCTTCTGTCTCGTGATGTGAATGCAGACGGTAAAATGTCAAAAGATCCCTGATCGGTCACCATGAGCCTGTTGAAATTGGTTGAAGTGTTCCCACAACTTGTCGCCCTAGAATGGCTCTCCGTTTCTTCATGAGTCCATGTAGGTCTCTCTGTATACTGTAACCAGTACCTTTTAGCGACTTCCTGGGGTTTTCAATGGAGAGGAAAGTAGCGATGATACTGCGGGGGGCCAAGGGTCGATGCTCACGCTGATACTCGGATTTCGGGAGACGATGGACTACTCTAAACAAAGATGTCACTGACGCGTTGGTTTGTGAAATTTAGAGAATTTATGAAAAAGTCTCTCAATACTCGTTAAGCGTTTTGTTCTGGTCCTTCGGGGATTCCGTAAAAGAGGAGGTTTGTGCACCTGTCATGGATATCTTTTAATATGACTTGCCTTTCCAAAACTTAATAAGCCTGTTTGAATTTCTGAACTTTGTTGTTTAATTTCGCCTGAAAGGGTTGAAACCACGTGGTCAGTGGCGGCAAGTTTTTCTTTTACATCGGTCAAATCAGTTTTTATTGAGTCAATTGATGTTCACTTTAAGTAGTGTGCAGTAGCTAAGCTTACCTGTTCTCCGAAGCTAGTATCTGACCGCGTGTCTCTTTGGTTGGCCATAGTCCACGTGTCTAGATACTTCTCTGAAATATCAAATATGGTATTCGTAAGCTATGAGTAGTTTTTGATAACGTCCCTTGAGTTTATTTCACCGAAGCAGAAATATTGGTAAATCTTTTTAGGACATTTTTTAGGGAAAATTCCCGTGGGTTGAGGAGACGTTGTAACTCACGTCCGTTCTTGTTTCGTGCGCAACTGGAAGTTCAATGGAATTGATGATAATGTTAATGATATTGACTTTGATAAGATTCAATAAAATGATATATTGGATAGGAAAATTACCGTTGAAGAAGTGTATTGATAACCTTAAGACTCGTAAGGCTGTTGGAATAGATATAATTGAAAACAAGCATATTATTCACACTTGACACGTATTTTTTTAATTATTTAAAAGTGGTGTTGTACCCCAATGTTGGTTGATAAGTATCATAAGCCTATTTACAAACAGAAAGGTGATGTTAATATGCCAACAACAATTTTGTCATGTCTGGGACAACTTTTTACTTCTGTTTTAAAGGGGCAGTAGCACGTTTTTAGGGGAAGTAGGTGATGTCAGGGAAATGAAAATTAATGGTTTCAAGTGAAAGACAATGTATTTAAACTAAATGGAGCAGTAATAATTCATTTATATAGCATAAGGTTCAGCGATGCGATTCCTTTTTCTTACAAAAATGAATCCGCCAATGGATTTTATGTGAGTCCTCATACTTTGTCCTCTGACTATGGATGATTGGCTTGTGTAATGTTATTGTTGACACTGTCAATATAATACATTAGGCATTTACTTACACTTATACGTGCAAGTTTTAAAATATAAAATTATCAAAAAACGTACTTCTGCCCCTTTAAACTACCGTCTTAGTATTTTTCTTGATGATAAGTGATTACTAAGTGAGGCACAGATGGGTTTCCGAAAGGATTACAATATTTTTGTTTTAAATAGATTAAATGATATACATGTACTTAAATCTCAGAAAAAAAGTGTTAAAGTGTTTTATAGATTTTTAGAAAGCTTTTGATTATATATGGCGTGTGGGTCTTTGGCAAAAACTTATCAATAATGGGATTTCAGGGGAAATTTTTAAAATAATTTGTTATATGTATGAAAATATCACGTCATGTTTCATCCACAGGAACCCGATATCGTAAATAAAATGTAGGTAAAACGTGGGTAAGAAAGATCCGTCCCCTATATGTATATAGAGTAAAGGAATAAAGGCATCCATATTGCCGATCTCGACTCGCTTCCGAGTTAAGTCAAAATTATCGCTTCAAATTAGTGACATCTCGTACACATACACTATAACCTCTCAGTTATACATTTCTCAGCAAAACTTGACCTGTTTCCAACACATGTCACCCTTCAAATAACTTTTATATCTATTTATATTCGAAAATCGACCGTAGAAACCTCTGAACGTTACTCCGCACCAAATGCCTCTCGAGCGGTCCGATTAGTCCGTTAAACGTAAGGGCGATTTTCTCTAGATAATTTCTAGAAAAATGTTAAAAGTGATTTTTATTGATGTTCCACCATTTTCAAGCCAGGTTGTGACAATGGAGTCAAAAGATTATTTGTTTTGGTATGTAGAATCATTTTTGCACTTGGGGATTGTGACGGCCCTGTCGCTTGTCTTCACACACTGTAGATTTATTAATGGGAATTCCCATTTCATTTAAAAAAAAGAGAGGTTGAGTTTTTTTTAACTCATGTGTATAATTACAAGAAAATAAAAAATATTTAGATAAATCATAATACTATACTTTTACATATCAGTAAATTTAACTTGATGTATTATATCTGTAAATTATTTCAAGTGAATACAACACGGCCAAAACATTGAGTTATACAAAAGTTTATCAACTTTATTAACACAATCTGTGGAATGATAAGTTTATATTTTTTCTAGAAATTGTGATTTGATGGTTCTTATATACCAATTACGTTATGTAAAAGATAGCTAAAGCATATGTTTTATTAATGTCAATTTGGAATCTTTTATACCAAAACTGTAAATGCATGTTTTTGTTAACGTGTACACCTAGTGAACAAAATGCTGGCAATCATAAAAAAATTTCAGACAAACTTGTTTTGTAAATGTTAATTTAACATTATTTCAGAATTAACAGCCTTTTAATAAAAGTATTGACAAAAGGTTTTGATAATTGAGGATGTTGTACATGACAAGGAAAACTGAAAAACGCAAATATCAGAATAAAAAATCAGAAATTAATAATAAGATATTTGAAGTTGATATTTAGATAAATAACTGTGGAAAATCACTCTTATGTTTTACCTACTCACTGGACACTGAGCCAAACCCAGTCGTGATGAGTTTTGACAGGCTCACATACACTTTCTTTCATTTTTTTATGTAAACAATCAAGGCACTATTACCGGTGCCTGTCTGGCCAATGATAACAACAGAATGTCCATTTTCTACTAAAGACAAAGCAATCTTCTGATCAGAAATATTGATAGCGAAATCATTCCCGAAACTGTCCAAACCACGCCGTTTTGCTTGTAAAGCGATGCTTTATATGAATTCGCCTAACCTACCAATCAGACCGCCCGAGAGGTTTCTACGGTCGATTTTCGAATATCAATAGATATGAAAGTTATTTGAAGGGTGACATGTGTTGGAAACAGGCCAAGTTTTGCTGAGAAATGTATAACTGAGAGGTTTTAGTGTATGTGTACGAGATGTCACTAATTTGAAGCGATAATTTTGACTTAACTCGGAAGCGAGTCGAGATCGGCAATATGGATGCCTTTATTCCTTTACTCTATATACATATAGGGGACGGATCTTTTTTACCGACGTTTTACCTACATTTTATTTACGATATCGGGTTCCTGTGGTTTCATCTGGTGGAAATGACTCTGCATATTTTGACTGTTGTAAGGGCGTACGCAAGGGAGAAAATTTGTCACCTTTACTTTTTACATTGTTGATAATTGACGTTGAGTCATATTTGGCCTCTAATGATAGCAGTGGTATCGAAAAAGAAGACATCTATGTAAAGAATAGACTCCTCAAACTCGTCATTAGTTGTGCACGAGGTTTAGTCTGAGGGCCTCAAACTCGTCATTAGTTGTGCACGAGGTTTAGTCTGAGGGCCTCAAACTCGTCATTAGTTGTGCACGAGGTTTAGTCTGAGGGCGTTAGCCCGAAGACTAAACCTCGTGCACAACTAATGACGAGTTTGAGGAGTCTACTCTACTTAAACCTAAATTCGAAACAGGTTTGAGTCAACGCACAACTTGCACGTGAACCTAGCAACACACGTCCCTGTTTACTATAGACGAGTTTTTACCTTATGACGATCTTTTAAAAGAAATCACGTGAGCTCAATGTCATTTGCAACAGCTACGCTCACCGAACAACACAGTAACTGAAAATGCCCCGAAAGAAACATCATGTTATGCCATAAATATGACATTTGTAAGTTTATGTTTATTTCATTTTACTAATGTAATATTGTTGTTTTACTACTATTCACTACGAACAGAATCTATTAAACAGAAGATGCTATACGCAAATCTATAAAGTAGACGTGCAATTGACAAATTTCTTATTTTAAAAGAACAACTATGTCTTTTACAAAAAGTTGTTCACCACTTAAATAGGAATTGTAAGTCATACATTAAATCTTTACGAAAGATAATCATGTATATAGAAAAACATGGTTTTTGGCGTGCATTTTTATGTTACTCAACGAATAAGTTGAACGGCTACATGTGTTGAAATAACAAATTTTGTTAACAAAAAGGCATTGTGATGCATAACATATATAATAATTCTCCTCAGATTAACATATTTGCAACATATTTAGATACATGCATGATACCCATGTCAATAGAGATTAAACAAACTTCAAATTAATTTGCACGGGATGCACGTGCGTTGTCACAGCAACTGTGAAATTGACATACAATTCAACAAACGAACTCGTCAGAAAAAGAATTTTGTAACAGGCGCTAAATTTTAGGACTGAATAACAAACGTGATTTTTTGAAATCATTGTATGTTTTAATGTCACCAGATTTATAATTATCAGGACACAGATAATAAAAAAATAGTGTTCTGTTTGCGTGACAGTATTGAGTTTAACAGTTAATTAACATTTTATTCAAATTATTACAAGGTGTCAAAAAAAAGGGGATTTACTCTCCTGTCAATCTTTCAAAAACACTTTACTGAACAAAATGACTATTAAGCATTAACATTTTAAATCTTAACCATGTTAAGAATATGTATGTCAAATGTATTCATCATTTTTTAGAGTAAATTCCCTTTTTTCTATTGCTTGTTGCTATTCACTCCGTAAACTGGATGGTTGTGGGGGTAAAGGACCCGAAGGAAGATGCGAGAGGCCGTGTTGAGCGATCAAAATGCTCAATATAATATTTTTACGTAAATTATTGAAGTTTCTGAGGTGTTATCCTTTTTAAGACTTTTATGATTTTTTCGCTCTTATGCTTAATACTTATATATATTAAAAGGTTTCATTTTTAAAAGCCTTAAAACTATTTATGAAACACCCCTATCTTATCTTTTTTTTGTCGTATTGTGTTGTAGATTTTAAACAATCCTACTGAAGTAGGAGAAAAGAGCTGAAAAGCTCAGAAAGAAACCACAGCAAATTGCATGCACCTTATTTCGAAGTGGAAATGCATGTCTCTAATGCAAGTTATTGTACGTAAATGAGCTGTAATCTCAGTGCGATCCGGTAAAAGGAGTTGTTTAATTTACAATGATCTATACATCTATCTTATGTCCCCTATTATTCATACTTTATATGATATTGAATTAAAAAAATAACTGAAAGAAGTACATGGTTTACTTATGGTTAGTATTTTTACAGCATGTTATAAACTACTATTCAACAACTCGTTGCTGATAGTGACGTTTTAATCTAAAACGTGTTTTCAAATGTGTTGCAAATATGAAATTTGAAGCAATTTTACCTCTGAGAAAGATATATAAATTATGTTTTTGCAATGTAATCAGAAGGCTTAGTTGAGAAAACCCTACTATGTCAACATAAGTACATGTAAGAATTACATTTTCAATCCAGTAATAAATAAACGCCAAATATCATTTCATTTCTATTCAAAATTCAAAAATATTGCCGATGTAAGACAATCTGTATAACTTAACTATTTGTATATAACTAAACGCTTTTATCATATTATTTGAGGTTGCCCATAATAATATCATGCGCGCTATCTCAAAAGTTTTCTGTCCATCATTGCTACATTTATACCTGTGTCACTAGTCTGAGAGTACAACGATGACTATGGTTCAATTCTGATACACACAATTTTTGAACGGGAAAATTTGCTTTTAGATAAAATTTGTAAATATGTAATTGGAAAACCCATGAGATTTAAACAGAAATCTTCATTTTACTTTCTTCTGAAAACACGTTCTCCCAAAGGGTGTACCCATTCAACTGGAGGCAATCCGTGGCACGTGCAGCACGTATTTCAGTTGTGCTACTCAAGGCGCGTGTGGTTCTGACGGCTGCTAGGTAATTGACTACTGACGAGTAACAACAAAATATTAATGTTTTATTTAAGATATTGACGATTTTTTTCTTGAATATTTACGAGTTTTAGAGCCCACATACAAATATTGACGATTAATTTAGTTTTAAGGATTTGTAAAGATATTTGCTTTGTTGTACGCCGATAATATGCTTGTTTTTGCTGATAGCCCGAACGAGTTGCAGCATAACTTTGTTTTTCGAGAATATTGTATTAAGTGGACATTATATGTGATTACACCCCTTGGGCGGTTATATCCCTTCTCTTTTCAATTGGTTTTAACTCACAACTACCTTCTTATAGGTATTTACCCTTTACACCCCTTGGGAAGTTATTGCCTTTATTTTAGTTGAATGTTATATGGCGTGAGCTCCATGCGCGTAGGTTGGTTATAGCATAACCACCTTGGTCGGTTATAAGATTGTAAACAATCGCAAACATTTGAAGGTAAAATTTGGAGTTTTAATCAAACAAGAAAGTTAAGATTTACAATCAACGAAAGTGGGATTCGAACCAGGGACCTCTATGTTGTCACGCAGCGCTCTTACACTGGACAAAATACCCTAATTTAATGAGGTATACTGATCAGTATACCCCGAATATACAAAATAGTATACCTCAGTATACTTAGGATTTCCAAAAATTTCCTGGTCAGTATACTCCGAATTTCCAAAACCAGTATACTCTTGTATATTTTTGTATATTCTTGTATATTTTTGTATACTCTTGTATATTTTTGTATACTCTTGTATATTTTTGTTTACTATTGTATATTTGTTTATTTTTGTATACTCTTGTATATTTGTGTATATGTATGTAAGTTTTGTGTTGTCTCCACATTTAAATGTAATAAAAGAAAAGAATATCACCTATTGATGGTTTTTCGACGCTACAGGCATGCAGGAGACAACTGCTATCTCTGATGACTGAATTAGTCTTATAAAGTCTGATATCTTGTAGAATGTTCTTAATTCTCGCAAGATTTAAAATATGTTTACTTTTTAGGTGTCATTTTGATAATTATTTCAAAAGAATAACACTGTGTTTTATGAATGCGAATGACTGATTAAGTCTTGTAAAGTCTGATATATTGTAGAATGTTCTTAATTCTCGCAAGATATGATAATTATTTCAAAAGAATATCACTGTTTAATGAATGCTTCGTCCAATCTGATGAATACTTGGCGAACCAAAATAACACTTAACTAACAATACAATAATGAAATATATGTATGGTTTTCCAACGCAACAGGGATGCAAAAGAGAAATACTATCTCCTTGATGATTAGTCTTGAAAAGTGTGTTATCCTGTAGAATGTTCCTAATTCTCGCATGATTTGAAATAAACAGTGATAGTATGGAAACTATCGTAATATGGTCCATGCCCCTAATAATGCGACAGACAGACCCGTTAGAGAAAAATAATCATCAATATTCCTACTAGCAAAAAAGATGCCCATGAGACAGCCTCTTTAAATAACATATAAAACACAACAACATTATGCTATTACATCATTTAATGTACCGGTATATGTACAAAACAAAATATTTACAATTCAATCACATTATATATTACAATGATAAAGTTATATTGATTATATACAATTTTGTTTAAAATATTACTATTGAATGCATTTGGCAGCTTTTTTCAATGGAATATACAATTGACTTGATTCTGACAATTTAGCAAAATACATGATTTTTTTAGGGATCAAGCTGAGTATGACTGTGTAACTAAACAGACACAAACTTGTCACGAGGACATACAAATAGCACTTTTTTATTGTTCACTTGTCCACAGACTTGTACAGTTTTGCATTTGATCCGTTGAACGGGCATGAATGAAGACGGTCCTTTGTCAACAGTGCCTTCTGGGTGCTGGCTGCTCTGGCATTTCTTTCGCTTGGAAAAGGACTGCATCTGAAAATTTAAAATGTAAAAATTAATTAAAATATTTTTATAGGAAGAATAATGCTTCTGTGTTTCTCATGTGTCACTAATGATTAGGTTAGGACAAGCAGTTTCTAAATAGCGGAAAGCTGCTGCCGCTAAATAAATGTTATTAAATAAATGTTATAAATTTTTTGTTATTCTACAGCTGAGGACGACGGCTCTTAAATTAGGACTGTTTCTATAGCGGAACTGCCGCTGCTAAGCTAGTCTAGTTAAGCTAAGTTTCAAATGCACAAAGGAAGGCTGCTGCTAAGCTACAAGTTAGTAAAGCACTGTTTCTATAGCGGTAATATTTTCACAAAAAATAAACATGTACATGTATCACCAGTTCCATGTTTGTCTCAGTTTGTGCTGAGTGAATTTGTCTCCGAATATAGTGAGCTACATGTCAAAGGAAATGTTTGGGTCACTGTGAATATATTAACGATTCAATAAGAATTAAATTATTCCAATTCATATGTAGATATCGAGCTTTAGGACACATCATATTTATAGGACATTTATTTGATTTACATTAAAGTACTATTTCCTTCTAACAAATACGAGATATACTATTTCATTGGATTAGATACATATTAACGATGAGTTAAAAACATTACATGAGCCTTTCATCCTATGTAAGTCTTGCTAATTGCTCCACCTGCCAATCAACATGTGCGTTAGACCGGGACGGACAATTCTCTCTCTTCTCTAGATGCGTGTGAGACTTTAAATCGTTATCCATGTAAGACATCCCTACTTTCTACAATGTTCAAAGCCCTATATTTAATATATTTTATCACCTACTATAGCTACATGAAATATATTTACAACAAGATATAGCATGTTACAAATATGTCGACAACAGTAATATACAATGATAAAGCTCAATTAGGTTAGATAAGGGCCTTCTTTTCATAATTTAAATAAAGTGGTCATGAGAGAGATATATATTTTTTTTAATCCAGGATATGACAATAATATGATTTAAAAATCTCTATTCATGTTAGATAGTTTTGCTTTAATTTAATTGATACATTTTATTATGCTCCTTTTAGTGACCACAGCACGATTTTAGGAACATCTGAATGAAAGAAAAAGTTATATTTTCACAAAAAATAAACATGTACATGTATCACCAGTTTCATGTTTGTCTCAGTTTGTGCTGAGTGAATTTGTCTCCGAATATAGTGAGCTACATATGTTTGGGTCACTGTGAATATATTAACGATTCTTCAATAAGAATTAAATTATTCCAATTTATATGTAGATATCGAGCTTTAGGACACGTCATATTTATAGGACATTTATTTGATTTACATTAAAGTACTATTTCCTTCTAACAAATACGAGATATACTATTTCATTGGATTAGATACATATTAACGATGAGTTAAAAACATTACATGAGCCTTTCATCCTATGTAAGTCTTGCTAATTGCTCCACCTGCCAATCAACATGTGCGTTAGACCGGGACGGACAATTCTCTCTCAATTCTCTAGATGCGTGTGAGACTTTAAATCGTTATCCATGTAAGACATCCCTACTTTCTACAATGTTCAAAGCCCTATATTTAATATATTTTATCACCTACTATAGCTACATGAAATATATTTACAACAAGATATAGCATGTTACAAATATGTCGACAACAGTAATATACAATGATAAAGCTCATTAGGTTAGGTAAGGGCCTTCTTTTCATAATTTAAATAAAGTGGTCATGAGAGATATATATATTTTTTTTAATCCAGGATATGACAATAATATGATTTAAAAATCATGTTAGATAGTTTTGCTTTAATTTAATTGATACATTTTATTATGCTCCTTTTAGTGACCACAGCACGATTTTAGGAACATCTGAATGAAAACAAAAAGGTAATATTTTCACAAAAAATAAACATGTACATGTATCACCAGTTCCATGTTTGTCTCAGTTTGTGCTGAGTGAATTTGTCTCCGAATATAGTGAGCTACATGTCAAAGGAAATGTTTGGGTCACTGTGAATATATTAACGATTCAATAAGAATTAAATTATTCCAATTTATATGTAGATATCGAGCTTTAGGACACGTCATATTTATAGGACATTTATTTGATTTACATTAAAGTACTATTTCCTTCTAACAAATACGAGAAATACTATTTCATTGGATTAGATACATATTAACGATGAGTTAAAAACATTACATGAGCCTTTAATCCTATGTAAGTCTTGCTAATTGCTCCACCTGCCAATTAACATGTGCGTTAGACCGGGAAGGACAATTCTTCTCTCTTAAGCTTCTCTAGATGTGTGTGAGACTTTAAATTGTTATCCATGTAAGACATCCCTACTTTCTACAATTATTCCAATTTAAATCTTTACAGAAGATTAAGATATCGAGCTTTACGACACGTCATATTTTAAGGACATTTATTCGATTATAATAGGTACAATTTACTGAATGAATAAAAAAAGGTACACATTCACATGTATCACCAGTTCGATGTTTGAACAAACTGTGCTGAGTGAATTTGTCTCCGAATTTAGCTGTGCTTCAAACAACATAGCGACGACAAATAGTCATAAAAAAATGTTGGTCACAGTGAATATACTAACGATTCTTCCATAATAATTCAATTATTCCAATTAATATATTTATATAACATAAAGATATCGAGCTTTACGACACGTCATATTTATAGGACATTTATTTGATTTACAATAAAGTACGATTTGTGAAAAGATACGAGATAAACTTTTTTATTAGATTAAATACATATTAACCATGATTTAAAAACCTTACATGAGCCTTTCATCCTATGCAAGTCTTTTTAATTACTTTATTCCACCTGTCAATTAACCGGAACGTACAATTCTTCTCTCATATAGATGTGCGTACTGCACAGAATGGGTGTAACGCTTGGTGATGCTAGTGTGATTAATGTGTGTATGACTGACGTGTGTGTGAGTGGGTCGGTGAATATGATGGAGTGGGTGTGTATGTATGCTTTTGTATTAATTTTTCTATATTTTAAACATACATGCAACATATATCTTATAATTTCTATTTTAATATACTTAATTAGCTTGTGTTTTTTATTACATTACTGTGTACGGGATGAGACATATATTTATCCATGATAGACATCCCTATTTTCTACAATGTTCCCCCTATATTTAATATATTTTATCAACTACTATAGCTATATGATATATATATTTAAAAATATATATAGCAGGATAAATAATTACAAAAATACCGACAAAAATATATGCAAATGAGTAATACAATGACATAGATATATAGTTTTGTAGTCAGACAAGATAACAGATTAGGGGTTTAGAGGGTTCATGAGGTATCTGCATGTACAATAAATATTTATTTCTAATGATCTTATTAATGATATATTTCCTTAATCATGTAACTCTTCCCACTTTACAATGACAAAACTAAATTAAGAAGACAAAGACCTTCTTTTGATAAATTCACTAAAAAGGGCTTCATGGGGAGTTTTAATTTTAATTAAAGGATACATATACGTATATAATGGTGTGCTTTTCTTTACCAGGAGCAGTTTCTAGATGTTTTAAAATACCCATACTTCACATCCATACGTCAAAATTGGAACAACAAGAACATAAACTGACATAAACTAGGTAATGGATAATTTAGATGGCCGGTTTTGAATGCATTGCTTGTCATAAAGTGCTTTTCTAGCAGACGTTGAAGTGAATTTCCTGCTGAATATTATACCGATATTTGTATTCGACATTTTGTAAGAAAATATATAAGAATTTTGCAAATCTATAAGAGTATTTTCTCTTTGTGAACGATACATTTACGCATTGTTTTTACTTATTTTGTGTATATACATTATTTCGTACCAATCCTTTTTCAAAATAATTTGATGCAAAGATACTACCACAATATACAATATCATGTATTTATATAATAGTTATAAAATATCATACCATACATAGTGGATCATTGTACATTCCGAATAGCCGAATATGTACACATCTTTATTGACATTCAATATTCAGATGATAGATGACACTGGTTAAATACTGCTAAATAACTGCTCTAAAACTACTTGATTCTGATTATATTTGATGGTCGTTTTTAAGTACATTTTTAGCCTTAGAACTAGACATTATGAACCGAAGATAAATCTAAAGAATAAAAGATGAAGACTCACCTTTTTGAAGAATTGTTTTCCTCCCAACAGAGTGACAACGTCTGTAGATTTACTAGTACTTGGCTGGATGGATTTCGTCAAGGTTCTGAGAGAGACATCAAGTGAATAATGCTTTCACCAAGGAGCGGAATCCCTTATATAGACACATATTATAAATGAGGTGACGTCGGTACCTTTGGCGGCATGTCAATTGAAGTGGGCATGAGTAATGATAATTAGTGTCACTGGCCGCTGTGTATTTAATTCTGTGTATTGTCACACTGAGTGACTATGTATTGTCACACTGACCGCTGTGTTTTTAATTCTGTGTATTGTCATACTGAGTGGAGCAGCTGACAGACAATACAGCAAACATTCTTAACCAGACAGGATGACGCCACTAAAATAATTGTTGGCAATATTCCTGACGGTGTTTTGATACACGCTTGATTATCGGATTAGATTAATTAACTTCCGATGGGCCGTTTGATTGACATAGTAGTTATGCAATGTTTTAATACTTTACAACCTTTATCTATAGGGGAAATTAGTTTAATGAAACAAAAGTATTGATACTGTTATATTGTTAATAACGATTATTTTACTATCATCAGTCATTTCATTTATATGCATTTATCTGAAATATTATTAATGATAGAAAATAAAACAATTTAACAGCATAAAATAGCTATTTATCTAGTGATTTAATTGAAAAAGCCGGGTATATATGATTTAAACAGTATTTTATTCCCAAAATAACATGTTCAATACAATACATTTGAATTGAATACAGTACACTGCGCAAGTACATAAGATACGTCAAACTGTAGGTAATGAAGAGCTCTATCATCCGCGCTAACCAAATCTTCGCCGACGCCATCGATGCAAGAACTACGACGCCCGAAAGTACCTAACCGGACTGTTCCGATAACTGAAAGTCTACTTTGCGGCACCTCCCACGACTTCGCCTTCTGCAACAATGTAACCATTTTTATACCATCTTGTAGACCACATATTAAAGTACACAGCGCATGTTTCAGAAGAACAGCGACATTTAAATTAAAAGCTTTATCGCTCTAGCAATATCATTCACCTACTTGTTTTCAATTATCCATTTTGCAGGACATCCTCAGCGTTTACTTATGCCCCGATACCAACAAATGAGGTATCGTTAGAAAGTTTTTTTATCAGGCTAGCCGCTCATGCTATTTTATTCCAAGTTTTAAAGACGGTAACGTCACAACG
Organism: Steromphala cineraria; assembly: GCA_916613615.1. Classification (NCBI taxonomy): domain Eukaryota; kingdom Metazoa; phylum Mollusca; class Gastropoda; order Trochida; family Trochidae; genus Steromphala; species Steromphala cineraria. The sequence continues at coordinate 69,447,214 of OU744726.1, read as the reverse complement.
GGTGCCGCAACATGTGCGACAGCAAGGTTTCAGAGCTTGTCGCGCACTTTGCGGGCTTTCCTCCACCTTTACAAAATGTGCAGTCTTAGCAAGTGATATGTCATTTTGTAGCTTATTCAACAAGGAATAATTTCCACTCATTTGTAACCTTGCGTGCTTTGTATTTTTTTAGTTATTAGCCCCGCAAGAAATGTCGCAACTGTTCTCAACATTAGTTTCTCATATTGCATTCTTATTTTACAAGTTTTCTTCGATTTACTCTTTCTAAATTGTAATATACCTTAATTAAACACTTGTGCAGAAGCTTCAATCACTGGGAAAGGTAAGTATATTATCTATTCATTAGCGACATCCTGCGAAACAATGGGAGAGGGAAGCCGACTTGGCCGACCTACGGAAATAGTCAATCAGCGCGGCTTTTGCCGTGTATTGTTACGGGACGCATAGCGCCTTTAAAACTGAATGGACACCAATCAAAGACATGCCGTCTTAAAGTTTACTTTATTGTCTACAGTTGCATGTGTTCACTGCAAATGCGCTCCCCTTTGTTTGGCCACCATAATCCCCGAAACGTAGACAATGGTGTTGCAAAGCCGTCTGATGCACCAATCTACGCGCTTACATCATTTCAATCATTCGGCCTTTCCTCTCTAACAATTACTGCACGCACCTGTCATAAAGATAATTTTCACGATTAAAATTTTACATTTTCAAACAACATTGTTTCATTTCTAAACAATATATTATTTCTACTTATTCCATTTATCAAAAAAAGCCTACAGCACCCGGTGTTCCCAGGCGGTCACCCATCCAAGTACTCTCTGGGCCCGACGTTGCTTAACTTCGGTGATCGGACGAGAACCGGTGTGTTCAACGTGGTATGGCCGTAGGCTACTTTAGCTTATAATTTTAATAACTATGTACATACCTACATCCATACGACTTGACGGCAAATGCAATTACACTGCAAAAATATAGTTTGTTACGTTTCGGGCCATATACCGTATTAATTGTTGTGTGCGCGACATACTTTGCGGGACTTCTACTGCGTTTATCATGAAGCGCATATGATTTAAACATATTTTATTCATGAAATGTATACATGAATTGATTGGCCAACAAGCTCCGAAGAGCTTATATTAAGGCCGCTCCGATGCAGTTACACATATATAAATATACACAAAGAACTTAATTAAGCACCGCCCATTTTGTAAAATGAAATTGGGAGCTCTTTGAATATTGTGATATGTTTGATGTATTGACCACTCTAGATATAACAATTGCCGTTTTATTTATTATATAATTGACGTAAAAGTCCTTATAATACGAAATAATTGAAAATATGAGAAAAAATTTGAGACCACTGAAATTTGGCAAAATATAACTATTGTCTTTGGTGAGAAACTACGCATGAAACTTTGGATTTTTTCAATCAAAAATAACATTTTTGATCCCTAGTTGACATTCAATTAGAGAAACCTTTTTTATCATGCACGATAAAAGCCTAGCAAGCCATTGAATTTTCAGTACTTTTTTCAACCATAATTGAGAAAATTTCGGAATTTTTCAAATCTGTGAGTAAATTCGAGATTCTTTGAGTTGGACTTGTGGGTCAAACACTTCTTCTACCTTTAGATAAGCCATTATCTTAAAGAGTCGCCAGTTTTTTCTTAGGGAAGATTTTTTAAAATTTGATATTTGATAATTTTGTGATTTTGAAGGCTCATACTGCTCTAACGACTAACATTTCCTAAGAGGTCCTTACTTAAAATAATCAATTCAGACAAGAGAATTATCATTACCATATTGCAGCAAAAAATATTTACTTTTATTTTCAGTTATTAGTAAACTTGGATTTTTAAAAATACTAAGTCGGGGGAAATAAGTTATCCAGAGACAGTGAATCGTAAATTGAATGACGTTTTCATTTCTACACTGCTAAATGATCGTTCTATCGAAAACCCCTAATTGTTTGTCTGGAACCTTATATGGTTTATTAGCAGAAGCTTATTTACTGAAAACATTGGTGGTGCTTAACTAAGTTCTTTGTGTATATATAAAACTAATAGTTGTTAGTGACACATGTCAGATTCAAAACTTAGCTTCACATATATTGGTTTTGCATGAATATGATGTTGTTTACGTGGCAGTCATTACATATTAAAGTGCTTATGAGATGTCAAATCGATTAGATTTTATGATAAATTTATGAATAGACTTTAATAATTTCTTAAGATCGTCGTTTGAAAGCGATGTACAGCCCCTAAGTACTGTATCAATACTAAATCCTTTCAAATAGAAAAATGAATTCTGTCTTATATCTGTGTATTTATGGCATGTGAAAAAATAATGTACAGCGTTTTCAATTGGGTGACCGCATGAGCACTCTGGGCTGTCCGCAATATGTCTATTAAACTTGTCCGCATTCAAATCACTACAACGGAGCCTGAGGCGGGAATGGATAATTTGACAAATTCTTAAACCGTAGTTAAGATCGAAGTTAACATTTGTATTTCTAGATCCACAAAGCTTATTTTTGAAACCGGATAATGTCTCGATATTTTGGATGTTTGGATTTAATGAATTCCATAGTTTTATTGTGTCAGGCAAAAAAGACCGGGCATAAGTCGCCGTTCTACACTTTAAGGTTCGCACTGATGATTTTTCTCTGAGATTGTAGTCATTTGAACTGGGTGTTTTTGGTAGGAGGTCAATAAGATATTGAGGTGCTAGATTGTTTTTTTATTTTATAAAAAGTAGTCAATTTAGCGCATATACATGTAACTTACATCAATTTAAAGAAAATTTCAAGGTCTTTTTCGCGATTGTTTTACATTTGATATATCATGTATATGACAATAGTTATGTGACCCGCAAAAAGGGTGGTTAAATCGGCGTAAAGTTTGAAAAACTACAAGTCAGTGGGCTATTTATGACATCTTTTGCGGGACTTCTAGCGCGTTCAACATGAAGCGAATATACATGTAACTTAAGTCAATTTAAAGACAATTTAAATGCCTTTATAGCAATATTTTTATATTTGATATATCTTGTCTGTGAAAATAGTTATGAGGCCCGCAACTAGAGGAGTGAAATCGTTGTAGTCTCATCTACAAGTCCGTGTGCTACTTGCGACATCTTTTGCGGGACGTCTAGTGCTTTTGTCATGTAGCGCATGTGCAAGTTACTTACACCATTTAAAAGACAATGATAAGGCCTTTACGTCGATACTTTCAGATATAATATAGCATGTCTGTGTAAAAGTAATGAGGCCCGCAAAAAGGGTGGTTAAATCGGCGTAAAGTTTGAAAAATTACAAGTCTGTGTGCTATTTGCGAACTCTTTTGCGGGACGTCTAGTGCGTTTACCATGAAGTACATATACATGTTACTTACATCAATTTAAAGACAATTTAAAGACCTTTTTGGCGATTGTTTTACATTTGATATAGCATGTCTGTGTAAAAAGTTATGAAGCCCGTTAAATGCATGTACTTTGATACTATTGTGTTCAAATGTATCTTTTGCGGGACTTTTAGTACGTTTGTCACGTAGCGTATGTGCAAGTTAGTTACACCAATTTAAAGACAATTTTGAGGCCTTTAAGGCGATACTTTCAAATTTCATATAGCATGTCTGTTAAAAAAGTTACGCAGAAAGGGTTGTTAAATCGGCGGAAATTTTGAAAAACTACAAGTCCGTGTGCTATTTACGACATATTTTGCGGGACTTCTACTGCGTTTATCAAGAAGCGCATATATATGTAACTACATCGTTTTAAAGACAATTTCAAGGCCTTTACGACGATATCTTTAGATTTCATATAGCATGTCTGTTTAAAAAGTTATGAGGCCCGCAAAAAGAGTGGTTAAATCGGCGAAAAGTTTGAAAAACTACAAGTCCGTATGCGCGCGCTTCACTTTGCACGTTCTTACGGGGCTTCTGGTGTACGGACAAAACCCAACCCTGACAAAAGCCCACGCGGACAAAAGCCCATAGGACTAAAGCCCACCCTGACAAAGTCCCACACCAATCCCACAGATACTAGGACAAAACCCCACACTTGTGTTTTAACAACTTTTATTCCATAATAATACATTTTAACAAACATTTGAAACAATACAGCACTAAAATCATATCTCAAATCATACTTGGAGTTCACATCACAATACAGCACTAAAAAAAAGTTTTAAATATATTTCTTAAAATATTAAAATAGATTAACTTACACTTAAGGATGTTTTCATAGACCCCCCTACTCTAAGTGACATTGAGTTGATACACTTACCTTTGAGTTAATTACTGCCAATTTATTAACAACACATTTCCTAAACTCGACCCAATCAATTAACAAACTCACTTATCTCCAATCTATTCTGATTTTTCTAAACTAATTCATCCAGTCAGTTATCAACACATACTCAACTACAAACAATACATTCTCTACTCTACTAATTAAGATTGGTGGGCTTTTGTCTCCATATGAGAAAATAGGTGTGGGGTTTTGTCAGGGTGGGCTTTAGTCCTCTGGGCTTTTGTCCGTGTGGGCTTTTGTCAGGGTGGGGTTTTGTCCTACAATCGGGCTTCTCTCGTGCTTACCTCTTTGCGCATACATTTCAACATGGTCTCGAATTAAAGACAATCTTTTTACCTACAAAATGAAGTAAAATAAACTGAAATGCCGAATGCCGCAAAGGGGCTACAAGGCCCGATACATCGGCAAGTATATAAGATAATCGCTTCCGAAAATGACAAAGTCTGTCTCCTAACCTAACTTTGCAGGTTTCTCCTGTGCATATAACTAAAGTATACGTTTGTGTAGAATATATTTATGTAAGAGAATGTCCCCGAAGTTGCGCACACACAAATGGACACACTGCAGCTTCCGCTTCCAGTCTTATGTCGCTATGTCTAACTTTAGACTTGCACATATGAAACGACTTAGTAACGCTAGTAACTTATTAAAAAGACTGAACAAAATACTTATTGATGCAATATAAATTTACTTTCGAATGTGTTTGATGAAAGTATGTTTGGAAAATATTTATACATACTTTCAGTCATAAGGGCAGGTTTTTTAATTGTTTTATGTCCACCCGAACACTTGGATAATGAAATCGCTGTTTCAGAGTAGTTTTGGTGCATTGACGCTTTTATAATTAAGTTAAAATCTATAAAATATACATGTAAAGTTTATTTACGATGTTGTCTATACATTGCACTTACTTTAACCTAAATGCGTCGATGCATGTTCGCTGTTTGGCGTCACAAAATGTCCAAATAAGGCCAATTTCGCCCTCCCTTAGTTAAGGAAATATGAAATTGACGATTTTTCAAAACCTGTTTAGGCCTGTTTTTTCCAAAACCATTAGCATAAAATGACACGAGCAAGGTAAGTATATTTGAGTTTGCTTCTGAGGAAATGTCTTCTTCTTTGAATTTAGATTTAAAGAGCGCTTTCAGCGGGGCTGTTTTCGCACTCTGGCCGCAGCCTTTACTAAAGTTTCAAAAGGGGAGCGAAAGAGTTGGGACAGTAATTTTGAAGCCGTGATCTAAATTTGGGCTGGGGTAGAATTTTGAAATTTTGAAATTTGGAATGGGAATATAATATAGGAGGAAGGTGAAGGGGGGGAGGGGAGTGTAATTATGTTGTATTTAGTTTAGATACGGGCCAAGAGGCCCGTATCTTTTAGGTATGTGCCTAATGCATTGAGTATGTTTGGTTTATTTAATGGGTTTAATAGCTGGTATATGTTGTTTGTTTCTATATTGTTGTCCCGTAGGACTTTATTTAGTTTTGCCCGATGTGACGTGTAGTGTGGACACTCGGTGAGTATATGTTGTATACTCTCTGCTTGTGGGCAGTGAGGGCATGCCGGGGATGATGTGAATTTAAATTGATATAGTTTAGTGTTAAGTTTAGTTGCTTTAGTTTGGAGTTTAAAGATAGCCCTATCAATGTTTTTGTTTTTGGAATAAAGTTTTTGTTTAGTTAGTGGTTTGGTGATTATTTGTTTGAGATGTGTATTAGATGAAGATTGATTGAATTGTTTTTGCCATACGGCTTTAATGTGTTTTTTAGCAAGGCTTTTGGCCTCCTGTTTAGAGTGGTGGAAGGGTAGAGGATTATTTAGTTTTAAGCCCTCCTTGGCTGCTCTGTCAGCACTTCCGTTTCCGAGAATGCCAACATGTGCAGGGATCCAGAGGAGTTTAATGGCCTTACCTTGTTTATTTAAAGAGTTTATTGTGTGTAGGATTTTGGATATTAAGCCAGGGCGGTTTTTAGTGCTTTTGTTTTTTAGTGCCTCTAGACTGCTGAGAGAGTCTGAGAGGATGAGTATTTTATTTGCTGTTTTGGTTGTGGGGTGTACTAAGGCTGTAGCTATGGCCAAGAGCTCCGCAGTGAAGATCGATTGGTCATTTGGCAGCCTATGGGATGTTGTGTGTTTATGTGGTTGATTTATGTGGATGCCCATGCCTGTGGTGCGTGCCTCCGGGTCCTTAGACCCATCGGTGTATATGTGGCACCAATCGTGCCAGTTGTCCTGTATGTATTGTAGTGCGGTGTGTTTTGCTTGAAGTGGATGTTGTTTGCTGGTGATTTTGGTGAGGTGGAGGTTAATGCTGGGTGTGGGTAAAGGTGGAATGTGGTGGTGCACTGTGTTGTCTGTGGGGAGTTTTATGTGTTGCATATTGGCCTGTTGTATTAGTGTGTTGATGCGGTGTGAGAGTGGTGCTGCAAGTGGTGTTTTTAGCCTTAGTATAGCGAGTTTTCTTTGTGTCAGTTTAGTTTGTAATAATGTATGTATTAGCGGGTCCTGAGAGGAAGCGGCCCAGAAGTTTAGGGTGAGTTGGTCCCGTCTCAGTTCGAGGGGAATTTCACCAGTTAGGGCTTGTAAGGCTTCCAAAGAGGTCCCTTGTTGTGTAGCTGTGACTGTTTTTAGGCATTGGTATTGAATGCGGTTTAGTATTGTGTTGTTTTTTTTATTTAGAGTGTTGTATATTGGTGCGCCATAGTCCAATTTGGACCTAATTAGAGAAATATATAGTTTTAGGAGGGTTTCCCTATTTGCTCCCCAGCCTGTGCCGGAGATAGCTCTGAGGACATTAAGATCCTTAGAGCATCTAGATTTTAGATCCTCGACGTGTGCATCCCAGGTGAGATGTTGGTCGAAGATTAGCCCTAGAAATTTAGTTTGTTTTTGGAAGTTGATTTTATTATTTTTAAGGTATAAATTTGGTTGGATTGGGCGCATGTTTTTGTTTTTGAAGACTACTCCAGTGGTTTTATCCGCGTTGAGTTTGAAGCCCCATTTGTCGGCCCATTGGTCGACTTTATTTAATGCGGACTGGAGTAGTTTAATTGCTTTAGATGGGTTATTACAACGGACCCAAAGGGCACCGTCGTCTGCAAATTTGGAAGTATTTATTTTATGGGAGACACCTTCAAAAAGGTCGTCAACCATAATGTTGAAAAAGGTGGGGCTGAGAATACTGCCTTGTGGGGTGCCGTTTTCCAAAAGAAAGTTATCAGATTTATCTGAGGAAATGGTGTATATATGGAGGAAATACTTATCTACCACGCATTGACATATCTATAACCCGTTTGAAACACGTAAGATATTCTTTAGCATTACTGGATCCGCAAGCGCGTTATACAAGACTATCTTACGAGTTTCAAACGGGTTATAACCGTGTTGACAACCATATTATGAAATTCATTTCTTAAATAAACTCCCTTATTGGTTAATAAAATATTAGTGTTTTCATCGATATCATATGCCATATGACATTGTATTTCAACATCAACTTCCGAAAGTCTGTAACTTGATCTGTGTTTCATCAGTTTTCAAAAATAAAGAAGAAAGAAGAAGAACATTATTTTATTTACATGAGATGATTGTTTTTGAATTTGTCATTTACAATTAGTGCACTATTTTCTCTTTGTCTGATCTTTTCAGACCATATAATTACCGGTATTCAACGTTGAGGCTAATTGAGGCTGTAAGCAGGTGTCAAGTCAGCTGTATAAACATGTAGGTGCGTTGTAGACAAAATGTCTGCATGTCTCGCCAGACAGACAACTACTTAATTACTTGATTGGAGATTTAACGAGCGCTTTTAGCGCCAGACAGACAAGACTAGGGGCAGATTAAGACATCTCCTGTCATCCTGTCAAAAAAGGACCCATCTTAGCAACCAATTATCACACACAAGCCATACATAAATATTTTGACATAATCTTGCCATGTCATTTGACATGAAAAGCATGTGGATTCTGGTAACCCAAGGGGATATAATGTGAAATTGGATCTGTACTATATATGTTCTTATTGGAAGCTTCATGGATACGTAAAAAGGTAAGATCTAATAATACTGTGTAAACCAATGGATACCTATTTCTAAAATGATATGAAAAGGCATTCCACCAACCATTGATATTAATATTTCACAATATCCTGCAATGTTTAGATTATTAGATACTTTTTATTGGGAGTTATTTGAAAAAAAAAGGATTCTTGATTTTAGCCAGTTATCCAGATCAACACGTTTATTGCCAAGACGATGTTGAAGATGAATTTAACTTTATATTGAATAGTCCACAATATTACGCTTAAAGAACAACGTTTAATAAGCCGCATTGATATAGATATCCATCGGTATTTAAATTTCTATTATGATATCTATGCTAATTTAAGTCATGAATAAATCAGTTAAAGTGTTATTTCATAACTGTTCATTCTCCCCTAGCGATTCTTCAGACCTGTTTCCATACGATATTACAGAATCTGAAACATTGTCACAAAATCATTTAGTTTATGACCTTCAAATCTAATTCACTGTTAATGGTTTTTACTCTATCCTATCAATGTTATTACTCACTTTGACCCGCCGATAAATTCAATTGTGTACACAGTACTACACAACTCATTTAAAAACGAGTAGGTCATTTGGGTTTATGGTGTCGTACGTTATCTATCACATTTATCTATTTATCTAACTAAAAGTTCGATTAGAAGAATTGCAGCTGGAATAAACCAAACAATATATAAGTACTACATTATAAATAACACAAAAATCAAATGTATCTTGAATTTGTTTAAATGAGCACTTCCTGACGTAAACTGAGATATACTGAGATATACTGAGATATACTGAGATATACTGAGATATACTGAGCTATGGAAATTCAGAGTATACTGACCAGTATACGTCAGTAAATTAGGGTGGTTTCCTAATTAGTATACCTCAGTATATTAGGGTGGTTTACTGACGTATACTGGTCCAGTATACGAGCATTTTCCTTCACGTGTTACCTGTTGAGCTACCGATGATCCATATGCATGCTAGTTGATGTACATTTTTGTGTGTCATGTTTGGCTTTTCATTTTTCCCTATAAATATATATTAATATTGCAATAAAACCTTTTTTAATGTAAGGAATCAGGTCTTTCGTTCTAAAACCCTAAGCAGGGGGTATTGTAAGTAGTCTAAAATAGTATTCTTATAAAGACATATCAAACCCGCAAAATGGATCACTAAAACGTTTTTCAATTATTTGTATGTCAACCAATTTAGTTAAAACACCGTAATTAAAAAGTTTTTATAAATAATCTGGTGGTATTTTAATTATTTTTTCTAATCAAGACATGATAAACCCGCGAATGATATCAGTAAAACGTTTTAAAATTAATTGCATATAAACAAATGAGGATGAAACCATTGAAGGAGTCTTCCGCGGGAGTGTAAGTCAAATAATAACCCGTTTGCCTCGAGAGGTTATTTTCCATAACCCCTCGGTACCGGGTTATTATTTACTACATATCAAGAAAACTCAAGTGGTTATATTTGGATCTGGAACTGCAAGGGTGAATTTTTGAAAAATATCGTTTTGGTGATGTTACTTTAAATGTTTCTGATACTTATACTTATCTTGGAATAATGTTTAATAAGAATAGGCAATTTATTTTTGTCATAAATGCGCTAAGAGATCAAGGCCTAAAAGCAATGTTTTGGTAGTTATCAAAAGCAAAATATCTACATTTACCACCAGGTTGTCTGTTTAAAGCATTTATTCGTATGGTGTTTATAAATAGAAACAAACTATTACCCAAATATTGTTGTACGAGACCTAATTATTTTAAACTTCATAGCCTCTTTATAGAACGACATTGTACAACTGTTGACAAGCTAAGTAAGTTTATAAGATGTATCTTTGAGCAGCTACAAAAATGTCAATAATAATTCTGCCTCGTAATTATTATATTGTATTATGATGTATAATGTATGATTATCGAGGATGCTTTCACACTGACAGACATCATGATTTGAGGATAAATTTTTGGTTTGTAAAAGAAGTTTTATACATCCAACTGCGGTCTTCTCTGGGTCAAATTACCACTGAACTACGTGTTTTGAGATGTTGACATCTAAATACTCGATGTTATTCTTCATTTCATTGAGGAAGCATTACAGTATTCATCAGTTCTACCGGATCGCTTTTGATAATATTCAGCAAAAATTGGACTATGACGTATTCCTTATCCAATCTTTAATGAACTATTAGAGACCTCGTGGCCAAATGATATGAACACAAAGTTGTTTATCAGTATTGTTGTGTGGACTTTTATGTATAATATCTACTTTAAGAGAGCTTAAATTGAAAGAATAGTGAAATTGATTGAAAGATACACCCCATGACCAAAAGTTCTCTTTAGATCAGGGACTTTGGTAATTGACAGTAGTCCTCAAAGATTAGAATGAAGTTGTTGACATTTGAAAAACCTTCTCATTTTCTACAGACCAGTCTCTATACGTCTGCGGTCAGCCAGAGGTTCGGGTTCGCTCTTTGGGAAGGGCAGCCACACTGTGGTTTACGAAGTGAAGGACAGAAACGGTCTTAAAGACTTCTGTACGTTCACCTTCGTAGTTAAAGGTGAGTAGGTATCACCTTGCACCAAGCCAATTACAGGTGAGTAGACAACCCCTCGCGCCCCCCAGTTACCGGTGAGTAGGCAACCCCTCACACCCACACAGTTACAGGTTAGAAGACAACCCCTTGCACATACACAATTACATATGAGTAGCAAACCTCTCGCACCTAGAAGAGAAGGCAACCAACACAGTTACGGATGAGTAACCAAGTCCACGCACCAACACAGTTACAGGTGAAAAGGCAACCCCTTTGCACCCAAACAGTTACAGTGAGTCGATATTTAATACTCACGAGTTTTCAGGTCTATTAAAACATACAAAGGTATTTGTATTGTCTTTGACGAAAAGATCAAACCATTCTTGACACCGCATAATTATACACTGGTTTAGTAACTCTGAGTTTATTCACAAGTGAAATCCTACTTTTATGCAATAAGGCATTAATAATTACTTTCACAACGAATATATATAGCAAGCCAATCAAGTGATGCCCTTTCAGCGATAGCGGCAAACCGCGTGATTCAAATTAACCAATGGAAGTGCTATTAGATAATAAATCTTATTCTCATTGCAGGCTCCCGCTTAGCTCCAAATCACACTCTCTTAGATTTCCACGAGCGACATCACTAGACAACAGTTTATGGAGTTCGAAATAGTTTGACTGAAAACAGACAGGATATAAATATCGCTGAGTAACCAACCGTTAGCGATACGGCAGAATACCATAGAAGGATATCAGGGGATAGGTTGTAGCATAAAGCGGAGAAATATAGAGATCGTCAATCTTGATGGCAATGACGTGGCATTTCAACGGTTTCTAAACCACAAACTTATGATTCTAAATTTCTGAAATTGAATTGAATTGAAAGTCTTAAACTTTGTTAACATATGCCTTAGGTGATTGAGATTTATAAGTTATAGATATGGTGACGTTATAATTTGTAATATCTTGTAATATCTGCTGAATGGTAATGGGATAAAGATTTGGTTAATTTTGACCCCCAAATAAGCTAGAATAAATAAGCCATGATAATTCCATCTTCCTAAGATCACTGAAATAATTTTTACCAGGTGTATTGTTTCCTAAATTTTAACAGTAATTTGGTGCACAGATAACTTACTATTATTTCTAATGTTTTAGATATGCTCTGCTTATGAAAATTGTCTATATGTAGTTATAAGTATGGATATTTGTAAAATATCCAAGAGATTTGAATTGTTTTCAACAACAACAACCCGAATTTTTTGCAATATTTGCAGTGATTCAATGCCAAATGGTGACACATATTCGGAATGGATACATGCATTGCGACGGAAGAAATTATGGACATGAATGCAACTTTAATTGTGAAGAGGGTTATAGACTAGTTGGAAATCGGAACATCAGCTGCCTAAAATCAGGTCAATGGAGCCAGCGATATCCAGAGTGTGTAGGTCAGTATAGTATATCTAATGTAGAAGTTAATTGTTCATGGTTAATGTATTAAATATTCTTTCAATAAAAAACTGATGTATAACTTTGAACCTAGGTCCAGTAACTTCTATGGATTACCAAAAGTTCATTAAAAAGGTTAGATATAAAGGAAGGTTGTCATTTTTCAAATACAGTCAGGTCACATTACCGCCCCCTACGGATCTAGAACTAAGACCTCAATGCCAAACACATAAGCTTAGCAACTTTATAGACAACCTCTTAAACCATTTACAAAAAATGTGAAAAGTAATAACTTTTATATCTACCCTTTAATGAACTTTTAACATTCTTCGATGTAATGGTAACCATAAATCAGGAAAAATAGAAACTGATATCTGTTACAAACCTACAGATTCCAAACAGTATTTAGACTATAGGTCCTGCCATCCACGCCATATTAAAAATAGCATTCCATATTCCCTAGCCCGTAGAATATGTACTATAGTATCAGACCCTACTAATCAAAACTTGAGGTTGAGAGAATTAGAGATACTATTACAAGCCAGAGGGTACCCTGATGACATTATTTTGGATGCTGTAACAAAGGCCCGTTCCTTTAACCAAGAAGATCTTCTAAAACAAAGACAAAAGGAAAACAATTTGGCAGTCTTATCTATTGTTACGACATTTAACCCATGTAATCCAAATGTTGACAGGCGCTAGACGCATGTCCAAAACTCAAGCACGCTTTAAAATATTCTATTTATAACTTGGACTATGAACAATTTTCTATATATATATATATTCACAAAAAGTTAATTGTCCAGGTGTATGGTCCCTCTTCGTCTAATGAATATTAAATAAAAAACATAATGCCGGATTTTTCTCCTACCAGTTTCATTTTTAATCTTCGGGGAGATATATATATTTGCGCGCCTCTTAAACTACGTCAACTAATAAACGAGTATAATGAAGTATTTTTTCGAACATAAATCGTAAAATGACATTGTATGATAAAGAAGTTAAGTTTCGGATGTGTTTTATATCACTAAATACAATGTTTATTCCTAATGCAGGATATTTACATTCCCAAGGCTCTCAAAGGACACTTGATTGGTACCTCTTTCTTATTTCAGCCCAAACGTGTCCGTTACTAGCGAAACCTCCGAACAGTAATGGCTTTTTTTGTACGAACGGTCGAAAGTTTGGCAGTTTCTGTTTCTTAAGCTGTGACAAGACAAGAGGCTACACATATGTAAGAAATAACTCGACCAGGTGCTCAGCAGACAAAACCTGGACAAATGTTAGAATGAAATGTCAAGGTAAGTTCAGATTATCAAGTCGGAGCTGGCAGTGCAACCTGATATTGTCAACGTTTGTTTCTTTTTTCATATTATTTTGTTGTATTGTACTTTTTTCATGACTATTTTAACATTATCCCCTATCAAAAGACCCTTGAGTGTCATTGGTAAAGGTCTTATTTTAGTAAAGCAATTTCAACGCAAATATATGTTTTAGTTGAATACCTATCTTTAATGACAGTCAATGAAACTAATGGAAGCAAGAAATGCAAACATCAATATTAATATTATTGTCTAAATTCTTTCAGATGTCGAGGCTCCACAGATTCAAAACTGCCCAACTCAAACAGTGGTAAAATCGAAGGACCCTACTTCAGAACAAACGTATGTCACATGGGAGAAACCTATAACAGTGACAGATAATTCTGGAGAGAGAATCGAAGTTAAAGCCATTGGTGTCCACGCAACCGGAAATGGTGGAGTGTTCCCGGAAGGAGTGATTCTTGTTCGGTTTACCGCTCAAGACAGAGCCCGGAACACAGCTTCAATTTGTGTTTTCAACGTCAGAATAGAAAGTATAGGAACCGAACTCTGAAGTTCTATCTTCATCTAGGTTTTGATAGAATATAAATCCTTCAAATCTTAGGCGGACCGTCTCATGTTAAATCTTACATCTTTTACTGATTTGAAATTTCAGGGAGACACATTATATAAATACCAACATCTGGAGGTTGATAAAATGTGAGCTTGATGTATTGTTCAAAGAACCCTTTGAATACAAATGTGTGTGTTCTATCAATTTATCTGACCATCCATCTTTTAACTTTTTTTCTGTCATCAACTGTGAGCGCTTATGTATCTCACCTGTATACCAATGTTTTATCTGTCACCTTCAGCTGTGAGATGCGACCCTCCTAAGATGGACGACCAATACCTGGAGACGCCGGACTGTGTGGACTACAGAGAGGGTCAGTCGTGCCGTCTCCAGTGCTATCTGGATCTGAAGCTGGTTGGTCCACAACACATCACATGCAAGAAGGACAGCTCATCAACTAAGGGCTACTGGAGCTATGGCCAGCGTGATTCCCCAACCGTTGCAAAGCCATACTGTAAAGGTAGTGGAACCAGTAATTACTTATTTAAATGATCTACATTGAACCTTCTTGATAACTGCCTCAAAAGTGAACTGACATGCAAAGATACTTTTGTAAGGAAACATTCAAAGTAATACAGTTTTTGTACAAAACGCAATTGTTTTAACATTCTACAAGAGGAAATTGTACCCTCTTTGCAACCTAATCCGTCATAATGTTTTATTAACTTAACTCTTAACTTTTGTTAATACTTTGTTTTGTGGTGCATTTTAATGTTGTCTTAACGAGGAAGTCTGAGATTTATTTTATGTATGTTTTAGTTCACAACTGTACCGAACTACGAGCTCCTAATAATGGTGCAATATCTTGCGACAAGTGGCTCTTGGGGAGAACATGTTCGATTTCCTGCCAGCAAGATTATGACATTCCAGAGTCGGTATCATTCGTATCAAGCGTTTATTATTGTCAGACAAGAACAGGACGATGGAACAATGACCACGTACCGGACTGTGTCTGTGAGTATAAACATAGATGGTCAGATTTCTTTGTTTATTGTATTGTTTTATTTATTATACCCCCGCTACGACGTAGTCGGGGGTATATAGCGCTCCGCGTGTCCGTCCGTGCGTGCGTGCGTGCGTCCGTCCGTCCGTCCGTCCGTCCGTGCGTCCGTCCGAAATCGTTTCCGGAGCATTACTCAAAAACTATACCACTTAGAAACTTAAAATTTGGTATGGAGGTAGCCTATATGGTGCTGTGGTGCCTTTTAGGGGTTTCAGCTCAATGGTCCAAATAATTTTTGAAATTTTGACCAAAAACGGTCCGATTTTTGAACTTTGTCTCGTTTCCGGAGCATAACTGAAAAACTATACGACTTAGAAACTTAAAATTTGATATGGAGGTAGCCTATATGGTGCTGTGGTGCCTTTTAGGGGTTTCAGCTCAATGGTCCAAATAATTTTTGAAATTTTGACCAAAAACGGTCCGATTTTTGAACTTTGTCTCGTTTCCGGAGCATAACTGAAAAACTATACCACTTAGAAACTTCAAATTTGGTATGGAAGTAGCCTATATGGTGCTGTTGTGCCTTTTAGGGGTTTCAACTCAATGGTCCAAATAATTTTTGAAATTTTGACCAAAAACGGTCCGATTTTTTGACTTTGTCTCGTTTCCGGAGCATAACTGAAAAACTATACCACTTAGAAACTTCAAATTTGGTATAGAAGTAGCCTTTATGGTGCTGTTGTGCCTTTTAGGGGTTTCAACTCAATGGTCCAAATAATTTTTGAAATCTTGACCAAAAACGGTCAAACTTTTTACTTTGTCTTGTTTCCGGAGCATATATAAATACCAAATGACTTGCACACTTCAAATTTGGTATGGAAGTATACAGTCGACCCTCGGATACCCAGACTCCGTATATCCATAAATCTCACCTTACGGACAAAGATTTTTCAAACATTGTGTCTATATTTCTTAAGAAAAATGACCCAGTTAACCGGACGATTTGCTATCCGGACGATTTTCACCTGTATAACCAAAACAAGGTTCGACTGTATAGTGCTGTTGTGCCTTTTAGGGGTAATTCCAGGGTTCCCAGAATTTTATTCAAAAACTACATAGCCGGGGATGTTTTGAAGTGAAATAGTTTTTAGGGTTGCAAGATCATTGTGTTCTAAGTCATAATCATAAATTTTCAAATTAATGTTACGTGAAGGCGGTCAAACTACAGGCGGGGGTATGTGAGCCGCGCTCACTTTTGCCTTGTTATAAAAAGTTTTGTATGTGTGACATTTCTATTTTCAGATCGAGAGTATGGAAGAAAGTCTGTAATGAGGGGCTACAACTATTTTCATGGAAGTTGTTTGGAGTCAACACCCGAAATAAAAAGCAACTTCTTGAAGTTCATCAATGAGGCAAGAGCCTGCTCACGAGAGAAGTTTTGTACAGTGGAGAACGTGAGAGTGAGATGTGGTGATTTTGATGACTGGTGGTAACTTTCCTTGCCTCAACAACATTGAACTGTTTAGTTGATCAATAAAAAATATTTTCTGGCTGGGCAATTTCTGTATTTTGTTACAGCTACGTTTCGATGTAGGTTTTAATGTAATTGCCAAGCATGTGATACAGTTAATTAGAAATTTTGAGAAAGTGTACTGTATTGTTTCAAAATAAATTATTTGATTATAACATCAACTTCTAAAATTTAAATCAAATAAGCCTTAAGTTTAGTTGACTCGTTGATGAAATCCATCTTTCTAAATTCCCATTTTATTGGATATCAATTTTCCTTGGAGGAGACTTTTCACCTCAGTCTGAGAAGTAATACATTAACAATAAGTTCATGTATTCCAATGTTCATATATAATATAAAACTCGCAATATAAACCACTTAAGCTACTGACCTTTACTCATTAGAATTCAAAAGTATACTCTTCAGAAAAGCACATTCTTTTAAAGTCTCTTTATTTATTATTAATAATTCATCTGATAATCTTATTCAATCTACTCTGAACTTTTCACTCGTTCATTCTACTTTTTAATATCATTCTTCAGCTTAAGAGTCTATTCAAGACATATCATTAACTGATTGCTCTAAAATGATTTTACTAAACAACACAACACATACAACTATACACTAATGGTAATGGCGGTGGTGTCGCTATGATTTGTTGTAATCTGACTAATGGCTGGAATATTGCCGCTGTATAATAGCGGTGCTAAACAATAATTCACTCTCTTACTGTTTATCTCATGATGTTTATATATCTTTCGAGTACTTAGCTGTTAAGACGTCATCTTTCAACACAAGTATAAAGACAAAGGGTTGTGTGTATATATCGCCCACTAACATCAAACAAACTTTCCGATTGTGATTGGTCTTCCCAATCTATGGGAATCTTCATCAATGGTAAGGAAAATCTTAATCCTCTTGAATACTTATGGACAGAAATAGCACACTTTTTGTCGTCTTAAGTGTGTTAACTTGTTGGCGTCTTTAAGTCCAAATATCATGTTATTTTTTGTTTTGCTTTGACGTCAATCAAATAACTCCAGCTGTAATGACAAAAGATCACCACGTGTCCATGTGTAAAACCATTTTTGGACTGTCTCGTCACAGATACTAATTTCTAAAATTGGGCACGGAAAAATAGACAGATGAGGTCATGTTATTTGAATTTGTATTTTGTTAATTTCCAATTTTTATATTCCATACAGACTTAGTGCAGAGGAAGATATTTGATTCAGGGTTAAATCTTTTGATAAGTTTGTAAGGGTTTCGTAGAGAAAACTAAAAATAAGGTATTCGAAATTTTGGCCCTTGGTCACTTGAATGACTTGTCAAAATTGATATGGTCAACTGTTAGTAAGACAAACGAATATGTAAAAGAAAAATAAATATAAACTTACACTGTATGCAGTGACATTTAACATGATCGTTTTATGCTAGGATCTGTCATAGAACTTCCAAATTATATGATATTTGCACTGCAATACCCAAGTAAGTGAATAAACTTAAGGTACCCTGCACGTTGGGTAAGCTTATAACAAACAACAACAATGTGAGACAGTATGACACTGTGGCAGTTGTTGATGGAGAATTTAACACAGCAAACTAGAATGATCGCCATTCAATGTTCGCTGTGTTGAATATGGAGGGGCCTGATTTTGATAAATTCATCAGGTAATAAAGAAATATTGAAATATTGACAAGAACATTCATAGGCAAACCAGGATGTGATGCCAGGATGCGCTCGGTGTTCATGGCAGTACATAACGTAAATCAAGTCAGACTCTGTGCTGAGGGACAGTTGACCAAAACTTAACCTCGTCAGTATTTAACGAGCCCACCCGTGAGTCACATGTGCCAAACTTCACAAATTTGGTCATCTGATGGAGAAGTTTCGATCTTTGCAGGAAACTATCATTTTAAGTTTATCGATATCGTATAGTGTAACAACAGGAAGGTTTGAACTCCCGTTTGTGATTGAATACCGGACAATGAAACGTGTCAATCAGTCGAACGTAATTCTGGAAACTTATCTAGAGCAGTCATATTGACATTTTATGTTGATAAGAACGTTTGATAGGTTATATAAGTACATTGTACATTGAACTTGTGAATTTGGCTTCCGTTTATAAAAATGACTGTTTTAATATATAACGAGTATTTATAATAAAATAATATTTTGGAAATGAATATGTGACAGTTTGTGATTTTATGATATGAATTATTGCATTTACCTTCGAATCAAAGCAAAACAATATGTGACGAAACCCAAAGTTCTTATCCGCAATAACGCATCAAATGAGATTGAGCAGAGTAATATAGACAGAAAAGCATCAAGTCCCAAAGACAAATCTCGTGAGAAAAATATACACATAGTATTGCCAAATTTGTGAAGTTTAACACATGTGACTCACGGGTGGGCTCGTTAAATACTGACGTATTAAATATTGCCAAAGGAGGCCATTTTCTGTGAGAGGCATTTTAGAAGCAGGTGAAGAAGAACAAGTTCTTATGGATGATCAACCTCTTTATTGTATGAAATGTACATATCGTGAAATAAGTGGAGAATATTTTTACTTTTACATCTAAACTAATAATTTCGTTTGAAAAGACTACATCCAAGGTCAAATGAAAGTTGCCACCTATTTTAATGGAGTAAAAGCACTTATATTATATAGAATTAATTAAATATTCAATAATATTCAAAATTATCGTAATCATAAACTAGACTGATACTGAAAACACTGAGGGTTCAAAAAGTTTAACTCAATCATGGCAAATTCGTCGGTCACGTGGTTTGGCCGCCGTCTTAATTTTAAGGATTTTTTAAGATAAAATCCGACTCTATGCACATTTGTGGAATCACCATTCGGCAACTACTGGTACCAGAAAGCTGAAACTGAAAGTTGAAATACACAAGGTAGCGAAGGCATTGGTCGTTGACAAGTTTGTTTTAAAATGTAAAACATGGTAAAACGTTTTGTGTAGCAACTATTCAAAGTATGCTATTTTTTCAGAAAATGCAATTTTCAAGGGCAGATATCTCAAATACTTGATGGTCGAATTTCATGATTTTTTTCATGAGAGTTAGACATCACCAAGGTCTGTCAGACGAGTTGACAAAGAATTTCATGACATTTTCAGGGACCGTAGTCCATATCAAGATCTAGGTTTTTAAATTTCGATTTTGTTTCTGAGTTATCTCCCCTTACAGGAAAAACTTCAAACTTCAATATCTCGGTAACAAAGGGAGATAATTTCAAAAAAACTTTAACTAAAATGTGGGCATTACCATTCCAATCGATTAAGTCTATAGTGGTTTCGGCCGTAATAATAGAGTTTTTGCTATTTTCGAATAGATTTTTGTTGTTGAAATTTTGCAGTTCTGACGGTACGCGTCATTAAAAGTCTTCTACTAACAAACGGCAATACCTACAGACTAGTTTCATAGCTCGTTGAAAAGCTTAATAAGAGTGCAAAAGGTTTGCCAAGCGATTTTCAATTCTGACCTGTAACTCGAGTTATCTAACCTTGGATATTTTTAAGGGTCTTTTTTTTTGTTACGTACAAAGAGACATAACTCTGTAAGGAAATTTCATAAAAGTATCGGGTAGATTCATTCTGTTCTACAATGAGTATTGAACAAATCCACTACAGATCACTAGTATATAAAAGTTGATATTAAAGGAAATATGTGGACACATTTTTCTTTTTTTAAATGTTTTGGCAATTTTAACATTTTTATAGGGGTTTTTTATTTTGAGAATGTCAAGCACATATGATCAGTAAACCAAAAAGGATACAATAGGTCATGACAATTTAGTTTCTGTACATGACCAGTCCATGAATAATGCGATTTTCTGAAAATCCTAATTTTTAGCACATTTCAAAGATCCACAGTTTCGTTAGTAAGTCAGATATCTTATAATTGATTACACCTACACACGTGCTATTCCAAGCACAACGTTTTCTATGTTTCATTTTATCATAAAAAAGATGATAGTTTAGGAGCTAGCAGGACCAAAATGGTATTCAATTTTCAGTGTTTTAAATTATGTTTCAAAATGCATTACTCTTTTACTATTTAAGTTATCTAATCAAAACATACATCTTTGGATGCAGATAATCAAGACCAACATTATGTCTGATATAACTTATCAGTAAAATATCAATTGTTAAAATGATAATTTTCATTAGATATCAAACATCTTTCAAACCTTCGATCTAAAAAGTTGACAAAAATGCATGTGAAGGTCAAACACTGTGTGAAGGTAAAAGAAGAAGTCTTGAAGACCTAAGTATTGACGCGTCGATCCAAGTTTTTTATTTTTATACTTCAAATGGCCTCCTCTGGCAATATTTAATACGTCTTATTTAAAAACGTCAATATTTAATAACGCCTTCTTAACCTTGGCCTAGATTTTCAGAGCTCTCTTGGTGCTAAGGTCGTCGTGGGCCAATATTTTAGTATGGTACGACTATCTCAGCACTACGAGAATTTCGCAAAATCCAGGTAGCCAGATTTCCTGTTATTCATTCCTTAAGGACGTGTTCTAATCAAGCAGTCTATCAAGATGATCCAAAAGGTCTCCTATGGGAGGCATATCGGAAAAACGTGTCGGAAGGAAGGAGAGAGATGTTACGTCATTTAAGCATATCTTAATGATTGTGGCTGTGTGATGGATGCATTTCGTGCTTCAGAAGGATTCCCCATAGTTTATGACAGTGCTAATGTTTTCAGAACTTCAGCAATATTGCGTTTTGAATTCATGTTATTGTATCGTCTGGAGATCTTGTCAAAAACTGACTTTGGGGTTATACTTTTGTCAAGAGCTTATCTCCAAAACTAACAAACTTCAATTTTAACGTTTTTTACTCCACAACCAAGCCTCGTATATCGCCCCATGTCACCCAACGCATACGTGGTTTGTACAAATGGAAACCCTATGCACATACATAGTTATTGAATATAAATAGTATACATACATTGCATTTCTCAAGACGTTATATAAATTCTCATTTCAGATAATCTTTTTGGCGATTATAAGATTCATTCTCCAAAAAAAGTTCAAGTACATATTGAGAGGTTGCATTTAATCTGCATGAACTATGATACCGGCAATATGAACATTTTGGAGAGACTCGTGATAATCAAAAGCGACTGCCGCTTAAATTGCAAAAACTTGTTTATAGAGTAACGAAATCAGTAGAGTAACAGATATTCATTTATAAGAATATCCATCCTCTTGTTACCCGCTAACACAGGGAGTTAATCACTCCATTCGTTGTTCAGTCGTTTAAAAAAGGATATGATATTGCAGGATTATTACATGTCGAAATGTTTGAATTCTGAAGGTGTCTTTGTAAAAGTATTTTTTCCATTCTACCATTTATATGTTAATACAACAACAGACATTCTTGACATCCGTGATCTCATCAGTATTATTATTATAGTGTCAAGAAAGTCCATTGGCCGCCATTTTTGTGTGAACACCTTTAATTCAGTTTGGGTGAGAAAAAGGAATCGCACTGCTGAACCTTATAATATATGTTTTATTTATTACTACTTCACTTCACACTGTCTTTCAACTGGAACCATTTTTTTTTTCAATTTCCTGACATCACCTTATATTTCCCCTTAAACGTGCTACTGCCCCTTTAAGGTATTGAAACTCTGTTTTTAAAAAACTAAAAAATACTTCCCCTTCAATGATATGATTTATTATCATATTATGAATAGTGTTCTCGGCATAATAAACTCAAAGGATATTTTCGCTATCCGTTGGGCTTGGTTACCGTTGCTGTGGATACCGATTCACATTTCAAAGGACAAGTCGGAACTTCTTTTGAACATCCGATGACGTCACCAGCGTTAACATCTTGAACGCCTTTAGTGACGGAGAACACTTTTCATGGTCTCTGGGTCAAAACAGTTGCCCCTGACCAAAAAATGTGTTATGTTGCCATTTTAATTGTGTTTGTGTTTTTTTTCAGAATTGTTCTACTTTGACGGGTAATTGTGGACTAACAAGTGACTTTAACTAAAAGGCCGATACTTAAGTTTTACCTGTTGGCTTGAAAGATTGGAATCATCAATATTACAACTTTAAATTTCCACTTTCATTTTTCAGGATATAACTTAATTCTGGACAAACAAATGTTATGAATGGGAGTATCCAAAAGATGCGAAACGTTATCTGCATGGAATGTTCTGCCCTCAACTGCTAATTTATGAGTTAAAGATATCAAACGATAACTTCTACTGCCTGATAGGTATCTACTAATCAGCCTTCTGCTCCTGAAAAAATGCAGGGGTTCTTTTCTTTTTCTTGATATGTGAATTTTATTATAAAATCTCAAGATCTCACATATCTTTTGAGCATGTTTTTATTAATTCTATTAAAACATTATCTTCTAAGTAAAACGCCAAATTATTATATGTCTCGCCGAACAACCATTCCCAATTTGATTTCTTTATCCAATCTTTGGGGGATCTTCATTAAAAGAAAATGATATTCAAATATTCAATGATCGAATAAAATAATCTTAAAATATGTACGGCTCGAGCTGCATGTAATTATCTTTGTAGATAATTAACTGTTCGAGTGGAATTCTAGAAGTTGATGGTAGGACGAAGACAAGAGTAATTCTATGGATGAACATAATCTTTATTTGACAGTAGCAACATCTTTATTTGACAGTAGCAACATCTTTATTTGACAGTAGCAACATCTTTATTTGACAGTAGCGACTTCTTTATTTGACAGTAGCGACATCTTTATTTGACAGTAGCGACTTCTTTATTTGACAGTAGCGACTTCTTTATTTGACAGTAGCGACGTTTCAGTATGGATTCTTATGCCGTTTTCAAGCATGCTTCAAATGCTTTCAAATGCCAACTCTTTCAAATTTTCTACTCTGCATGAACAATATTAATGTTGATTAATTGTAATTGTCAAACAATGTACTTTAAAAGAATACTAATGAGGAAATGATCTATCAAACGATGTTCATAGTGACAAAATGAAAGATATGAAAAGGTCCATTTAAAAGAAACGTTTTTCAATCTGGGAATATCTAACGTTAATCCTGTGAGTGATCTAATCCTGTAATGTCGTTAACATGTACGATTTATTCACATACATGTAGTCTGAAACTCGACCCCACATCACAATACACCGTGGGCCGAAACACGATATGCAGCTGGGTTTTTTTTATTGCCTATTTTTTTGTGACTACATAATTATATTACATTACATAGGAATCCGTAGACATTCCTCTTTCTGTAAATGAGAGATTTAAATTTACTGCTAACTCAGACGGTGCACGTGGTCACTTTAGACGATGCCCAATATCAAAAATAAAATTATGTTGTCGGTAGTGTAGTTCTTCCATAATTTGGTAACTTTTCAGTCACATTTAAGAAAAACTATTTTGAAAAATATTGATCTCAATAGTAAGTTTCAAAATGTGAACAAGTTGTTACGGTTGCCGATAAAACCCTATGTTATCCCCAGTTCAGAATAATGTTTAATATCTGCAATCTATCTGCCAATCTTTTTTTTCAAACTCGATTGAAGTAAAATATGTATAGAAAGTATATCCCATGTAAACAAAGTTATGCAGTCTTCAATTGAAGATGAGTTACTTCCTTTCTCATAGATTCTTATTTTTCAAGTTCAGGAACTATTTTTGTCAAATAATAATTAAATCAACAACATGCATATAAAAATATAATATTATATGATATAAAAAAAATCACATATCATATTTTGAATATCAAAATTAATAATACATGAGTTCTTCAACTTGTATAGAATTAGTCTCTTGCTACATCAACCCTAGACAATTATTCTCAACAGTAAACAAGATTCTTTGAAGAAACAAGGATTGTATTTTACCACAGAGTTCAGATCAAGTTGCTCTCGCAAACTCTTTTAATGCCTTTTTCATTGACAAGATCGCCAAATTAAGAGACAAAATGGGAGCTTTCTCTGATGATGTGATGATGCAAATATATGTATTTCCTGCATGACGTTTAAAGGAACTCATAACTTAGATACCTACATTGCCTAGATAATGATGATCCAAGCAGTTTGTAAGACTACTACATTTGTTTGTTGATCATCTAAGAAACTTAAAACAATATTAAACAAATATTTCCTGATCAATCATTCCTTTGATCTCATGTGTCTTAGGACTTAAAGGGACAGTAGCACGTTTTCAGGGGTAATATAAGGTGATGTCGGGAAAATGAAAAATAATGGTTCCAATTGAAAGACATCGTATTTAAACTAAATGGAGCAGTCCTAACTCAATTATATAACTTAAAGTTTAGCTATGCGATTCATTTTTCTTAACAAAATGAATTAAAGGTGTTCACACAAAAATGGCCGCCAATGGATTTTATGAGAATCTTCATACTTTGTCCTCTGACTATGGATGATTGGTATGTGGAATAAGATTTTTGACACTGTCATAACAATACATTAAGCATTAACTTACAATTATCAGTGAAAATTTTAAAATATAAAATTATCAAAAAGCGTGCTACTGCCCCTTTAAAAAGTGTGTATACCTAAACAGAAAAACCTATGTAACAAACAAGGGCTTTTCTTAATTCATCAGAAGACACTGGGCTAAATTTGAACTTTGAACTTTGACATTTCAGGACATATGCTATCAAGTTGAACATGGTATTGTTTTTCTATTTTTAAGAGCTGAAACTTTTTAATCATGATTTATTTTATGATTAGTTAATCATTGAAATTTACCATAAGCTAAACCAGACCTTTCGAAATCAATGACACTCATCTATTATTTCTTTATGGGGATATCCATGAAGACATTATGACTGACAAAAGCACAATGTTTTCCACAAAAAATTATCATAAACAATAGCAGTTTTTACAAAAGTGAGTTGCCAAATTTTGAGAGATTTCATAAAACATTTTTGGAGGGGAGGGGAGAGAAATAACAAAAAGATGTACAATCTCTTTTATTTTAGATTAAGTTTATCACAAACATATTTACTAAAAAATGTTTGAGTGAAGAAACTTACAAAATGAACTAGGTTGCTTTGGTGAAAGATTAGGGCATTAATAATGGGCGTACTATGGAACTCAAAACATCTGCCAGGATCTTGAATATTTTATAGTGCCAATCAAAGTAACAGACTAATAGTTATTTTAAACCATTATGAATTACAGGTAAATGTTTGCTATTTGTAATTCACAGACTATTTTAGTAATATACAATACTACTTATCTATTTAAAGTTAAGAACTTACCTGTTGCCTGAAAACATTTATACTCATAACTAGGATATGATATTTTGACCAGCATTTTGTTAAATCTAATTTTTTTCTGAATAGGTTGTCAAACTTCCTGAATAACAGAGAGTCAAGAAAGTAACTGATTATACATAAAACTCTACTTCCTGTTCATGATTTTCAAGGAAATCTTTTAGATTTATGGCATGATTTGTTGTAGAAATATTAAGTTCTCATCAATATCATCTTCCCAGTATTTGTTCAGTGTCCTTTCCTAATCCATTGTTATCAAAGTCATTTTCATTACGATTTATTGCAGCAAATCAGCGTCATGTTTGTCATCAAAGTTCAAATTTCCAAAAAGGACATTGTCTTCATCAACGTAACTTTCAACTCAAGTGGTTCTTCCACAATGTCCAATCTGTTTATAAGATACATCATCCGTTGACGATATCGCTGTTTAATAAAGCTGAAAAGTTATTACACACTGTTTGATAACATTGCGTGCTGACCGAACGACATGACGTCAGAATGACGTCATAATCTTTAAGCATGGCTTGTATTGGTAAGACATCATTGGCTAATCATGCTAACAGACATAGAGAATACTAAACAACGTCCCGTTTAATAAAATTTTATGAAATATAATAAGATAATAATAATGAGTTCATTTATATAGCGCCAAATCCAATCACAAAGTGGTTGCTCAAAGCGCTGACATATTTACATATTTACAACAGGAGTTCGTTCATAGATCGAAGTGTTTCCTGAAAAGGACAGTTTTTAGGTTGGACTGGAAAGAGGCTATTGAGGGGATTCTTAAAGCCAATGATGTCTTACCAATTAGTCTCTACTAAGGCAAATAACCTGGTAGCTATTGTTTTGATTATGTATGGTCATTCTATCGATTTGCTACTGTACTTTTTTGTTCTCGAAGATATCTCTCAGAAGTACTGTCAAAATCGTTATGGTTACATAGTCTAAAAGGGCAAGATAGACCTAAAAACTTGATGATTGTGATGCCATTTGCCCCCCTCCCCCCGTTTAGAAGAGAAACATGTAGAGCCACACAAGGTGGCGGGGTTGCTATTTATGTTAAGGACTGTTTAGTTGCTAAAGTAGTAGACGATCTTTCCAAACCTGAGCTAGAGGCCTGTTACGACGTAAGATGTAATAAACGCGGTAAGATGTAATAACTGCGGTAAATTATACGTTATAATTAAATATATGCATAAACAGGAACGTTCTTATGATATTCGTTCAGTAAAAGAAACTCTTTTAACTTTGAGTCGAGTTTCTTTTTTGCTAAAGTAGTAGACGATCTTTCAAAACCTGAGCTGGAGGCCATCTGGATTGCGTTAAACAGCAAAAATAACAAATTTCTTATAGGATGCTTTTACCGAGCTGATAAGAGTGCTTTGTGTTGGAAATTAATAGAAGAATCTATCGGTAATGCTATCGATCTAAATATGGAGACTATAATTCTAGTTGATTTTAATATAGACGTACTGACTGACAGTTCAAAAATAAACTTTTTAGAATCTGTGTTTGGACTAACTAAAATGATTAGGCCTATTGAAGCAACACGAATCACTGCCAAAAGTTGCTCACTACTTGATCTTATACTTGTTACTTGCCCACCAAGTGTCAGTTGTTCAGGAGTCCTTGATCTGATCTGCAGTGATCATTGTCCAATGTATGATGGTCTTTGATATTCTACGCATAAAGAGAAATGTCAGTGTAGGAGAACGTTCAGTTATGATATGATGGGTGTAGATGCTTTAAATGATTTTATTGCATCTTTCGACTCTTGTCCGTGCCTCATCTTTGCACGCTTTGACTACTGTAACAGTCTTTTATATGGTCTGACCAAGAAACAGCTTTCCAGGCTTCAAAAGATCCAAAACTGTGCAGCAAGGATAGTATACATCTCTTAAATCCAAACATGTACATATCAGTCCAATACTGAAATCCCTCCACTGGCTTCCAGTTAACTACAAAATTGACTTTAAAAATGTGTGCATAGTTTACAAATGTATTCACAACCAAGCCCCAAGTTATCTATCAGAACTGTTAGTCAATTATGTACCTTCAAGATCACTGAGATCTCAACAACACTCCCTGCTGGTTGTTCCAAAAGTTAAGCTCGTCAGCTTTGAGCAGAGATCCTTTTCTTATTCTGCTGCCTCACTGTGGAATCCTTTTGTGCAACATTGGACTCTTTCAAGACATATTTGAAAACTTACTTTTTCTCAAAAGCTTTTGCTTAACCTTGTTGCCTTTCCCATACGTGCTATGAGCATTCACCAGTGAATGGATATAAAGCGCTATATAAATATCAAATATTATTATTATTAAATGTTCTTTCAAACTGAAGATGTTTCCATGTTTTTTTAATTATTTTTGATAAATTCAAAACATTTATTCCAAACAAACAATCAGGAAAATGACAAACCTCGGACAACAGGTGATATTCGGACGCTGATTCGAAAGAGAACTAGATATCACAGGAAATCTAAAAGAACAAATAACCCTAACGGTTGGGCAAGATTTAGACAGTTACGTAATGCTACAGTAAGCATGGTAAGGCTTATAAGGAGAAATTAGACGAATGAATAAACAAACGTTTAAGCAGTAAAAGGTGGCGACTAGCTAAAAAAAACTTAAAGAAAAAAGAGACCAGTAGTTTTACACATTCTGTGTAAAACGAAACTGATGCTGATAATGCATTTTGTAAGAGAGTCTACAGTCGTAAAGCCATTACAAGCCTTCCCTCTGCTACATGAACAAACAAATTCGAAGTTAATCGATATTAGTTTAACGCCTTGTGAAGTTCTTGATATATTATGCTGTGTCAATACAACTAAAGCCCCAGGCCAAGATGGAATAAGATATGAATATATAAAAGATACAGCTTCACGTTTATACATACCACTAACTTCCGTTCGTTTGTTCGAGTTAAAGGAAACAGCTTTTTTTTAGAAACTAGTTCCATAGGGAAACCAAATTTTGTATTCACCTTCAGGATAGTAATACAATGATGGAGTTTTAAGATGATAAACGTGCAAAGAGAAGGGATCTTAGTCAAATTTCGTGGTAGTTACTGACACTTTCGTCACCATGGTTGAATCCCTATTGTTTATACTTTACAATGAAGCACGATATTGATGTAATTGTCACACTCCAAAACGGTAATTAAAACAATGAAATATTCAAGGAAAATATAACCGCAGTATGTATCTTTTCTCTAGAATGAAATATAATTTTTGAGCTCAAAAGTGCTTTTCACGTTGAAGCTCATGACAAACTGCATTGTTGTCAAACTTTGATGCAAAATGTCAGTAAGATATTGTTTGTTTAATGACAAACATAACTATTAATAATGCACCCTTACATTAAAGTTTAAGCTTAATACACTAATGTTGACTGGTATAAGTTGTTGAAATACTCGTTTTAAAAATGCCATGATTGATTATTCTTTTAATAAAAGTGGCCTTCGTTTACCAGCATACAGAGGACAATACAATAAAACATGTTGTTCATCTTCGATAAAGTCTTTACAATGATAACAAGTCCTTTCAAAAGAGTGAGATTTTTGGGAGAAGAGGTTTGCTGCACTCTGCTGGCTTATTTAACATACTTTCCCAATCTTCTATTGGTTCCCTAGAAGGATCAAGAGTGAAAATTGTGAGACTATTGGTTGAGTTACCCAATTACAATCGTCATGAATGACAGCAAAACACGCAATGTATAGAGATTCCAAATCTCATGATTGTTGAATATCGAAAATATTTTAACTCAATGTTTTCACGTTTTTCATTAATTCACCCACTTTTGCTCGCGAATAAATCAAAACATAGAGATTGATAATGATAGAAGACATGAACAATTCGACTGTAGTAGGACATTTTACGAGAGCTTCCTTCGAATTTCGAAAATCAGAACCGCAAAATATTTTTTTAAGGGGTTATTGTCCCTTTTCCGTGTTTTTGGACTCTGTTCGAGGGTGTCGTCAAAGGGAATAACTTTTCTCAGAAACTATTTAAGATAGGTTCACCAAACTTTCTGTGTGTCTTCATTGTATCAATACCTTGGAGATCGAAAATCAGAACCGCAAAATTACTTTTTACGGAGTCATTGCCTGTGTTTCGTGTTTTGGACTCTGTTAGAAGATGTCCTCAAAGGGGACAACTTTTATCAAAAACTATTTACGGTAGAATAACAACAGTTGCAATGTGTCTTTAGGGAATACCTTGATGGAGTTCAAAATGGAGGTAAATGCAATTACTTATTACAGAGTTACAGCCCATTTAAGAAAATATTGGGAGCTTTAATGAAAACTTATTTGGCGGGGGATGTTGATGACCATGTCTTCTTGTTTTGTTCTACACTCATTGAACAAACTATTCCATATCAAAATATAAAAAGGATTATCTGTGTTGTTGAGTCAATAGTCTAAGTAAACCGATTTTCAAAAACACCCGTTTCACTACGATATTGACATTGGGAATATGGCGACTATTATTGAGGATATCTTAACTTAGACTGAAGAGTCAAAAACCTTAAAGGGGCAGTAGCACGTTTTTTGATAATTTTATATTTTAAAATTTTCACTAATAATTGTAAGTTAATGTTAAATGTATTATCTTGACAGTGTCAGATATCTCATTACACAAGCCAATTATCCATAATCAGAGGACAAAGTATGACGATTAACATAAAATCCATTGGCGGCCATTTTTGTGTGAACACCTTTAATTCATTTTGTGTAAGAAAAAGGAATCGCATAGCTAAACTTTACGTTATATATTTGAATTTTTACTGCTCCATTTAGTTTAAATACATTGTCTTTCGAGTGGAACCATTAATTTTCATTTTCGTGACATCACCTTATATACCCCCTAAAAACGTGCTACTGCCCCTTTAATCTTGTTAAAACTATTTTAAGAAACAACCTTCTTGTCACAGGAATATAAGGTTTAGTTAAAGATGAAATAAAGGGAATTATGAAATACATCTCCTTCACAGTATTCAAACCAGGGACTTCCGGTGTGAGTTTGACACTCCACCAGTTGAGCTACAGGGATATCCCTCTAGTCTTAGCACTTGCTTTGACCTTGCAACACTCATTCAACAAAACTAATCTGGACTGAAATAACCATGAGAAATTTCATTTGGTAAAATTACGATAGCTTCCATGTAACTAGAGATCATATTGATAAATCATCCTAAAATATCTTTAACTTGGAATATGACTCATGACCTGATACTGATAAAAGATATTACGCTTTCATCAGCACTTGTTTCTGAACTGTTTAAGTGTCATTCTCGTAAGGTAATAAAGTACAAGATATCATGGATATTCAACTTCTTTATTTACAGAATAGCATTTGGGTATATATCCTTATACCGTTCCCAAGCAAATAGACAGATATATATAGCATTATATACTAGTATATAGAAATATCACAAAGAATGTTCAAACTCTATGGCAGTACATACTAAAAAGAAGAAGATAAAGTTGAATTAAGTTTGGCAAACGTTTTCAGCAGTATGTATAGATACGTTTACATTCACAACATGTTTGCTTGTTTCTGCCTAATACCATTGCAATCAATAAATGACCTCTTCATCTTGTAATCAGTTTGTATATATTGGTGTAAGCTGAGAGTCAAGGGATTATCTCATTCTTCAAATTATTTGTAAATCATCAAAAACATTTATCAACATTTCATGGTGTGCTCAATTTGCTTTATAGCAACAAATAGGAGGAAAATGGCATCATACATTCAGGAATTATGATAACATGTTAAACAATTAATACAAATAAACAAAATTATAATGATAAAACATGTTAAAAATCACTTTAAACAAGAAAATACATTTAGCAAAATGCTAAGATATCAAACTAAAATATGTTGTCAAAAGAACACATTGCATGAACTGCATTTAGCTGCAGTGAGTGAAACCCAAAACAAATTTCATTAGCAGAATAACAATGTAATTAAAGGTTACTCCCATAGTTAGCAAATCAATTGCTTCAGCCTGGCAGAGGGTTTACATGCGGCACGTACAAAGTCGTGGCTATTGACAAAGCTGGCCAGTCTATCAGTGAAAACATGTCATTTCAAAGCCTGACTTTCATATGTCTGAAATATTCAGTAGGGAGTGATATGAATCTTTTTTTCACTAACATTTGTCTATTTGAGGGTGAAAGATACAACCTGAATACTGAAATCTGTTGTTTGAATCGGCGCAACATCGTGAGTTATCAGAAACTAAAATTATCCCTTGACCGCGGGAAAGCCATGTCCTGGAGCACGCTAAACTCGTGCGGCACGTGCAAAGTCATGTCAGCTGACAAAAAGCAAGTAAATCAGTGCTATCATGTCAATTCATCTAGCTGGTGTTCACACAAACGCTCTGATTACGAAAAACAAAGAATGCCAACTTTGCTTCAATTGATATTCCTTAACATTAGAAGATTAATGATTTAAATAATATTGGGATATTAAGGTTTCATGTACAAAATTGGTGCTAAATCGTCTTTTTACTGTGTTTATTGCGACGGAATCATAGAAGTAATAACAAACCCTGACACAGTCGATTTCACCTTTGATGATACGTTTCATTTATCGGAAGTTTCACTTTTTGGCGTTATGGATGGTAAAGAAATTAACATACATCCAAGCTGTAAGCTGAAACAAGAAACGACTGTCTTTGTTCTAGGCCAAATAATATATGTTTATTTAACAATCGAGCGCTTTTTTATCAAGTGAGCGAGAGCAAACATTCACTTAACAGAGTTGTTTAGTATTCACACTCGTTCTGTAAAAGTCAAATAACCCACACAAAAAAGAAAGTCAAATGACACAAACCATTACATGAAAACTCTGCATGTGTTTTGTTCAAAATTGATTAAAAAGATCTCAACTTTACAGTTGTACTTGCTTTATGTTGCAAGTTTACTTGTAAGGCTCATTTGCTAAGTCTTTTTATCAATTTCTTTTCTTTACCTAGCGAGTACATTTGTTAGTTCATTACATTCGCCATGTAAAACTGATAAGAATTACTCAGTACCAATTTGTCAAGTAAATTATCTTTGATGTGATCATTGATAAGAACATTTGTGATGTAAACTTGAACATTGTGTACATGTGTTCAGTACAATTGTGCAAATGTCAAGCAAATACTTTGAACAAACTGAGGTACAAAAGAAAGTACACATCTCAGACATGTTTGATATATTATATGCATAATTAGTATGCGATGTACTTGATTATCACATGATCATCATAGCCCATATGTTTGCAGTATTTTAAACGAATTTCATGTCTGGTTGATGGTTTATCAAAATATCTTTGCTTAATGTCATCAGGGGTGAAAATCAAAATTTACTTCAACATGACCCCCGCATTGTGTGTATGTTCTAAACATATGAAGAATGGGGCTCAACTTACATACTTATAAACAATTTTTTTTATTAAAAAAACATTTGGCAAAATAATTTAATCAAAAAATGTTTTTTTAATAGAAAAATCAATTCTCCTGCAACTTAGTAATCTCCTGCACTTGTTTGTTTTTTCGTATGACGTCACAAACTTAACATATTTGTAATTGAAAATAGTGTATATGATAAAACCAGCTGATGTATGAATCTCAGTTGATAATGGTCAATTCCACCTGATAATTACATATGTTATGTGTATTTGTCATAAATGCATGTAAGCATATATGTAGAACATTATAGTGTATATTCTACAGTTCACAATTTCATTTATTCATGTAATCACCTGTCCTAAAGGTTTCAGTTCGTAGAAACAGTTGTTCTCGGGAAGAAGTTGAAAAGTGAACAGTTAAAAGACAACTCTGTGGAATGACATTATCCCCATTTGCTTACAAATATACATGTTGCTTTTGAAGATTTATTTATCGTTAATTTTGAAAAGCATGCAATAAATCTTATAATTCTAAATCTATTCATACTAAAACCACTTACAGTGTATACTGACAGACTTGGTTTTACAACTTTAAGTTCGTTGTAAAATGGAAAACCTTCAAATCCCCTTAGTGAATTTAAAAAATAAATCTTGGTTTATACATGTTCATGTATCAAATATTAGACGATGTTTAAGGTTTTTAAGATTAATGCTTATAGAATTGTTATCAGATGTTGATATATTCAACATAAAAAATAAAAAAATCGCTTACGAAAACAGTTTATATTATCATGATTGAGGTGCATTGAGACTGACAATGACAGACGACAGATTTCTAACGGATATGGATATTTTACGTTCGCTTTCTTCGAATTAACCCTTACAAGTTTGTTATCTTTGCACTACTTAAAACGTTTTATTTCCAATATAATGTTATAAAAACGTGTCAAAAACTTTAAGTCTTATTAAAACTATTAAAAGCACAAGCCTATTGTCATAGAAAAATAATGTTTTATTAAAGGTTGAAAAAGGGGGATTAAGAAATAAATCTTATTGAGCACCACCAAGTGGGGTTAGTCAGACCCTCTACCAGTTACTACAGGGATAAGTCTGTAGCCTTAGCACTTTCACCTTGCCACACTCACTCTACATAACAAACTGCAACCAAATAATAGACAGGAACATTAAAGGATTAAATATAATATAACACGAGCATATATTGATAAACATTCTAAAGCAAATTCTCTAAGCAGGAGTGCAGCTCATGACCTGATACTGATCAAAGATATCACGGTGTCACCATAGCCTGTATCTGAACTGTTTGAGTGTCGTCCTGTTGTGATGGAATAAAGTACAAGATGTTTTCGGATATCAAACTTCTTTATTCAAAGAATAACAACTTTCGATATTGATATACTTATTCTTACCCAAGCGGGCAAGGATATGCCGGGTATTAAAGTTTGCATAATGGTCATGGGAATTACAGTTTTTCTAAAAATAACTCGCATTTTGATTGGTTGACAGAACTTTTTTGCATCCATTCATGAATCGCATGGATCTTCTATTTCAGTTGAGAGATATAGATGAAAATTCTTATACTTAAATTGCGAAAGTCACACATTACTAAAACATTTTTAATGGGAAATCAAGACCTTCTGATGTTTTCTTTGCCGTAAATACAAGTTTAAATCTTCAAGGCGGCACAAGGTGGGAGAGGCGCTGGCCGAACTGTCGTTACGTCATAGCTTTATGACGTCATTAATCATGACGTCAAACAGTGACGTCATACATTCCTCACTAGGCTTGTCAAACGTAACGAAAGCTAACGACGTCTTACTTTTTTTTTTCGGTTGTGCGCGGTAAATAAAAGCGCTTTTTTATGATATAAAACAATATTTTTTTGATATAATATGACATCAATATAAAAAACTATTTTAAATAACAATTTTGAATTGCGAACTACTTAGAGACGCCCATTCTGAAGTAGTGAGCAAATTTATGAATGGCGTATGAATACAATTTGTACTTTACCGGCCGAGCGTAGTTTTTTAATGTTTCTCTTTTTCTACCGTTTTTACGCATCAAAATTATCTTGGGTAAGAAAAAGAATAATCAACTCGATGCTCGGAATTACGGATTATCTGTCCCTCGTGAATTATTGTGTCAAACTCCTCGCTGAAGCTCGGAGTTTATCACAATAATTAACTCAGGACAGATAATCCGTAATTCCTCGCAACTCATTGATTATTCTTATATACCGATCCCAAGCAAATGGACAGGGCGATGTATAGCAGTATGTATATAGATATATGTACATTCACAACAAATGCGTTGTCCTGTCTAATAACTTTGCAATCGGGATAGAAGCTATTCATTTTGTATAAAGTGATGTTAGGTAAGGGTGAAGGGAATTTCTTACTCTAACTACTCTACTCTAATTATTTGTAACTCATCAACAACATTCATCAACAATTGATTGGGTACTCGATTTGCGTTATAGCAACAAACAGTAGGAGGACAATCATATTATACATAAAGTAACTATGATAACATAAACAAGACATACAAAAGGTTAAAATTAAATAAATAATAAAGATGCAATATGTCAAAATCATTTTATGAAAGAATACCCATTTATCAAAATGCTGAGATACCAACGTAAGATATGTTTTTGAAAGAAACGACCACATGAATTGCAATAAGCTGCAGTGTGAGAAACCCTAGCAGAAATTCAAATACCCGAAAACCATTGCGATATCGGATAAATCCGCCACTTTGTGAATTGATGGCTCCAGCATGGCAGAAGGCTTACTGGTGGCACGCGGAAAGCATGCGGCACGTGCAAAGCTGGCAAGTCTATCAATGAAAACATATCAATTCAAACCCTGGCCTTTGTACTAATGTCTGATTTCAGTTGGGAGGGATTATATATGGTATGTACGTACATGTATAGTGAGTGTGATTAAATCTCGAAAGTTAATTGTGTTGTCTGAATCGGCCAACATGTCAGTAACTAAAATTACCATAGACACATACACCATAGCCAGGGCCTCTAGTAGCACGCAAAAATCGTGCAGCACGTGCAAAGTCATGTCAGCTGACAAAAAGCAGGTAAATCAGTGCTATCATGTCAATTCATCTGGCTGGTGTTGACACAAACGCCCTGATTACGAAAACAAAGAATGCCAAATTTGCTTCAATTGATATTCCTTAACATTAAAAGATTAATGTTTTAATTAATATTGGGATATTAAGGTTTGATGTACAAAATTGGTGCTAAATCGTCTTTTTACTGTGTTTATTGCGACGGAATCATAGAAGTAATAACAAACCCTGACACAGTCGATTTCACCTTTGATGATACGTTTCATTTATCGGAAGTTTCACTTTCTGGCGTTATGGATGGTAAAGAAATTAACATACATCCAAGCTGTAATATTGTTATAAAACACTCTACCAGTAAAAATAGTTCTCTCCCTCGAATAACATGTCACTTCATAGTCTAACAATATTTGCTTCGTATCATTCAATGATATCTAATACTTTCAACAAAGTTAAACATTTTGCTATGTCATACACATATTGTCATTTTAAATCCTGGTCTGTCCTCATACACTTTAGATGATGAGAGTTACAACTGAAAAATTTTGATATGTTCCTTCAAATGTTCTGTAACATACAGTTTGTTCCCGAGTACACATACTCCCCGTGGTCCAGCAATCCCATCTTGTCCAGTCAGCAGATCTCTCACATACTCCCCTCTCTCTGTCAGCTGGACGATCTTGTTGTTACTCCAATCAGCCACGATAACAGAACCAGTGTCTGTAGTTGTAACCCCATCACCTCTCAGCTTGTATGTGTACACGACCTCACCTTGCTGTGTTAGACAGTAGACAGAACCTGATCTATTATCTGTCACTACAATGTGACCCTGACGTGTTGTACACATGTCGTATGGTCCCTGTATCAGCTGCTGACCAGTGCTGGGTGTGATCACAGATCTCAGGACTCTCCCTGACAGATCCAGGACGTCAATACTAGAAGGGTCATCACAACCTGCAGCCAGAGTCGTATCACTGAGAGCGGTCAGACATCTGTACTTCTTCTTTGTTTTGATTGAGGAAACCAGTACTGGGTCAGGAGTCAGCTTGATCAGTTCAATACTTTTGTGTGTAAAGTGTGATACAGCTACTCTGTCCTGGCCTATCTTTGTTAATCTAGCTGGGCTGTCAGGAAGTTTGAGAGATGTGCAGTGAGGTTTGCTTCGCTTTGTGTAACAAGACTTTACACTATGGTTGTTAAAGTCAGTAATAACCAGTGTGTCTTTGCCGCCGATATTCAATACTTCAATGTCCATTGCAAATTGAGAATGTGTATCATTCTTTGTTTTAGTACTGACTGTAGATAGAAGTTTAGGTACCGTTGTTCCAGTACTGACTGTAGGGAGAAGTTTTGTATACTGTAGATTTGGTGTGTCTTCAACATACTTCAAATGACCAAGTTGTAAAGATTGATCAAGTTGATCCTCATCCAGATGTTTCTCAAACAAAATCCGTTGCGCTCGGTCTTCTTGTGTTTCATGTCTCTGTATTTCAGCAGTTATCTCCCCTGATTGACATAGCATGTACATTTCATACATATCCATAGGACTGTTAGACTGCAGAACCTGTTTGATAAATTCCGTTTTCTGTTGATATGTTTGCAGGTCAATTTCTACAGACTTTATCTGACTTCTCATTTGTCCAGTCTGCTTCTCAGTGAATGTGTCTAGTTCATCCAGGAGTTTCTTCTCCTTTCTTCTGATCAGATCCACGGCCTGCTGACTGACTCTTCTGATCTCTGACTGCAGAGAGGATTTATGTTGTGTGATTCCCTCCACTTGTGATCTCCTACTCTGCAAAGTGTTTCCTGCCTGTTGTATATGAGAGTTGATTTGATCACTATTCTGCTGTAGTACTTGTTTCATTTCTGGAATCATTGATTCAAGTGTGACAACAGACTGACATTTCCTGTGGTAGACGATACAGCATTTCTGGCAAACAGCTTTCTGACAATCTTTGCAGCAAAATTCAACCAAACCGTTGTGTTCCTTGCATATGAATTTGCGTTTCTTGAGTTGTGGAGTTGATCCAGCCCCTAGAGGTGAAACCACGTGACCTGATGATACAGGAGTGGCTTGATGAATTGTAGCACAGGCTTCACACAACAGGATGTCGCAATCTTCACAAATAGATTTGGCCTGTGTTGTCTTCCCAATCTGCCGACAGGTGAAGCAACAGTTTTTCAAAGGATCTGAAAATGAACACAATATTAAGTATAACAGATGCAGGACATTTGAAAGCTTAAAGTGAAAATCACGTAGGTGATACAAAATCAAGTTGGTGTAGGGGATTAATCTTATTTGAAACTATTCCTTTGAATACAAATATAAATATATTAACAAACAACATAATTGCCTTGACTCCCTAGTCCTGTGAATAATTTTCACTTGAATTCTATGAGTCAAAATATTGTAAAACCTAACCTGTCAGGTGAGTGTATGAAATTCATTCTTTTTAAACATTATATAGGGCATCTAAATATATGAACTAACGATATTATTACCTGAACTCCCCTGGGACGTGAAAGTGTCAAGAAGACCTTGTATGAGGAAACTTGGCTTAAACTGATGAGACCATTGATCCACTGGTTCTTGAGGCCGAGGAACTTTGGTCATCTGACGGCAGTTTGGACACAGGATAGATTTAGCACTGATGGCCTCCCTGCGAGTCTTTGTGTATCGAGTTAAACACACTTTACAGAAAGTATGTTGACACCCGATGGTGCAGGGGTCTTTGAATATCTCTGTGCAGATGTTGCATGAGAGAAAGTTTTCGTTTAACTTTGAAAGTGCGTCGTCCATCTGGAATCAGAAAAAGGATTTGTTGTGGTAGGAAGGATGGTATTGTGCTGGATGGTTTGATGGTGGGATGGTGATGGGCAGTAGGATGGTACGACAGGTGGTACTGGTGGTGAGATAGTCACGAGGCTAATTTTTGGATGGTGGAGTGGTTTTTATCCCCCGCAACAACGAAGTTGCGGGGGGTATTAAAATGGGAAGCGTCCGTCCGTCCGTCCATCCGTTCGTCCGTCTGTTACACTTCGTGTCCTGCTCATAACTTTGTAACTAATAAACCATTTCTATTGAAATTTGTCATGGCTATGAAGAAACGTGTAATAATGTGTCATGTGAAACACTTTTCTGAAAATTTACATAAAATATTAAGATATTCGAGAAAAAGTGGTAAATTTGTAAGAAATCTGTTAAAAGTCCTGTCCGACTCACAACTTCTAAACTAATCATCACATATTGATTAAAGTTTGATATGGAGATACATAATCATATGAAGGTGTGTCATGAAGAACAGTTTTGAAATTTTTTTGGGTAAAATTTTGCCTTTTTGGGCAAAAAATGAGGACTCGTTTGGAAAACTGTTACAAGTCCTCTCCGGCTCACAACTACTAAACGTATCATCACATTTGCATCATATTTGATATGAAGATACATAATAATCTTAAGGTGTGTCATGAAGAACAATTTTTAAAATATGTTGTTTACATATGATCAAATTGATCTTTCAGATTCTAATATATAAATTTATTTGTTTGATTTTAATTGTGTCGGTTTACTAGAATTATGCCCAACAGTGAACATAAAGTTGGTATCATTTAGTTTTTTGATAAGAACAGTTTCATTCATATCCTGGAAAAATTGTGTTATTTTGTGTGACAAAAATTAATCAGCAATATGATAAGGAAAACCTATATACATGTGCAATTTGCGGGGGATATAGCTCGACCATGTCAGCTGCTTGTTATTATTGGATTGATAGTTGATGTGACGAATGGTGGGTTGGAAAAATAGTATGTGTATTTGGTGACGGTTTGTAGGGTAGGTGTTGTGGCGGATTGTGGGAAAGGTGATGTGGTGGTTGGTTGGGCAGGTTGTGTGGTAGGTGGTGGTTAAGAGGCGTTTGGTGGTGTAGGTGGTTTGGCGGTTGGTTGGGGATGTGGTGTGGCGGTTGGTGGGGTATGTGATGGGGTTGTTGGTTGGGTCATACACAAGAATGTGAGACATTCGCAAGGGACGCATCTCGTACCCCTAATTAAAGCGTTATAAAATCCCTACAAGGGCCATAACTTTTTTAACCTTGTTGAACAACAAGAAAATTCTTTAGTAGGCTCCCCGTTGTGACCCAAACATAGTAGAGAGCATGAGGTATTATAAAATTCCATTTATCCAATGGGCGGCATATTTTCCTTTGATCTTTTCGCAATGGTAAATCATGTACCAAGAAAACTCGAGCTGATATTTATTACGTCACGAAAATATTACCACAGTTATTTCCGACATGCTTATTCGACAATCATGAAGGAGAGAGGCAGCTTGAGGGCGGAGCTAGCAATATCTGGCCGACGACCTTGAGAAAGTTCAACATTGTAGGCCAAGATCAAAGAAATTCGGTGGCAGAACTTTTCGTTCATTAAAAGTTAACCACTATCACAAATAATTTACGAAAAGGACCAAAATAATTCGGTGAAAACAAACAATTCATGAAATTTAGAGCACTGGTTGTAAAACTTACATTTCCAATTAAATGAAATACATCTTCAGAAAAAAATAGTGTTACCTTATTTTTGTAAATACAAGTTGCATATGCCTGCTTAGATGAGAGAAGGCCAGGTCATCCAAAAGCCATCTATTTATCATTTCAAATTTAAGAAGGAAAAAGGATCATTCCGACATTCGTCGCTGGACGATTTCTTCGGCTGATCTAAAAGATGATCAGGCACGGAGTGTTGATGTCGGGTGAAAGGTCGCAAGACGTTTCCCATTGGATAAAACAGAAACATGATTGACACACGGGGCGTATACGAAATATCAGCTTGCTATCACTCACTCGGGGGCTCCGCCCCCTCGTGAGATGATACCTCGCTGATATTTCGTATACACCCCTTGTGTCATCATGTATCTATTACGTGTCAGGGTCGGTGGTCTTACTGATTATTGTTAAAGTAAACATTCCCCATGCTGCAACACAACTTGTTATTGACACAAATTTATTTGTTATTTTGGAAGAAATAGCTTAAATGCTTTTGTATCCCTATATCAAGTTTTACCATAATCTAAAACAATATCAATATTCCTTATATAGTTCTCAACAAAAAATCACTATGAAACTGAACTGTACATTCCTTAACATATTTTATCAGGTTATAATCAACGTATGACTTTGTTTATGTTTGCACTACTATTTGCGTAAAATGTGGTGTATACTAGTCTGTTTGCAGTTAGGACCAAAACAATTTAGTTTTAACACATACTGGATCATATGGAAACGATTCCAAATCTAAGAAAAATACTTAATTATGTGAAATTAAAATGTTAAACATTGTTGGATAACTACGATGTAACTTTGTGTGCAAGCCTAGATACAACTGAAGGAGGGCGTTATTGAGTGTTTCTCGTCAAATGTTTAACATTGTTGGATAACTACGATGTAACTTTGTGTGCAAGCCTAGATACAAATGAAGGAGGGCGTTATTGAGTGTTTCTCGTCAAATGTTTAACATT
This sequence comes from Steromphala cineraria, assembly GCA_916613615.1. Lineage (NCBI taxonomy): Eukaryota > Metazoa > Mollusca > Gastropoda > Trochida > Trochidae > Steromphala > Steromphala cineraria. The sequence goes on along the minus strand of OU744726.1, from coordinate 69,405,136 downwards.
GTTGGATAACTACGATGTAACTTTGTGTGCAAGCCTAGATACAACTGAAGGAGGGCGTTATTGAGTGTTTCTCGTCAAATGTAATGTTTAACATTGTTGGATAACTACGATGTAACTTTGTGTGCAAGCCTAGATACAACTGAAGGAGGGCGTTATTGAGTGTTTCTCGTCAAATGTACATTGTTGAGGGTTATCCTTGGCTTTACTCGACTAAAATGTGTTTGAAAATGCCCTAGTATATATCGTTGATTAACAAACAATAAGTATATATAATCTAATAGTGACCGTGAACAGCTTTGATTGATGAATGTTCTATTGAAATGTCGAATTGATGATGTGATTGATCTTATGTTGTGTGATTATATATATTTTTCAAAACTCTGAAAGATTTCATACAATGTAACCTTTCCATGAAATATTGGAACATGTTGGAATGCTAATGTTTTCTATTTGTAAGGAAACAAAATGCTTTCTTTAACGCCAAATCCATTACCAGTTTGAACACATTTATTGTGATTTAATGATGATTGTCATACAACTCATGTTCGTTGTTTCAACGCATGCTGCCATGCTTACCCGAATGAAAGCAACTTGTACTCTTTTTCTCCCATAAGGTGTTAGAATTTGCCCAAAAAAATCGTTTTTTTAATATCTTCTTAAAATTTATTTTAAACTTTTAAATTGAAACTGAATAACTGAATAACTGAAACGGTATTTTTAAGGAGGAAGTATATTTTGTCAATTCACTGTTACAGTCATTACATTGTTAATTTGCATATATCAATGCGCGCATCTTTTAAACAATGTCAATTATTAAACGAGTATTGTCAAGCATTTTTTTCAAATACAAATTTTAAATGACATTGTATGATAAAGGCTCGCAAAATGTTTATTCCTTATGCAGGATATTTACGATCCAAAAAGACACTCTCATGATAACCTCTATGTATCATTTATAAACTGAAAATACTACATTTATGAAAATCGTATGTTTGGCGATACAGTTAAATATTATACAGTATATATCCTGAATAAAGATAGTTAGAGATATATGCATATTTTAATTGAAAAATAATTATCTTTAGAGGATATTTGTCTTTTCTTGACAAATATCATGTTTATTTCATCGAGTGAAGGAGAAAGTTTATATTTTCACGAGTGGCGCAGCCACGAGTGATAATATACAACTTTTCTGCCTCACGAGATGAGATAAACATGGTATTTGTCAAGAAAAGACACATTTTCTATTTATTTTATGATTAAATCGTTGTTTTTCTGTCGAAATTCAAGCGCAACTACATTGAGTCGGCTCCGATGAAAGCCCGTCGCCTAAGCAACAACATGACGTCATGAGCGTGTCATTGCGTCAGAGCATTGTTCGATGACGTCAGGTCATTGTTGTTATCAGTCACTAGTGACTGATAACACGTTCCATTGTTATTGTCACTAGTGACTGATAACACGGTTTATTTTCATTGATAGATCTCGGTATTTCACCGCCAATCATATAATAAATTAAATTATTGACGATATAAGATATTTGATAATTCATGAAATAACAATTCTAAAATCAAATTACAACTTCTGCTGGCAAGCATTTAAAAGTGGACATGGAAAATGAACATTTGAACCATCTGAATAATCGATTCATTTCATTTAAAAAAGACATGAAATGTTCAATCTATACTGCTCAAAAGAATGAACCCATAGTTTTTTAAAGCTACGTTTTGCTTAATGAATCAGAGGTTAACATAATAGTAGTACGTGTATGTATGTCGTCTTTGTCGTGTTGAAAACGTGTTTCAAGGATAGAATAAAATCTCCCGTTTTTAATATAATTATATTAACACACTCAGCATTCAGTGTCAGTCAGTCAGTTTCTTGCAGTATCACAGAATACTATTTTGGTAGTAATGTGTTGTGCTTTCTTCAAATAACCATTCTTCCTTGTCTTTCTAAGTCTCTTTTCCTGCTTTGCAAAATGTGCAAGTGTTACATTCTTTGTGTCTACATTTTGCTAGTATTTCATATATCAGTAGAGGGTAGAGATAGAGAATCTCACCCAAGTGTCTTCTGATATCAAATATATCAACACAAGTTGATAAAAGTAACAAATATCCGAGGCTTGCCGAGGATATTTTACTTTTATCAACGAGTGTTGATATATTTGATATCAGAAGACACGAGGGTGAGATTCTATTTATCATTCAAAATAATTTTTTCATCACATTCGCATGAAAACTCTACATATTTGAACACTGCATAGCTCTAAAACTCCTTAACAAGTGATGTCATAGCACTGTGGTGCATCGTGTTCATGATGTCATAGCATTGTGACGTCATTGTGTTTATGACGTCATAGCATTGTGACGTCATTTCTGATGATGCAAAACGTTTGTGATGTCATGTCCCTTCTGTTGACAGGGCATTGTTCAAAATCTACTGTCAAAGCGATATCTCCTAGGAGATATCGCTTGATCTTCCACAAGCGATATCTCCTGTGGAACACAGTTTTGGATGATACATAGTACTCCGGAAAATGAACAGCCATGGGCAGCTGAATGGGGTTATAGATGTTTTTTCTCACATGGAACCAGTAACAGTGCGGGGACATTGAAATTGATTAAAAACAATTTTGAGTATGAAGTTCATGAAATTATATCAGATGATAGTGGCCGCTTTGTTATATTATATATCACAGTAGAAAACATGAGGTTCTCGATAACGAATATATATGGTCCAAACAAGGATTCGCCTGATTTGTTCCAACATCTCTTCTCGGAATTAGAACAATTACCCGGGAGTATCATTTGGGGTGGAGACTGGAACGTAATACAAGATTATTATTTAGATACCTATAATATTAAACACAGGAATAATATTGGGGCATTTGAGAAAATTAAGGAAATAAAACATAATCTTGGGTTGGTTGGTCCTTGGAGAATTTTAACCCCGACTAGCAGCAATATACATGGCGAAAAAGTAAGGACATCAAACAAAGTAGACTTGATTATTTCCTAGTCTCTGAAGAAGTAATGTCCCTTGTTAAACGTACTTCCATTGATATGAGCTACAGGTCGGATCATTCCATCATTTCACTCGAGCTTGCGCTAAGTCCAATTGAACGTGGACCAGGGTATTGGAAGTTCAATTCGAAAATGGGATGTTGTCAGATTTTCAAAGACAGGACATAATAACCTGTATACCAAAAGATTCTCGAGACAGACGATATTTAAAGAATTGGCGACCGATTAGTCTTTTGAACGTTGATTATAAAATTGCATCTGCCGCCATTGCTTCGCGACTTAAAGATGTTCTTCCTGATATAATAAACGAAACACAAACTGGTTTTCTAAAGAATAGATTTATTGGGGAAAATACCAGAATACTATATGATTTAATGCACTATTGCGAGGAAAATTAAATACCTGGTCTTCTGGTCGCAATTGATTGTGAGAAAGCGTTCCACACAGTTGAGTGGGAGTCACTTTATTGATAAGACTCTGGAAGCGTTTAACTTTGGCCCCGCTCTCAGAAATTGGGTAAAACTTTTTCAAAAGAATAGCTGCAGCTCTATTATTAATTCTGGTACATTATCAAGCTTTTTCGGTTAGGGACGTGGTTGTCGACAAGGCGACCCGGTAGCACCATACCTGTTTATCGCATGTGTTGAATTATTAGCTAATGCATTAGATCCAAGGAGTATCTTATTTTCCAGTACGCTGATGATACCAATTTTACCCTTGATGGATCCGAAAAAGGATTATCAGATCTTATTTATGTTATTAAAAAGTTTGCCACTGTCTCTGGCTTACATCTTAACCCTTACGATGCGGGGCGCGTGATATTTACGGGCCAAATATAAAATGGCACGTAAGCCCTCTTGGCGAAATCCGTAACTTTCAGGATAAGGCTATATATTGACTGCAAGCAGTCTTGGCTGCTCCCGGATATAAAATATCAAACCTTTTCTCAAAAATGATTGAGGGTACCCACCTTGCGGCATTCATATCTCACAAACCAATAGAGATAATTCTATAATTTTTACATCATCGTGTAGAAGAGAGAATTGTCTTCATTTCCATGTATCATATGTATATCCGCGCACAAAAATAAAGAAGCGGCAAAGCGTTGCGACAAGTGCCGCAAAAAATTTGTTTACCTCAAAATGATTGAGGGTACCCACCTTGCGGCATTTATATCTCACGAACCATTAGAGATAATTTTATAATTTTTACATCATCGTATAGAAGAGAGAATTGTCTTTATTTCCATGTATCATATGTATATCCGCGCACAAAAATAAAGAAGCGGTTAATCAGGATATAACGGTGGCTGGCACCGGACAAAACAATTCCGCCACGTGGGCTTGTAGAGCAAAAATATATAGCCGCATCGTAAGGGTTAATACAGATAAAACCATAGCGATTTGGTTTGGCTCACGGCGAAACTCTAATGAACAACTTTGTCCACACATACCACTTCGCTGGTCAAAAAACCATTCAAAATTCTTGGAATAACTTTCTCTACTAATTTAAATGAAATGATTTCACTACACTTCGAACAACAACTTTCAAAAATCAGAAAAGTAATTTTTTCATGGTCAAATAGATCCTTAACTCTTAGAGGAAGAATTATGATTATCAAGTCTCAGATTATCCCTCTTTTTACCCACCTTTTCATGGCGCTTCCCAACCCACCTAAACTCTTCTTTAAACGTTTGAATTCAATCCTCTTTAACCCTTACGATGCGGGGAGCGGTATATTTCCGTGCCAAATATAAACTGGCGCGCAAGCCCTCTAGGCGAAATCCGGAGTCCGGACTCTAACTTTCACGAGAAGGCAAAAATTTACTGCAAGCAGTTTTGGCGGCTCCCGGATTGCTCGTAATTATTTTCCGCGCCTCGCTAAACGCCGTTGTTTTATGAAAATTGGTTTAACTGGCGCAGACAGCGAGCCCCGTGAAAACATGTATTTTCTCTGTTGAATTGTTGACAAAAAGCAGACAAAATGTGTTCTTTTGCGCTTGATATTTCACTAACCAAGTGGCGCGCTCTAACACATGATATATCGATGGAAAGAGAATAAAATTGTCTTCAATTTGGTGTATAATTTGTATATGCGCAGTTGCAAATAATTGTACTATAAAGGCCGTAAAAGGCCGCAAAAGCAGACAAAATGTGTTCTTTCGCGCTTGATATTTCACTAACCAAGTGGCGCGCTCTAACACATGATATATCGATGGAAAGAGAATAAAATTGTCTTCAATTTGGTGTATAATTTGTATATACGCAGTTTTCAAATAATTGTACTAAAAAATATTTAAAAGTTTTCGACTTTCGTGCATGATATTTCACTAACCAAGTGGCGCGCTCTACCACATGATATATCGATGGAAAGAGAATAAAATTGTCTTCAATTTGGTGTATAATTTGTATATGCGCAGTTGCAAATAATTGTACTATAAAGGCCGTAAAAGGCCGCCAAAACAGCCAAAATGTGTTCTTTCGCGCTTGATATTTCACTAACCAAGTGGCGCGCTCTACCACATGATATATCGATGGAAAGAGAATAAAATTGTCTTCAATTTGGTGTATAATTTGTATATGCGCAGTTGCAAATAATTGTACTAAAAATATTTAAAAGTTTTCGACTTTCGTGCATGATATTTCAATAACAAATTGGCGCGCTATAAAACATGATATATCGATGGAAAGAGAATAAAATTGTCTTCAATTTGGTGTATAATTTGTATATGCGCAGTTGCAAATAATTGTACTATGAAGGCCGCAAAAAAAAAGCTTTTGCGCTTGATATTTTACTAACCAAGTGGCGCGCTATAAAGCAAGATATATCGATGGAAAGAGAATAAAAGTGCCATCATTTTGGTATATGATATGTATATGCGCAAAGAGAAATAAAGATGCAAGAAGCCCCGCAAAATGTGTGTAGGTCTTTTTGACATAAAACATTTTTTCCGGTTTTTAGTCATGACGTAATGGGAAACTTGTCCCATTACCAAACTTACATGATCGGGTTGCGATGACGTCAGAGGTTCCAAACCACTTCCGGGCATCGAAATTTTTTTCCGGGTCTCGGCATGAGGTAATGGGAACGTTTTCCCATGACGAAAGGGACGTCCGAGTGTTCTGACCACTTCCGGCCATCGGAAATTTTGTCCCGGGTCTCGCCATGATGTAATGGGAAAGTTGTCCCATGACCACATTCACACTATCGGGTTTTGATCACGATCGTGCTTTTGTTCTACTTTTCCGAGACCACCCGGCGGTATGGGCTTTTTTTGGGCCACTTTCACTCTCGGGTTATGACGAAGGCCGGAGATTTTGACCACTTCCGAGCTTCGCCGTGAGGTATGGACTTTTTTCCCATGAAAAATCGAGCGTACTCGGAGTTTTCTTTCGAGGATTTTCAATATTTTTAGTGCGGGCCTCGCCACGAGACATGGTACAAATTTACCCTTAGCCCCCCAAGCTAAAAACTGTCGAAGCGAAAGTTTGCTTCCAGTTCTGCCTAAAAAGTTATAACTCGGAAACAGAAATATTGTCATGATCGAGACGCTTTTTCCGACTATAGTCGTTTTTGTGAGAAAAATTTCCCACTAAATTTCGGCTGCACTCGGGTTTTTTAGAACTGCGTGAACATTTTTGTTTGTGATGCCATTTGCTGAAACTGCACATGTCCAAACTTTGAGTGTCAATGTCTACCCTTTCACGTCCCTGGAAGAAAGGAGAAGTTACTAATTATTGAAATATTTACATAAAACCGTTTTCGTCAATAACAAAATAAAAAAAATTTATTTGTGAAAAGTGACTTATTGGAGAGGTGGAAAAGTCGGGGCTCTATCTGCGGTATAAATGTTGTTGACGCGAAGCAATCGGTTTTTGACTTATTCAACTTTTTCGGAGACCGAGAATTTTCTCCCGAGAGGGACAGAACGTTTGTGGGAATTTTTCCCATGAAAAATCGAGGGTGCTCGGAACATTCATTCGAGAATTTTCACTATTTCTAGTGCGGGCCTCGCCGCAAACCATGGGAAAAATTGACCCTTAGCACCCAAACTTTCAAAATCAATATCATGTTTAGTGAAATTCAAAAACTATTTTCGGTGTTATTCCGAGGTCTGAAACATTTTCCTTATATGTCGGGCGAGGTCCTTCCATTCGAGAACAACCAATTTCATGGGCAACGTTGCCCAGTGCCTCGGATTTCAGAACACAAAGTCCGAGAGATTGCTTTCGCGCTTGATATTTCACTAACCAAGCGGCGCGCTCTAACACATGAGATATCGTTGGAAAGAGGATGAAATTGCCTTCATTTTGGCATATCATTTGTATGTCCGCCCATGCAAATAATTATACTATAAAGGCCGCAAAAGTATGTACTTTCGCGCTTGATATTTCACTAACCAAGCGGCGCGCTCTAACACACGATATATCGTTGGAAAGAGAATAAAAGTGCCATCATTTTGGTATATCATATGTATATGCGCAAAGAGAAATAAAGATGCAAGAAGCCCCGCAAAATGTGTTGATGTCCTTTTTTTGACATCGGCAATTTTGTTCGGGTTTCGCCGCGACGCTGCGGCGGTTAGGTCCGTGGAACCTATCAAAAGTTGCAAAACTTTTGTAATCCACAACTGACAATCAGAGCTTCCCTGACGTAGATGGTTGTTTCGTTCGCGACTCGCCAACTCGTCGCCTAGGAAGTCAGAAGAAAGCCCAGGTTTTCGACTTTTGGGGAGTCGTATGAATAAAAGAACCGGGGTTAGCCGGGACAGTCATGAAACGTCCAAATATGTGAATTTTACCATTGCCTTTGGTGCCGTCGGCGCCGATGGTGTGATTGTTTCAAATACTTTGGAATGACGGCAAATGAATGTCCATGAGGCTCACACTGATTTTCTCTGTAAAATGCTCCTGAGTTGTTCTTACTTGCACATGTCTAAATCTGTTTCAATCTATTACAGATGATATAGAAGATGCCAAGATTTAGAGGAAGGAGACCGAGGACTTGGAACTATGGGGGGCCGTATGCTTCAGACGACGAGTTCTCTTCCGAAGTCCATGCTGATGAAACTTCTGATATGGAAACTACTGATGATAGTGATGTGAATAGTGATAGTGATGGATTGGTATCGGACATGGACAGTGATCCAGACATAAGGAACATTGCAAGACGTATACTAGCTGCTACGGCGAGCGCAGCTTCTGCTGGTTCTTCCACTGACGAGTTCGTTGACTTGGATGATCAAGACAGTGACACCTCTGATACAGGGGAGGGGGATTTTGCGGCAAACTGGAAGGACGGGCCGAGGCCACGTGGACGTGTTGATCTGCCTTTTACGGGACAGACTGGGCTGGGACAGTTCAAAGAATTGCCTGAGCAACCAAAACCTATTGACTATTTCGAAATGTTCTTACAAGAAGATGATTACGGATTAATGGCAACGGAAACCAATAGATACTTTCACCAAGAATGCGACGACGAGGTCCTCCCGCCCAAGTCAAGAATGCGCCAGTGGAAGGATACGAATGCTGAGGAAATGAAAGTATTCGTAGCGATGACTATCGCCATGTCCTTAGTTGTACAGAGGAACTTTTCAGAGTATTGGTCGACTAGTGATGTTACCTCGACGCCTTTCTTCCCAAAGTGTATGCCTAGAGACAGGTTTTGGTTGTTGCTCACGTTTCTTCACTTATCTGATAACAGTACAATGCCAGGACGAAACACACCACAGTTTTCCCCACTCAATAAACTTGGAATATTGTATAACCGCATCATACATCGGTTCTCAAGAGTTTATATACCGCATCAACATATCTCAGTTGATGAGGGATTGGTGCCTTGGAAAGGCAACCTCAGCTTCAAGGTTTACAACCCTGACAAACCTAAGAAGTATGGCATCAAGGCTTACATGTTGTGTGACTCGCACAATGGATACGTCTGTAAATTCAAACTCTACACTGGAAGAACCAACGAAGTTTCTATTGGAGGGAAAACGTATGATTTGGTCATGGATTTGGTCAAAGATTACTCTCGTAAGGGATATCATGTTTACATGGACAATTTCTATTCATCTGTGACATTGTACATCAATCTGTGGAAGTGTGGTTTCGGTGCGACGGGGACGTTGCGAGGAAATAGGAGCGGAATCCCAGTCAAACTGAAGAGAAAAACGAAGAAACCAGTGAAAGGTTCTATGTTGCAGCAACACAACAAAGAACTTCTGATCGTCAGGTATGAGGACAGAAAGTCAGTCTTGCTTATGTCCACTGTTGAGGACACGGAAGATGTCGAGTCGGGAAGGAAGAACAGGGTGACTGGAGAACCAATTACAAAACCTCGGATCGTTCATGAATACAACAAGTACATGGGTGGCGACGACCGGGCCGGTCAGATGTTGTCGTACACACCGTTCAAGATGAAAACTCTAAAGTGGTGGAAGCGTGTGTGGTTTCATATCCTCAACGTTGCTCTTTTGAATGCCTACGTTCTGTACAAAGAACTCTCCAAAGATAAAACACTAAAGACAAACAGAGAATTTAGGAAAGAAATAGTTCAACACATCATAACCTTTGCCGACAGAGATAAGGTTGCATCTCTCGGCAGACGTCCCTGGGGTCGGCGATGTACGACCGACGACAGTATTGTACGCCTGCATGGCCGTCACTTTCCTTCAAAGATCGAGCCTGTAGGAAGAAAGAAGAATTTGTCACGCACCTGTGTTGTATGTTCTAAAGCCAGACGTGAACTCTTGCGGCGTGGAGCGGCAGCTGCCAACCAGCCAGCAAGAAAGAAGAAAAGAGTAGGAAGAGAATCTTGTTTCGAGTGTCTAGACTGCAATGTTGCTTTGTGTGTAGAACCATGTTTCCGCCTATACCACACATCACAAGATTTCTGTAAAGCCTATATCAGTATGATAGAGAGGGAAGAGGAAGATGGGGATGAAGATAATTGAAGAAAGAAAAAAGAAGTAGAAGTGTGGACTGAACTCTAGACCTTGTTAGGTTCTATAAAGCTGTTATTCGCACCTTTGAAGGTGATTATTGTTATACTTATATATTTGTTGATTATATTGTACAAGCATTTATAAAAATAAATTTTTCTTTTTTTATTTCGTAACAGAGACAGAGAAAGTCAATGTGAGCTGTCCGTGGAAGTTCAACTGAAGCCGCATCATGAACCCCCACCCCTTCTTTGGCACTATATACAATTTTGGAAGGGGGTGGGGATCAAATCATTTACATGATTGTAAAGAGCGAAGAACGAGCTTCAGTCCAATGTGTCATTTGTAAATGCGCACGAAAAACTAAAGAAACTGCAAGCTATCTGTCGGAAATATCAAACCTTTTCTCAAAAATGATTGGGGTTACCCACCTTGCGGCATTCATATCTCACGGAACGTTTGAGATAATTTCAAATTTTTTTCTCCATTTTGTAGAGGAGTAAATTGTCTTCATTTCAATGTATCATTTGTCTATGCGCGCACAATGATAAAGAAGCGGCAGCGATGCACGGAATAAATGACATCGTCCACCCGCGCTACTTGCGCGCCGGCGTTCGCTAATTGAACTTGTATTTAACTCCCGCACCTTGTGGCACTCATATCTCACGAACCATTAGAGATATTTTTATAATTTTTATATCAACTTGTAGAGAAAAGAATTGTCTTCATTTCCATGTATCATATGTCTATGCGCGCAATGAAGAAGCGGTGCGCGCTCTACTTGCGCTCCGGCGTTCGCTAATTGAACTTGTATTTAACTCCCGCACCTTGCGGCACTCATATCTCACGAACCATTAGAGATATTTTTATAATTTTTATATCAACTTGTAGAGAAAAGAATTGTCTTTTTTTCCATGTATCATATGTCTATGCGCGCACAAAAATAAAGAAGCGGCAAGCGAAAGATAAGTGATCGTTCACACGCGCTACTTGCGCTCCGGCGTTCGCTAATTGAACTTGTATTTAACTCCCGCACCTTGCGGCACTCATATCTCACGAACCATTAGAGATATTTTTATAATTTCTTTATCAACTTGTAGAGAAAAGAATTGTCTTTTTTTCCATGTATCATATGTCTATGCGCGCAATGAAGAAGCGGTGCGCGCTCTACTTGCGCTCCGGCGTTCGCTAATTGAACTTGTATTTAACTCCCGCACCTTGCGGCACTCATATCTCACGAACCATTAGAGATATTTTTATTATTTTTATATCAACTTGTAGAGAAAAGAATTGTCTTTTTTTCCATGTATCATATGTCTATGCGCGCACAAAAATAAAGAAGCGGCAAGCGAAAGATAAGTGATCGTTCACACGCGCTACTTGCGCTCCGGCGTTCGCTAATTGAACTTGTATTTAACTCCCGCACCTTGCGGCACTCATATCTCACGAACCATTAGATATATTTTTATAATTTTTATATCAACTTGTAGAGAAAAGAATTGTCTTTTTTTCCATGTATCATATGTCTATGCGCGCACACAAATAAAGAAGCGGCAAGCGAAAGATAAGTGATCGTTCACACGCGCTACTTGCGCTCCGGCGTTCGCTAATTGAACTTGTGTTAACTCGCGCACCTTGCGGCACTCATATCTCACGAACCATTAGAGATATTTTTATAATTTTTATATCAACTTGTAGAGAAAAGAATTGTCTTTTTTTCCATGTATCATATGTCTATGCGCGCACAAAAATAAAGAAGCGGCAAGCGAAAGATAAGTGATCGTTCACACGCGCTACTTGCGCTCCGGCGTTCGCTAATTGAACTTGTATTTAACTCCCGCACCTTGTGGCACTCATATCTCACGAACCATTAGAGATATTTTTATAATTTTTATATCAACTTGTAGAGAAAAGAATTGTCTTTTTTTCCATGTATCATATGTCTATGCGCGCAATGAAGAAGCGGTGCGCGCTCTACTTGCGCTCCGGCGTTCGCTAATTGAACTTGTATTTAACTCCCGCACCTTGCGGCACTCATATCTCACGAACCATTAGAGATATTTTTATAATTTTTATATCAACTTGTAGAGAAAAGAATTGTCTTTTTTTCCATGTATCATATGTCTATGCGCGCACAAAAATAAAGAAGCGGCAAGCGAAAGATAAGTGATCGTTCACACGCGCTACTTGCGCTCCGGCGTTCGCTAATTGAACTTGTATTTAACTCCCGCACCTTGCGGCACTCATATCTCACGAACCATTAGAGATATTTTTATAATTTCTATATCAACTTGTAGAGAAAAGAATTGTCTTTTTTTCCATGTATCATATGTCTATGCGCGCAATGAAGAAGCGGTGCGCGCTCTACTTGCGCTCCGGCGTTCGCTAATTGAACTTGTATTTAACTCCCGCACCTTGCGGCACTCATATCTCACGAACCATTAGAGATATTTTTATTATTTTTATATCAACTTGTAGAGAAAAGAATTGTCTTTTTTTCCATGTATCATATGTCTATGCGCGCACAAAAATAAAGAAGCGGCAAGCGAAAGATAAGTGATCGTTCACACGCGCTACTTGCGCTCCGGCGTTCGCTAATTGAACTTGTATTTAACTCCCGCACCTTGCGGCACTCATATCTCACGAACCATTAGAGATATTTTTATAATTTTTATATCAACTTGTAGAGAAAAGAATTGTCTTTTTTTCCATGTATCATATGTCTATGCGCGCACACAAATAAAGAAGCGGCAAGCGAAAGATAAGTGATCGTTCACACGCGCTACTTGCGCTCCGGCGTTCGCTAATTGAACTTGTGTTAACTCGCGCACCTTGCGGCACTCATATCTCACGAACCATTAGAGATATTTTTATAATTTTTATATCAACTTGTAGAGAAAAGAATTGTCTTTTTTTCCATGTATCATATGTCTATGCGCGCAATGAAGAAGCGGTGCGCGCTCTACTTGCGCTCCGGCGTTCGCTAATTGAACTTGTATTTAACTCCCGCACCTTGCGGCACTCATATCTCACGAACCATTAGAGATATTTTTATAATTTTTATATCAACTTGTAGAGAAAAGAATTGTCTTTTTTTCCATGTATCATATGTCTATGCGCGCACAAAAATAAAGAAGCGGCAAGCGAAAGATAAGTGATCGTTCACACGCGCTACTTGCGCTCCGGCGTTCGCTAATTGAACTTGTATTTAACTCCCGCACCTTGCGGCACTCATATCTCACGAACCATTAGAGATATTTTTATAATTTTTATATCAACTTGTAGAGAAAAGAATTGTCTTTTTTTCCATGTATCATATGTCTATGCGCGCACACAAATAAAGAAGCGGCAAGCGAAAGATAAGTGATCGTTCACACGCGCTACTTGCGCTCCGGCGTTCGCTAATTGAACTTGTATTTAACTCGCGCATCTTGCGGCACTCATATCTCACGAACCATTAGAGATATTTTTATAATTTTTATATCAACTTGTAGATAAAAGAATTGTCTTTTTTTCCATGTATCATATGTCTATGCACGCACAAAAATAAAGAAGCGGCAAGCGGAATTAAAGACTTTCTTTTGATGACTGTGGGAAAAAAAATATGAGGCGCATCGTAATGTTTTTTTATATATTTATAAAGAGGCACAGTGTATCTAGAAGTCCATGTAAAAAGAATTATTCTGTGTGCATAAATAAACATTTTACAAGGCTCTTAATAAAAATCCGGGATCCGCGAAATAGATACACCAATTGTTGTAAAAGACCCGGGACTCGCTACATAAACATATTCAGTGGGCGGTGCAATCAGGATATAACGGTGGCTGGCACCGGACAAAACAATGTCGCCACGGGGGCTAGTTGAGCAAAAATATATAGCCGCATCGTAAGGGTTAAGTTTGTTTGGGGAGGGAAACGCGATAAAATTAAACACAACATGTTAATAAATGAGTATGCCAAAGGGGGGCTGAAAATGACAGATATCATATCCTTTTGTAATTATATGAAGATAAAATGGATAAAAAGACTATCCACTGGAAACGGACTATGCCAACACTTACATGTAGGCTTTATATCATAATCACCATTTGGAGACATTGATCTGTTTAATTTCCAAAGAGAAAGGCTTCTATTATAAGCCAAAAATGCGAAAACGTCTTCTGGAAAGATGTACTTACAAGTATCACGTGTTTAAACAGGAACGATATTTTAATTATTGAAGATTTTTCAGTTCTACCAATTCTTAATTTCATTCCATTTGATGATATAACTTTGTTCGTCTCTTGGTACAAGAACGGAATAACATGTTTTCGAGATATCATCTCTAACACTGGTAATTTTAAAACTTTTGAAGTGCTAAAACAGGAGTTTTATCTTGATCACACCTACTTACTTTACTTTACATTTATCAAATACATACCTAAAAACTACCTCGACTTAATTAAGGCTGCCACCCATATAGGTGAAGTAGTCAATACACAAGAAACAATATTTACACAAATATGTAACTCGGCGGACTGTAAATTTGTCTATTCACAGCTGTGCGCAAACAAAACAGAACCATTAGACAACCTTCGTTTAAAGTGGGAATCAAAACTGAGTACTGCTTTATCAGATAATTATCTTCCTGACTGTTTTGCAATGATAAATGAAACAACATTAGAAACTAAAGCTAGAAATTTCCAGTACAAGCTATTGCACAGAAAAATATCAACGAAATCATTTCTTTGCAAAATAGGTGTAAATCAAGACAACCTTTGTACATTATGTGGTAGAGAAATTGAGACACTTGAGCACTTATTCTTCCTCAAGTTGGACACACACCTCACTATAGACATCAAAGCATTTCTACTGGGGGACCCAACGGCAAACATATTAATAAACCACATTTTTATTTTAACAAAATAATATATAAATAAAATACGATTTGGCTCTACTGACTTAAATGTCAATCAGCTTATATAAAATACCATTACCATTTGGAGAAACATATTTTCTCGGATGAAGACCCTGACTTTCAAAGAAAATGGTCCGGACTATTTTAAAGTAATAAACTGAGTACCCATCTTTATACACCCTTCCCCATTGCACCACTATCCTTTCTTTTCCTATTCTTACCCCTTCTCTTTTTCAGTATTTCATATATCAGAACATGTTTATATCAATAGCAGTGTGAATATTAAAATAGGGGTGTGTACTGCGTTTAGAAATAAGGGCTAAGGGTCGCATACCGATTCGTCGAATTACTAGTTTTAGAATAGAAAAATCCATTCGACGGATCGGTACTGTGAGTTTAGTTGTTGAGTGACTTACATAACGTTGGAACGTTCCAAAATAAGACAAAGGGGGTGTTTGGACTCTCATTCATTGATTTTGATCACTTGAAGTTAGGATGATGCGATGTTAACGTTGTATATAATGAGTAAATATATAAAGAATTGTATAAAATATTCTCTACACTTTTAGATTTAGCTATATTTGGGAACAAAAGCAAAATTCTATTAAATTTTATAAATTCTTGTCAGAATTTGTGTTTAGACTTATGAAGAAGAATGGTACACGTCACTTGTTAATAGTATTGTTTTTTATGTAAATTAAAAATCTTGTGATTATGTAGTAAATAGTAACCTATGCCGAGGTTGATACGGGTAATATCACCCCGAGGGAACCGAGGGGTTATATTTCCCGTATCAACCGAGGCATAGGTTACTATTTGCCATACACACCGAGGAAAACATAGTTAAATTAATGTTTTAACCCTTACGATGCGGGGAGCGGTATATTTCCGTGCCAAATATAAACTGGCGCGCAAGCCCTCTAGGCGAAATCCGGAGTCCGGACTCTAACTTTCACGAGAAGGCAAAAATTTACTGCAAGCAGTTTTGGCGGCTCCCGGATTGCTCGTAATTATTTTCCGCGCCTCGCTAAACGCCGTTGTTTTATGAAAATTGGTTTAACTGGCGCAGACAGCGAGCCCCGTGAAAACATGTATTTTCTCTGTTGAATTGTTGACAAAAAGCAGACAAAATGTGTTCTTTCGCGCTTGATATTTCACTAACCAAGTGGCGCGCTCTAACACATGATATATCGATGGAAAGAGAATAAAATTGTCTTCAATTTGGTGTATAATTTGTATATGCGCAGTTGCAAATAATTGTACTATAAAGGCCGTAAAAGGCCGCAAAAGCAGACAAAATGTGTTCTTTCGCGCTTGATATTTCACTAACCAAGTGGCGCGCTCTAACACATGATATATCGATGGAAAGAGAATAAAATTGTCTTCAATTTGGTGTATAATTTGTATATACGCAGTTTTCAAATAATTGTACTAAAAAATATTTAAAAGTTTTCGACTTTCGTGCATGATATTTCACTAACCAAGTGGCGCGCTCTACCACATGATATATCGATGGAAAGAGAATAAAATTGTCTTCAATTTAGTGTATAATTTGTATATGCGCAGTTGCAAATAATTGTACTATAAAGGCCGTAAAAGGCCGCAAAAACAGCCAAAATGTGTTCTTTCGCGCTTGATATTTCACTAACCAAGTGGCGCGCTCTACCACATGATATATCGATGGAAAGAGAATAAAATTGTCTTCAATTTGGTGTATAATTTGTATATGCGCAGTTGCAAATAATTGTACTATAAAGGCCGTAAAAGGCCGCAAAAGCAGACAAAATGTGTTCTTTCGCGCTTGATATTTCACTAACCAAGTGGCGCGCTCTACCACATGATATATTGATGGAAAGAGAATAAAATTGTCTTCAATTTGGTGTATAATTTGTATATGCGCAGTTTTCAAATAATTGTACTAAAAAATATTTCAAAATGTGTTCTTTCGCGCTTGATATTTCACTAACCAAGTGGCGCGCTCTACCACATGATATATCGATGGAAAGAGAATAAAATTGTCTTCAATTTGGTGTATAATTTGCATATGCGCAGTTTCAAATAATTGCACTATAAAGGCCGCAAAAGGCCGCAAAAGGCCGCAAAAGCAGACAAAATGTGTTCTTTCACGCTCGATATTTCACTAACCAAGTGGCGCGCTCTACCACATGATATATCGATGGAAAGAGAATAAAATTGTCTTCAATTTGGTGTATAATTTGTATATGCGCAGTTGCAAATAATTGCACTATAAAGGCCGCAAAAAGCCGCAAAAGCAAACAAAATGTGTTCTTTCGCGCTCGATATTTCACTAACCAAGTGGCGCGCTCTACCACATGATATATCGATGGAAAGAGAATAAAATTGTCTTCAATTTGGTGTATAATTTGTATATGCGCAGTTGCAAATAATTGTACTAAAAATATTTAAAAGTTTTCGACTTTCGTGCATGATATTTCAATAACAAATTGGCGCGCTATAAAACATGATATATCGATGGAAAGAGAATAAAATTGTCTTCAATTTGGTGTATAATTTGTATATGCGCAGTTGCAAATAATTGTACTATGAAGGCCGCAAAAAAAAAGCTTTTGCGCTTGATATTTTACTAACCAAGTGGCGCGCTATAAAGCAAGATATATCGATGGAAAGAGAATAAAAGTGCCATCATTTTGGTATATGATATGTATATGCGCAAAGAGAAATAAAGATGCAAGAAGCCCCGCAAAATGTGTGTAGGTCTTTTTGACATAAAACATTTTTTCCGGTTTTTAGTCATGACGTAATGGGAAACTTGTCCCATTACCAAACTTACATGATCGGGTTGCGATGACGTCAGAGGTTCCGAACCACTTCCGGGCATCGAAATTTTTTTCCGGGTCTCGGCATGAGGTAATGGGAACGTTTTCCCATGACGAAAGGGACGTCCGAGTGTTCTGACCACTTCCGGCCATCGGAAATTTTGTCCCGGGTCTCGCCATGATGTAATGGGAAAGTTGTCCCATGACCACATTCACACTATCGGGTTTTGAGCACGATCGTGCTTTTGTTCTACTTTTCCGAGACCACCCGGCGGTATGGGCTTTTTTTGGGCCACTTTCACTCTCGGGTTATGACGAAGGCCGGAGATTTTGACCACTTCCGAGCTTCGCCGTGAGGTATGGACTTTTTTCCCATGAAAAATCGAGCGTACTCGGAGTTTTCTTTCGAGGATTTTCAATATTTTTAGTGCGGGCCTCGCCACGAGACATGGTACAAATTTACCCTTAGCCCCCCAAGCTAAAAACTGTCGAAGCGAAAGTTTGCTTCCAGTTCTGCCTAAAAAGTTATAACTCGGAAACAGAAATATTGTCATGATCGAGACGCTTTTTCCGACTATAGTCGTTTTTGTGAGAAAAATTTCCCACTAAATTTCGGCTGCACTCGGGTTTTTTAGAACTGCGTGAACATTTTTGTTTGTGATGCCATTTGCTGAAACTGCACATGTCCAAACTTTGAGTGTCAATGTCTACCCTTTCACGTCCCTGGAAGAAAGGAGAAGTTACTAATTATTGAAATATTTACATAAAACCGTTTTCGTCAATAACAAAATAAAAAAAATTTATTTGTGAAAAGTGACTTATTGGAGAGGTGGAAAAGTCGGGGCTCTATCTGCGGTATAAATGTTGTTGACGCGAAGCAATCGGTTTTTGACTTATTCAACTTTTTCGGAGACCGAGAATTTTCTCCCGAGAGGGACGGAACGTTTGTGGGAATTTTTCCCATGAAAAATCGAGGGTGCTCGGAACATTCATTCGAGAATTTTCACTATTTCTAGTGCGGGCCTCGCCGCAAACCATGGGAAAAATTGACCCTTAGCACCCAAACTTTCAAAATCAATATCATGTTTAGTGAAATTCAAAAACTATTTTCGGTGTTATTCCGAGGTCTGAAACATTTTCCTTATATGTCGGGCGAGGTCCTTCCATTCGAGAACAACCAATTTCATGGGCAACGTTGCCCAGTGCCTCGGATTTCAGAACACAAAGTCCGAGAGATTGCTTTCGCGCTTGATATTTCACTAACCAAGCGGCGCGCTCTAACACATGAGATATCGTTGGAAAGAGGATGAAATTGCCTTCATTTTGGCATATCATTTGTATGTCCGCCCATGCAAATAATTATACTATAAAGGCCGCAAAAGTATGTACTTTCGCGCTTGATATTTCACTAACCAAGCGGCGCGCTCTAACACACGATATATCGTTGGAAAGAGAATAAAAGTGCCATCATTTTGGTATATCATATGTATATGCGCAAAGAGAAATAAAGATGCAAGAAGCCCCGCAAAATGTGTTGATGTCCTTTTTTTGACATCGGCAATTTTGTTCGGGTTTCGCCGCGACGCTGCGGCGGTTAGGTCCGTGGAACCTATCAAAAGTTGCAAAACTTTTGTAATCCACAACTGACAATCAGAGCTTCCCTGACGTAGATGGTTGTTTCGTTCGCGACTCGCCAACTCGTCGCCTAGGAAGTCAGAAGAAAGCCCAGGTTTTCGACTTTTGGGGAGTCGTATGAATAAAAGAACCGGGGTTAGCCGGGACAGTCATGAAACGTCCAAATATGTGAATTTTACCATTGCCTTTGGTGCCGTCGGCGCCGATGGTGTGATTGTTTCAAATACTTTGGAATGACGGCAAATGAATGTCCATGAGGCTCACACTGATTTTCTCTGTAAAATGCTCCTGAGTTGTTCTTACTTGCACATGTCTAAATCTGTTTCAATCTATTACAGATGATATAGAAGATGCCAAGATTTAGAGGAAGGAGACCGAGGACTCGGAACTATGGGGGGCCGTATGCTTCAGACGACGAGTTCTCTTCCGAAGTCCATGCTGATGAAACTTCTGATATGGAAACTACTGATGATAGTGATGTGAATAGTGATAGTGATGGATTGGTATCGGACATGGACAGTGATCCAGACATAAGGAACATTGCAAGACGTATACTAGCTGCTACGGCGAGCGCAGCTTCTGCTGGTTCTTCCACTGACGAGTTCGTTGACTTGGATGATCAAGACAGTGACACCTCTGATACAGGGGAGGGGGATTTTGCGGCAAACTGGAAGGACGGGCCGAGGCCACGTGGACGTGTTGATCTGCCTTTTACGGGACAGACTGGGCTGGGACAGTTCAAAGAATTGCCTGAGCAACCAAAACCTATTGACTATTTCGAAATGTTCTTACAAGAAGATGATTACGGATTAATGGCAACGGAAACCAATAGATACTTTCACCAAGAATGCGACGACGAGGTCCTCCCGCCCAAGTCAAGAATGCGCCAGTGGAAGGATACGAATGCTGAGGAAATGAAAGTATTCGTAGCGATGACTATCGCCATGTCCTTAGTTGTACAGAGGAACTTTTCAGAGTATTGGTCGACTAGTGATGTTACCTCGACGCCTTTCTTCCCAAAGTGTATGCCTAGAGACAGGTTTTGGTTGTTGCTCACGTTTCTTCACTTATCTGATAACAGTACAATGCCAGGACGAAACACACCACAGTTTTCCCCACTCAATAAACTTGGAATATTGTATAACCGCATCATACATCGGTTCTCAAGAGTTTATATACCGCATCAACATATCTCAGTTGATGAGGGATTGGTGCCTTGGAAAGGCAACCTCAGCTTCAAGGTTTACAACCCTGACAAACCTAAGAAGTATGGCATCAAGGCTTACATGTTGTGTGACTCGCACAATGGATACGTCTGTAAATTCAAACTCTACACTGGAAGAACCAACGAAGTTTCTATTGGAGGGAAAACGTATGATTTGGTCATGGATTTGGTCAAAGATTACTCTCGCAAGGGATATCATGTTTACATGGACAATTTCTATTCATCTGTGACATTGTACATCAATCTGTGGAAGTGTGGTTTCGGTGCGACGGGGACTTTGCGAGGAAATAGGAGCGGAATCCCAGTCAAACTGAAGAGAAAAACGAAGAAACCAGAGAAAGGTTCTATGTTGCAGCAACACAACAAAGAACTTCTGATCGTCAGGTATGAGGACAGAAAGTCAGTCTTGCTTATGTCCACTGTTGAGGACACGGAAGATGTCGAGTCGGGAAGGAAGAACAGGGTGACTGGAGAACCAATTACAAAACCTCGGATCGTTCATGAATACAACAAGTACATGGGTGGCGTCGACCGGGCCGGTCAGATGTTGTCGTACACACCGTTCAAGATGAAAACTCTAAAGTGGTGGAAGCGTGTGTGGTTTCATATCCTCAACGTTGCTCTTTTGAATGCCTACGTTCTGTACAAAGAACTCTCCAAAGATAAAACACTGAAGACAAACAGAGAATTTAGAAAAGAAATAGTTCAACACATCATAACATTTGCCGACAGAGATAAGGTTGCATCTCTCGGCAGACGTCCCCGGGGTCGGCGATGTACGACCGACGACAGTATTGTACGCCTGCATGGCCGTCACTTTCCTTCAAAGATCGAGCCTGTAGGAAGAAAGAAGAATTTGTCACGCACCTGTGTTGTATGTTCTAAAGCCAGACGTGAACTCTTGCGGCGTGGAGCGGCAGCTGCCAACCAGCCAGCAAGAAAGAAGAAAAGAGTAGGAAGAGAATCTTGTTTCGAGTGTCTAGACTGCAATGTTGCTTTGTGTGTAGAACCATGTTTCCGCCTATACCACACATCACAAGATTTCTGTAAAGCCTATATCAGTATGATAGAGAGGGAAGAGGAAGATGGGGATGAAGATAATTGAAGAAAGAAAAAAGAAGTAGAAGTGTGGACTGAACTCTAGACCTTGTTAGGTTCTATAAAGCTGTTATTCGCACCTTTGAAGGTGATTATTGTTATACTTATATATTTGTTGATTATATTGTACAAGCATTTATAAAAATAAATTTTTCTTTTTTTATTTCGTAACAGAGACAGAGAAAGTCAATGTGAGCTGTCCGTGGAAGTTCAACTGAAGCCGCATCATGAACCCCCACCCCTTCTTTGGCACTATATACAATTTTGGAAGGGGGTGGGGATCAAATCATTTACATGATTGTAAAGAGCGAAGAACGAGCTTCAGTCCAATGTGTCATTTGTAAATGCGCACGAAAAACTAAAGAAACTGCAAGCTATCTGTCGGAAATATCAAACCTTTTCTCAAAAATGATTGGGGTTACCCACCTTGCGGCATTCATATCTCACGGAACGTTTGAGATAATTTCAAATTTTTTTCTCCATTTTGTAGAGGAGTAAATTGTCTTCATTTCAATGTATCATTTGTCTATGCGCGCACAATGATAAAGAAGCGGCAGCGATGCACGGAATAAATGACATCGTCCACCCGCGCTACTTGCGCGCCGGCGTTCGCTAATTGAACTTGTATTTAACTCCCGCACCTTGTGGCACTCATATCTCACGAACCATTAGAGATATTTTTATAATTTTTATATCAACTTGTAGAGAAAAGAATTGTCTTCATTTCCATGTATCATATGTCTATGCGCGCACAAAAATAAAGAAGCGGCAAGCGAAAGATAAGTGATCGTTCACACGCGCTACTTGCGCTCCGGCGTTCGCTAATTGAACTTGTGTTAACTCGCGCACCTTGCGGCACTCATATCTCACGAACCATTAGAGATATTTCTATAATTTTTATATCAACTTGTAGAGAAAAGAATTGTCTTTTTTTCCATGTATCATATGTCTATGCGCGCAATGAAGAAGCGGTGCGCGCTCTACTTGCGCTCCGGCGTTCGCTAATTGAACTTGTATTTAACTCGCGCACCTTGTGGCACTCATA
The DNA here is from genome assembly GCA_916613615.1 of Steromphala cineraria. Taxonomy (NCBI): domain Eukaryota; kingdom Metazoa; phylum Mollusca; class Gastropoda; order Trochida; family Trochidae; genus Steromphala; species Steromphala cineraria. The sequence goes on along the minus strand of OU744726.1, from coordinate 69,382,471 downwards.
TCTCACGAACCATTAGAGATATTTTTATAATTTTTATATCAACTTGTAGAGAAAAGAATTGTCTTTTTTTCCATGTATCATATGTCTATGCGCGCACAAAAATAAAGAAGCGGCAAGCGAAAGATAAGTGATCGTTCACACGCGCTACTTGCGCGCCGGCGTTCGCTAATTGAACTTGTATTTAACTCGCGCATCTTGCGGCACTCATATCTCACGAACCATTTATATCAACTTGTAGATAAAAGAATTGTCTTTTTTTCCATGTATCATATGTCTATGCACGCACAAAAATAAAGAAGCGGCAAGCGGAATTAAAGACTTTCTTTTGATGACTGTGGGAAAAAAAATATGAGGCGCATCGTAATGTTTTTTTATATATTTATAAAGAGGCACAGTGTATCTAGAAGTCCATGTAAAAAGAATTATTCTGTGTGCATAAATAAACATTTTACAAGGCTCTAAATAAAAATCCGGGATCCGCGAAATAGATACACCAATTGTTGTAAAAGACCCGGGACTCGCTACATAAACATATTCAGTGGGCGGTGCAATCAGGATATAACGGTGGCTGGCACCGGACAAAACAATGTCGCCACGGGGGCTAGTTGAGCAAAAATATATAGCCGCATCGTAAGGGTTAAGTTTGTTTGGGGAGGGAAACGCGATAAAATTAAACACAACATGTTAACCCTTACGATGCGGCTATATATTTTTGCTCTACAAGCCCACGTGGCGGAATTGTTTTGTCCGGTGCCAGCCACCGTTATATCCTGATTAACCGCTTCTTTATTTTTGTGCGCGGATATACATATGATACATGGAAATAAAGACAATTCTCTCTTCTATACGGTGATGTAAAAACTATAAAATTATCTCAAATGGTTCGTGAGATATAAATGCCGCAAGGTGGGTACCCTCAATCATTTTGAGGTCAACAAATTTTTTGCGGCACTTGTCGCAACGCTTTGCCGCTTCTTTATTTTTGTGCGCGGATATACATATGATACATGATGGAAATGAAGACAATTCTCTCTTCTACACGATGATGTAAAAATTATAGAATTATCTCTATTGGTTTGTGAGATATGAATGCCGCAAGGTGGGTACCCTCAATCATTTTTGAGAAAAGGTTTGATATTTATATCCGGGAGCAGCCAAGACTGCTTGCAGTCAATATATAGCCTTATCCTGAAAGTTACGGATTTCGCCAAGAGGGCTTACGTGCCATTTTATATTTGGCCCGTAAATATCACGCGCCCCGCATCGTAAGGGTTAATAAATGAGTATGCCAAAGGGGGGCTGAAAATGACAGATATCATATCCTTTTGTAATTATATGAAGATAAAATGGATAAAAAGACTATCCACTGGAAACGGACTATGCCAACACTTACATGTAGGCTTTATATCATAATCACCATTTGGAGACATTGATCTGTTTAATTTCCAAAGAGAAAGGCTTCTATTATAAGCCAAAAATGCGAAAACGTCTTCTGGAAAGATGTACTTACAAGTATCACGTGTTTAAACAGGAACGATATTTTAATTATTGAAGATTTTTCAGTTCTACCAATTCTTAATTTCATTCCATTTGATGATATAACTTTGTTCGTCTCTTGGTACAAGAACGGAATAACATGTTTTCGAGATATCATCTCTAACACTGGTAATTTTAAAACTTTTGAAGTGCTAAAACAGGAGTTTTATCTTGATCACACCTACTTACTTTACTTTACATTTATCAAATACATACCTAAAAACTACCTCGACTTAATTAAGGCTGCCACCCATATAGGTGAAGTAGTCAATACACAAGAAACAATATTTACACAAATATGTAACTCGGCGGACTGTAAATTTGTCTATTCACAGCTGTGCGCAAACAAAACAGAACCATTAGACAACCTTCGTTTAAAGTGGGAATCAAAACTGAGTACTGCTTTATCAGATAATTATCTTCCTGACTGTTTTGCAATGATAAATGAAACAACATTAGAAACTAAAGCTAGAAATTTCCAGTACAAGCTATTGCACAGAAAAATATCAACGAAATCATTTCTTTGCAAAATAAGTGTAAATCAAGACAACCTTTGTACATTATGTGGTAGAGAAATTGAGACACTTGAGCACTTATTCTTCCTCAAGTTGGACACACACCTCACTATAGACATCAAAGCATTTCTACTGGGGGACCCAACGGCAAACATATTAATAAACCACATTTTTATTTTAACAAAATAATATATAAATAAAATACGATTTGGCTCTACTGACTTAAATGTCAATCAGCTTATATAAAATACCATTACCATTTGGAGAAACATATTTTCTCGGATGAAGACCCTGACTTTCAAAGAAAATGGTCCGGACTATTTTAAAGTAATAAACTGAGTACCCATCTTTATACACCCTTCCCCATTGCACCACTATCCTTTCTTTTCCTATTCTTACCCCTTCTCTTTTTCAGTATTTCATATATCAGAACATGTTTATATCAATAGCAGTGTGAATATTAAAATAGGGGTGTGTACTGCGTTTAGAAATAAGGGCTAAGGGTCGCATACCGATTCGTCGAATTACTAGTTTTAGAATAGAAAAATCCATTCGACGGATCGGTACTGTGAGTTTAGTTGTTGAGTGACTTACATAACGTTGGAACGTTCCAAAATAAGACAAAGGGGGTGTTTGGACTCTCATTCATTGATTTTGATCACTTGAAGTTAGGATGATGCGATGTTAACGTTGTATATAATGAGTAAATATATAAAGAATTGTATAAAATATTCTCTACACTTTTAGATTTAGCTATATTTGGGAACAACAGCAAAATTCTATTAAATTTTATAAATTCTTGTCAGAATTTGTGTTTAGACTTATGAAGAAGAATGGTACACGTCACTTGTTAATAGTATTGTTTTTTATGTAAATTAAAAATCTTGTGATTATGTAGTAAATAGTAACCTATGCCGAGGTTGATACGGGTAATATCACCCCGAGGGAACCGAGGGGTTATATTTCCCGTATCAACCGAGGCATAGGTTACTATTTGCCATACACACCGAGGAAAACATAGTTAAATTAATGTTTTAACCCTTACGATGCGGGGAGCGGTATATTTCCGTGCCAAATATAAACTGGCGCGCAAGCCCTCTAGGCGAAATCCGGAGTCCGGACTCTAACTTTCACGAGAAGGCAAAAATTTACTGCAAGCAGTTTTGGCGGCTCCCGGATTGCTCGTAATTATTTTCCGCGCCTCGCTAAACGCCGTTGTTTTATGAAAATTGGTTTAACTGGCGCAGACAGCGAGCCCCGTGAAAACATGTATTTTCTCTGTTGAATTGTTGACAAAAAGCAGACAAAATGTGTTCTTTCGCGCTTGATATTTCACTAACCAAGTGGCGCGCTCTAACACATGATATATCGATGGAAAGAGAATAAAATTGTCTTCAATTTGGTGTATAATTTGTATATGCGCAGTTGCAAATAATTGTACTATAAAGGCCGTAAAAGGCCGCAAAAGCAGACAAAATGTGTTCTTTCGCGCTTGATATTTCACTAACCAAGTGGCGCGCTCTAACACATGATATATCGATGGAAAGAGAATAAAATTGTCTTCAATTTGGTGTATAATTTGTATATACGCAGTTTTCAAATAATTGTACTAAAAAATATTTAAAAGTTTTCGACTTTCGTGCATGATATTTCACTAACCAAGTGGCGCGCTCTACCACATGATATATCGATGGAAAGAGAATAAAATTGTCTTCAATTTGGTGTATAATTTGTATATGCGCAGTTGCAAATAATTGTACTATAAAGGCCGTAAAAGGCCGCAAAAACAGCCAAAATGTGTTCTTTCGCGCTTGATATTTCACTAACCAAGTGGCGCGCTCTACCACATGATATATCGATGGAAAGAGAATAAAATTGTCTTCAATTTGGTGTATAATTTGTATATGCGCAGTTGCAAATAATTGTACTATAAAGGCCGTAAAAGGCCGCAAAAGCAGACAAAATGTGTTCTTTCGCGCTTGATATTTCACTAACCAAGTGGCGCGCTCTACCACATGATATATCGATGGAAAGAGAATAAAATTGTCTTCAATTTGGTGTATAATTTGTATATGCGCAGTTTTCAAATAATTGTACTAAAAAATATTTCAAAATGTGTTCTTTCGCGCTTGATATTTCACTAACCAAGTGGCGCGCTCTACCACATGATATATCGATGGAAAGAGAATAAAATTGTCTTCAATTTGGTGTATAATTTGTATATGCGCAGTTGCAAATAATTGTACTATGAAGGCCGCAAAAAAAAAGCTTTTGCGCTTGATATTTTACTAACCAAGTGGCGCGCTATAAAGCAAGATATATCGATGGAAAGAGAATAAAAGTGCCATCATTTTGGTATATGATATGTATATGCGCAAAGAGAAATAAAGATGCAAGAAGCCCCGCAAAATGTGTGTAGGTCTTTTTGACATAAAACATTTTTTCCGGTGTTTAGTCATGACGTAATGGGAAACTTGTCCCATTACCAAACTTACATGATCGGGTTGCGATGACGTCAGAGGTTCCGAACCACTTCCGGGCATCGAAATTTTTTTCCGGGTCTCGGCATGAGGTAATGGGAACGTTTTCCCATGACGAAAGGGACGTCCGAGTGTTCTGACCACTTCCGGCCATCGGAAATTTTGTCCCGGGTCTCGCCATGATGTAATGGGAAAGTTGTCCCATGACCACATTCACACTATCGGGTTTTGAGCACGATCGTGCTTTTGTTCTACTTTTCCGAGACCACCCGGCGGTATGGGCTTTTTTTGGGCCACTTTCACTCTCGGGTTATGACGAAGGCCGGAGATTTTGACCACTTCCGAGCTTCGCCGTGAGGTATGGACTTTTTTCCCATGAAAAATCGAGCGTACTCGGAGTTTTCTTTCGAGGATTTTCAATATTTTTAGTGCGGGCCTCGCCACGAGACATGGTACAAATTTACCCTTAGCCCCCCAAGCTAAAAACTGTCGAAGCGAAAGTTTGCTTCCAGTTCTGCCTAAAAAGTTATAACTCGGAAACAGAAAAATTGTCATGATCGAGACGCTTTTTCCGACTATAGTCGTTTTTGTGAGAAAAATTTCCCACTAAATTTCGGCTGCACTCGGGTTTTTTAGAACTGCGTGAACATTTTTGTTTGTGATGCCATTTGCTGAAACTGCACATGTCCAAACTTTGAGTGTCAATGTCTACCCTTTCACGTCCCTGGAAGAAAGGAGAAGTTACTAATTATTGAAATATTTACATAAAACCGTTTTCGTCAATAACAAAATAAAAAAAATTTATTTGTGAAAAGTGACTTATTGGAGAGGTGGAAAAGTCGGGGCTCTATCTGCGGTATAAATGTTGTTGACGCGAAGCAATCGGTTTTTGACTTATTCAACTTTTTCGGAGACCGAGAATTTTCTCCCGAGAGGGACGGAACGTTTGTGGGAATTTTTCCCATGAAAAATCGAGGGTGCTCGGAACATTCATTCGAGAATTTTCACTATTTCTAGTGCGGGCCTCGCCGCAAACCATGGGAAAAATTGACCCTTAGCACCCAAACTTTCAAAATCAATATCATGTTTAGTGAAATTCAAAAACTATTTTCGGTGTTATTCCGAGGTCTGAAACATTTTCCTTATATGTCGGGCGAGGTCCTTCCATTCGAGAACAACCAATTTCATGGGCAACGTTGCCCAGTGCCTCGGATTTCAGAACACAAAGTCCGAGAGATTGCTTTCGCGCTTGATATTTCACTAACCAAGCGGCGCGCTCTAACACATGAGATATCGTTGGAAAGAGGATGAAATTGCCTTCATTTTGGCATATCATTTGTATGTCCGCCCATGCAAATAATTATACTATAAAGGCCGCAAAAGTATGTACTTTCGCGCTTGATATTTCACTAACCAAGCGGCGCGCTCTAACACACGATATATCGTTGGAAAGAGAATAAAAGTGCCATCATTTTGGTATATCATATGTATATGCGCAAAGAGAAATAAAGATGCAAGAAGCCCCGCAAAATGTGTTGATGTCCTTTTTTTGACATCGGCAATTTTGTTTGGGTTTCGCCGCGACGCTGCGGCGGTTAGGTCCGTGGAACCTATCAAAAGTTGCAAAACTTTTGTAATCCACAACTGACAATCAGAGCTTCCCTGACGTAGATGGTTGTTTCGTTCGCGACTCGCCAACTCGTCGCCTAGGAAGTCAGAAGAAAGCCCAGGTTTTCGACTTTTGGGGAGTCGTATGAATAAAAGAACCGGGGTTAGCCGGGACAGTCATGAAACGTCAAAATATGTGAATTTTACCATTGCCTTTGGTGCCGTCGGCGCCGATGGTGTGATTGTTTCAAATACTTTGGAATGACGGCAAATGAATGTCCATGAGGCTCACACTGATTTTCTCTGTAAAATGCTCCTGAGTTGTTCTTACTTGCACATGTCTAAATCTGTTTCAATCTATTACAGATGATATAGAAGATGCCAAGATTTAGAGGAAGGAGACCGAGGACTCGGAACTATGGGGGGCCGTATGCTTCAGACGACGAGTTCTCTTCCGAAGTCCATGCTGATGAAACTTCTGATATGGAAACTACTGATGATAGTGATGTGAATAGTGATAGTGATGGATTGGTATCGGACATGGACAGTGATCCAGACATAAGGAACATTGCAAGACGTATACTAGCTGCTACGGCGAGCGCAGCTTCTGCTGGTTCTTCCACTGACGAGTTCGTTGACTTGGATGATCAAGACAGTGACACCTCTGATACAGGGGAGGGGGATTTTGCGGCAAACTGGAAGGACGGGCCGAGGCCACGTGGACGTGTTGATCTGCCTTTTACGGGACAGACTGGGCTGGGACAGTTCAAAGAATTGCCTGAGCAACCAAAACCTATTGACTATTTCGAAATGTTCTTACAAGAAGATGATTACGGATTAATGGCAACGGAAACCAATAGATACTTTCACCAAGAATGCGACGACGAGGTCCTCCCGCCCAAGTCAAGAATGCGCCAGTGGAAGGATACGAATGCTGAGGAAATGAAAGTATTCGTAGCGATGACTATCGCCATGTCCTTAGTTGTACAGAGGAACTTTTCAGAGTATTGGTCGACTAGTGATGTTACCTCGACGCCTTTCTTCCCAAAGTGTATGCCTAGAGACAGGTTTTGGTTGTTGCTCACGTTTCTTCACTTATCTGATAACAGTACAATGCCAGGACGAAACACACCACAGTTTTCCCCACTCAATAAACTTGGAATATTGTATAACCGCATCATACATCGGTTCTCAAGAGTTTATATACCGCATCAACATATCTCAGTTGATGAGGGATTGGTGCCTTGGAAAGGCAACCTCAGCTTCAAGGTTTACAACCCTGACAAACCTAAGAAGTATGGCATCAAGGCTTACATGTTGTGTGACTCGCACAATGGATACGTCTGTAAATTCAAACTCTACACTGGAAGAACCAACGAAGTTTCTATTGGAGGGAAAACGTATGATTTGGTCATGGATTTGGTCAAAGATTACTCTCGCAAGGGATATCATGTTTACATGGACAATTTCTATTCATCTGTGACATTGTTCATCAATCTGTGGAAGTGTGGTTTCGGTGCGACGGGGACTTTGCGAGGAAATAGGAGCGGAATCCCAGTCAAACTGAAGAGAAAAACGAAGAAACCAGAGAAAGGTTCTATGTTGCAGCAACACAACAAAGAACTTCTGATCGTCAGGTATGAGGACAGAAAGTCAGTCTTGCTTATGTCCACTGTTGAGGACACGGAAGATGTCGAGTCGGGAAGGAAGAACAGGGTGACTGGAGAACCAATTACAAAACCTCGGATCGTTCATGAATACAACAAGTACATGGGTGGCGTCGACCGGGCCGGTCAGATGTTGTCGTACACACCGTTCAAGATGAAAACTCTAAAGTGGTGGAAGCGTGTGTGGTTTCATATCCTCAACGTTGCTCTTTTGAATGCCTACGTTCTGTACAAAGAACTCTCCAAAGATAAAACACTGAAGACAAACAGAGAATTTAGAAAAGAAATAGTTCAACACATCATAACATTTGCCGACAGAGATAAGGTTGCATCTCTCGGCAGACGTCCCCGGGGTCGGCGATGTACGACCGACGACAGTATTGTACGCCTGCATGGCCGTCACTTTCCTTCAAAGATCGAGCCTGTAGGAAGAAAGAAGAATTTGTCACGCACCTGTGTTGTATGTTCTAAAGCCAGACGTGAACTCTTGCGGCGTGGAGCGGCAGCTGCCAACCAGCCAGCAAGAAAGAAGAAAAGAGTAGGAAGAGAATCTTGTTTCGAGTGTCTAGACTGCAATGTTGCTTTGTGTGTAGAACCATGTTTCCGCCTATACCACACATCACAAGATTTCTGTAAAGCCTATATCAGTATGATAGAGAGGGAAGAGGAAGATGGGGATGAAGATAATTGAAGAAAGAAAAAAGAAGTAGAAGTGTGGACTGAACTCTAGACCTTGTTAGGTTCTATAAAGCTGTTATTCGCACCTTTGAAGGTGATTATTGTTATACTTATATATTTGTTGATTATATTGTACAAGCATTTATAAAAATAAATTTTTCTTTTTTTATTTCGTAACAGAGACAGAGAAAGTCAATGTGAGCTGTCCGTGGAAGTTCAACTGAAGCCGCATCATGAACCCCCACCCCTTCTTTGGCACTATATACAATTTTGGAAGGGGGTGGGGATCAAATCATTTACATGATTGTAAAGAGCGAAGAACGAGCTTCAGTCCAATGTGTCATTTGTAAATGCGCACGAAAAACTAAAGAAACTGCAAGCTATCTGTCGGAAATATCAAACCTTTTCTCAAAAATGATTGGGGTTACCCACCTTGCGGCATTCATATCTCACGGAACGTTTGAGATAATTTCAAATTTTTTTCTCCATTTTGTAGAGGAGTAAATTGTCTTCATTTCAATGTATCATTTGTCTATGCGCGCACAATGATAAAGAAGCGGCAGCGATGCACGGAATAAATGACATCGTCCACCCGCGCTACTTGCGCGCCGGCGTTCGCTAATTGAACTTGTATTTAACTCCCGCACCTTGTGGCACTCATATCTCACGAACCATTAGAGATATTTTTATAATTTTTATATCAACTTGTAGAGAAAAGAATTGTCTTCATTTCCATGTATCATATGTCTATGCGCGCAATGAAGAAGCGGTGCGCGCTCTACTTGCGCTCCGGCGTTCGCTAATTGAACTTGTATTTAACTCCCGCACCTTGCGGCACTCATATCTCACGAACCATTAGAGATATTTTTATAATTTTTATATCAACTTGTAGAGAAAAGAATTGTCTTTTTTTCCATGTATCATATGTCTATGCGCGCACAAAAATAAAGAAGCGGCAAGCGAAAGATAAGTGATCGTTCACACGCGCTACTTGCGCTCCGGCGTTCGCTAATTGAACTTGTATTTAACTCCCGCACCTTGCGGCACTCATATCTCACGAACCATTAGAGATATTTTTATAATTTCTATATCAACTTGTAGAGAAAAGAATTGTCTTTTTTTCCATGTATCATATGTCTATGCGCGCAATGAAGAAGCGGTGCGCGCTCTACTTGCGCTCCGGCGTTCGCTAATTGAACTTGTATTTAACTCCCGCACCTTGCGGCACTCATATCTCACGAACCATTAGAGATATTTTTATAATTTTTATATCAACTTGTAGAGAAAAGAATTGTCTTTTTTTCCATGTATCATATGTCTATGCGCGCACAAAAATAAAGAAGCGGCAAGCGAAAGATAAGTGATCGTTCACACGCGCTACTTGCGCTCCGGCGTTCGCTAATTGAACTTGTATTTAACTCCCGCACCTTGCGGCACTCATATCTCACGAACCATTAGAGATATTTTTATAATTTTTATATCAACTTGTAGAGAAAAGAATTGTCTTTTTTTCCATGTATCATATGTCTATGCGCGCACACAAATAAAGAAGCGGCAAGCGAAAGATAAGTGATCGTTCACACGCGCTACTTGCGCTCCGGCGTTCGCTAATTGAACTTGTATTTAACTCCCGCACCTTGTGGCACTCATATCTCACGAACCATTAGAGATATTTTTATAATTTTTATATCAACTTGTAGAGAAAAGAATTGTCTTCATTTCCATGTATCATATGTCTATGCGCGCACAAAAATAAAGAAGCGGCAAGCGAAAGATAAGTGATCGTTCACACGCGCTACTTGCGCTCCGGCGTTCGCTAATTGAACTTGTGTTAACTCGCGCACCTTGCGGCACTCATATCTCACGAACCATTAGAGATATTTTTATAATTTCTATATCAACTTGTAGAGAAAAGAATTGTCTTTTTTTCCATGTATCATATGTCTATGCGCGCAATGAAGAAGCGGTGCGCGCTCTACTTGCGCTCCGGCGTTCGCTAATTGAACTTGTATTTAACTCCCGCACCTTGCGGCACTCATATCTCACGAACCATTAGAGATATTTTTATAATTTTTATATCAACTTGTAGAGAAAAGAATTGTCTTTTTTTCCATGTATCATATGTCTATGCGCGCACAAAAATAAAGAAGCGGCAAGCGAAAGATAAGTGATCGTTCACACGCGCTACTTGCGCTCCGGCGTTCGCTAATTGAACTTGTATTTAACTCCCGCACCTTGCGGCACTCATATCTCACGAACCATTAGAGATATTTTTATAATTTTTATATCAACTTGTAGAGAAAAGAATTGTCTTTTTTTCCATGTATCATATGTCTATGCGCGCACAAAAATAAAGAAGCGGCAAGCGAAAGATAAGTGATCGTTCACACGCGCTACTTGCGCTCCGGCGTTCGCTAATTGAACTTGTGTTAACTCGCGCACCTTGCGGCACTCATATCTCACGAACCATTAGAGATATTTTTATAATTTTTATATCAACTTGTAGAGAAAAGAATTGTCTTTTTTTCCATGTATCATATGTCTATGCGCGCACAAAAATAAAGAAGCGGCAAGCGAAAGATAAGTGATCGTTCACACGCGCTACTTGCGCTCCGGCGTTCGCTAATTGAACTTGTGTTAACTCGCGCACCTTGCGGCACTCATATCTCACGAACCATTAGAGATATTTTTATAATTTTTATATCAACTTGTAGAGAAAAGAATTGTCTTTTTTTCCATGTATCATATGTCTATGCGCGCAATGAAGAAGCGGTGCGCGCTCTACTTGCGCTCCGGCGTTCGCTAATTGAACTTGTATTTAACTCCCGCACCTTGCGGCACTCATATCTCACGAACCATTAGAGATATTTTTATAATTTTTATATCAACTTGTAGAGAAAAGAATTGTCTTTTTTTCCATGTATCATATGTCTATGCGCGGACAGGAATAAAGAAGCGGCAAGCGAAAGATAAGTGATCGTTCACACGCGCTACTTGCGCGCCGGCGTTCGCTAATTGAACTTGTATTTAACTCGCGCATCTTGCGGCACTCATATCTCACGAACCATTAGAGATATTTTTATAATTTTTATATCAACTTGTAGATAAAAGAATTGTCTTTTTTTCCATGTATCATATGTCTATGCACGCACAAAAATAAAGAAGCGGCAAGCGGAATTAAAGACTTTCTTTTGATGACTGTGGGAAAAAAAATATGAGGCGCATCGTAATGTTTTTTTATATATTTATAAAGAGGCACAGTGTATCTAGAAGTCCATGTAAAAAGAATTATTCTGTGTGCATAAATAAACATTTTACAAGGCTCTAAATAAAAATCCGGGATCCGCGAAATAGATACACCAATTGTTGTAAAAGACCCGGGACTCGCTACATAAACATATTCAGTGGGCGGTGCAATCAGGATATAACGGTGGCTGGCACCGGACAAAACAATGTCGCCACGGGGGCTAGTTGAGCAAAAATATATAGCCGCATCGTAAGGGTTAATCGTTGTTGGAACGCAGTAATGTCAAAATTAAAGGAATAATTGCCCATTTATCACATTTCGTCCAATACATAATGAATGCAAGACAGAGTACACCCCACGAGCATAGCGTGGCAGGAAGAACCAATTATCCGTGTGCAATACTTTGCACGAGATTCACGAGCTCGTCTGTTGTCGTGAAGATCGCATTGTCCAATCAGCAAGCAATGTCTCTGTGACGTATGCGCGTGCGTGTAAAAGCACGTGCTCTTATCATTTTGATTTGACAAAGCGACGAGACAGCCAGGATGGTCTCAAGATGGCCAACACGTGCTTGTCGGAGTACTCTTACAGCGAAGAAAACTTAATGGATAATATTTATCGAGAGCCCAGCTCAATAAAACGCTACAGTAACTACATACATGTACGTCTATGAAATGACGGAACAATTTTCGGATATTTGTTGTTGGAGTGCAAATGTGTGAACAGTGGAATGTGCCGGACTATCCATAATCAACGCAAATTTTATTATTCACTGGATTATATTGTCATATTAGTGTTACGATGCAGTTGGACATTCTTTGAATGTAAAGGGATCAACGACACGTCTTTTCCAGACGGAAAAACATCTGCAGCTTATGTACACGGATTATCCATGTTGAATAAAGGTAAGGGATATGTTAGTCCATCTGCATGTTTCCTTCAATTTGACCAAAAATTAAATGAGTGCAAGTTTTTAATACTAGCATCACATGAACCATTAGTTCACCTGTCTTAAAACATGGTTGACATGAGGTTTTGTTTGTACTCATTGTTGGAATCAACATTTCTATTTCGAAATTGGTGTGCTGAGATTGACGGAATTGTTATTGTTGTCCAAAATAAGTGTTCATGATTAAATGTATATATTGGCATTAATGCAATAGAAACATTTGAGCGTTTTCCATGTATAAAATTTTTAGAATTTTAATATTATGATGTAAATTAAGTGGAATTATTTTTCTTACAGGTAACAAGCTAAGTGGATTATAAACATCGGGGATTTACGGGACAGCATCTACCAGGATTACGAATACGAAGATCACCCCGTACCTGCACACAAAACGTAACCACGCCTCTGACTGAAAACCCAACTGTTGCAGGTTTCAGGAACTAATATCGGAGTTGACAATGTACCGTTTTCATGAAAGAATAAAAAATTGAAACCTTGTCATGTTCTTCATACGAAACCATTCATAAAATCGTCGCCCAAAGTCGATACTGATCATATTGACCTAGGGAGTTATGAGATATCCAACCTTTATGCCACCTTTCGACCCCCTTACATAAACAATATTAAACGTGGGGGCCGTGCCTCAATTATAGCTTAAATGGTTTGGGCATAATATTTTAAGAGGTCATGGACATCATCAAATTTAATGAAAGTTAGAAAGTGTTAAAAACTTGGAAGTGATGCCAAAGTATAAGTAAAATTATTTGAAAGTGATGCATATGTTATACATGTATTTGATAAGGACACAAAGGATCAATTAAACATTTAAATTGTACCCTTCATCAAAATATTAAATTTAGATAAACTGAAAGGGGTTTACAGTATGAAGCCTTTACTCAGCAATATGTCCGTCGATGGAATAAGACTTTTTCATGTAAGCAACTTACTTCATTTCAAGTGATCAATCATAATGCTTGTAAACAACCCGTACACCCCTTCATCTCATTCTCGCAAAGATTCGACCGATCGGTACAAAATCCCTCAAGCGTTATTCGACGGATAGGTACAGTTCAATTTTGAAAATTCGACGGATTAGGCCGTAATCGGGCTAAGCAGTGTCCACTGTACATTTCACAACATGTTGAAAAACGATTTTTGACGAGGAACAGAATCTCTTCCTCGTGCCTTTTGATATATAAACATTCATTGATAAAAGAAAAGATATCATCAGAAAGAATTAGAACTTGTAATTTATCTATTCGTTTTGAAATATTTCACATGGGAGAAAACTTCATAGTAATTGTTGGTTAATGTTAAAATGTCTACCCTATAACATATTATGGCGACAATGTTTAAAACTGAATACTTACCATGAAATGATTCCTAATATTCTAGATGTGTGTGACACGTTTACCAACAATCCTCAAGTACAGATGGAATTGGCAACCAACCAGTAAGACGTCAGTATAGAATATGCACTCGTGACTTGTTCCACGACCATGAAATACAAACCACTCGCTAGAAAACAGGACGCTGTTTTAACTGCACACTTCAGTGATTCCATTGAAAAGTGATGCATATATCTTTCTCAACCTGCGCAGGTCACAAGCTTAACACACCCCAATTCTTCCATTTAAGAAAGGAATTTCATAATTTGTTTTACCAACACGGTTTAAACCTCTTTCAAACTGCGCAGTAAGTTTAACTAACAAGTCTAAAACAGGTTTCATAACCGTCTAGACGAACGCATTACGAAACTCATTTATTATAAAATTCTGACTTTCAAATGAAAGTGAAGTTTAGATTGCAAAACAAAAATTAGATGCACAATCATACAGACAGTCTAGGTCTGCAGTGAAGTGTGAAATAGCAGTTTGTGAGAGGCTCCTTTTTTATTTTCAACATAAAGATCGTTTTGTAGAAATCCTTTTTTCAGAGACTCAATATTTCTACTCCGCCCTCTGTAGTGACACTTTTTCACAAGTGTGTTCACTAACAAAAAGTAGTTAACAGAAAAGTTATAAAATTTGTCTTACTCACTCTTCTAAAGAAACATGTACAACTTTTAATGGTAATAATATATCTAATTCTTCGGCGAAGTTTGTATTGTTTGCATAAAAAAGTGCATATGTTTTGAAGTTTTAAATTCTCGTGCAACACATTGTCTTGCAATGTATTTTGAATGAAATGTACATATGACGTTTTCGTGCAACACGTTGTATTGCGATGTATTTTAAATGAAATGTACATATGACGTGGGCTGGTGGCCTGTTCACGAAATGAACCATTTTCAATAAGTTATGAAATCAATTTAAGCTCAATTCTGAATAACTAGTTTAATCTTAAGCAATTGAAAACAATATTTGTGAAAACAGTATGTTATGGAGGTTTCAATAATGCGCAATGGGAACCATGTTAAAACAGTCCTTACTTTCGGATGACTTTATCATAGAATAGTATCCAGTCAAACTATCAATGAAGAACAAGCAACTGTATATACTAGTTACAATTTTATTGATCGGATATTAAACAAAATGTTTAAAGTAACAATATCAAGCTGATAAAAGTTATAATTAGGGGATAAATCCATTCTGTTTTTTATTTTTGGGTTGTATGTCGTGCATTCTTTACCCCTAAATATAATTTCAAACCGAGTTTGCGAGGTTTGAAATGTTTATTTAGGGGTAAAGAATGCACGACATACAACCCCAAAATAAAAAACAGAATGGATTTATCACCATTCTAACATGACTAATTAGTCAAAAAAGGTGGAACTATTTTGACTTGCGCAAAAGCAATGTGATTAGGTCAAACCGGTGCAAACCGGTTCCACTCACTTGCAAAACAACGGTACAGTCCACTTTCATAAAGAACACATAACAATTAAAATGTCACTACATACAGAAAACGCGTTTTAAAATAGACTCATCTGTAATCTATTGAGCATATTATCAATAGAAAACAGTTTTCAATGTCGTCAAATGTACGAATTTTTACCTAAATCCATGGGTCGACCCATCACCCCTACAAGAGCGACAAGGACTGACCAAATCAAGGGACGTTACTCTGAAAATAGTTGTTCACTACGTGTCGGTGAACTGTTTCAAACTTAGTGGAAGCTGTCAAGAAATTTTTATTTTGTGTCATGGTTGGGGTCACTTGTACATTAGAGGTAGGGGTAGGGGCAGTGACAGCATTCAGCGAAATTAAAGAATAAAGTCGCTTCCGTTCATTTGACGAATCGCTGTATGAGAGGAGTTGCGATCGTTGATTTTGTTTTTAGATATGTGGACTGTGATTAATTTACATCGCGAAGCAGTAAGAAACACTTCAAACAGGAACAAAAAACCTGGTTATTCGATTAAAATTTGTAGGTGTTTCAAAATGTCGACAAGTTTCTGATATTGAAATTTAAAGTGTCGTCGCCAACATGTCATGTGTAAACAGAAAGTCGCTGAGTGCAGATTGTTTTCTCGTGCGCGGAGGAATGTGAAAAACGGTATAACAATGTTCTATCAATACATAATTACATTCTCATTTCACTTGTTTTGTCCAATCAGCCCATTTCGTGTAAACGCTATAATGCGAATGGAATAAACATGAGTCACACCTGTCAGTTTTATTGCTGTATACATGACTTTGCATGAAATTTGAATACACGTATACCTCCACTTTAGGGATCACAGCATTTCAAAGTCTGCATTTATATAAAAGGGGTGTATTTCAATCTCTACCTGCGTCACAACCTTGGCTAGTAAAAAAACAACACTTGTTTAACACAGTGTTTCCATTGACAAGTAACGTGCATGTTATTCTTTACCTGAGTAACAACCTTGGCTATTGAAACATATACCTTTATAACACAGTGCTTTCATTGAAAGGTAGCGTGTATGCCATTCTGTTGCTGAGTGAAAAAAACTTGGTACAGACACGTCAATTCAAAAGTGATGAATATTTCAATCTCTACCTGGATTTGTCTACCATGAAGATAGAATTCCTCTTACAACACATGAGGCAACAAAGAACCGGATACCTGGACTATACATATCGTATTTCTTTAATTACATGTAGGGAAGGCGTATATTTGAGGCGCTCCTCTATTCAGTCTATTTCGTAACAAGTGAAGAACCGAGCAAAGCTCACATACCCCCGCTCCCCACTATGTTCAAAGAATTTCAAATAGTAAAACTGATTAATATTGGTTAAAATCGTATGATAGTTGAGTATACAGTAAGGCATTGTGTAAATCTTCTTTCCACTGAAACCCCAATACTAAATTCATTAATAGGTTTTACAATTACAAGGGTACATCTAGGGATAATGGTTGATCTTTGTTTCAAATTTGAGGTAGTTATCATGAATATTCTACGAGATGCTCTGAGGATCAAATTATTTTTGTTGAGTCACTTTGTAAGTTATGTTTTCCAAAGATACCACAGAAAAGAAAATCCATATATCGTTTAACTCTAACAATGCATATCCAGCAATCACGATTTACATATGTAGCAAATTTGGTGACGCTGAGATTTATGTTTCAGGAAATATGTTCGGGACAAAGTAATTTATCATAGAATCACTTTTTAGTCATAGATCCATTGAAACTGCAAAAAATTAAAATATTTTGTTAGCTAACTTTCTAGGGATCATGGTTGATAAGTGTATGAAGTTTAGTGAAGCTAGCTTGAAAAGTTAAGGAGATATTCTCCGGACAAAGGAATTGGTCACAGAGTCACTGTTTTAGTCATGTTTCCATGGACATTTAAACCATAAAAAAATTAAAAAGAATTGTGGATCTAACCCTTAAAAAGAACATCTAGGGATCACGGTTGATTAAGTGTATGAAGTGTATTGAAGCTAGCATGAATAGTTTAGGAGATATGCTCCGGACAAAGGACTAGGTCATAGAGTCACTGTTTTAGTCATGTTTCCACGGAAACCACACAAAAAAAGAAATTGTGGTGCTTACCCTCAAAAGGCACAACTAGGGATCATGGTTGATAAGTGTATGAAGTTTGGTGAAGCTAGCATGAATAGTTTATGAGATATGCTCCGGACAAAAGACTTGGTCATAAAGTCACTGTTTTAGTCATGTTTCCATGGAAACCGCAAAAAATAAAAGTAATTTGTTGGTCTAACCCTCAAAAGGCACATCTAGGGATCATGGTTGATAAGTGTATGAAGTTTGGTGAAGCTAGCATGAATAGTTTGGGAGATTTGCTCCGGACAAACTTTTGTGACGGACGGACAGACGGACAGACGGAGGGACAGAATGAACGGAATATAACCCCGCTTACGCTGTAAGGCGGGGGTATAAAAAAGAATACTGTTCAAATTATTTCTAAGACAACAGAGATTTCAAGGAACAGTGACGCGATATCACATCCAAGTTAGGTTTATCCAGTGTTTCATTCGAGCAGGCGTGTATTTTTTTCAGAAAGCAAGGGTGTCCATTCAGAAAGGCATCTACTCAAAGCAGGCGTGAACATATAGCAATATGGTATATAAACATTTGATGTAAACAGTATTTTATTAACAAAACAAGAAAGTTGAATTGTGACAAATACAAAGTCAAAGGAAAAAGGATAAATAAACAGGCTAAAGTAGCCTAAATTATATAAATGCTTCTCCTAGACAAAGACATATCGACTGTTTTCTGTACTCAATGGTGATAAGTTTGATTAACACGGAAATAATCCACGTCCTCAGCAGACAACCATGCTATAAGGGAAACATAACTAAAGGCTCTAATGCTTACATTTAAAGAGGCAGTAGCACGTTTTAAGGGGAATATAAGATGTAATCGGGAAAAGTAAAATACATGGTTCCAATCAAAAGACAATATATTTAAACTAAATGAAGCAGTGATAAATCAAATATATAATGTAAAGTTTAACCATGCCATTCCTTTTACGTACATAAAAAGAATTGAAGTTTTCAAGCAAAAACGGCCGCCAATGGACTTTTTTGTGGTTCTATTTTATAATTGGTTTGTGTAATGAGATTTGTGACACAATAAAAAAATACATTTAGCATAAACGTACAGATACTAGTGAACATTTTGAAATATAAAACTTTCAAAAGCATGCTACTGCCCCTCAAAAAGTGGTGTGTATTTCATTCTCTACCTGCAAAACAACCTTTGTTAGAGGCAAGGTAACTAGGTTACACGCTTCAATGTCTCTATTCAATGAAGGTGTATAATTCAGGCTCTTTACTTGCTAACCATAGATGTACAGATTCCCGTCAAAAACCAACACCTTGGATGTGACTTTGATGCAAAAGCATCACACTTTCATGAAGTTTTCAAGGAACTGATGGTCAAAACTCATTTTTTTAATTCCCATTGTTGAGTTTTTTAAAAATGTTACCGTATTTTATCTTACAATTTGGTATGGTTGCATGTTGCCTGTTAGTTTATACTGCAAATGTTTTCTGTAAATTAGTATATTTTCAATATCATTTATTTGGAATAAAATCTGGATGAAATGAAGAGATTCTGTTATTCATTTTAAGCTGTTGGGAGTAGTGTAAGAAATGTCGTATTCTTCAAGTCCGGCTTGTATGAGCTGAAGCCCATAAGGCTTTGTTCATATTTTGTTATTGACAAGAAATGTAATTTCCTGTGCAAAAATTTTAAATTCTGCGTTTTCCAAGAAAAAATAATTACCTTTTATATTTATCATTAAAACCAACAAAGCTGACAAAATTATTGCACAATTTAGTTATGACAATAGTACTATAATTAAAACTCAATACTGTATTTCTCTTGCAACTGGTACGTGAAGAGTTATCTCCTCTGAATAAACAGCGAGCCAAAGGTTTTGCTCCTGCATGGGAATTTCTTTTTGGAGCACTTTTGAAAAGCGGTTTCAAAGTAATGAAAAAAATTCAAGTATATCAAAAAGAAAATTACATTCACTGTATTGACCAAATCCTAGCTATGACATGTGTCGGTAACCATGGATTTGGTCAAATAAGAACAGAAGTAGTATCAACATTTTATGACTTGATCTGCCTCTGTGAGGAGAAAATGATCAAAGCCATGGGATCGAGAATTTTAAGACGTACTTTATTTGGACTGCAAGCTGTTTTTGTGTTTCAAAACTTTTTGAAATAAGTTCTGTGAAGAAGGCGGCTAACGCAAGTGCAAGTGTGTCATACACTGGGTAAAAATACATCCACTCTATCCAAATATTTATTTATTAGCTTTCTAAAAATGTGTAAATGTTTCAACACAAAAGAAGAAAATACAAATGACTTCCAATGACATCAGATGGGCACTTTACCAGATTTACATTCCGTGAGAAGACAAAGGTTGAAGAAACTCATGAAACCTTCATGTTATTTAGGTTTGGGTAATTTGCATATTGGCTTTGCAATTATATTGAAAATATACAGGATTTTATTCTAATGTCTTAGTATGTGATGGTTTCAAGAACATTTCCTTTAAAGACGAAGGGCCGGGATTGTTGGATAGAAAGCAACGCAGCTTTTACAATCCAATGCTTGACCGTGATCAATTGTTTTATTTAACTTTCATTAACCATGTTTAACAAACACAAGTTTTCTTTGATTCTGAGTTTAATGTAATCGAAATACATCTCCATTTAGAAAATATGCATCCAACACAGTCCTCTTTGTATTTGAAGGGACACATAATGCACGTGTAAATATTTATATTACTCAGTTTTTAAGATGACAAGACAGATGATTGTCATGTGATTGGTATCAATATTGACATCCGTTATACGTCACCTTTTCATTTGAAATGCATAGTGATGTAAGTTGATAAACAAATGCAGTAGCACTTGAAACACTACTTGAATCGGAATCTTTAATTATAAAGTTCGTATTTTCATAACCTGATTGTACATATCTGTCTGACCCATTTAAGTTGTCAGGGGTCTTGCTTACATATTAAGGGCTCGAATCCATTTTGGAAATAGAAAATGGACCTTGATATTCCAATGGAATTTTGGGTTCAGGCCTCGCATTTGACATATACAATCGCTAAAATTAAAATTAGACTTACATTGGAATGCTATTCCCTAATTGCTCATTGTTGTGGTTTCTAGTGGTTTCTACGGGGACAAGATACTACCAAAATATAGGCAAAACCTCTAATAGTTTTATAAAAGATTGGATGTAACGCCGTATTTGAATGAACTTTATGTGTCTATCCTGCCATTTCAAATTATCCATTGTGTACACATGGAATACGCAACTGTTCCTATTATTATTCTTGTTCTTCAGTTAAACATATCACATATTGCATGCATAACGTTTTTAATAAAGTTGATAAACACAAATATGAGTGGAAATTTGGCTACAAAGCTGCTATATTACACCTGTAGCGGTCTACACTACCTGGTGGTGCACTTACAGTCAAATATGTCTACTTATAAAATTATAAAACAAATTTTGTTTAAACTATAAAAGAATGTTTTGTCTTATCAAAACTATTCAAAAAACAAGCTAATTGCAAAAAGAAAATAAAGTTTTGTGAAAGGGACAGTAGCACGTTTTTAGGGGAAATATAAGGTGATGTCACGAAAATGAAATTTAATTGTCCCAAATGTAAAACAATGCATTTAAACTAAATGGAGCAGTAATAAATCAAATATATAATGTAAAGTTTAGCCATGCGATTCCTTTTTCTTTCACAAAATGAATTAAAGGTGTTCACACAAAATGGCCGCCCATGTATTTTAGGTAAATCTTCGTACTTTGTCCTCTGACTATGGATAATTTGTTTGTTTTATGACATTTTTTGACACTATGAAAATAATATATTTAGCATTATCGTACAATTATCAGTGAAAATTTTAAAATATGAAATTATCCAAAAACGTGCTACTGCCCCTTTGAAGGTGAAATATAGGGAATCAAGACATAGTTATATCTCTTGGAGCCGTATTCAAATCTTGGACTCCTGGTGTGAGATAGACGCTCTACCAGTTGAGCTACAGGGATAAATCTCTGGCCTTAGCACTTCCACTTTGCAAATCACTCGACAACATAAGCGGGACAATTAGAATTCTTTGATAATAACATTACGATAGAGTTCATATAACTAGAGATTATATGGATAAACTATTCTTTAACAAATTCTCTAAGAAGTTCTACGACTCATGACCTGATACTGATTAAAGATATCATAGTGTCACCAGAGTTTGTTTCTTAAATGTTTGGGTGGCGTCCTAGAAATTGCGGGGTGATCAAGTACAATACTCTATGGATATCCAACTTCTTTATTCACTGAATAATTATGTTTGAGTAAAGGTCTTTTAACATTTGCAAGTATATGTACAGAGGGATTTACATGAATAAAAGAATACATAGATATGTTTACGTTCACAACAAATGTTTGTTTCTGGCTTATAACATTGCAAACAGGAAGGGACCTTTTCAATTCATTTTGTCTCAATTTATACAAATTAGACTTAGAGAAAATGGAAATTCTTTTAATAATAGTTATTTCGAATTAATTGTAAAATATTTATCGACATATTTTGATTTGCTCAATTTTATCTCAAGCAATAGAAATAAGAATATTGTTTTAATACATAAGGTAGTAACATAGAAATAAAAAAGGTAACATTTCTATAAATATATACAATAAACTTAAATTATAGAATATCATATTTCTAATGAGAATGAAAA
This sequence comes from Steromphala cineraria, assembly GCA_916613615.1. Lineage (NCBI taxonomy): Eukaryota > Metazoa > Mollusca > Gastropoda > Trochida > Trochidae > Steromphala > Steromphala cineraria. The sequence continues at coordinate 69,360,128 of OU744726.1, read as the reverse complement.
CACCTTTATCTAAGTGCTTAGCCAAAAACCTAATGATGTTTCCTATCGATATTTGTCTAACGAAATCATAACAAAGATTTTAATATATTGCAAATGTGTGATAAACCCAAGAAGAAATTCATAAAAGATTGAACAGAATTGAAATTCGATTGCGCAACAACTTTACACAGTTAATCGCTTTATACATTGGTTTAGTGTGTACATATTTTTGTGACAAAAGGCTTCAAATGGACTAGGCAAAAGTGAAAACATTTACTAGGCTCTCTCCCATTTACAATTACTATACATATGTTAATAACATTTACAATTATGACACACGTTTTACAATTAAGATTTGTTGATGAAATGTACATGCAGTACATAACAATAATGTTGCATGACAATGAAAATAATTACAGAGACAAAGATGAAGTTCATGTTGTTTTATATACCGGTATTATCAAATCATAACATGTGCATAGCAACTTTAGTCATAAAAAATGGCTGACTTATGCATAATGTCTGAAATTGAAGATTATTTGCAGCTGAGTATTTTTTCGCGCTTAAAGGGGGTCTGCAACCCTGAATATTTAACTTCCAAAATTTTATTAGCAGGGCCCCGAAAGAGTCGAAAATGCTCGGTAGGGACCAAAGCGTTTTGTTACGAACCGCTTACAGCAGAAAGCCATTATTTTGTGTCATGTGACCCCTATTATCCGTCTGGACGCTCTCATTAACGATGGTCAATTAGGTTTCATGAGCTAGGTTGCAGACCCCCTTTAGATTTGCGTTGCCTTTAAAAATCGTGTCTTATGATGGATTTATCTCGAGATCTAAGATTTCGCAAAACAACAATTGTCTTCCGTGATTTTATTAATTATATTTGATAAATGACAAGAATTCAAACATTCATTTCCGCATGAACATGCAATTTCGTTCCATAGCTCTACCATCAAGGGTCATCATTTAAACTACTACATCTATTGTTTAATGCATGTAGAATCATTTATCGTCTGTTACCCACACTTGTAAAACATGGGAGATTTCTCGTTAATAGAAGTTGTACAAGTTTTAAATTCCGCAGTTGATATCATACAGTTGACGTTTTCATCTAAATTTTCCAGTTTTTGACTGAATCTAAGATGAGGGAGTTTCTACATGAAGATGTTCTAGTTGATGATTGTACTGGGTTGCACTTATTTCGTAGATTATAACCAGTGACAGAACAGAAACATGCAGAGAAACCTACCCTGCCACATTCGAGGGCATGTATTCAGCACGGGTGCCACGCGACAAGCATGCAGCACGTGCAACGTCGTGTCCACTGTGATAGCGGCTGGCGAATCAGTGCAAGAGTGACAACTCGTTTGCTTGAATGAGAACAAGTTTATGGATTTACAACTTCTTTATTGCAAGAGTGCAACGTTTCGGTGTAGGTACTAACACCGTTTTCAAGCAAGTGATACAGAGCATGATATGACAGTGATTATTTACATAATTGGTGAATATGTTTATACAATTAAGTGGATTGATGTACAGAGATATGACAATTCTGTTTGGGTAATAGTCATTGCTTTCAATATTTGCTTCATATCATTCAATGATGTCTGATTCTTCAAACAAAGTTAAAGATTTTGCTATGCCATATCTAGATTGTCGTTTGAAAGTCTGGCCAATCCCCGTACATTGCACTCATTATTAACAGTTTTTAAATAGGAAATATTCATTTTATTATTATATTAATTGAAATAACATAATTTGTCTGCATCTAATATCATTATCAAACGAATAAAATTTTGTAACTATCTTTAAAACGCATAATTATCTGAACATCATCTAAGGATCAATCAGATAATGCAATTCTCAATAAGAGATTCACAATTGATATACATTGATATTTCCCACATATCCTCCTGTAGCATACAGTTTGTTCCCGTGTACACATACTCCCACTGGTCTAACAATCCCATCTTGTTCAGTCAGAAGATCTCTGGCATACTCCCCTCTCTCTGTCAGCTGAATGATCTTGTTGTTACTCAAATCAGCCACGAGAACAGAACCAGTGTCTGTAGTTGTTACACCATAATCTTTCACTCCCAGCTTGTATGTGTACACAACCTTACCCTGCTGTGTTACACAGTAGACAGAACGTGATATATCATCTGTCACTACAATGTGACCCTGACGTGTTGTACACATGTACAATGGGTACTGTATCAGCTGCTGACCAGTGCTTGGTGTGATCACAGATCTCAGGACTCTCCCTGACAGATCCAGGACGTCAATACTGGGAGGATCTATACAACCTGCAGCCAGAGTCGTGTCACTGAGAGCGGTCAGACATGTGTACTTCTTCTTTGTTTTGATTAAGGAAACCAGGACTGGGTCAGGAGTCAGCTTGATCACTTCAATACTGTTGTGTGATACAGCTACTCTGTCCTGGCCTATCTTTGTTATAGTTAATATAGTGGGTGCTGTACGAAGTTTGAGAGATGTACAGTGAGGTTTGCCTTGCTTTGTGTAACAGGACTTTACACTGTTGTTCCAGCTGTCAGTAATAACTAATGTGTCTAATCCGCGGATATTCAAAACTTCAATGTCAGTTACACAAGGAGTCATTATATCATCCTTTGTTCTGGTACTGACTGTAGAGAGAAGTTTAGGTGCTGTTTTTCCAATACTGACTGTAGAGAGAAGTGTAGACGTGGTTTGGTATGGTTTGTCTTCCACATACATCAAATGACCAAGTTGGAAGGTCTTATCAAGTTGATCTACATCTAGACATTTTTCAAACAAAACATGTTTTGCTTGTACTTCATGTATTTCATGTGGCTGTTTTTCAGCAGTTATCTCCCCTGATTGACACAGCGTGTACATATCAAACATATCCATGGGACTGTTAGACTGCAGGACCTGTTTGATGAACTCTGAGTACTGTTGCTGTGTTTGCACGTCAATTTCTCCAGACTTTATCTGACTTCTCAGATGTCCAGTCTGCTTCTCAGTGAGTGTGTCTAGTTCATCCAGGAGTTTCTTCTCCTTTGTTCTGATCAGATCCACGGCCTGCTGACTGACTCTTCTGATCTCTGACTGCAGAGAAGATTTGTGTCGTGTGATTTCCTCCACTTGAGATCTCCTACTCTGCAAAGTGTTTCCTGCCTGTTGTATACGGGAGTTGATTTGATCACTATTCAGCTGTAGTACCTGTTTCATTTCTGGAATCATTGATTCAAGTGTGACAACAGAGTGACATTTCCTGTGGTAGACGATGCAGCATTTCTGGCAAACAGCTTTCTGGCAATCTTTGCAGCAAAATGCAACCAAACAGTTGTGTTCTTTGCACATGACTTTGGGTTTATAAAGTTTAGGAGTTGATCCAGCCCCTAGAGGTGAAATCACGTGACCTGATAATGCAGGAGTGACTTGATGCATTGTAGCACAGGCTTCACACAACAGGATGACACAATCTTCACAAACTGATTTGGCCTGTGTTGTCTTCCCAATCTGCTGACAAGTGAAGCAACAGTTTTCTACAGGCCCTGAAAATTTATACAATATTTAGTATAACAGATGCAGGACATTTGAAGGTTTAAATTGAAAACCACGTAGATGATACAAAGCCAAGTTGGTGTAGGGGATTAAGCATTTTCTTTGAATACAACTATTCTTTGAATACAAATATAAATATATTAACAAACAACATAATTGCCTGAACTCCCTTGACACGTAAATAATTTTCACATGAATTCTTTGAGTCAAAATATTGTAAAACCTCACCTATCATGTGAGTGTATGAAATTCATTCGTTTTAAACTGTTGCCTTATATAGCATCTAAATATATGAACTAACAAGCTTATTACCTGAACTCCCCTGGGACGTGAAAGTGTCAAGGAGACCTTGTATGAGGAAACTTGGCTTAAACTGATGAGACCATTGATCCACTGGTTCTTGAGGTCGAGGAACTTTGGTCATCTGACGGCAGTTTGGACACAAGATAGATTTCGCACTAATGGCCTCCCTGCGAATCTTTGTGTATCGAGTTAAACATAACTTACAGAAAGTATGCTGACACCCGATGGTACAGGGGTCTTTGAATATCTCTGTGCAGATGTTGCAGGAGAGAAAGTTGTCGTTTAACTTTGAAAGTGCGTCGTCCATCTGAAGCAGAAAAAGGATTAATTTGCGGGTGTGATTGGTGTTGGTTTTGAGGAGTTTGACGATAGTTGTTGTGGTATGATGGATTGTATTGATTGGGTAGGAAATGTGCTGGATGGTGGGATGGTGGGTAGGGTGTGACGGTTGGTAGGGTAGGTGGTGTGACGGTTGGTAGGGTAGGTGGTGTGACGGTTGGTGGGGGTGGTGATGGGGTATGTGATGTGGTTGAGGTAGCGTTGCAAGTGTTGGAGTAGGTGATGTGCAGGTGGTTTAGTATGTGATGAGGCAAATAGTTTGGTAGGTAATGTGGCGATATGTGGGGTAGGTGATGTTGGTGGTTTGTTGTCTACATTGGAGGTATTGTGATGGTTGGTGGACGAGGTATTGTGGCGGGTGGTAAAACAGGTGAATTGGTGGGTGGTGGGGTAGGCAATGTGGCGAGTGGTGGTTGGGATAATGTGTAGGTTGTTTGGTAGGTGATGTGGCAGGTACTTTGGTAGGGAGGTGATGAATCGGGTAGTTGGGTACGACATGTGGTGATTGGGGTAGCTTATAAAATGGCGATGGTGGAGCAGAGGTATGTGATGTGGTAGTTGGTTGGGTAAGTGATGTGATGGGTGGTGGGGTAAGCTATTTGGCAAGTGGTGCGGTTGCTCATTTTTCGGTTGGTGGGGTAGGTATTGTCTGTCATTCAGACCCTAAAGCTAAAATATTCAATTGACGACCTACCAATTCTATTAAAGTATAGCAAGTCTAGATCACTCACCTGAAGTTAAAGCATCTCCTGGGCTCTTCTCAGAGCTGAAGGTGCGCATGATGGTATGTTTTGTGGCCTTTTGTGATCTGACAGGTGGTAAGCTATGTGATGAGGTTGGAACTTGGGTAGGTTTTGTTGCGGATGTTAAATGATGTAATTTGGCGGCTTGTTGACAGGGTAGTTATGATTGGAAAGTGTGGCAGGTGGTTTGGTATGGTAATTGATGTGGCGTTAGATATTGTAGGTGATGTGCCGTAAGATGGGGTAATTGATGTGGCGTTAGATATTGTAGGTGATGTGCCGTAACATGGGGTAGTTGATGTGGCGTTAGATATGGTAGGTGATGTGCCGTAAAATGGGGTAATTGATGTTGCGTTAGATATTGTAGGTGATGTGCTGTAAAATAGGGTAATTGATGTTGCGTTAGATATTGTAGGTGATGTGCCGTAAAATGGGGTAATTGATGTTGCGTTAGATATTGTAGGTGATGTGCCGTAAAATGGGGTAATTGCTGTTGCGTTAGATATTGCAGGTGATGTGCCGTTAGATGGGGAAAGTATTGTGACGTGTTGTGTTGTAGGTGTTATGGTGGGTGGTGTGGTAGGTGATGTGGCGGGTGATTGGGATCTTGAATCTTGTGTTTGAATGGTTGTTGGCGTTGTAGATAGGTTGGCAAGTGGGATAGGTTGTATCGTTGTATTGTTGGCCAGGTGATGACGTTGTTGATGGGGTAGGTAAATTGTTATTTGTAGGGATATGTAATTTTTGGAGTGGCGTGGATTGTAGGCAATATAGTTATATATCTGTGCGATGAGGTGATATGTGCAGTGCTTGTTGAGTAGCTGATGTCAAGGATAGTAGGGTGTGTTGGGCTGATGTTGCGGGTGCTAATTGTGTTTAGGTGGTTTGCGAAGATGGTATGGGTGCTGATATGGTATGGCTGGTATGGATGGTGGGAGGTTTTGTGTGGGTTGGGCAAGTGTTAGATCAAAATTGGGTCGTAAAGTGCTGAGTACCTAAAGTTTTTTCACTCGTTATAGTGTATCTTAGTGCAAGTATCATATTTCGTTTGGATATCATTCAATGAACTCCAGCTGACTGACAAAGGATCACCAATTGTCCATGTGGAAAATAACACTATTGTTTATTTGGTCAATTGTACAGAATATCAAAATTTGGCGTGGAAAAATAGACAGATCGGATCATATTTTCGAAAATATTTTTAAAATTCAAATAAAATATTCCATACAATCTCCCTGAGAAACAAAATAAGCACAAGTACAATGACTTTGGCCTGTTATATTGATTTGATTATGATACCCAAAAACACTTATTATAGACAAATACAACATCTAGATTTAACAATACTTGGACACAAAGTTTAATGTCACGTTAGAATGGGTTATAGATATATCATTTAAGTTTCGCATGCTGAAACATCCATTATTATCTAAACTACATGAGATAGCACTAGGTAAGTGATCAAACTAAGGGTGAGTGAGCACATGTCACCAGTTTCATATTTTATGGAAAACCAGTGGCTTAATACCTTAAAGGGGCAGTAGCACGTTTTTTGATAATTTTATATTTTGAATATTTCACTTTAATTTGTAAGTTTATGCTAAATGTATTATATTGACAGTATCAACAATCTCATTACACAAGCCAATCATCCATAGTCAGAGGACAAAGTATGAGGATTCACATAAAATCCTTTGGCGGCCATTTTTGTGTGAACATCTTTAATTCATTTTGTGTGAGATAAAGGAAGCGCATGGCTAAACTTTACATTATATATTTTAATTATTACTGCTTCATTTACTTTAGATACATTGTCTTTCAATTGGAACTGTTTATTTTCATATTCCTGACATCACCTTATATTCCCCCGAAAAACGTGCTACTGCCCCTTTAAAACAATATCGTTATGACAACATTAAACTTCAAAGGATTTTGAACTCGAGCCACTACCCCAACTTTAAGGGGCAGTAGCACGTTTTTGGATAGTTTAAGATTTTTAAATTTTCACTGATAATTGTACGTTATTGCTTAATGTATTATTTTGAATGAGTCATAAATCTCATTACACAATCCAATCAGCAATAGTCAGAAGACAAAGTATAAAGATTCACATAAAATTCATTGGCGGCCATTTTTAATTAATTTTGTGTAAGAAAAAGGAATCATGTGGCTAAACTTTACATTATATATTTGATTTATTACAGCTCCATTTGGTTTAATGACATTATAATTCAATTGAAACCATTAATATTTTATTTACAGACATTAACTTTTTAACTCTAAAAACGTGCTACTCTCCCTTTAAGGTACGCAGCTGTATTTATTATCTTGAGTATAGACCTTTATGTTTACACCAATAGTCCATTTTGCGGCGGTGTTGTCCTACAAAAAACGCCCCCTTAGACAATGTTGCATATAGCCTATGCGGGAATGATTGATCGTTTTCTTTCCAATTTGTCTCTTAATCTACTTTTCCATAAAGTATGGTTTAAGAATATTTCCACGAACATCTATATATATTACTCTCTGATCATACACCTTTAATCCTCCTTAAAAAACTGATATATTTTCTACCAAATCAAACACTGACAAAATTATACCTGAAAAACGAGGCGTTCCTTTGCTATCTGTAGATCGATTCTATATACATAATCAATGATTTTTTGTAAACTGTTCTATACCAAACAAAGGAGCAAGAGTATTTCACCTCTACCTACCTTGATAATCTTCTGTAATAACCTTTGCTTGCAGCAACACCTCTCAGCTGATATCACGTCACGTGGATTCGTATCACTGTCTGTCAGATATCAGCTGACTATGATAGTGTACAATATGTTTGAATATATGTTTATGTATGTATTATTGAAGTGATCGTATTTAATCCTCATGCTTTCTGCTAATATGGTTTGAATCATTTCAAATTAAAAAAGATTTGTTCGCTAAAGTTCAGTGTAAAGTATATTACAAACCCTTAACTGTAACTATTTATCATGAATTAATTATCATAATTTTAAATCATTGCAAACGTCCATAATAAATAAACAGTTTGCAGTATTAAGATACCAAACATCTTGATTTGAAACTCAATTTCAAATAGATTCCAAAAATCGGGATGCTCATCAGATGTATTTGTGTAAATGTCATTGGATAATCTTGATTATTTATGATTTGGTTATTGGCTACCCAACTGAGTGGACCTGTCAAAGGTTCGTTATGGAAATGATATATGCAAATTTCTTACCCTTTAAAAATTTAAAGGTTATAAGATTTAGTTTTCGAAAAGAAGTTTAAACACTAAAATCAATTTGTATCAATCTGCTCAGAGACATTCAGGTCAAAGGTTAACCTGGTGACGAGAGTAACCAAGCTTGTTAGATCTTAAATCTTTGTTAATTAGTTCAGGAAATTTGTGAACTCATTTGAAAAGATTGATATAAAAGAAATCACATTAAAATAATAAATGGTTTTCCTAGCATTGAGAAGATTTATATTTCACGACGTACTGTAACGATAACACTTGCCAGGTTGACCTATCTATCAAGTTATCACAGGAGATACAGGGTGTTGAGTGATATTCAGGACACCTCTAAGATAGCATATAAACAGCCAGACTAAACAAAGCGAAGAAAGAGTGGCGACAACATAAGCTTGGTTGTGGCATCTCCTGCGAGCGGCAGCGAGAGAGTGATGCATGGTTGTCTCAGGATGTGGGTCATTTGAATTGCATATTCAGGATAATTTTACTTAAATGATAACATACATGAAATGGATTCACCTATCCTATCTGTGAAATAGAGCGTATTTTGAACGAGTAATGTATTACATTAATATACAAAATGGCCGTCAACATGTTTTGCATGATACATGATGTTTTGCCTATGATTACTGATAATCGGTTACAATAAAGAGATGTTTTGCATGATACAGGATATTTTGTCTATGATTACTGATAACCGGTTACAATAAAGAGATGTTTTGCATGATACAGGATATTTTGCCTATGATTACTGATAATCAGTTACAATAAAGAGATGTTTTGCATGATACATAATATGTTGCCTATGAATACTGATAATCTGTTACAATAAAGAGATGTTTGACCCCCTGAAGACAATGTATTTATCATCAACTTTATATTTATTAGGAGAAATTCAAATGAATACAAGTTTTAAAAGTTCTTCTCTCTCTTTAAAGGCCAGTAATCTATAAAATATTTACGTTTGCCAGGTCGAAAACATATATCTGGTAACTGATGTTTAATATTGCATAACACAAACTTTACGTGACATTTAGAAACAGTTGATTATGCATGGAATGGAAGTTGGTCAATATAGACTGGAAAGTTCACTTTGTATTGTGTACCGAGCCGAGAAAACTATGGGAGGCAAACAAATTCTTAGTGGTTATCCATTTAGTTGGTAATTATTCTCTGTCGAAATGGGGCAAATATCACTTGTTTCATTTTAAAAAATAAAACTCTTGACTCTTGGAACCGTTTTTAAATTTTTGGGTCTTTTTTACGGTTGAAGTTTTATTGATCATAAGGCACATTTAAAATTACATTTTTTATTTTCAAATCCATACATATATGCATATATGAAATTATTCTATCTGCGTTTTGTTTTAAATGAGTAAAAGTTAAAAAAGCTAGTGTGTATATATAAGTTCAGGATGATACAAAACATTTATAGATACATTTTCATCAACAGAGCTGAGGATTAGTTACGATGGAGCGAATGCGAAGTTGAATCAAAATCATTTTCGATTTATGGTTGAAATAACGATCGCTGATAGAGTGAATATCTGTGATAACCACCAGTCTGAGGTCATTATTTCACCATTACACCACATGGTTATTGTTGAAACTGAATTTCATTTTAAATGGGAATATATATCTTAGCCATATATTAAGTTGCTGATCATGAGTTCAAAAGTTTTGTAAATTGTGTCCATCTTTTTAACCTCCACTCTTCTATTTCTTCTGAATACGGGTATTGTACTGGTGAAACGCCAGTTAAGCCTTTAAGTTACCAACTGTTCTGATTCTTTTTTATTCAGCAAATTAAGTACAAAGAATGAAGTACAGGGAGTATTGCACTTGTACTTACATATGTACCTTGATTACTTTCCTCTGATAACTTATTTTCAGAGACACCTTTCGTCAGATATCGCATCACGTGGATTACTGTCACTGTCAAATAATCAGTTGACTATGATAGACTTTCACATTGTTGTACTTAATCAAGATTATAATTATACTGCACGTGCTTAGTCATGCTTAGTCATTATTATGCTGTATTTGAGAATGCTATTTTGAGAAACATAAATGTCTTCTCCTTAGATATGTCATATTCGATGCATTCTAAATAGATTCGTTAAGATATGTAAACATTACAGCCAAAACGATAATCGGAGGGACACGCAAAAAAGTAGAACATTATTGTTGATATGTTACTCGTATTTAAATAACATACAGGTGCAAGTTACGTGTTCCGCCAAAGGCTGACATAAACATAAATGATTGTTCACTGGTTTGTGATTAAAAGACAAATGCTATTTAACTTGCTCTGTCGCAAGCCGAAAGGTAATAAGTGTTGATGAAGTTAAGAATGGAAATCATTTGCACTGGTATCGACCCCTTTGAAACAAACATTGTGATTGTTGTTTGTTATCTGTTTCGAGACATTCAGGTCAAGTGTTAACGTGACAGTGACAGTAACCAAGCTGGTGTGATCTATAATCGGCGTAACGATGTGAAGCAAAATTATGAGTTGCTACCAATCACATTTATACAATACATAGTTCTCCTGGCAATGAGAGATAGATATCACGAAGTAATGTAATGATAACACTGGACAGGGTGACCTATCGATCAAATTATCACAGGTGATATAAACAATGGCGTGATATTAAGGATTGACCTATCAATCAAGTTATCACAGTAGATGTTGCGTGATATTCAGGACATCTTTAAGATAGCATATAACAGTCATACAGGACAGATTAAAGAGCAACGTCAGCACCAGGCTCAAGATGCAATATCTCCCGCGAGTGGTAGCGAAAGGATGATCTTTGGTTGTCGTAGGTGGCGGGTCGATTGGATTTGATATTCAGGATACTTTTACTTAAAATATAGCATACATTAATTAAACAAACGTCAAAAGTCCACTTAGTAGATCTGACGAAATGTGATTAGGCTTCATGTATTAATATTTATACAAATGTATTCATTGTTTACTTTATATAGAATGAATAAGGAATATTAAATATTGATCTGTAAAATATTTGGAGAGTTCTATTATTTAAACAGTTTACCTGCGAGAAGCTCAATGAAAAACGTGCAAGGTTCTGGGCATATCGTCCAGTATCAAACAGATTTAAAGGCTTTTTGTATAAACCCGTCCATTCAATTTCCTGTGCCAGGTCGAAACGAAATATACTCTTAATCATATTTTGAAATACACAATACAGACATGTTGACATGACATCTATAACTGTTTGAATTTGCATGTTAGATTAGATAGACTAATAGATAGATTTGCATGGGATATTTTTTTCAATATAAACTCCAATATTGTTTCTTAACTAAGCCGTCTTGACGGTTTTTGAAATCTGAACAGACAGGTTTCTGTTCAAACTAAAGAAATTAAAAGTTACCACTTTTAAATAGTTTTATAAAACAACCTCAAAAGAGTTTGATCGATTTTGAAATTTAACAATTTTCATAGAAAATGAACGCTATGCTGTCCTTTCCATTGTGTCCTTCTAAAACGTTTTTGAAACCACCACAGTACCCAGATATTAAATTTAGCTACACTCTCAACTACACCATATTTAAAACTTTATTCAAATGAATCGATTCTTATACACACACAATTTGTTTTTTTTAAAAGATTCTTATACATGAGAAAAATACATTTGTAAGCCAATTCGGACTATAGTTATTCCGTTTGAGTGTGTGAATCGAAACAGTAGGCTAAGCCTTATTTAGAATCTGTGTAAAATAGTGTTAGAAAACACGCTAGTAACATCGGAATTTTAACGAAAGTGCAAATTGACTGTAAACAAAACTTGCAGAAAATCAATTAAAATGGCATAAGTGTTCACTGCTAAAGTGATAACAACTAAAATAAAAACAATAAACCATTGTTTATTGATGAATAAAGATAGAACTATTGTCATAAGTCTACGATAAAACATAGCGCAGAGACTGGGAACCGTTTCGCGTTATGATGCAATAAAGCGCAGCTTTGCGCAGCCGCGCGTCAAGCACGGAGCTGTTTAGTCATTCTCCGGAAGTCAAAGATGAAGGTCGTACGGAACAAGACTTTCAGCCCCTATAGCAGGTTGCGTTGAAACAACGAACTTTAACAGAGAGCTACACCAGAAGAAAGCCTGTGGAATTTTCTAATCCAAACTAAACAAGCCTAAAGAAAAGAACACTGAAGATGGGTACGTGAGGTGTTTGGACATGAAACTTGACTGCCTTTAGCACCACAAGATTTTTCGGTCAATTTTAATCGACCCAGGTAGCAGAGTGCTGACACTGCTTGGTCAAATATATGGCTAAAGAACTTACGATTTTGTTGTAATTTCTTAGGTAAATGTTTTGCAATAGATCATTTATATTTGTATGTCTCACCGCATTACTAAGAACGAACAAAATCTTAACGCATGTGACGTCATCAGAATTTTCAAAAAAGTTCCGACCTTGATCTGTTAAATTGAGGTCGGTATCGTATATGACTCCTAACCACGTCCAACAGATACCAAATATATCCGTTGGTTTAATTATGCCGATATATCCATTGTATCATACATTGCAATCTGCTAAAAGTTTAATAAACAGAAGTTAGGCACACAAAACAATGTAACATCGGATTATTTAACCAGGCATAAAATCAATATTGCTCGGCAAAAAAAAAAAAAAATATTGCTCGTCATTGCAGACGACTTACTGGTTGCACACCTAATGTAACTGTAGTCGTTTTAGCATTTATTTTGTAGCGGTAGAATTTACGATTGACAGAGTTACTTCCCTTTGCTCAGTGTGACGCGAAAGGGTGTGCTCTAATTTGAAGCATTGCGATTGTACGTCCGTTTTCTGTAGCCATGTGCGATGTGTGTTATCACATTATATATCCCTGGATATGAACTGTTTTTTGACGGTCCAAGTTGCATATGTTGCAATATGACTGCGAGATGTATCTGTAATGTATGCGAATCTTGGAGCAGTAAACTTTGGAACAAAAAACAGGACTTTTCATTGCGTTCTGCATGTGAAGGATTTGTGAGTCAAAACCAGTGAAACTAGTGCGGGCTGAAAGTAGCTACACCTAAAGCGTATGCATTCTGCACGTGCAATGTCGTGGCCATTGACAAAACTTGCGGGTCAATCAGTGTTAATCCATAGCGTGATATTTACTCTGCCTGTATGGACTACCTCCTTTAATATAAAAAAAATTTTTTTTTTATATAAACTAAATTTATTTACAAGGTGATATGGTTTGAGTAAACGGTGGTGGGGCATTGATGTTACGGCACATGGAAGGTCGAGGTTTGGTGCAGATGTTGCAGATGTTGTAGATGTTGTAGATGCTGCAGATGTTGTAGATGTTGCAGATGTTGTAGATGTTGCAGATGTTGCAGATGCTGCAGATGTTGCAGATGTTGCAGATGTTGCAGGTAGGTAGTGCTGCTGATGGTTGGGTAGAATCTGCGTTTGGTATTAGTGTTGAGACAGTAGTGGGGAGTTTGGAGAGGTTGGGGCGGTAATGTCTGATGATGTGATGGACCCTCCAGGTGATGGATGATGAGACCCGCAGTATCGGTGGAGGGGTGGTTGTTTTGTTTTGTGATGGTGTGTTTGTTCCAGGTGGCATCAGTACTTAGGTAAGTGATAAAGCGGCAGGTGGGTTGGGTACATTTGGCATGTGGTTATGTGGTTATTAGGTGGGTATTGGGTCCGGGCAAGTGATGTCGAAGGTGATGTAACGGGTAGTTTGATTGTGGTTGGCTTGCATTTGTGTTGAGGCACGGTGGGGCGGGTGGTGATGAGCGTAGTTGTATAGGTGTGATGAGATGTCAGGGTAGTGTATGATGCGGATGTTGTGATGAAGTGGTGTTGCAATTGAATAGTTGGTGATGTGACAGAGTGATGTGATGTTGGGGTGACTGTTGAGGCTTTTGGTCGGGTGGTTATGTGGCCGGTGGTTAAGTTGTAGTACATGTGAGGGTGAAGGGGTGTTAGGGGTAGTGTGGCGGGGAAGGTGGTGTAGGTGTTGTTATGGATAGTTTGGTGATGGTGCTGTAGGATTGGTTTAGTTGACATGCAAGTGATATGCTGGAATATGTTTATGGTATGGAATATTGTTTGGCGGGCGTGTGGTAAGAATTTGGGTTTATGATGTAAAGGATAGTAGGGTTGGTGGTTGGTAGTGGTTTTGTGGTCGGTATGGCTTTCTGGTTGGGTATGTTGCATTGGTAGTACGGTTGGTATTGGTGGTAGGGTAGATGGCTATTGGTAGTTTTGGGGTGGCAGGGTAGATGGCTATTGGTAGTTTTGGGGTGGTAGGGTAGATGGCTATTGGTAGTTTGAGGGTGGGTTTCGGTTGGTTGGGTAAGTGATGTGACAGTCGTGCTGTGGTTTTGGGATGGTGTTGTGAGCGCTATTTGTTCAGTGAATATTACAATAACATGTATTCCACTTCTTTCGCATCCAAAAAACACATACGATGCAATCAACCATTCTGGCATTATGAAGTAATGAGCAAGCCTTATTAATAACACAATGAACTCAGTGTGTAGTGAATACTATTGAAATGCATAACTTAATCACACATAAAACATTAACATGTCTACCCTTTATAAACTCACGAGCAAAAGAAAGTATAACGCTCAGTTGTATTTATCATATGTAAAATTTTCAAAAGTCAGATATCTCGAGTTTTTGACGTCGTTTTCCAAAAATGACTTGTTTGGAAAATTAGTCCAAAACATTAAATAAATAAAAGAATACCTCTACGCGGTTTTTTAAATTTAAAAAAAAAATTTAAAAATTCAATATTAAAATTTCCCTAAATTTATTTTGACAATACACAACTTTTCATCGACATATAACACATACTCTGTGTGAAAATCAATAAATGTTCATCGTCATGCACACATTTACAACATTTTGAACATGGTAGGGGTCATGTTGGTGTAAATTTCATTTCTTACCCTAGTCTACTTTAAATGATGACATTTAAGTGAAAATATTAAACAGTCACCAATAAAGCCATTCAAACTACAGCCGAAAGGTGTTATTGTCTGCTTCCATAATCAAATGCATCTTATTTCTTTAAAATATTGAATTAATGGAAAACAAGTGAGTGTTATACTTTCTTTTGCTCGTTAGTTTATATCTGCTGGTACATGTATATGCTGTTTTCATACAAATTATCAAAGGTTTCGTGTAAACTGTTTTATTAGAAACAAAGGACCAAGAGTATTTCACCTGTACCTACCTTGATAACTTTGTACTGGTAACTTACTTGCTGCGACACCTCTGGGCTGATAACACGTCACGTGGATTCATATCAATGTGTTTATACTATTATTTGAACTATTTCGAATGTTGAATGATCTTTTGGATAAATTTCTTAGTTGTTAATATGTGTCCTATTCTAAAAATACAAATAAATGCAGTCCAGAATATTCGCCTAATCAATGATCAAATAGCCGATATTTAAGCTCATAGGCAGTTTGAAACATTCAGTCATAAAACCATTTTGAGTTTGAAACTCAATTTTGTAACGGTAAAGTATTACAAGATTGTTGATGCTCATTGGATGTACATGTATATGTATAAGTATGTCCAGATCTCAATGCATTATGATCTTTATTTTTCTGTACATGATTGGTTATTGGCAACCCAAAATTCAATTGGTATTTTGAAGAATAAACGATGAAAAAGGGTTTTTTTAAATGATATTATATGCATACTCAATAAAATCGTAAATGTTTGCAAACATTATTATGTTGACCCCACAATCCGACCTTCAGTTACACACACAACAATGAACTCTCTTTATTGTTGGATTAATGTAACAATTACTTGAATCACATATAAGTGCAAATTAGGAAGTAACTACTTCTTACAAAGGCTGACACAAATAAATAGATGGTCAATGGTTTGCGATGCAAAGACAAATGTATATTACAACAAATTGAGAACTGAGCTTGTACTTTGTTAAATTATTTTTTGTAACCTTTAATTAGCCTTACATCAAAATCAAGGGCAGCAAAAACACTATCTGGGCTAGGGGCCATAACATCTGACGTGTAACCATGACTGTAAAAGATTGAAACTTCATTAATTAAACTGAAATAACGCTTTATATAATTGTTTAATTATTATTGATATGGTCATCTTTATTACACCAAATGCTAAATAGTGTAATTTTGTTACATCGTCAAATGACAAACATATCACGTGACAAAGTATTCTGTTTATGATGCTATGATTACCAAACTGAATACCTCTGAATAACATTGTCAACGCAAGAGAGTTAATCTAAGTACGAGTTGACACATGTTAGTTTTTAAATCAACATTATATTGATAAGATGTCAGTTGATAATTTGCAAATATTTGAAACTTACCGCCGTAGTGACCCACTTACCTCAATAAGAATGAAGCTATTCTATATGTTCTCTTCTCCTTATTCATCATATTTAGTGATATTAGCGTAACCAAACAGGGACATTGCACGTTTAACATATATATGTACAAGAAAACGGGTTAGTATCCCACGAGCGAAAGCTAGTATAAAAACTTTTATTAAACATGACACCCTGTGAGGACGGGTTTTGTGTTTGGTGTGAGTCTCTCCGAAATCGCTGTAACCATCGCACTAGGTCCTATTCTCAAGTTATAATACCCCAATTGTCCAATAGATCGTAATGCTCACTGTTGCTTAAAGGTACATTCCTGCAACTTTTGAGCTTTTTAATAAGACGGTTTCGACAAAATGAATGTTATGAATTAATTCAATTATAAAATTAAGCAAACTCAACGAAAATGCAAAAATCTGTCGAGTAGTATTCGAGTAAATCACCTAAAAAATGGCCTTCTTGATTATGGAAACGTTTCCATAAATATGGCATGTAACCGGAAGTGAGTGACTCGCGTCTAACCTCTATCATTGAAATCCCACCAAGCAGAAAAAAATATTCAATGTGAAATTCAGTCATGCGATTCCTTTTTCTTACACAAAATGAATTATAGGTGTTTACACAAAAATGGCCGCCAATGGCCCTTATGCGAATCTTTATGATTTGTTCTATCGCAATGGATGGTTGGTTTGTAAAATGAGAGTTTTGACACTATTAAAATAATACATTTAGCATTAACGTACAAATATCAGTGAAAAATGCAGATAGAAAATTTTCAAAAAACGTGCTACTGCCCCTTTAAAGGGCCTGGTTTAGTGTTTGAGGTTAACCTCTCTGACATCGTTGTAACCAACGCAAAAGCTCCAACACCCAAAGTGTCCATTACATCCTTATGATCACTGTTGTTTAAATAAACAGGTTTGGTGTTGACGTGAATCTTTTAGAAATCGTAATAACCAACGCAATAGGTCCAACACTCAGGGTTTTAACCATCAAAGTATTCAATACATCCTAATCACTGTGGTTTAAACCGTATTCTTAGTTTCCCTAAAATCATGCATCAATACTTATCAAATAGACTTTATTCATGCCAATCAAAAATACCAGTTTGCAAATTGTATCTCTTAGTAGAGGCTTGTGAAGTTTACATTTTAAACAGATTGCTAAACTCGCTAAAACTTAAGTTTTTATGTCAAGTATCCCTGCTAAGTACATGTACATATGTGTATATGATAAGTACATGTGTTAAGTATATCTGATAAGAAAGGGGGTTTATACAGTTCAACTAACAACCCTGTAAAACATATACACTGAAGAATAAGATAGAAATATAAGGAATAATTCATTATTGATTTTCAATTTATACATGAATTCATGTATTAAACGTAATATGTTTTGATGCAAAAATCCAAATCCATATAAAAGCATTGAGACTATCAGAATAGAAGTATCTAGAGATTGATAATGATAGAATACATGAACATTTCGACTGACATTTTACGATCGCTTCCTTCGAATTTAAACTTAGTGTAGTAGCTTTTTTGTTCTACACTGATTGAACAAACTATTCGTTATCAAAAAATGGAACCGACGATGTGCCTTATTTGACGATAAACCATTCGCGAGCTTAATGACGTCATTTCAGTTATTAGAACGTAACTTATCAAATGACGTCATATTGGTAAAGTCCATTGATCAAACTTGAGGGGGCATCTTTTATTCATCATGGTGTCTGTCGATTCGAAATTTAAACATATGTCCTTGACATGGAGAAGATAGTTTGTGCAAATATTTAATTGTATGTGTTCAATAAATAATATTCAAATTGATTGTTCAATCCATTTGATGTTGTTATTATCCTAGCGCCCAAACCTATACATAATGATGGACTCGTCTAATTGTACTGAATATGTTCTACGAAGTGAGGCATCATTTTTTCAAAATGTATTTTTTGAATTACAATTATTTTCATCTGATTTTATATAAAAAAGGGAGTAATTGTTAAGGATATCTCATATAAGAAATATAAAACTCTTCGTTGTGCTGCGACGTTCGTGTTTTAGGTCCCTGCTATGTTTTATTCAACGATAGATGCACACCAACTCGTCTTCTATTTCTTAAATATGATATATATATCTCTATTCATAGTATTCAAACCTTGGACTTGAGTTAGACACTCTACCAGTTTAGCTACAGGGATATCCCTCTAGCCTTAGCACTTGCTTTGACCTTGCAACACTCATTCAACAAAAATAATCTTGATTGAAATAACCATGAGATATTTCATTCGGTAAAATTACTATAGCTTCCATGTAACTAGAGATCATATTGATAAATCATCCTAAAAATATCTCTAACTTGGTGAGGTGAGGTGAGTTGAGGTTAATCGCCGGTTTATGTTATGGATAACACACGCATACGAGGGTGTTATAGCAAACAGAGGCCTTTGCCCTAGGGACGACCCAAGTGCGAGTCAGCGCACGAGGGTCGTCCCGTAGGCAAAGGCCTCTGTTTGCTATAACACCCGAGGATGTGTGTGTTATCTATCTTATATACCGAAATAATCACAAGCGAAAAAAATCAACAAATTAATTTCATTAAATTTGAGGAGAGCAGAATAGACGTCAATAGTCAATAACATATTACTAACCAATCCCCTGTGGCCTAGTGGTACAGTCTTGGACTACAGTTTGAAAGGTTGAGGGTTCGAATCCCTAATGTTCTACTTTTTTACATTTTACATTTAGACATTTTTCTTGAACGCTATAGCTAGAGGATGAGGTTGTTGCAAATTTCATATATCGAAAATAAAATCACATTTCTAACATTTAAGGTGAACAGTGAAAATAACCTTTTAAAGTTTGAGGAGAGCAGAATAGATATCAACAGTCAATCCCTTCACACTTACCAATCCTTAGTGGTCTAGTGGTATAATCTTGGACTACGAAGTGGGTGTCTCTGTGTTCGAATCCCCCATTTTCTGCCACGAAATGTTTTATCTTGGACATTTTGCCAGAACACTATAGCATAAGCATATTAAGGGCGTTATTAATTTTTGTTACAGAGATACACCACATCTCTGACGTATAAAGTGTACAGTAGAGCGCAATTGAATATCATCAAGTTCTAGGAGAGCAGCAAAGACCTCACAAAACAATTCCATCATATTCACCAATCCTTTGTGGTCTAATGGTATAAGTCTTGGGCTACAGAGCGAAGGGTTGTGGGTTCGAATCCCGCGGTTTCACTTCTGAAATTTTTTGAGATGGATTACCTTACCGGTCTTTGAAATTATGAGGTGCGAAATGGAGGGGCTCAGTAGTAAATAATGACCCGGTACCGAGGGGTTATGGAAAATAACCTCGCGAGGCAAACGGGTCATTATTTGACTTACACTCCCGCGGAAGACTCCTGCAATAGTTTCAACTTAATTTGTTTATAAACAATTAATTTAAAAACGTTTTACTGATATCATTCGCGGGTTTATCATTTCTTGATAAGAAAAAATACTTAAATTACCCCCATATTAGGGTTTTAGAAATAAACGCTTTATTTCGTACAATAACAACTATCTTATTACGGTGTTTTAACTAGATTGGTTTATATACAAATAATTGAAAAACGGTTTAGTGATCTATTTTGCGGGTCTTGGTAAGAATACTATTTTAGACTACTTACAATACCCCCTGCTAAATGTTTTAGAACTAAAAACTTGATTCCTTACATTAAAAACTATTTTATTGCAATATTTATATATATTATTAGGGGAAAATAAAAAACAAAAATGACACACACAAAATTACATCAACTGGCATGGATCCACGGTAGCTCAACAGGTACGAGCGCTGCTTGACAACATAGAGGTCCCTGGTTCGAATCCCACTTTCGTTGTTCATAAATCTTAACTTTCTTGTTTGATTAAAAATCCAAATTTTACAAGTCCAATTGTTTGCAAATGTTTACAATCTTATAACCGACCAAGGTGGTTATGAGATAACCAACCTACGCGGATGGCGCTCACGGCATATAACAATCAACAAAAATAAAGGCAATAACTTCCCTATAAGAAGGTAGTTATGAGTTAAAACCAATTGAAAAAAGAAGGGATATAACCGCCCAAGGGGTGTAATAATAAATAATAACCTCCTTGGATGTTATTATTTCGTATAAGGCCCTCCCAGCAGGTTGTTATACAGTGCAAGGCCCTCCCGGCGGGGTGTTATACAGTCTAAGGCCCTCTCAATTCCATTCCGACGGATGTTCTCCCGAACAAAAACTCGCTTCAAATAGTGTTAAATGGGCCTTGAGGTATATAAGGACATTTAATATCTTTATTCACATGATAGTGTTGTTTCGGTTAAGATCCTAATACCATTCTCAAGTATATTGACAGAGGAGTATATAGTAGTATATATGGATAATTTACTTTTACAACAATTGCTTGTTTCTGCCTAATATTATTGCAACCAGAGAAGTCCCAATTCACTTTGTACTAATTTTGTATTAATTTTGTATAAATTGATGTTAGCTCAGGGTCAATGGAATTTCTTCTTCTAACAAATATTTTATATCATCAAAAACATTTATCAACATTTAATAGAGTGCTCAATTTACATATAGCAACAAATGGTGGGAGTAAAATTGTATCACACATTTAGAAATTATGATAACACGATAACCAATATAAACACAGATCAAATAAACAAAATAATAATGATAAAACATGTCAAAATCACTTTATACAAGAAAATACATTATCAAAATGCTAAAATATCTAACTAAAATATGTTGTTAAAAGAACACATTTCATGACCTGCAATTACTTAGCTGCAGTGTGAAACCCTAGCAAACATTTCATTTACTCAACTAGTTAGCAAATCAATTGCTTCAGCCTGGCAGAGGGTTTACATGCGACACGTGCAAAGTCGTGGCTATTGACAAAGCTGGCGAGTCCATCAGTGAAAACATGTCAATTCAAAGCCTGACTTTCATATGTCTGAAATATTCAGTTGGGAGCTATATGAATCTTTTTTTCACTAACATTTGTGTATTGTGAGGGTGAAAGATACAAACTGAATACTGAAAACTGTTGTTTGAATGGTCGCAACATCTTGAGTTATCAGCAACTAAAATTGGTGCTTAACCTTCTGCCTGCTGGATTGTTTTGAAGTTTTTGCTTGGAGCTTCAAAAGTGTAAAATTTAAACAATGACGTCACATTGGATTCTATCATATTTAGCTTCTCCCTCCTTTCTAAAACACATAATTTTAAAAAATAAAATAAAGTCTTGTAAATAAATTGATTTTCTTACTTGTCATAGTTTTTATTTTCCCCAAATAATCAATCATTTTTTTAGAATTAGGTTTATATCCACATGACAATGAATAAAAATGAAAAATTACACAAGTCATAATTTTGTACTTAATTTTCAAAATCGGACTATTTTGTCAATAAATTTTTCTATAGAAAATATTTTATATCAGTTTATTCAGAAATAAATTCTGTACCAGAAAAAAATTGTTCTGCACGAATGCGACTTTCTTCCAACAAACAAGAGCTTGTTACAAACGATGTTAGTTGTAATGATAAATTTTGAACGTAATTTCAAGCAGTCAAAATATTTATTCAACGATGCAATTTACTTCCGTGTTGATGTTTTTACAAATAACGTATCAATCAATTTCAAAATCACACAAAAGTTTAAGTAATCGATTTGCCTTTCTATGTCCCAAATATGAGTATTAAATATTGTCGTTTTCATACAAATATACGTCCATCTCTTATTGATATCGCCACTAATGACAGATGAAAAAAGATCGTAACATCTCGCAAGATAACGAAAATGTTGAACGATGACAATGCTGTTGAAATCGAGATATTTTGAGATCAGTGTCATCCTATAATTTTTCCACTTAAAACCAAGAATGAAATACATTTCTACGAATGACTGTTAAAGGGTTTACGGAAATTCATTGCAGAATAGATGCAAAATACATTTTAACTTGGATTGAGATTTCCTTCGCTACGGCGGGGCACATATCAAAACAGCGCCAATGATTTACATGACAATCACGTAGCCCATATTTTCTAATCGTTTGTACAATAATTCTGGAACATTAAACAACAAAAAAACATGTGTGTTGTCTAAAATGTATTTTTTTACAATTCTAGATTTTTTTTTCGATTTTAAAACACCATTTAGTTTATTACTGCTAAGCTTGTTTTATGAGATACCCCCCATTCATGGCGTCATATCAGCGACATGCCAATGCCAATTTAGTTACGAGAATTTTTTTGGCGAAATTGTTTATACGAACAATAATTCTATTGACAAACAAAATTTAAACCTGAAATAGTTGACATGGATGTCTTACCAATCCTATTCGTACAAAAATTTCATATTTAAGCGACTTATTAATTTGAAATTAACGATTCCAGTGATGTAACATCGACAGTCGGCGGGATCAAGACTGCGCTCTGCTCGATTTGTTCAAATGGCACGGTCAACGTGTTGGGGAAAAAAAAATCTCGCTTGAAAATCAAGTACGATTACGGTTTATTTTTTATATATTTGAGCAAGAAATGTCATAAAGAGTTCATACATATCAAATACAAATCAAAACAGTCAAATTACTCACTCATATTTTATTGGCAAACGACATCTTCGTGAAAATTCTTCATGACGACTATTTGACATCATGCGAATAATGCAGGTCAGTAGCAGTCGATAAACGAAGTGTTGCGGCTATATATTACGACAATTAACATTGTTTTAGACTAATGTGGTAAAACTTAATTGCAATTGTGTTGATTTGACTAATTTTATTTATTGATATGAGTTGTTATTTTCCACTCCAAACCGTTTGAAATATGGAGAAAAAAATTACGACATTGAACTCGCTGAAATACCGTTATCAGCTGTTATGCCATCATTTGGCGCGAAGCGACCCATGTGACTGTTGAAACAAATCGATACTCGATGTGATGTTTTTTACATTATTTCGGAATATTTACTATTTTTATGAACAACATTTGACAAGGAATTGCATCACATGTGTTTATTCAATTTTTGAGGATTATGAGATTCTGAAAAACGTAAGTTAATTACGCTGATAATTTTACAAGTGTTTTTCAAAAAACGATCGTTTGATGTTTACATTTGCCGACAAAGTCTTATTTTCTCTATAGTTTTATGACGAAGAAAGATTTTATTTCGGAATTTAAAAGAGTAATAGGATATTATTTTCCGAACAGAATGATATAACACTTGAGTATTTTAAAAGCACTTTGAAACGAACTTTGCCACATCCAACAAGATAGGTAAATTCGCTGTTAATAAGAAAAACACGCACCTGCACGTCGCTTTTCTTATTGAAAATACGTTCGATATTTTTAATTCGTCACTTCTTGATAACGGAAAACTTGATCATTATAATTATTTCACCACGAGAAAGGCAATTGATTTGTGATTCGAAAAATATTAACTTTGTCAACATTTACGGAACTTCGTCACACACGTTTGTCGTTTGTATGTCAAAGGGTCAAATTTCAATGACGTGTCAATTAGTAATTAAAGTCTGGGCCGCAGGTGCGGCCTGCAGTCAGGAGAGGGTTAAGCACGCGATAGCCAGGACCTGCGGGTAGCACGCTAAACTCGTGCAGCACGCGCAAAGTCATGTCAGCTGACAAAAAGCAGTGCTATCATGTCAATCCATCTGGCAAGTGTTGACACAAACGCCCTGATTACGAAAAACAAAGAATGCCAACTTTGCTTCAATTGATATTCCTTAACATTAATGATTTAATTAATTTTGGGATATTAAGGTTTGATGTACAAAATTTGCGCTAACTAGTACGTTTTTGATTAAACGTCATTATTTTTACTTACCTAAGACAAGTGACCTTAGCCTGTTAGCCATATAACATGTAATCGACTCATTCCCACTGATGTAATGAAACATCATTACCCAGAACAATCAGAGTTATCCGCCCGTCACTAGCCCACTAGGTGGCGTGACCTGTCATCCAATTAAATTCATTCACAATACCTAGGAGTCCCAATTAACGACGGATATGTAAGAGGGGAGGCGGGCGGGAGTGACGACGGTCACTTGTCTACGGTAAGTAAAAATAATGACGTTTAATCAAAAACGTACTATTATTTAGTTACTAACCTCCGACAAGTGACCTTAGCCTGATACAACTGTAGGTGGCGTGTAGCATTCGTCGCGTTCAGCGATAACTCTCAAGATTGATCTGAGGATCGGCGACCCAGCGAGCGACCGTTCTAAATGGGCCATTGTCTGACTCCTCGAGGTCGACGACCCCTAATTAAAACACCACAAAACACTATAAACTGTTAAAATAATAGAATTTTATTTCAAAGTGTAAGATGTCCACCTCGACGAGTGAGGCGTCATCATCGTGGATGGTTGCGCCCCCTACCCGGGGGAGCCCCCGTGGTCCGCTGCTGTGCAAATACCTGCACCCCTAGACGGGCTACGCCCTCCAGGTCCTCCGTGGAGACATCGCGCAGATAGTGGTTGGCGAACACCAAGTCCGACTTCCAGAAGCAGCCGGCCATGATGTCCGCCACTGACAGATTGCTGTGAAGGGCCATAGTCGCCGATATGGCCCTGATCTCGTGTGGGTTTGTCCGCGCCGGCGCCGGCAGCCCGACCGCCTTGTAGGCGTCCACCACCGCAGACCTGAGGTAGACCCCCAACTGCCTCTTGTCAATCTCCTTTGAGCTCGTCTGGGAGTGGGGCAAAAAGAGCCTGCGCCTCCCCTGTCTCAGTGTCCTCGTCTTCTCCACATAGACGCGTAGAGCGCGCACGGGACAGAGGCTCGATAGCCGGGGAGATTGACGGCAGTGTGAAGGTCCTCCCACGTTTGTCAGCGCCTTGGTTCTTGCACAGGAAGTCTGGCGCCAGTCCCAAGGTCGCTGACCCTCCATCTCTCACCTCTAACCTGAGCAAATCAGCTTGCAGAGCATGCAACTCTGATATCCTAGCCGCTGACCCCATTGCCACCAAGAAACACGTCTTAATGGTCAGACGCAGCAGCGTCGTGTCCGTCAGCGGCTCGTAGTGCTCAAATTTTTAGGTGATTCAACACTATTGCCAGATCCCATTCTGGCGGTCTCAGTTTGTGGCGGCCATCCACGTTTCTGTATGTCCTAATGAGCTCCTTTAGGACCGAGATATCCAATCCCGGATCCTTCTTGCGAAGGACGGACATAATGGCCGCGAGGTTCGTGTTGATGGAGGAGGCCTTAAGCCCCCTCACTGTGCGTAGGTGGACCAGGTAATCCGCGACCTGGGGCACCGTTATCGTGCGCACATCGAACCCCTTCCCTTCGCAAAAGGTCATAAAAGAAGCCCATTGAAAGTCATACAGCTTACGCGTGGATGACCGCTGCGAGGTTGCCACCGCGCTGGCCACCGCCTCCGAAAATCCTGCGCTCCTCATCCCGTCTTGGAGACAACCCAAGCGTGCAGATGAAGAACCTGCGGGTTCTCGTGCACCCGTTTGCTCGGGTTGCTCCTGAGAAGGTCCCACCTGGTCGGTAAGGGAACCGGCTCCTTAGCGCAGAGCCTCCGAAGGGGGACGTACCAGGGCCTCGCCGGCCACATCGGTGCGACCAGGAGCAGACGTAGCACTCTCGTCTCCTGGATTTTTGCTACCAACTGAGTCAGAATGGCAGGGGGGGGGGGGGGAAAGCGTAAGCGTCCATCCCCTCCCATCCTAACGCGAGCGCGTCTAATCCCCATGCCAGGGGGTCGGGTACGGGGGACACGTATACCGGCAGCTGGTGAATGAGCCGTGTCGCGAAGAGGTCGACATGCGGCCTCCCGAACTGGAGACAGATCGCCTCGAACACTCGAGGGTGCAACATCCACTCCGTAGAAGGAGGTTTGTCCGGGCGAGAGAGAGCGTCTGCAAGGACGTTCTTTGCTCCCGAGATGTACACCGCTCTGATTGAGATGTTGAGATTGTCTACCAGTTGAAACAGCTCCATCACCAGCTGTAAGAGTGATCCCGCTTTGGTCGATCCTTGCTTGTTGATCGACCAAGCTGCCGTCGAGCTGTCCGTGTGAACGCACAACACCTGGCTCTCAAAGCGGCTTGACCAATGGTCGATCGCCAGGCGTATGGCGTCCAACTCCAAGAAGTTGATGTGACGTCCGGCTTGCGCCGGCGACCACACGCCTGCCGCCTGCTCGATCCCCAGGTGCGCGCCCCACCCCTGCGTAGAGGCGTCCACGTACAGCTGGCTCCCGGCGGGGGGTTGCCGGAGGGGCACCCCCGCCAAGACATTGCTTCCGTCCTGCCACCATTGGAGGTGGTGAATGAGGTCCTGCGGCATCCTGATGTGATGGCCGCAGGATACCTCCCGCACGTGCCCATTCAGCACTACCTGGAGCTGTCGGAGGTGGAGCCTCCCCCTCCTAGTGTAATCTTGAGCTGAGGTCAAGAACCCTAGGAGGCGTTGCCACTGTCGGAGCGAGAGAGGCCCGCGACACGCCTGCGCTAGAAGTTCCCTGTAGCGCCCCATCCGCTCTTCCGTGACAAAGGCCTTGTCCTGAGTCGTGTCCAGTAAGACGCCTAGGAAGATGAGAGACGTCGTCGGTACTAGGTCCGACTTGTCTAGGTTGACAAGCCAACCCAGGCGCCTGAACAGAGCGATCACAAAGTCCCTTTGCCTGGCCAGAGCTGACGGGGAGCAGTGGCTCCCGAACCCGTCGTCCAGATACATCGCGAACTGGATGTCGTGCCTGTGAAGGAACTGGTCGATAGCCGCGTCCTTTGCCACGCTGTGACTTGTTGGGTGTCCTTTTGGGCGAGGGGCCGGCGTTGAAGTCGCTGCGACTCCTGCCTGGCCGGCCCCCCTCCCGAAAGGAAACCCCCCCCCCCCGGTCTTAGAGCCGGAGGGGGATTGCGCCGCGCCACCCTTGCACTTCTTCGGCGTTGTTACCGCCGAGGAGACCCTGCCACCTCCCGCTGCCAGGCGGTTGGTCAGCTCCTGTTGCTGGGTCTCCTGGCGGTGTCGCAGAGCTTCTGCCACTTGTCCGTCGCAGAGCGTCGGCGACGCTCCCCGAGCATTCCTAAGACGGGTGCGCATCTCCGCCGGGAGATTGGTGCGCGAGAGGAACCCGTCTCGTCTCAGGTTGGTGACTCCCGCCGAGATGCAGGAGGCACTCAGCATAATTTGGGCTAGGTTACCTGCCACGGAACCGAACCCTCTGTACAGTGCCTTCGCACCTTTCTCCATCCCCGCCTCCTTGGAGAAGGCGGCCATGGCCTGGCAGGAGTGGGCGACTGAGTTTGCCATGCCCAGGATACTCCTAGCCTCCTTGTCCAGGTGGGACCAGTGGCCGTCGGAGATCGAGTGCCCGACTCCTGGAGCTGCCACGCGCCTGATGTCCTCATCCAAGGCGGGAGGAGAAAGCATTATGGGTGAAGAGGCGACCGGGAGCCCCGCCCTTTGACGATCTGAGATCACCAAAGCCGGGACAAGACGGCCCGGCGCCGCTGATGACACGTGAGTGTCAAAATCCTTCCCAGCTGCCAGGAGGAGGCGGTGAGGCGGGAACCGCACGCTGCGGGGGTTCACCACCTCCTCCTCCTGACACAAGGTTTCGAGGCGGGCCTGCTTGGAGTATGAGCACTCCTCATCCACCTCCTGCAAAGTTACCTGGCACCAGTCAGCGATGGCTGCCATCCTCTCCGCCTGATCCGGCGCCTCCTCCTCGCGATTGCCGCCAGCCGAGGACAACGGAGGAACACGAGAGGGGGAACCCCCTTCGGTTCTGTCCTCCACCTGGCGAGGAAGGCACAGACGTGTCGGGCAGCGAGGAGGGGGGTGATACTAAAGTCACACGACGCCCTTTCCTAGCGGGAGGCGCCGAAGGAACGACAGCCTCGCGCCGATCCTGAGGGTCATTCGAAACGAATTCCCTCAACATTGTCCTGACGGACGCAAGGTCATCGTCCTTAAACGCATTGTGGTCGAAGGGAGGAGGCGTGGGCGCCTTGGAGCGCTTCTTAGCCTTCTTCACCTTCTTCCGACGCCCCCCGCGCCGTGGGGAGGCGTCTGTGAATGAGGTGTGCCCATCGGGAGACGAACCCAGCGGGGGGGAAGCGTCGGGCACACGTTCAAGACCCAGAGGGTCACGTAGTGACTGGTCCGAGCGCACGGACCCCACGTCCGACGCCAGGGAGGACGGGAAGTAAAACTCGCCGGCGTCCTCGGTGTCTGAGCGCTCAGGCGACCCTCGCGCGGTGCCTGTGGCGAAAGACGCACCCGGGGTGGGGCGTCTGGCCTTCCTGGAGCGCTGTTGCGACTCACTCTTCTGGATGGAAGAGCGGTAACGCTTGTGCTGCTCCCAGGTGAGGTCGGCGCACTCGACGCACCGATTATCCTCCGGGCAGGTATTCCTGCACAGGCGACAGACCACGTGAGGGTCGTAGCTTGCCGACTTCCTTGCTCCGCAGCGCCCGCAGAACCCCGCGTACGGGGATGCGGTGTCGCAAGGGATAAAATCCATGCCGCTCAAGCCTGCGACACAGACGAGACAGCAACTAGGCAAGGGGAGAGCGTCTGCCGCGCCTCGATCCAACAGTCACAAGCGACCAGCCAACACTTGAGCGTCTAGCGCTAAACCACTCAGACACGCAAGCGAGCACTCAGCTGTCCTGTGAACCTGTACGACTGGCACGCACCCGGCCCAACGCGTCAGTCGACTCTCTGCTCAGCCGCTTCCCTCGGCGGGAAACTCCCCTGAGTCCAAGAGGGAGAGACACAAAGGCGAGGCGGGGGCCCGATCGCACAAGCACACGTCCAACCAAACGCTCAAGCAAGCGCACGTCCAACTGGCAAGCGCCCGAAGCACCAAGCGCGACAAGTGCAAGCGACTGTCCAATCCAGGCGACAGCAAGCGCCGATCCACCAAGCGCGTGAACCTGTCCAACTCTAGCGCTAGAGGAGCGCGAGTCACCCGCGACGAGACACCAAGCGAAGGCGCCTGTCCAATCCTAGCGCTAGCAAGCGCAAGAGACACCAAGCGCAAGAGACACCAAGCGCAAGCGCCTGTCCAATCTCTGCGCCAGCAAGCGCACGAGACACTAAGCGCGTGGGTAGCGCAAGCGTCAGTCCCACCCCACCGGCAACAAGCGCCTCGCCCCAGGCGAAGCGTGCGCGACAAGGAGATAGAGAGAGCGACGGCCCGTTGCTCGCCTAGCACGTGCAGCACGAGCGAATCGACAGCACGTGCTACAGCCTGCCACTAAGTTGACACCACGCTGTGTCAACTAAAAACTCTCAATACACAGTATTCCACCACGGGGGCTGAATACCCTGCAAAGAGACAGATAGACAGACCAAAAGGGAAAAGGAACAAGAATAAAGTAAGTCAACAAACAACAAAACATGTTAAATAGCTCAATACAATCGGGAGAGATACAGAAAACACGTCTGCACAATACCGACTCTGTAATGTGAATGAATTTAATTGGATGACAGGTCACGCCACCTAGTGGGCTAGTGACGGGCGGATAACTCTGATTGTTCTGGGTAATGATGTTTCATTACATCAGTGGGAATGAGTCGATTACATGTTATATGGCTAACAGGCTAAGATCACTTGTCGGAGGTTAGTAACTAAATAATCGTTGTTTTACTGTGCTTGTTTTGACCAAATGATAGAAGTAATGACAAACCCTGACACAGTCGATTTCACCTTTGATGATATGTTTCATTTATCAGAAGTTTCACTTTCTGGCGTTATGGATGCTAAAGAAATTAACATACATCCAAGCTGTAATATTGTTATAAAACACTCTACCAGTAAAAATATTTCTCTCCCTCGAAAAAATGTCACTTTATAGTCTAACAATATTTGCTTCGTATCATTCAATGATATCTAATACTTTCAACAAAGTTAAACATTTTGCTATGTCATACACATATTGTCATTTTAAATCCTGGTCTGTCCTCATACACTTTAGATGATGAGAGTTACAACTGAAAAATTTTGATATGTTCCTTCAAATGTTCTGTAACATACAGTTTGTTCCCGAGTACACATACTCCCCGTGGTCCAGCAATCCCATCTTGTCCAGTCAGCAGATCTCTCACATACTCCCCTCTCTCTGTCAGCTGGACGATCTTGTTGTTACTCCAATCAGCCACGATAACAGAACCAGTGTCTGTAGTTGTAACCCCATCACCTCTCAGCTTGTATGTGTACACGACCTCACCTTGCTGTGTTAGACAGTAGACAGAACCTGATCTATTATCTGTCACTACAATGTGACCCTGACGCGTTGTACACATGTCGTATGGTCCCTGTATCAGCTGCTGACCAGTGCTGGGTGTGATCACAGATCTCAGGACTCTCCCTGACAGATCCAGGACGTCAATACTAGAAGGGGCATCACAACCTGCAGCCAGAGTCGTATCACTGAGAGTGGTCAGACATCTGTACTTCTTCTTTGTTTTCATTGAGGAAACCAGTACTGGGTCAGGAGTCAGCTTGATCAGTTCAATACTTTTGTGTGTGAAGTGTGATACAGCTACTCTGTCCTGGCCTATCTTTGTTAATCTAGCTGGGCTGTCAGGAAGTTTGAGAGATGTGCAGCGAGGTTTGCTTCGCTTTGTGTAACAGGACTTTACACTATGGTTGTTAAAGTCAGTAATAACCAGTGTGTCTTTGCCGCCGATATTCAATACTTCAATGTCCATTGCAAATTGAGAATGTGTATCATTCTTTGTTTTAGAACTGACTGTAGATAGAAGTTTAGGTACCGTTGTTCCAGTACTGACTGTAGAGAGAAGTTTAGGTACCGTTGTTCCAGTACTGACTGAAGGGAGAAGTTTAGGTACCGTTGTTCCAGTACTGACTGAAGGGAGAAGTTTAGGTACTGTTGTTCCAGTACTGACTGTAGGTAGAAGTTTAGGTGCCGTTGTTCCAGTACTGACTGAAGGGAGAAGTTTAGGTACCGTTGTTCCAGTACTGACTGTAGGGAGAAGTTTAGGTACTGTTGTTCCAGTACTGACTGTAGAGAGAAGTTTAGGTACTGTTGTTCCAGTACTAACTGTAGGGAGAAGTTTAGGTACTGTTGTTCCAGTACTGACTGAAGGGAGAAGTTTAGGTGCCGTTTTTCCTGTACTGACTGTAGAGAGAAGTTTAGGTACCGTTGTTCGAGTACTGACTGTAGGGAGAAGTTTTGTATACTGTAGATTTGGTGTGTCTTCAACATACTTTAAATGACCAAGTTGTAAAGATTGATCAAGTTGATCCTCATCCAGATGTTTCTCAAAAAAAATATTTTTCGCTCGGTCTTCTTGTGTTTCATCTCTCTGTATTTCAGCAGTTATCTCCCCTGATTGACACAGTATGTACATTCCATACATATCCATAGGACTGTTAGACTGCAGGACCTGTTTGATAAATTCCGTTTTCTGTTGATATGTTTGCAGGTCAATTTCTCCAGACTTTATCTGACTTCTCAGTTGTCCAGTCTGCTTCTCAGTGAATGTGTCTAGTTCATCCAAGAGTTTCTTCTCCTTTCTTCTGATCAGATCCACGGCCAGCCGACTGACTCTTCTGATCTCTAACTGCAGAGAGGATTTATGTTGTGTGCTTTCCTCCACTTGTGATCTCCTTCTCTGCAAAGTGTTTTCTGCCTGTTGTATATGAGAGTTGATTTGATCACTATTCTGCTGTAGTACTTGTTTCATTTCTGGAATCATTGATTCAAGTGTGACAACAGAGTGACATTTCCTGTGGTAGACGATACAGCATTTCTGGCAAACATCTTTCTGACAATCTTTGCAGCAAACTTCAACCAAACAGTTGTGTTCCTTGCATATGAATTTGCGTTTCTTGAGTTGTGGAGTTGATCCAGCCCCTAGAGGTGAAATCACGTGACCTGATGATACAGGAGTGGCTTGATGAATTGTAGCACAGGCTTCACACAACAGGTTGTCGCAATCTTCACAAATAGATTTGGCCTGTGTTGTCTTCCCAATCTGCCGTCAGGTGAAGCAACAATTTTCCAAAGGATCTGAAAATGTACACAATATTAAGTATAGCAGATGCAGGACATTTGAAAGCTTAAAGTGTAAACCACGTAGATGATACAAAGTCAAGTTGGTGTAGGTGATTAAGTTTATTTGAAACTATTCCTTACAATACAAATGTAAATATATTATCAAACAACATAATTACCTGAACTCCCTTAAGCTTGACACATAAATACTTTTCACTTGAATTCTTTGAGTCAAAATATTGTAAAACTTAACCTTTCAGGTGAGTGTATGAAATTCATTCTTTTTAAACTATTGCCTTATATAGGGCATCTAAATATATGAACTAACAATATTATTACCTGAACTCCCCTGGGACGAAAAAGTGTCAAGAAGACCTTGTATGAGGAAACTTGGCTTAAACTGTTGAGACCATTGATCCACTGGTTCTTGAGGTCGAGGAACTTTGGTCATCTGACGGCAGTTTGGACACAAGATAGATTTAGCACTGATGGCCTCCCTGCGAGTCTTTGTGTATCGAGTTAAACACACTTTACAGAAAGTATGCTGACACCCGATGGTGCAGGGGTCTTTGAATATCTCTGTGCAGATGTTGCATGAGAGAAAGTTTTCGTGTAATGTTGAAAGTGCGTTTTCCATCTGGAATCAGAAAAAGGATTAATTTGCAGGTGTGATTGGTGTTGGTTCGGGTGAGTTTGACGATAGTTATTGGGTTAGGAAGGATGGTATTGATGATGGGGTAGGTAATGTGCTGGATGGTTTGATGGTGGGATGGTGATGGGCAGTAGGATGGTACGACAGGTGGTACTGGTGGTGAGATAGTCACGAGGCTAATTTTTGGATGGTGGAGTGGTTTTTATCCCCCGCAACAACAAAGTTGCGGGGGGTATTAAAGTGGGAAGCGTCCGTCCGCCCGCCGTCCGTCCGTCTGTTACACTTTGTGTCCTGCTCATAACTTTGTAACTAATAAACCATTTCTATTGAAATTTGTCATGGATTTGAAGAAACGTGTAATAATGTGTCATGTGAAACACTTTTCTGAAAATTTACATAAAATATTAAGATATTCGAGAAAAAGTGGTAAATTTGTAAGAAATCTGTTAAAAGTCCCGTCCGGCTCACAACTTCTAAACTAATCATCACATTTTGATCAAATTTGGATATGGAGATACATAATCATATGAAGGTGTGTCATGAAGAACAATTTTGAAAATATTTTAATAAAATTTGCCTTTTTGGCAAAAATGAGGACTCTGTTGGAAAACTGTTACAAGTCCTGTCCGGCTCACAACTTCTAAACTAATCATCACATATTGATCAAATTTGATATGGAGATACATAATCATATATGAAGGTGTGTCATGAAGAACAATTTTGATTTTTTTTGGGGTAAAATTTTGCTTTTTTGGCAAAAATGAGGACTCGTTTGGAAAACTGTTACAAGTCCTGTCCGGCTCACAACTTCTAAACTAATCATCACATATTGATCAAATTTGATATGGAGATACATAATCATATATAAAGGTGTGTCATGAAGAACAATTTTGAATTTTTTTGGGGTAAAATTTTGCCTTTTTTGGCAAAAATGAGGACTCGTTTGGAAAACTGTTACAAGTCCTGTCCGGCTCACAACTTCTAAACTAATCATCACATATTGATCAAATTTGGATATGGAGATACATAATCATATGAAGGTGTGTCATGAAGAACAATTTTGAAAATACTTTTGTAAAATTTTGCCTTTTTTGGGGAAAAAATGAGGACTTTGTTGGAAAAGTGTTACAAGTCCTGTCCGGCTCACAACTTCTAAACTTATCATCACATTTGCATCATATTTGATATGAAGATACATAGAGAATACTAAACGAATGGTAATCTGATAACATTTTTAAGCAACGAGTGTATAGAATTCGTATCAGACGAACGAAAGTGAATCTGATATCAAATTCTATTCAAGAGTTGCTTAAAAATGTTATCACATTACCATGAGTTTAGTATTTTATTTATTACTCAACCCTCATATCAATATTTAACAAATCGTCAAAATAATAATCAGCTGACTTGGAACAGTCGGGGAAACCAGCGTATGAATCCAAATAACATTTTTTGGATGTTTACACATGTTTACGCCTATAAACATGATACAAAGTATATTTGTGAATATTATCAATTTCATTATCAAAAGATGCATTGATAAAATAAACACTAAGAAGCAACGAAAACTGTCAACACATCATGCATTCACAAAGTGACGTCATCAGATCGTCAAGTGACGTCATCGGAATGTGTCCTGTTTTTAGGTCACGTTATGTAGGCGAACAGTTTCAACGGCAGCGATTGATTGATTGATTGCATTGCCATGAGTTACTGAATGTGTTGATAGGAATCGGGAGATAGAACTTGTGTAAAGGTATTTACACGATAACATGTTCGGATTGTGTGCTTGTTGAAGGGAACGGTTATGATGGCATCGAAGCAAGTAAACAGTCGAAGCTCCATGTTAATGTTACGGTAGGCTGAGGTGGCAACACCGCTTGTGACGGCACAGAAGGTGGACAAGTGATCAAGGGAAGGATTGATTTGTGCTGGGTAGCAAAAAGATAAAAACCGCTAAGATAATATTCTTTCACATTAATTAACAGTTTGTTGAGAATGTAAAATTTGACAGTCGCCACTTATGAGTCACGTGATTGGACAATGTCATGTGACGTTCAAAAGTAGTTCCGTTTCTTTGCACGAGATGGTAACACACATGTGTGTTACCAACTCATTGTTATCAAATGAGTGATCTCATCACGGTTGAGTAATAAATAATAATCTTAAGGTGTGTCATGAAGAACAATTTTGAAAATATGTTTGTTTACATATGATCAAATTGATCTTTCAGATTCTAATACATGAATTTATTTGTTTGATTTTAATTGTGTCTGTTTACTAGAATTATGCCCAACAGTGAACATAAAGTTGGTATCATTTAGTTTTTTGATAAGAACAGTTTCCTTCATATCCTGGAAATTTTTTGTTATTTTGTGTGACAAAAAATTAATCAGCAATATGATAAGGAAAACCTATATACATGTGCAATTTGCGGGGGATATAGCTCGACCATGTCAGCTGCTTGTTATTATTGGATTGATAGTTGATGTGACGAATGGTGGGTTGGAAAAATAGTATGTGTATTTGGTGACAAAAAATTAATCAGCAATATGATAAGGAAAACCTATATACATGTGCAATTTGCGGGGGATATAGCTCGACCATGTCAGCTGCTTGTTATTATTGGATTGATAGTTGATGTGACGAATGGTGGGTTGGAAAAATAGTATGTGTATTTGGTGACGGTTTGTAGGGTAGGTGTTGTGGCGGATTGTGGGAAAGGTGATGTGGTGGTTGGTTGGGCAGGTTGTGTGGTAGGGTAGATGGTGGTTAAGAGGAGTTTGGTGGTGTAGGTGGTTTGGTGGTTGGTTGGGGAGGTGATGTGGTGTGGCGGTTGGTGGGGTATGTGATGGGGTTGTTGGTTGGCTCATACACAAGAATGTGAGACATTCGCAAGGGACGCAACTCGTACCCGTAATTAAAGCGCTATAAAATCCCTACAAGGGCCATAACTTTTTTAACCTTGTTGAACAACAAGAAAATTCTTTAGTAGGCTCCCCGTTGTGACCCAAACATAGTAGAGAGCATGAGGTATTATATAATTCCATTTATCCAATGGGCGGCATATTTTCCTTTGATCTTTTCGCAATGGTAAATCATGTACCAAGAAAACTCGAGCTGATATCTATTACGTCACGAAAATATTACCACAGTTATTTCCGACATGCTTATTCGACAATCATGAAGGAGAGAGGCAGCTTGAGGGCGGAGCTAGCAATATCTGGCCGACGACCTTGAGAAAGTTCAACATTGTTGCAAATTCAGACATGTAGGCCAAGATCAAAGAAATTCGGTGGCAGAACTTTTCGTTCATTAAAAGTTAACCACTATCACAAATAATTTACGAAAAGGACCAAAATAATTCGGTGAAAACAAACAATTCATGAAATTTAGAGCACTGGTTATAAAACTTACATTTCCAATTAAATGAAATACATCTTCAGAAAAAAAATAGTGTTACCTTATTTTAGTAAATACAAGTTGCATATGCCTGCTTAGATGAGAGAAGGCCAGGTCATCCAAAAACCATCTATTTATCATTTCAAATTTTAGAAGGAAAAAGGATCATTCCGACATTCGTCGCTGGACGATTTCTTCAGACTGATCTAAAAGATGATCATGCACGGAGTGTTGATGTCGGATGAAAGGTCGCAAGACGTTTCCCATTGGATAAAACAGATACATGATTGACACACGGGGCGTATACGAAATATCAGCTTGCTATCACTCACTCGGGGGCTCCGCCCCCTTGTGAGATGATAGCTCGCTGATATTTCGTATACACCCCTTGTGTCATCATGTATCTATTACGTGTCAGGGTCGGTGGTCTTACTGATTATTGTTAAAGTAAACATTCCCCATGCTGCAACACAACTTGTTATTGACACAAATTTATTTGTTATTTTGGAAGAAATAGCTTAAATGCTTTTGTATCCCTATATCAAGTTTTACCATAATCTAAAAAAATATCAATATTCCTTATATAGTTCTCAACAAAAAATCACTATGAAACTGAACTGTACATTCCTTAACATATTTTATCAGGTTATAATTTACGTATGACTTTGTTTATGTTTGCACTACTATTTGCGTAAAATGTGGTGTATGCTAGTCTGTTTGCAGTTAGGACCAAAACAATTTAGTTTTAACACATACTGGATCATATGGAAACGATTCCAAATCTAAGAAAAATACTTAATTATGTGAAATAAAAATGTTAAACATTGTTGGATAACTACGATAACTTTGTGTGCAAGCCTAGATACAACTGAAGGAGGGCGTTATTGAGTGTTTCTCGTCAAATGTACACATTGTTGACGGTTATACTTGGCTTTACTCGACTAAAATGTGTTTGAAAATGCCCTAGTATTTATCGTTGATTAACAAACAATAAGTATATATAATCTAATAGTGACCGTGAACAGCTTTGATTGATGCATGTTCTATTGAATTGTCGAATTGATGATGTGATTGATCTTATGTTGTGTGATTATATATATTTTTCAAAACTCTGAAAGATTTCATACAATGTAACCTTTCCATGAAATATTGGAACATGTTGGAATGCTAATGTTTTCTATTTGTAAGGAAACAAAATGCTTTCTTAAACGCCAAATCCAGTTTGAACACATTTATTGTGATTTAATGATGATTGTCATACAACTCATACATATTCGAGCATGTACAATATATACTGTTGTAACAAACGATGATGCTTTATTGCAACTGTTATTAGAAGATATAAAAAATATTAATGAAAGAATTAATGGCAAAACATGTTTGGTAAATAGTTGATTCTTTAATGTTGCCTTAAAATCGTGTGTTAAAAACATTGGCAATCAGGACTTACAATCACAAAACTAATCTACATCTATAAGTGCATCCTTTGTCCCCGGTCTATCCTTTCTAGGAAACAGATGTTTCTCGTGATTCAGGCCATTGTTGTGAGATTACGTTGTAGGTCAGATCATAACCATTGCTTTTCCTTGTCGCTTTATACAATCATCCACAGTGAAATGAAGTAACTTG
Organism: Steromphala cineraria; assembly: GCA_916613615.1. Lineage (NCBI taxonomy): Eukaryota > Metazoa > Mollusca > Gastropoda > Trochida > Trochidae > Steromphala > Steromphala cineraria. The sequence continues at coordinate 69,321,819 of OU744726.1, read as the reverse complement.
ATTACTTAAGTACTCTTAATGTGTTTTTTTCTCAATTGACGATAAGGTCAACATTACAACGACTTTGAAAACATGCATATTGATGTTCTAAATTGATTTGCATATTCAATGTAAAAATAAATTGAAATATGGAAAAGTTTAGTTTTTAAATTTGATGATATTTATCAATTTTAAGAAGTAAATCACTTGTTTGAATGTCATATATTCCAAAGTCAATAGCATTATATCGGCCTATGCACACCCGTAATATCCTTAATACATAATGGGTTACATATGGGTTAAATGTTTGTGTGCCAGTTGTAACTGTTTAAACCTTGTCATATTAATACATTTTTAAAAGTGAATTTATGTATAAATGCTAAATATAGAGAGAGTGAGTTTATTGCAGTAAAGGGGCCACCGGCCCATTATATATGTACATGGGTTATAGAATAAGTTGGCTGAAGCGCCATAAAATATACAGATAGTGTATGATGCAGTTATATTATGGACATGAGGCATCAGGGTGATGTAAGAAAAGTAGCACGTTTCTTTTGTGCTTGGAAAATATATTTAGCCAGATTATTAAGTACAATGCTATCTTGGGACATGAATAATAAGTTAAGTTTAGTATCAGATGGGAAAACATAATAGTACTCTTGCAAAAGACATGTTCGGAGGTTATGATAGAAAGGGCATTCAAGACAGAAATGTAATTCTGATTCAACATTGGGTCTAACACAGAATGGGCAAAGACGATCTTAACGGTCAAGTTTTAAACGCCTGTCATATTCAATCATTAGGTCATGGTTGGAACAGCGGAATTTACATAGAGCAGTGCAATAAGCTTTAACCTTTACCACGCTGAGATACATTTCTTCATGGGAATAGAATTTAATTTGTCTGTACAACTTTAGTTTTGAATATTTAGAAAGGTCTGAAAACCAATTTTGAATATCAATATCAATGCACCGCTGTTTAAAATCAAATAAAAACTGTTGGACATTCACAATATGCTGGTCCATCCACACCTGTCCAAAACCATAGGTAAATAATAACTTTTTGACTTTAAGTGCCCAGCAATCAATATCCTTTTCAGCTAAACTAAACTGATATCTATACACGTTATACAAAATTTCATTCTCTGTTTGACTAATACATCTTATCCAATATTTCACTATTCTAATATATTTATTAACATTTAAAGAGTATCGACCAAGTTCACCACGAGCTACTATGTTAGGTGTAGTAACAGAAAGCCTGAGTATTTGTTTACAAAACTTATCCTGAACATGAAGAATATTCGGCGATGAATGGAATACCCATACTTCAGCACCGTAAAGCAAAATAGGTAGAACTTTAACGTCAAATATATGCAACAAGACTTTCAATGGTAAACTATAGAAATTATGAACTGATGATCGAACAAGTGACAAAACCTTCGAAGCCTGATCTGCTAGTATTTTCTGCGAGATATGACAGCTACCTGAATTCGAAAAGTGAACACCTAGATACTTATAAGAAGAAACAATTTCCATGACCTCACCATTTAAAAAGAACTTCTCGTATTTCCTTAGTCTACCAGCTTATCTAAATACAATGATTTTGCTTTTATCAATATTAATTTTGAGCTCTATTTTTGACAATATATATTGAGTCTGTTAATTCTTTTTTTGGAGTCCAAGGGGTGTACTATCAAACAAAACAATAACATCTGCAAAAAGCAAAATAAACAACTCTATGAAGTCTAGACTGATACATCTTTGACCTTCTGAGGCTAAGAATTCAACCAAGTCATTAATGAAGAATGAGAATAAGAAGGGCGATAACTGACAGCCTTGACGCACACCAAATGCGCAATCAAAAAAAGTAGTGTAACCCCTTTCAAGCGAGACACATGATTTCACATTTGCATACATATTTTTAAATAAATTATACATTCTACCTTTAACATTGCCAAACCAGAGTTATACAAAAGACTTGTCCTATCCACAGAATCAAATGCTGCCTTCAAATCTATGAATGCACAGTAAAGGCGACCTTTATATAACGAGAGATATTTACTAATAACTGTATGAAGGATAAATATATTGTCTGATGTACGAAATCCATGTCTAAAGCCCGCCTGTTCGGGAGTAAAAAACTGTTCCTGTTCAGCCCATATAGATAACCTGTTGCTAATAACCTTGGCAAAAAATTTCCCCGAGACTTCCAACAATGTAATTGGTCGATAATTAGATGGTAAACTAGTAGAACCCTTCTTATGTACAGGTAATATCACCCCTAAAGTCCATTCAGATGGATAGATGCCCGAAAATAAAATTTCATTAAACAAAAACTGTAGCATATGTATACAATATTCTGGAGCATATTTAAAGAATTCAATACTAATACCACTGAAACCTGGGGCCTTGCCAGACTGCATTGCCGAAATGGCATCCATAACCTCCTGGAAAGATATTTCCCTATCAAGTACATCATCGTCAACCGTCGACAGGACAAGCTCTTCATTGATGGAATCAACGTAAGATCTCACAAAGTCATAGAACTCACTTTCCTCCTCTGCTATAACAATACCTTTAGACAAATTCTCAAAATAATCAGTCCATTCAGAAGGATTAATATTATATATGGCTAAATCCCACATTCGTCGACCTATCTTTAAGAGTTTTCCAAAATAATTTATTATTGTTTTCATACAAGGCATTATTAAGCCTATCCACAAAACTTTGAAACTCAAGGGATCTTTTAGATGCACAAAGCTGTCTATAACACGTCCACGCCTCTATGTATAGCTGTCTATCATCATTACCGTTACTAGCATGAAATGCACGGAGAAATCGACGAGCCTTACGCCGAGCCAGATCACATTCCTTATCCCACCAGTTACTTCCCTTACTAAGATGACAACCTCTATTAACAACTTTCTTGCAATGATCAGCACAAGACTGCATTATAGAGTGAAATAGACTCAGAGCTTGGGATAAATCACCATTGTTTACAAACAAATAAAACTGCTCCAATATATATATAAATATATATATATATAAAAACTTTCTATATCTACAAATCTGTCGTAACATTTATATAATGGCAATACATTTTTACATAAAGATTTTTTAAGTGTTATTCTACTGTTCAAAAGTTGTGGAAATAACTTACATGTTACATGTAATGTCCGTCTGTTGGACATTCATATTCAAAGATCGAATACTGCCATCCCTCCTGATGCAGACAATAACAGCATCACCTTACATCTCTATCCACACACTTGACCAGCATGAAGCTTGTCTCAAATTGTTCTCTGTAACTCATATGTCCACCATATGTTGAGAATGATCCAACTGACCAAGGCTTAGGGCCAGTGATTAAAAGGAAGAAACTCAGCAAGGTCAATTTCTTGCCTATATTTCTAAATTATACCATTTTTGTTTCTTCTCGCGCAACTTCAGTTTTCATCACAAACTGCATGTTTAAGGCTCATCATATTCACAAGTACGTCTTGTTTGGGACTTGAGGTTGAATGGGTTTGAAGAACGTATATATTTTGGGATAATCCGCATCGAAAAAAGGAAAAAATCGTTTCAATGTCCTGTTACATGATCAAATGTACTAGGCAGGACATGGATATTTGTTTTATAAATGGGAACACCAATATTCAAGTGAAAAATATGTAAAAAATATCACAATATAGCCAGGAAATTGAATTTAGAGAATTGACGTTGGATGGCATCCTAGCCATAAGCACCGAGTTAACGCAGACATTTTAAAATCGATCCTTCAGTAATTATCATCATGTCACGCATCACTTATTTCACCGCCAGCGTAAGGCTATGTCCAAGATATTTGGTCATGTAGGTGATGTGGCGGTTGGTGGGGTAGGTGGTTTGGCGGTTGGTTTGGTAGGTGATGTGGCGGTTGGTGGGGTAGGTGGTTTGGCGGTTGGTTGGGTAGGTGATGTGGCGATTGGTTTGGTAGGTGATGTGGTTGGTGGTGGTTAAGAGGCGTTTGGTTGGGTAGGTGGTTTGGCGTTTGGTGGGGGTGGTGGTTAGGCGTTTGGTTGGGTAGGTGGTTTGGCGGTTGGTGGGGTAGGTGATGTGGTAGGTGATGGGGTAAGTAATGTGATGGAGGTTATGTGGCGAGTGATGGGGGAGGTAATGTTGCAGGTGGTTTTGTATGTGATAAGGCAGGTAGTTAGGAAGTTGCGCTGTGTGGGGTAGGTGATGAGGTGGGTGGTGGAAGAAGTAATGTTGCGGCGTGGTGGATTAGGTGATGTGCGGTTGGTGGGGTAGGTGGTTTGGCGGTTGGTTGGGTAGGTGATGTGGCGGTTGGTTGGGTAGGTGATGTGGCGGTTGGTTGGGTAGGTGATGTGGCGTTTGGTGGGGTAGGTGATGTGGCGATTGGTTGGGTAGGTGATGTGGTTGGTGGTGGTTAAGAGGCGTTTTGTTGGGTAGGTGGTTTGGCGTTTGGTGGGGGTGGTGGTTAGGCGTTTTGTTGGGTAGGTGGTTTGGCGTTTGGTGGGGGTGGTGGTTAGGCGTTTGGTTGGGTAGGTGGTTTGGCGGTTGGTGGGGTAGGTGATGTGGCAGGTGATGGGGTAAGTAATGTGATGGAGGTTATGTGGCGAGTGATGGGGGAGGTAATGTTGCAGGTGGTTTTGTATGTGATAAGGCAGGTAGTTAGGAAGTTGCGCTGTGTGGGGAAGGTGATGAGGTGGGTGGTGGAAGAAGTAATGTTGCGGCGTGGTGGATTAGGTGATGTGCGGTTAGTGGGGGAGATCATGTGGCGGGTGGTGGGGGAGATTATGTGCAGGTGGTGGGGGAGATTATGTGCAGGTGGTAAAATAAAAGTACTTTGGCTATTTTAAATATACTTCTATTAAGCTATGATGCATATCAACTACTTGACACACAGCGCATAACTTGTTTTAGCCTGTCAAGCTTGCCAAGAGATCAGCCTGTTTTCGTTTCACTATCACTGCAGTAATCCTGCTGTTCCTTCTCCTCCCTGCAGTAATCACTGTGCGTTAACCGATGACCGTAACTTTAGTTACGATCATCCAAACATGGCGGCAGGTAATACGCTTCGGAACTTACACGCGATATTCTAGTTGTTTTGATACATTCAGATAAATTCAATAATGCGCTTAGATGCAGGTTGACGTAGAGACGAGATTCTAAAAATATTGCCTTTTATAATTACATATTAATGTAGATATTAAAGTATGAAACATCGGGCATGATGACGGTAACTGGAAAATCATAAATGAGAATGATAACAGTAACTGAAAAGGATAGATGACGGTAACTGCATACGGTAAAGTAATAACATGTGTATTTCTAGTACTCACGGAAATAGAAATAACATGTTTTTTGTCGATTATTTCTTTATTTGAAACTATCTGGATATTTGTATATTTAATACTATTCATTTACAATGGTTTTTCCCAACTTTTGTTTCAGACACTTTTTGTAAAATCCCCCGAAATATATGAATTTACAGAAGAGAAAACCGTGTTCTTGTCACGCCTCAAACTTATTTTAAAGTCGAAATGTATGTTTCTGATGCAAGCTGAAGTATGTAAATGTAATGTATCTGTAATCTCAGTACCGACCACTAAAATACATTGTTTAAGAGACACAGAGTATGTTGATAGGATCACATATGTCAAATTTTGAAATCGATGTTATTACATCGGGAACCACTAACTGTTACTGAAAATAACAAGTTAAAGGTCAATCAGTACATAAGAGCGAAAATACAGCCATTCAAAGTCGGGATTTTGATCGAAAACCGGACAATGTGGCTCGAGTGGCGCGCGCAAATTCGCCAAACGTAATTTTGAAACCTTGTCATAAGCTGACAGGAAGATATATTCGATTCGATAGTGTTTATTAGTTATTGTTACTAATAGGTAGATTAATTGGATGCATTATTTCGAATATCAAACGTATTTGAGATGTTTTCTTGATTTTTCCATAAAATCAATCATTTTAGAGATATGGTGCATCAATGGATATATTTGCAAGTCCAGTGATGAGATATGAACTTCAATCAGCATATTAGATATTTTGTAGCTTATCAAAACCAAATAAAATTTTAAGAAAGATACTCTGTATCACTTTAATGTACAATAATTTTATATATTATGTCCTCTACCATTCCTATCTTCTACGATTTACAAATTTATAAAATAATTGAAAATTACGTTTTTTTCTGTAAATTTGCAGACATAGACGCGTGTTACACACTACTATTCTAACGAGTTCATTCATAACTTCTGTTAACAATTGCAGAGTTGCTGTGGCAACGCACGTGCAACTGCAAATTCAGGTGAAAAGAGCGTTGCAGGTTTATTGTTTCACGCATTGCTGAGAGTGACGTAAGACATAGCAGGTTTCAAAATTTATTGACATAGGCAATTTAAAGTATATTTTTGCAATGATTTCAAAAGACCTAGTTGGGAAAAACTTAGTTATTTGAACATCTGTAAGAATTACTTACATTAGTCGAGTAATATAAAAATACACGCCAAAAACTATTTTATTTGTAATTCCGTGAGTACTTTAGCGTGTAGGAAATAGCGAATATTCACATGGAAGAGGTTACAGAGGGTAATGAAAGTTGGAATCACCAGCTGATCATCTGATAACCTGTGTAATGATTTGTATTGTTGGGTTTTTTGTATTTTGGAAGCACTAAACAACGTTCTGGACAAAGCAATGCAGGCATCTTTTTTAAGAAATATATTACACTATTTTTATGTTGTTACCAGCACTGTATAAATCTTTAATTCAAATGAATTTTATTTAAACATGATGCGGTTTTATTTTCTTATGATGTGTTTCAATTTGATTTTAGAGTTCTTTTGAAGTTGTGGGATAAGAAGATCTATATTAACAGCCGTTAGCAAAACATTCTCCCTGTTTGTTGATTGTTAAATTTTGAAAAATTAATTTTTAGCTCATCTGGCACAGGCCCGATGGGCTTATGGCATGGCATGGTGTCCGGCGTCCGTCCGTCCGTCCATCCGTCCGTCCGTAAACTTTGTGGAATTTCGACTTCTTCTCCCGAACCATAAGGCCTAGAAAGCTGAAACTTTGTGTACAGACTCCTTGGCTAGTGAGGATTAAAAATTGTAGCTTTGGTGGCCCTGTGACCCCAATAGGATCACAACTTTAAAAACCTATTTTCATCTTCTTCTCCAGTTCCAAAAGGACTAGAGAGTTAAAAATGATATGTGCAGACTCCTTGGACACTGGGGATTCTAATTTGTAACTTTGGTGACCCTGTGACCCCAAAAAGGGTCACAGGAGTCACAACCTTAAAAACCTATTTTCATCTTCTTCTCCAGTTCTAAAAGGACTAGAGAGTTGAAAATTATATGTGCAGACTCCTTGGCCAATGGGGATTCTTAATTGTAGATTTCGTGACCCCATGACCCAAAATAGGGTCACAGGGGTTACAACCTTAAAAACCTATTTTCATCTTCTTCTCCAGTTCTAAAAGGACAAGACAGTTGAAAATGATATGTGCAGACTCCTTGGCAAATGGGGGATTCTTAATTGTAGATTTCGTGACCCAATGACCCCAAAAAGGGTCACAGGGGTCACAACCTTAAAAACCTATTTTCATCTTCTTCTCCAGTTCTAAAAGGACTAGAGAGTTGAAAATGATATGTGCAGACTCCTTGGCCAATGGGGGATTCTTAATTGTAGATTTCGTGACCCCATGACCCCAAATAGGGTCACAGGGGTCACAACCTTAAAAACCTATTTTCATCTTCTTCTCCAGTTCTAAAAGGACTAGAGAGTTAAAAATGATATGTGCAGACTCCTTGTCCAATGGGGATTCTTAATTGTAGATTTCGTGACCCCATGACCCCAAATAGGGTCACAGGGGTCACAACCTTAAAAATCAATTCTCATCTTCTTCTCCAGTTCCAAAAGGACTAGAGAGTTAAAAATGATATGTGCAGACTCCTTGGACACTGGGGATTATAATTTGTAACTTTGGTGACCCTGTGACACCGAATAGGGTCACAGGGGTCACAACCTTAAAAACCTATTTTCATCTTCTTCTCAAGTTCCAAAAGGTCTAGAGAGTTAATAATGATATGTGCAGACTCCTTGGCCAATTGAGATTCTAATTTGTAACTTTGTTGACCCTGTGTAAATTATTAAGAACACGTAAAAAAAAATTAAGAATTCTTCCTGAAAATAATGTTTCAAGTATTTAAGGAAATCCATGGAAGTTCATTTTATCACTAGAAGGTGTTGATATTTTGACAAATAAAGGAAACCAATTAGAACTCCATATCAAGAGTTAAGATGACCCCGACCCAAACGGGGTTGCACTTATTTAAGCCCACTGTCTAATTACGGGTTTTACCTGTTTTGATTGAGAAACATGGGCTTAAAAACGAAATATGACTATAATATAAGGATATTTGTATTTTTATGAACATATGATTTCATGGGGCAGCAGCAAGATTTTAGGGGTAATATAAGGTGAAGCCCGGAAAACGAAAACAATGGCAATGTATTTAAACTAAATAAGGCCATAATAAATCAAATATATGATGTAAAGTTCAGCAATTGGCCTTTGCATTTCCCTTTTCTCACACAAAATAAATTAAATATGTTCACACAAAAATGGCCCAAAGGGAACCTTATATTTGTTCCCTCACTATGGATGATATGGGTTTGTCTAATGATAATTTTGACGCTATCAACATAATAAATTAAGCATCAACTAACAATTATCAGTGAAAAATTTAAATTTGAAATTTTCAACAAACTTTCTACTGTCCCTTTAAGTTTCAAAGTTGTTATACAAATTTCATCAATTATCAACCGCTGGGTATAGTCATTTCACAGAAGAGGGGAAAATATATAGCAAACGATTGAATAACTTGAGTGATTTGATCTTACACATTGTAATGTAGAATGATTTATGATATTAAATAAACTGGTGACCTTTATATTGATATTTGAAGGCAAACTCTCGCAATACACACATTTCAAAGTAATAAACTTTTCAATGTTTTATTTCAGCCATATGGCACGCATTCTGATTTTAAGCTTGCTATTGCCCTTGTGAAATGACATAAATACAATGAAAACAATTAAACGAGTAGTCATTGACAACAATGAGATGACATGATGCTTACAAACGGTGATATATAAAAGGAAATATATTTTGTATCTATACCAAAGGACGACGCGGATGTATGAATACTTATAACATTTGCTTTCGTCAAAAAATATATCTGTGTATTTCCTGTGTGCAGTAAAATACAAAGAGCTGGTTACAAACAGGAAGCTATGTAGTTTGAAACTTAAAAAAACGTCACTTAATTGGTTACTATCAGACTAGTATATGAATCATCTAGCTTTGTTTTTGTTCCGGTATCCCGGGGTGCAAATGTAATTCGACCCTTCTTTTCTGTGATTTTAGAGTATTTGAATCCTTTTGAACCTAGACTTTGTAAACTCTAAAGTATTGCGTCAAATCTTGTGAATGAGACCGGTTTAGAGTTTTATGCTATTCAGTGTCTTCATGTGAACCAGACTACATATCACAATGCGATTAATGTTCTCTGGCTAAAAAATCCAGGACAGTGGATGCTTGCCAGAAAATACAAGATTTTGTAAAACTATGGTTTAGCGAAATCGTTTCTAATTTGATTCAGGGTGAACGTTTTAAGATAGAATACTTATTAATAGATTATGACAACTATGTTCTTTATTTTAAATGTTTGTTTGATTCAATTATACATTTCAATGTTCGTAGTGAAATATGTTCTTGTTATTCGGTAACTTGACAGTTTAATTCTGAAATGAATCGTTTTCAAAATAAATATGCCAGCAATTTCGTCCAGAATTTTTTGTTATCTGAATTTAAGATTTAGATTGTTTATGTTGTTGAGTGAAGTTTAAAGGAATGAAATAAGTTATGTGGCTTCAAATGGGCACAAGTATAAGCAAACTCTTTCACCTGTAAATATTATACAAAAATATACCATCAACCTTCGTTTTGAATAACTAAAAATAATGTCCTTAAACGAGTGTTTTCATTAAAAGTTACACATACTGATCTAGGAAATGCTCAGTTACCGTCATCCTAACTATGACGAATATTTCAGTTACCGTCATCATCATGTTTCAGTTACCGTCATCATGTCCGATTTTTTACATTTGAATATCTTCATTAATATGCATTTACAAATGGAAATATTTTCAGATTCCCGTCTCCACGTCAACCTGCATCTAAGCGCATTATTGAATTTATCTGAATGTATCTGAACAACTAAAATATCGCGTGAAAAGTTCCGAAGCGTATTATCTGCCGCCATGTTGGGATGATCGTAACTAAAGTTACGGTAATCGGTTTACGCACAGTGAGTAATGCAAGCTCCAAACACTGTGTTAATGCTTGCAATGTCGATGCATAGACTTGTGAAGTTAGTGGAGGGAGGATATAGTAACAGCATGGGTAATAGATAGGTAAATTTGGATTTGAATTAATGACAAATATTATTATTTTATTCTAAACATGCTTTCAAGTCGGCGGTAAAAAATAAGACCCTTTTTTTACTAAAATTATTTCCCCACATTTCCATTTTTGTTTAGATCGGCGGATCCGCGTAAACCAATTTTTCAAAAATGTTGGGCCTAATAAGAAAGATTAAAATTAACTATAAAGGCAATACTATTTTAAAAACAACCTGCGTCTGGATTCATAAAATTCATGATAAGTATACTATTGCATTGTTCTGAAGGGTAAATCGTGTTAAATTCATTATTGTTCGACCTTTCCTAACATCCATAACCTTAAACTGTCTTAAACTATGTTACTTGTCACAGTTATTGAGATGTATGATATCGAAAATAAATATTTTTACAATGTTTCATAAGTATCAGGGTATATGTACGTCACACCTCCAAAACTGTTATTTTCATCGTTACATTTGTTTATTTACACACTATTTCCAGTATGTTTTTGGTTTAAATCTTCTTTATTCTCGTCTTTTATTCTTCCGTTCGCGTATATAAAAATATAAAGATACTGCTGTTAACAAGATTTAATTTCTGAACTATGAGTCAAGCTTAAACAGATACCATAATAAGAAAGTATTCTCACTGTGTACACCGGAACTAGCGAGGTGTACGGCGAAGAAATGTTGCTAGCGAGGAGCCGAAATCGGACATTAGGTAATATTTTACTTCATAACTTTCAAATAATCAACATCATGTGGTAATTTTCGCACACATACTTAGTAAAATGTATGTGCTTGTCATTCTGTATCCAAGGGACAGTAACAATGACAGTTGCGAGTAATGCTGTTGTTAGTAACATATTTGCTATCTCTGACTATGAACAGGATATGACATTAAATAGTTATGTCTCGGAAAGCTATTGACATGATAATAACATAGAAAAAGTTGATGAAACAGCGATGATTGCTTTTTAAGTGATCCCGTTTGCGATCACGCTCCTCGCTAGCAACATTTCTCCTCCGTACACCTCGCTAGTTCCTGTGTTCGGTTATACACAGTGATTCTGTCCTTTCTACCATTATAGAGCTTAGACGTATAGTCAACTCTGACCTCCATAACGCATGGTGATTGATTGACATTTTATATGATCAATTTCTTCAAAAACACAAATAACTTGTGCATAACATTTTAGGAGCATTTTCTCAAGATAACTTACAATCGAAAAATAATACTGGTCATTTAAACCCACTTTACATTTTACCTCACCAGATCGGGAACTGGGACCATTTTTCTGGAATTGCTGAGTTTAAAACAAATATAAACATAACAAATAAGATCTAGATAACATCTAAAAAATCCGAATTAATGGAACTTATTCATGGACTCTAGGAGTTGGTTTCAGTTGTTTTAGTATTAAGCCTCATCTAAAATGATTTTAAAACAAGGTTTTCTATTGAGGTGAAAACGGAGCTCCCGTTTTTCAATTATTATATATGTCAGGGACAAGGTATAGTACGAGTTAGCTCCCTTGATTCATGATTCAACACGTTTACCTCACAAGCTTAGAAGAAATCTGTATAGGTTAATGTCCGAGTAACTCTCCATTCCTAAACAATAATGGAGCCCAGGGCCCGATGCTCATTATGTAAAGGTTAAGGTACGAAGACGAGGATTTGGTGCCTGTAGATAGACCGCAGGGGGAGACGGGTAGGACAGATGGACCGCGGCCGAAGGCCAAGGTCTATCTGTCCTTCCCGACTCCCCCCTGCGGTCTATCTAGGGGCACCAAGACCTCGTCTGAGTACCTTAACCGGCTTATGAACTGAGAGAAGATTGATAATAAAACAAAAATATAGCAGTTCAAACATACACACACCCCTCTATAAAAATGAACTGGTCCAAATGACTTCATAGGTTTGTGACAGGATTTGGAAACCATTAATAACAATCGTTTTAAAACGAATTTTAGTTATGTGTTAAGTAATCAAAAGCTGAAAAAAATATTTTTCTTTAACATTACAAACAAAAAGTTGACAGTAAATATTAGTGTCATCATCAGGTGACGCAGCCGATCACGTGACATTGTGCCTGTGCATTTCGTGACAATTGTGCTTAATGCTGAAATGAACACGCTTGCACACTAAACTGCTCGACCAATGACAACATGATCAAAGTTATCCCAAACACAACACAATTTCAATAGTTACAAGACCTTTTGCAAATAAAACATATTGCTACATTAATAATAATAAAAATAAGTAATGCAGAAACTGGCAATTTTTAAAAGAGGCAATGAAATAGTGTAATCAATTGGTCATGAAAAAATCATTCTAACTTCAACTGGCTCCGTAGCCTAATGGTATGCACGTTTGGTTACACATCGAAAGGCCAGTTGTTCGATCCCCGACTTTCGAGTGATATTTTTGGAAAACTCTTGTGTTGTAAATTATATGAATTTTATAATGGGAAATGTTTGAGATTTGAAAAGAAATTAGTTTAAAATCTAATGTTGAGGTCTTTAAATCACAGATAGGCCTCATACGAGGTCTTTAAATCCTAGATAGACCTCAAACGAGGTCCGTAAGTTACAGATAGACCTGACTTGATGTAGCCAAGGTCCTACCTCCAGGTTACGGAACGGTGCTAAACAAAGGGATGACGTCACCAGAGGTTTAAAATGTTTAGGAATGGAGAGTTATGAGGATATTAAACGACTTAAAATAAACTCAAATTACGCCTTTTCAAAAACATAACTTACAATATCTCAAATTTGAAATTTCAAGTGAAAGACATGATGTTAAATACAACGCTCTATTACTGAAAACTAATGGATCGAGAGAACAATAGTATGACGTCACAAGTATAATTTAAATAAAGTCCACGTACTACTTAACATACAGAAAGTAGGTTTTCCTTATTGGCAAAATACAACATTAGCGAATAAAGATATTGCTTTAACCTTAGATAATGGTGCCCTTGATCAATTACTTACTGTTTGTATATACAATGTATGTAAGTCGTCACTGAATTCCTATAAACTTGTTTTATACAAAAACTGGCTCCGAGTTTCACATCCGTACCAACCTAGATAACTTCCTGCTTGCAGCGACACCTAGCGGCTGATTTCATGCTACAGAGTTTGAATCAATATTTGTTTGGTTATTGTTTTGAAATTAAGATATATTGTGTTTTGTTGTAAACAAACGTGTTTGTTGTTTCATTCATGTATTTTAAATGTGCGAGCCGTCGTTTTGGTAACTCATTATTGTTTAGGAATGGAGAGTTATAAGGATATTAACCGACTTAAAATATACTCAACTAACGCCTTTTCAAAAACATAACTTAAAATATCTAAAATTTGAAATTTCAAGTGAAAAACTTGATGTAAAATACAACACTCTATTACTGAAAAATAATGGATCGAGAGAACAATTGGATGACGTCACAAATGTAATTTAAATACAGTCCACATACTACTTAACAAACAGAAAGTAGGTTTTCCTTATTGGCAAAATACACCACTAGCGAATAAAGATATTGCTTTAACTTTAGATAATGTTGCCCTTGATCAATTACTTACTGTTTGTATATATGTAAGTCGTCACTGAATTCCTATAAACTTGTTTTATACAAAAACTGGCTCCGAGTTTCACATCCGTACCAACCTTGATAACTTCCTGCTTGCAGCGACACCTAGCGGCTGATTTCATGCTACAGAGTTTGAATCAATATTTGTTTGGTTATTGTTTTGAAATTAAGATATATTGTGTTTTGTTGTAAACAAACGTGTTTGTTGTTTCATTCATGTATTTTAAATGTGCGAGCCGTCGTTTTGGTAACTCATTATTGTTTAGGAATGGAGAGTTATAAGGATATTAACCGACTTAAAATATACTCAACTAACGCCTTTTCAAAAACATAACTTACAATATCTAAAATATGAAATTTCAAGTGAAAAACTTGATGTAAAATACAACGCTCCAATACTGAAAAATAATGGAGCGAGAGAACAATAAGATGACGTCACAAGTGTAATTTAAATAAAGTCCACGTACTACTTAACAGAGAGTAGGTTTTCCTTATTGGCAAAATACACCACTAGCGAATAAAGATATTGCTTTAACTTTAGATAATGTTGCCCTTGATCAATTACTTACTGTTTGTATATATGTAAGTCGTCACTGAATTCCTATAAACTTGTTTTATACAAAAACTGGCTCCGAGTTTCACATCCGTACCAACCTAGATAACTTCCTGCTTGCAGCGACACCTAGCGGCTGATTTCATGCTACAGAGTTTGAATCAATATTTGTTTGGTTATTGTTTTGAAATTAAGATATATTGTGTTTTGTTGTAAACAAACATGTTTGTTGTTTCATTCATGTATTTTAAATGTGCGAGCCGTCGTTTTAGTAACTTATTATTGTTTTGCATTTTGGAATGGAGAGTTTTGAGGATATTAACCAACTTAAAATATACGCAACTTAACGCCTTTTCAAAAACATAACTTACAATATCTGAAATATGCAATTTCAAGTGAAAAACTTGATGTAAAATACAATGCTCCATTACTGAAAAATAATGGAGCGAGAGAACAATAGGATGACGTCACAAGTGAAATTTAAATACAGTCCACGTACTACTTAACACACAGAAAGTAGGTTTTCCGTATTGGCAAAATACACCACTAGCGAATAAAGATATTGCTTTAACCTTAGATAATGGTGCCCTTGATCAATTACTTACTGTTTGTATATATGTAAGTCGTCACTGAATTCCTATAAACTTGTTTTATACAAAAACTGGCTCCGAGTTTCACATCCGTACCAACCTAGATAACTTCCTGCTTGCAGCGACACCTAGCGGCTGATTTTATGCTACAGAGTTTGAATCAATATTTGTTTTGTTATTGTTTTGAAATTAAGATATATTGTGTTTTGTTGTAAACAAACGTGTTTGTTGTTTCGTTCATGTATTTTAAATGTGCGAGCCGTCGTTTTAGTAACTCATTATTGTTTTGCATTTCGTATTATATAAAGTAATTAAACTACCGGGCAAAAGAAAGGTTTCACTTTTAGAATAGTTGTATTAAATGCCAAAAAGCTGGTACAGGTTTGAACTCCTGCTAAAAACATTAGCCCAAATGCAGCATAACCACAACTCTATGTCCGAACGCAGCTTTCAAAATCATGCCTTGTTTGAAACGTGCAAAACATGATTTTGAGAAATTGAGCAAAATGCAAGTGCATGGTCGTGGCATAAATAACGACGTTGGACAGAGCAGGCATTCAGTAAGCAGAAAAACACCAAGAATATGCCCAGACTTACACCAGCGCAACGAGACAGAGCGATCGGCATGGCCACTATGGGAGCGTCACAACGTCAGATAGCCAGAACCTTCAACTGCTCCCAGACCACCATCAGTGCGTTTTACCTATGTGCTTGCAGTGGGCTGATGCCTGTGTGTTGCCTTCGGGACGGAAGTGTCTAGTTTGTTGACAGTCGTGTGGCTTCCGGTTGCACTTGCGCAACGCGGATGGATGTGGAACATTAGGAATACTTCGGCTGATTTCGTGACGACCGTGGCCGTTGTGTTTGGCTGGACTATATTGTGCGAGCGTAGGAAGGTTGTAATAGGGCTGACTCGCCTATATAAGGCAGGCACTGCTGTTGGACTGAGACACGTGTTTGAGATGGGGCCACCATGAAGTTCGTTACTCCGGTTACTCCGTTATGCACTCATTTTCTGGTCAGGTAACCTTGAGATAGTTCTGTCAGTCACATCTTCTAGTTTATCGTTTTCTAACATTAGTCATGTAATTGTTTGCTAGGTAGAATGATTTTGAATATGCGTTAGTCGCTTAGTTTTGTGTTAGCCATGCTTTCGGACCACGTGCGTTTTTGGTCCGCCATCTTGATTTGACATGAATTGTTTTCATATTCTAGTGATTGTTAAACTTGTGTGTGCAGGCCTTTTTGGCTGAATGCTCTCACCTCTTGACAAGAGTAGTATATTTCTTTCCCGATTCGCCTTCCACATTTTCGTAGCACTTCTCGAGACACATATAACGTGTCTTAGTAATAATCACATTTCACATCTTCATAGAATCTTTTGAGATACATAACGTGTCTTAGTAATAATTACATTTCACATCTTTATAGAATCTTTTGAGATACATAACGTGTCCTAGTAATAAGCACATTTCACATCTTCATAGAATCATTTAAGACTTATAACTTATACTAGTAATAGTCACGTTTCATATCCTCACAGCACCTTTCGAGACAAATATCATGTCCTAGTAATAACAACATTACACATCTTCATAGAACTTTTCTAGAGCCATAACATGTCGTGGACATAATCATAATTTCGTATCAGTTTGTTTGGCATCCGTTTCCCATTCTTCGTAGCACCTCTCGAGACATGTATCATGTTTTGTTGAGAACACTAGACTCTGTACACGTTTGCCAAGATACGATTACGTTCTGAAACTTGATTTTGTACAATTGTGCCGAGGTGCACTTACGTCCTGACAATATACTTTTGAGACAAGTAACATGTTTTCATTGGTAATCATAACTTTGTACCGTTTTGTCATACTGACAATATACTTTTGAGACAAGTAACATGTTTTCACTGGTAATCATAGCTTTGTACCGTTTTGTCATTCTGACAATATATTTTTGAAACATGTGACACGTCTGGTTTATAATCATCATCATCTTGTACAAGGTTGCCAAGATAAACTTACCTCTTGTCAGTGTGATTTTGAAACATGTAACACACCTTGTTGACAATTATAACTTCAAGTAAGTTTGTCACGATACACCTACAGTTTGAAAGTACACTTTGGAAATATGGGACCAGTCTCATTGATAATCATTAGGTGCACGTTTGCTGAGAAGCTTTTGACTTGTTGAATGGCTATACTTTCCTTGAAAGTCTGAAGTATTTATAGCCCTATTGTGGGTTTGATTCAGATATTGAGTATACGTGAAGAGCTTTGTTACACTGTTTCGACCGTTGAACCACAGGAAGGGTTTATTGAAACTTTGACTCCTGACACATTTCATGTATTGAATAAATATGTAGAGCAGATTTTTCTTGTGTTGTTGCCTTATTTTACATGCGAAAGTTTGTTCGGAGGTGACAGCTCCCCGGTACTCACATACACAAGTCTAAGGTTAAACCTTTATGTGAGATCAGGAATTTACGTTCCTGGGGCGGGTAAGAATAAGACATTATCTCACACGTACCAACCTAGATAACTTCCTGCTTGCAGCGACACCTAGCGGCTGATTTTATGCTACAGAGTTTGAATCAATATTTGTTTGCATGGTTATTGTTTTGAAATTAAGATATATTGTGTTTTGTTGTAAACAAACGTGTTTGTTGTTTCATTCATGTATTTTTAATGTGCGAGCCGTCGTTTTAGTAACTCATTATTGTTTTGGAATGGAGAGTTATGAGGATATTAACCGACTTAAAATATACTCAACTAACGCCTTTTCAAAAACATAACTTAAAATATCTAAAATTTGAAATTTCAAGTGAAAATTTTTATGTAAAATACAATGCTCCAATACTGAAAAATAATGGAGCGAGAGAACAATAGGATGACGTCACACAAGTGTAATTTAAATACAGTCAACGTACTACTTAACAAACAGAAAGTAGGTTTTCCTTATTGGCAAAATACACCACTAGCGAATAAAGATATTGCTTTTACCTTAGATAATGTTGCCCTTGATCAATTACTTACTGTTTGTATATATGTAAGTCGTCACTGAATTCCTATAAACTTGTTTTATACAAAAACTGGCTTCGAGTTTCACATCCGTACTAACCTTGATAACTTCCTGCCTGCAGTGACACCTAGCGTCTGAATTCATGCTACAGAGTTTGAATCAATATTTGTTTGCATGGTTATTGTTTTGAAATTAAGATATATTGTGTTTTGTTGTAAACAAACGTGTTTGTTGTTTCATTAATGTATTTTAAATGTGCTAGCCGTCGTTTTAGTAACCCACCAAGTTAAATAAACAATCTCAAATATTGATTTCTTCAAATATTTTCCTTAATATCAATTTCTATATTTAGATTTCGTATTATATAAAGTAATTAAACTACCGGGCAAAAGAAAGGTTTCACTTTTAGAATAGTTGTATTAAATGCCAAAAAGCTGGTACAGGTTTGAACTCCTGCCAAAAACATTAGCCCAAATGCAGCATAACCACAACTCTATGTCCGAACGCAGCTTTCAAAATCATGCCTTGTTTGAAACGTGCAAAACATGATTTTGAGAAATTGAGCAAAATGCAAGTGCATGGTCGTGGCATAAATAACGACGTTGGACAGAGCAGGCATTCAGTAAGCAAAAAAACACCAAGAATATGCTCAGACTTACACCAGCGCAACGAGACAGAGCGATCGGCATGGCCACTATGGGAGCGTCACAACGTCAGATAACCAGAACCTTTAACTGCTCACAGACCACCATCAGTAGGTTGATGATTCGTCACCAGCAGACAGGACAGACTCACGGCTGGCCCAGATCGGGAAGACCGAGAGTGACAACACCGGCCGATGACCGCTACATCTGTCAGATTCACTTGCGAAACCGATTTGTGACGGCGACGTCAACTGCGGCAACAGCACTAGGGTATGGCATCAGCAGGCGAACAGTCCTTCGACGACTTCGTATGGCTGGTATACGAGCCTACCGACCCTTCCGTGGAATGGCCTTGACCCGTCTACGCCGTCAACGCAGACTGCAATTGGCACGAACTGTACGTCGGTGGCAGCGTGCTGACTTGGCGAGAGTGCTCTTTACAGACGAAAGTAGATTCTGTCTATTCAGGAACGATGGCCGAGCTCGAGTTTTTCGACGAAGGGGAGAACGACTGGCGCCAAACTGCAATAGAGAAGTCCATCCTTTTTGAGGTGGGGGCGTCTTGGTATGGGGCGGCATTTGTGGCCAGATTACAACACGGATGGTTATTATTCGAGGAAACCTGAATGCTCAATGATACATTGATGAAGTGCTGAGACCTGTTGTGGTACCCGATTTATGCGCCTTGCTGGCTGCAAGACATGTTTCAGATCGCTCTCACTTTTTCTCCAGTTTTCACTGTTTATGCTACTTCCACTGCCTTCAAAATCTTTGGAGACATTACTAATGCTGTTTGGAATGGAAAAGTCCATCTTTGAAAGAATTTGGATGCTGATTTTGATGACTTTTTTGCAAAAAAGTATCACTATTTTGATATTTTCTACACTTGGAGACTCTCTTGACCCCAAGCCCATGCTGAACCCCCATTGTCTTCAGTTAATTGACACAAGCCAGGGCATGGAGTTTGAAGAAAGGATTACATATATAAGGCAACAATTGATTGACTTATCTCATTCACTCCTTTGTTCCCCTGAAGACTCACTCCATGCTGCACTCCATGCTTCTCAGGTTGATTGGCCTTGTGTAACCAGCCCAGCCAGGAGGCGGAGACTGCCAATCAGGAGAGGTACTCGTGGAGGGCGGAGAAAGCAGAAGATTGACAGGTCTGTCAATCAACCGAACCTAAATACCAGCCAATCAAACGAGACAAACACGACTCACACTGACTTGCCCCAATTGTCACCTCCAAAAGCTTTAGCACAATTGTTAAAGGTTTGTTTGTGGAATGCACAGTCTGTGAGAAATAAAACTGAAAATATTGCAGATCTGATAACTGAAAAAGATCTTGATATCCTTATCATATCAGAAACGTGGTTGTGTAAATCTGGAGATGAGGCAACAATATCAGCCATGTTACCATCAGGTTACAGTCTTGAACAACAACCCAGAGAGTCGCGTGGTTGAGGACTGGCATTCATCTTCAAAGACTATTTGAACATAAAGGTTGTAAGTGTTTCTAAAACGGCTCAATCATTTGAATCACTGGAACTTCTTACCCTTGGTAAAACATCAACTCGATGTGTGGTCATTTACCGCCCTCCTCCTTCCTCCAAGAACAAACTGACAAGTGCCCTATTTTTGGATGATTTTCGGTGTTTTCTTGATAATGTGTGTCAAAAGAAGGGTAGACTGCTTATTGCAGGAGATTTCAACATCCACTTTGACAAGGTTGATGATCCTCTTAAGAAGAAGATGGATACCCTACTGGAGACTCATGGCTGTTGTCAGCTGGTGACCGATCCAACTCACAGGTCAGGCCATGTCTTAGACTGGGTCATTACACGTGACTCGGAAAGCACTGTGAAGGAGCTCGGAGTAGTCGACCTACAGATGTCCGACCACCGGTGTGTCTTCTTTGTACTTGATGCTACACGACCACCACCTCCTGTCAAAAACATCCGCTGCAGAAACATCCGAAAAATCGATAGTGCTGCCTTCAGTAAGGACTTGATGGAATCCGATCTAATCTCAAACCCTCCAACGGATTGTGACGAACTCTGTAACGCATACAATAAGGTGCTTTCAGAGCTTCTTGATAAACATGCTCCTGAAAAGATCAAGCAAATCCCGTACAGAAGGGACACGTCATGGACTTTCACACCCGAGATAGCAGCAGCCAAGGTCAAGAGGCGACATGCAGAAAGGCTCTGGCATAAGACCCACCTTGAGATCCATCGGCAACTTTATGTTGAGGCCAGGAACCATGTGACATCAGAATTGCAGCGTTGTAAGCGACGCTATCTTAATTCAAAAATAGAAGAAAATATGTCCTACCCCAAAGCTCTTTACAACCTTGTATCATCACTTCTGGGCAATACAAGTGATTCATCACTCCCCTCAACAGGAACTGATCTTGAAATTGCGGAGTCCTTTTCTCATCATTTCGCCACGAAAATACAGTTGATACGCAATCAACTTGATGCCACTAGTTCAGACTCGCGTGTGACAAAAGAACAATCATTCTCTGAGGAACCTCTTACAACATTCAACAGCTTCACAGAAGAGGAGATACTCGCCATCATGATGAATGCCAAGCAAACCTACTGTCCCCTTGACCCCATGCCAACAAAGCTTGTCTTTGAACATCTTGACATTCTGCTTTCAGTTATCACCAAAATTGTCAATATGTCAATTTCGTGCGGTTCAATGCCATCAATTTTCAAATGTGTCATCGTCAAGCCTCTTATCAAAAAACTCGGAATGGATCCAGAAAACCTAAAGAACTTTAGACCAGTTTCCAACTTGCCATTTATCTCAAAAGTCATTGAAAAAGCTGTCAGCCTTCGTCTCTCAGAACACTTGACACAGCATAACCTTCATGATCCTCTACAATCGGCATACAGAAAACGTTACAGCACAGAGACAGCTCTTCTGAAAGTTGTAGACGATCTGCGCTGTCGTATGGATGAGGGAAATGTAGCACTGTTGGTACTCTTGGATCTTAGCTCAGCCTTCGATACTATCGACCATGGGATGCTGCTCACACGTCTGAAGAATAAACTAGGTGTACAAGGACAAGCCCTGGACTGGATCAAGACATATCTGACTGATAGGATCCAGTATGTTTCAGTGAAGGGGGTAACTTCAACACCTACAGATCTTCAATATGGCGTACCCCAAGGTTACGTTCTTGGACCAATGCTGTTTACTTTGTATACAAGGCCCCTCAGTGGTATGACTCAGAAACACAAGCTTCCCCACCATATGTATGCTGATGATGTTCAAGTCTTAAAGGCCTTCAAAGCAAACACATATTCTACAAAGGAATCCGCCGAACAAACATCAGACTGTTGTCAAGATATTAAGACATGGATGAATCAGAACAAGTTGTGCCTGAACGAAGAGAAGACAGAGTCTGTGCTCATAGGTCCAGCAAGTAGACGCGCGAAATGTCATCTTGATACCGTCAGAATTGGAGAAGCATCTGTCCCTATCTCCTCCAGCGTGAAGGACCTTGGTGTAATATTGGACTCAAATCTCGACCTCAACAAACATGTCAACCAGCTGTCCAGAACTTGTCATTTTCAACTTCGAAATATTGGGAAAATCAGGACATATTTGACAAATGAAGCAACAAAAATACTAACTCTGTCTCTCATAATCTCAAGGATCGACTATTGCAACAGCCTCCTCGCCGGTTCTCCCAAAACTGTCATCAACAGAAGTCAATCAATTCAGAATAAAGCAGCCAGACTTGTAACACTCTCCCGAAAATCCGACCACATTACACCGATCCTTAAAGAACTCCATTGGCTCCCTGTACAACAAAGGATTAACTTCAAACTTCTGTGCCAGGCCTACCAATGTCATTCTCAGACTGCTCCATCCTACCTCTGTGACCTTCTCCATCCCTACGTTCCATCCAGATCCCTTCGCTCAGAATCTCAACAGCTATTCGTTGTGCTAAAAGCGAAGCTGTGCAGTTATGGACAACGATCCTTCTCCTATGCAGCTGCCTATCAGTGGAACAATCTCCCTCAAGATATCCGTACTTGCCCAACCTATGCTTCATTCCGATCACATCTTAAGACTCATCTGTTCCTCCAAGCTTTTGCCTGACCATTCTCATCTCTTCCAAGCGCTTTGAGCATGATATTTATCCTGGAAAGGCGCTATATAAGTGGACTATTACTATAATACTATTACTATTACTACCCTTTATTCAACAGCAGCCAAGAGGTTTACTATTGCAACAAGACAACGCAAGGCCTCACACCGGCCGAATTGTTCAAGACTACCTGAACAACGTTAACGTCAACGTATTGCCCTGGGCACCTTATTCACCAGACACGAATCCCATTGAACATCTCTGGGATCATCTTGATCGTCAGTTGAGACAACAAGTACCACCCCCAGCGAACCGACAAGAACTGGAACAGACTCTATTGAACTTATGGAACAGGATTCCTGCAGACGTTATCCGACGATTGACGACGTCAATGAGGAGGCGTGTTTTGGCGTGCATGGATGCCCAGGGTGGTCACACTTGCTACTGATAACGTGTTACCTGACTACTGTGCCCAAAATGGATTCTTCAATCAAGTTTTCAATGAACTCTTATTTGTGTAATTTTCCATTTTGACCCCTTGACGCTTTCTTTGTGTAATACGGAGAAGACAGTATCGACATTATAATGTATTTTCTTTTCAATTCATGGAAAATGATTTGTGTTTATAAATTGATCATGAAAAATCTCACATATGCCTTTGTTTTTTGTGATTAGTCAAGTGAAATCGGTGAAACCTTTCTTTTGCCCGGTAGTTTATTTAGATGTCAAATGCGAACGTGTTTTTTAATTTGAATGATAATCATAATTTTTTAATCTGATAATACCATATACAGACTATATTAGTTGATTCCTATCAAAATTCATTGGCGGAGGTAAAATAATTCAGTGTTATTTCATTTGTTTTGATCTAACAGATTTGATAAACAGCAACAATGACAACAAGTTTATCGACAAAAAAGCAAAAGTTATAAGCTTTGTCAAGTAGACAAGTCCATAAAAACAATGCTTTTGTCTTTTAAATATGACTTTATTACATTCAATTTATCAACAGAAATATAATTACATTAATGATATACGCTAAAACAGATACCTCAGTGACCAAATGGGCTACTCTAATTTTCTATTCCATATTTCATCACGGATATTTCTTGGGGTCATCATAGGTGTTTCGCACATGCATTTTGCCGTATGCGTGGTGCTACAAGTCAAATTGGGAAACAATAACATTGAACCCGTGAATCTCGTGCAATGCAAGGTGAACTTTACAATTGATAAGGTCCATATACTACACGCTTTGCTTAAAAGAGAAGACACATGTAATGCATTTTTCCAACGAATGGACATTTAACTTAATTAGAAAGATCATTCCTGAGTTATATTTCATTCAGAGTAACATGCTTAAGTTATGACATAACTGCAACGTGCCATTCATATAATGAAAATATCACATTCATAAAATAATAATTATTGTATGACGATACAAAAAATGTTATTCAGTATATATATATTGAATAAAAATATATGTATATTTTAATTGAAAATGATATATCTTTACTTACTGTCGATATAAGATATTTGAACATTCATCACATGATTATTTAAAAATCCAATATCAATTTTGTTTGCAAGCATGAAATGAAACAAAAGTCGACGAAGCGGACATAAAATATCAATATCAGCTGCATCTGAATAATCGATTCTTTTGTTTTTCAAACTCGAAAAATTGTAAGAAAAACAGTTCAGTCTAATACAATGTTACACAATCAATACTTCTAAAATGGGATTGTTTCTTTTTTCATTTCAAATAACAATCTTCCAAATATTCCACGTCTTTTACTCTGCTTTGCAAAATGTGTAAATGTTAGATTCTTTGTAAGTAAATTTTGCCAGTATTTCATATGTTGAGAGAAACATTTACACATAGTAAAAACTTGTTGCTAGAATTCCCAAATGTTTTGAGAAAGAGGTATATTTTATCTTAATACTTGTTTTTATCAGTGTGTTTATTTTTGAATAGGTATTGATATTCTTTAGTATTCATGGCACTTTTATGATTGAGCGAGAATTCTTATATTATATTTTCAAATCGATTTCTCTTGTCAAATGATTCATTCCACATATGTACATGATTAGAGTGATGTGGTACATCGCTCTACCTGAAACCAACATCCTACACCCACCCCCTTCTCTCCAAGATCAAGTCATGAAATGTTCGTATGTACAGCTTCTGTTCTAACTCGCCGAAATTCGTTGGTTCCGGCAGGTTCTCCCACAGGAACCCGATATTGTAAATAAAATGTAGGTAAAACGTGGGTAAGAAAGACTCATCCCCTCTATAAATAGAGTAAAGGAATAAAGACATCCATCTTGCCGATCTCGACTCGCTTCCGAGTTAAGTGAAAACTATCGCTTCAAATTGGTGACATCTCGTACACATACACAAGAACCTCTCAGTTATACATTTCTCCGTAAAACTTGGCATATTTCCAACACATGTCACCCTTCAAATAACTTTTATGTCTATTTAAATTCACAAAACGACCGCAGAAACCTCTGGGGTGAACGTTACTCCGCACCAAATGCCTCTAGGGCGATCTGATTGGTCCGTTAGGCGAATTTATTTTAAGCATCGCTTAACAAACAAAACGGCGTGGTTTGGACAGTGCAATGTTTCGGAAATGATTTCGCTATCAGTTTCTGATCAGTAGAGTGCTTTATCTTTAATAGAAATAACACAGTCTGCTGTTATCATTGGACAAGCACCTGTAATACTGTCTTGTTTGTTTACGTAAAAATTTAAAGAAAGTGTCAATGAACATGTCAAAACTCTTCTGGCTCAGTGATGTACGTTTCAACAAAGTTGAATTGACATACTTTTTGTCCAGTGATGAGAAGAAACATAAGAGTGATTCTCCACAGTTATTTATCTATATATTAATGTCAAATATCTAATTATTAAGTTATGATGTTTTATTCTGATATTTGTGTTTTTCAGTTTTCAGTGTCACGTACAACACCATCCTCAATCATTATCAAAACCTTTCAATACGTTTATCAATAGGCTGTTAATTCTGAAATAATGTTAAATTAACCTTTACAAAACAAGTCTGTCTGAAAAGTATTTACGATTGCCATGTGAACAAGTTAACAAAAGTATGCATTTACATTTTTGGTATAAAAGAGAATTTCTTTGATGCTAAATTGACATTATTAAACATATGCTTAAACTATATTTTACATAACGTAATTGGCAAGAACCATCAAATTACAATTTTCAGAAAAAAATATAAACTTATCATTCCACAGATTGTGTTAATAATGTTGATACGCTTTTGTATTACTAAATTTTTCGGTTGTGTTTTATTCACTTGAATCAATTCACTGATATATTGGTAATAATACATATATTTAAATTTACTGATATTTAAAAGTTTGTATTATGAATTATTTAAATATTTATTAATTGTTGTTATTATACACATGGGATAAACACATTTCAACCTCTCGTTTTTAAATAATGAAATGGGAATTTCCATTTTATAATTCTTTAGTTTGTGAAGACAAGAGCTTTGCCCTGACAATCCCCTAGTGCAAAAATGATTTTAAATACCAAAATAAATAATCTTTTGACTCCGTTGTCACAACCTGGCTTGAAAATATTGGAACATCAATAAAAATCGCTTTTTAGATTTTGCGCGACTTTTGGAAATTATCTAGAGAAAATCGCCCTACATTTAATGGACCTATCAGATCGCCCGAGGGGCATTTGGTGCGGAGTAACGTTCACCTAGAGGTTTCTGCGGTCGTTTTGCGAATTTAAATAGACATAAAAGTTATTTGAAGGGTGACATGTGTTGGAAATATGCCAAGTTTTGCGGAGAAATGTATAACTGAGAGGTTCTTGTGTATTTGTACGAGATGTCACCAATTTGAAGCGATAGTTTTCACTTAACTCGGAAGCGAGTCGAGATCTGCAAGATGGATGCCTTTATTCCTTTACTCTATTTATAGAGGGGACGGGTCTTTCTTACCCACGGTTTATCTACATTTTATTTACAATATCGGGTTCCTGTGACAACAATCCATTTGACTTTAATTTCTTTCTCAAATGACAACGCTTCTCGCATGGAAACGGTGGTTCATATCACAATGCCTTTACCATGATTCAGTAGCCACAATGATGATTTTAGAACACCGGCGCTAATTGCACAACTATTTTTTATTGTCTGCGTAATAGGACAGAGGCTGTATCAACATTTCATGACTTGATCTTCCTCTGTGGGGAGAGAATACACTCACCCATCCCCCTTTAAACTTCCATCTCCCGAACTACTGCTGCAGTGCCTACTTTTTAAAGGGGCAGTAGCACGTTTTTTGATAATTTTATATTTTAAAATTTTCACTGATAATTGTAAGTTAATGCTAAATGTATTATTTTGAGAGTGTCTAAAAACTTCTTACACAAGCCAATCATCCATAGTCAGGGAACAAAGTATGAAGATTCTCATAAAATCCATTTTATGTGAACACCTTTAATTCATTTTGTGTAAGAAAAAGGAATCTCATGGCTAAACTTTACGTTATATATTTGAATTATTACTACTCCATTTAGTTTAAATATATGGTCTTTCAATTGAGACCATTAATTTTCCTTTTCCTGACATCACCTTTTATTCCCACTAAAAACGTGCTACTGCCCCTTTAAAGCTCAATGTGTTTTGATAACGAAGCATTATTGACATTAAAGTGCAAACGGGTGTAGATATTCGTATCCAGTAAGATATCCCTGTCTTTAAAATTTGAAAAGAATGATAAAGCTGTATCCGTTTTAATTGTTGATAAGGAAAAGGGATGGCGTCAGCTAACACCCCTGTTGTAGCATAAAGTGTGAAGACAGACCGATGAGAATGATATACATAGGAACAACACGAATTATCTGGAAGACAACTTCTTTATTGTGGAAATCACGCCTGATCACTCCTAAATTATCTAATCTCTCATATTTCCTCACTATTGTTTACATGTTGTTTTTTGCAATGAATTTAGTTATAAACAATCTTTCTATATATGGTATATCTTTATTCATTCTCTGGTTGTAACCTTCTTTTTATATATTTCTTTTATCTATTTGTAATTTGTTGTACATATGTATATTTGTGTGTAAGATTAGTGTCTTAAAAGCCTGTGAAACTGGTTGTAAGTCTTTATTGTCTGAATAGTTAGAATGCTTTTATATGCAACTTGCGATGGGTACTTAGGTAACGTCATATACTGTTTTCTCTCTGTCTGTCTGTCTGTCATTTGGTTCAGTCTAAGTAAACCTAGCCTAGCCTCAATATAATCCGTTTCACTATATAAACACAAATGATTTAGCTCTGAACAGTCAGTGGGTAAATGCCATCAGCTATCAGCGGTATTATTTGATAAAGATACAGTGACTGTTTTTGAAAAGAGAAAAATTACAAGTAGACAATCTATCCATAATATTATTGACAATTACAGATGAAGCGGACATAAAATATCAATACCCGACCCAGTTCAGAATCAATCTTGTGAAACGTTTCTTGGATCATTTTGAAATTAGTCAAACAATTATAATATTCGATGGAAAGAACACTAACGAGAATGCATCTAATTACTGTTATCTTTAAACCAGTTGTCCTAAGCATTACAATGAATTTACTTTACATGAATATTTTGCATCTAATTTATGCATAAGATTCTCAAAAGCTTTCCCCGTAAATCAATAATTAAAGTCGTATGTTGACAGGTATTGTTGATTGTCTCATTGTTTATTGTCTCCTATTGTTACTCAAATCATAACTTTCCATGTAAACATCTGTTTTCATCCATCAGTATTCTAAGGTAATTTGGAAACTTATCAAAAGCAGGCAGGACAGAATAAAATGTAAAGTGTTTAACAAGTGATACTTGTTTCAATGCAAATGGGACGTTTGATTTCATCTTCGGCACTTAAATAGGGCTCTTACATTTAAATTTTATATCTTTTAAAACCTATTGAGTGTAAAACTGGGTTTGAAAGATGACTATACCATATCAAAAACTTAAATCAGTGTTGATTGTTTTCAGGCCACAGTCAAACTAACAGGAATGAAAACCACTTTGTAAGATGTGTACGTTTCGCTGCTTTTCGTTGTGATTCCGTTTTTTTTCTTTGTTAGGTCTGAAAGTGTCTAAGTTATGAACTTTTAATATTTACCATGTGAAATGATGTGATTTTTAATATTTTACCATGTTAAAAGGTGTGATTTTTAATGTGAATGTACATTCTTGTGAAATGTCTTAAAGTTAGTTATTGATACTCTCTGAAGATTTCTAAATCTTCACTGAATTTACTTTTATTAGAGTTGTGTATTTGCATATACTGTTGAGAATTAACCCGTAACAGTGACTATTTTGTGTTGATCTGATATCATTGAATAACTTTGGGTTAATGTGAACCGTTTGGTTTCATTCCTAATTTTGTCTCTTTAGATATGATGCCGAAGGTGACTCTTGTAAAACCTCATGTGTAATTAGCAGCCCCGTCTAAGGACGGGGCTGCTATCAGTTTTTGTGAAGTTTCCATCGCCGCCGCCGCCGCCGCCGCCGCCGCCGCCGCCGCCGCCGCCGCCGCACTCGTACTACTAGCTATAACTTTTTTCCCCTAAGCTTTCCAGAACTCTTATTCATACCTTACTCCTCATACCTCGGGGGAACGATTTTGACATGTTCACTTTCAAGGTCAAAGGTCAAGGTCACGAGCTATGTATTCACACTAAGAATTCCTTGTAAACGCGATAACTTGAAAAGTTTTTGTGCTATGAAGCTGTAACTTGGTATATATCATCCTTGGAAAAGTAAAAAAATTTGAAAAGGTTTTGGCTACAATCCGTCAAAGGTCAAGGTCACAGCAAGGTCATGACGTAAGCATGTTTTAGCGAAAATGCTTTATTTTAACTATGAACACTTTTAATCAATACATGATTGTTATACTAAAA
This sequence comes from Steromphala cineraria, assembly GCA_916613615.1. Lineage (NCBI taxonomy): Eukaryota > Metazoa > Mollusca > Gastropoda > Trochida > Trochidae > Steromphala > Steromphala cineraria. The sequence goes on along the minus strand of OU744726.1, from coordinate 69,291,875 downwards.
AAAAAGTGTTCAATGATTGTGTGACCTTGAAGGTCAAAGGTCAAGGTCATGAGATATGAGTTTTTTACAAAATGCACTAAATTGGGGTATAACTTTATCCCATTTAGCTTTTCAGAACTCATGAACATGTCTAAATGTTAATACTTCCAGGTAATCATTATGACATGTTCACTTTCAAGTTCAAAGGTCAAGGTCACGAGTTATAAAATCACCACAAAATTCTTTGTAAACACAGTAACTTGAAAAGTTTTTGTGCTATGAAGCTCTAACTTGGTATATATCATCCTTGGAAAAGTAAAAAATTTTGAAAAGGTTTCGGCTACAATCTGTCAAAGGTCAAGGTCACAGCAAGGTCATGACTTAAGCATGGTTTAGCGAAAATGCTTAATTTTAACTATGATCACTTTTAATCAATACATGATTGTTATACTCAATAAAAAGTGTTCAATTATTGTGTGACCTTGAAGGTCAAAGGTCAAGGTCATGAGATATGAGTTATTGCAATTCCTTCTAAACACAATAACTTGAAAAGTTTTTGTGCTATGAAGTTTAGATTTTGTATATATTATCTCTTGAGAAGTTCAACATTTTCAAAAAGTTTTGGGTACTAACTGTCGAAGGTCAAGGTCACAGCAAGGTCAACATATATGGAGAAAATGGATTAATTGTATTTTTAACACTTTATTTCATTACAATAATGTTATACTCAATGAAATGTGTTCATTGATTGTGTGACCTTGAGTGTCAAAGGTCAAGGTCACGAGAAAATTCCCAATTTGGTGAGGCCTATAAAAGGCGGAACAGGGTAAGGCGAAACCCAAAGTTCCGGGGCTGCTCTGCTTTTGCGGTATCCCGCAAACGCTAATCTAGTTAAGATTTGTTTTCCCCAGTATATTTATCTAATATGAAACTAATTCCACCTTTTCTCTCCTTCAGGTTGTATGGCAGGAGCCATTTCATAAGCAACCTATAAAACGCTAGTTTCCGAACAGTCAGTTCTAACCTTGCTGCTGACTTGCTTCTGTTTTTGCTCTCTAGCTTACTATGAGAGAAAGCAATAGTCCAATCAGAAAGTAAATGGCTTACAATCGCCTGTAGGGGCGCTGATATCAGCCCAGAAAATTCAATGGTCTGCAGCAAGGCATAAAAATGACAGTTTCGGACACTGGCGTTTTAAGGTTTGTGTAGGAAGATGGGCGGGAGCACACAGCTAGCAACCAATATCTGATTTTATATTTTCAGGATCTTGGAAGTCTATGGCACCATCTCCAAACCCCCTTCCCTGTTGTAATTGTAATATTTGTTTTGTCTATATGTAACTATTTCCTCGTTATTCTTGAGCACCAGTCACTTTGTGACACGCCATAAGTCACTTAAATTGCGTCACTTCCAAACTTACAATTTACTCAGCAATGAGCGGGTAACAAAAACATCATGCAAGACATGTCGTTGTTGCTGAACTACACTATTTGTGGCCACCAACCACATACTATGAATGTATTCGTGCCTGTTGCTTGTTGCGTGACTCGTGACGCGTGTGGCGTGTTGCATAATGTCTGATTCCTTGAATGCCAACCTTAGACATGTTTCAGAGTCAAGTCAAGTATAAAACAAATATTGAAAATCAGGTAACTTTATTTCATAATATTCATTGTGATAACTACAAGATATAGATTCTAGCAAGCATGCCACAGTCTTTGAGAAGTCTCAGAGGGTGATGCAAACATGGAATACACCCCTCAGCAGAAATTTAAATTATAAATTTCACAACAAACAATCAAATGATACTAAAAACAGAAGAAAGCTTGAAGTGTGTATTCCATGTTAAGCATTTACAAATATTGAAAATTGTCATAGTTAAATATAAGGCCAGCATTTAATAAAAATGGAAAAAAATTGTGGTTTGAATTTTAAAATTGCACAATTGATAATCAATAACAAAATGCATGCCTCACAAATATTGAAATCCAACTAAGAAATGTGATTTAATCAAAAGATAGAATCCTTAATTAATTTATAACTAAAATGTCAAACAACAGTATCACATGATTATCTTTTCATCAAATATATGCAGCAGTACATCTTCAACTTGAAATCAATTAATGGAACAAATATTTCATCAAGAAATATACAAGTAGAAACTTCATCCGACAGCTTTTTAAATGAATGAACATTCTTGTTATGACAAATGCTGTTTATTTTGTTTTAATTGTTTCCCAAAACTTATATACATATAATGGTAGACGTGTTTGGGCCACAAAGGGGGATAACTCGGTATTGCACATCAACAGGTGACTTGTGGGGGAAAAAACGTGGAAGCGCTCTCCTTTTTTACAAAATGGAAGGATAAATGAGATTCATTATAACTCCTCACAAATTTAGATAAAAAATTGATGCCTGAGCCATAGTTCAAATACTGCAAACATGTGCGGGAAAAGTTTTAAATTGCTCAAGTTGAAACAATGTGGTAACTTTAACAATGTTGAAAAAAACCAGGTATTTTTTATATTAATTGAGGAAGACTGGATGAAAAATGAGGATGACTATTATGATAATGACGATGAAACATAATTTATGAGTTATGTCGTATAACACATACACACTGCAAGATTTATACAGTATTTTGAAAGAAATACTGATGAAGTATATTTTTCCAAAATTCGAAATTTTAGAATAAAAAATTCAAATGTTTTAAGTCTGTGGCCAATTTTTTAAATTCACAAAAAATCTAAAATCTGCAGTGTGGAATAATTTTTTACAGCATATGATTTTCATAATGCACAGATTATCATGACTTAGACCATTATCCAAGATATCATATATTTACAACATGAGCAAATATATTAATCTTAATATTTGATACAGTGTTACAAATTAAGATATTTTCTGACATACACTGAAACAATAGCACAATTCTCCAAGAATAATACCATCTGTAGACTTCAAGAAATGTCTTCACAACATTATGTCCTTAACCCTGTCCGTGCTAAAGACCGGTGAACTCACATACCAGTTATATGCAGGGGAACATGGGCAGGCAGCACTAATGCACTGATAAATAGTTAATAGTCATGTGTCATTCCTAGCTTATAACACACTGCTTGTTCTTGTTCTTATGACGACGAGTATTCATAGTCCTTGCACGACCTTGTGGTCCAATTCCCATGTCATCAACATATGATATCCGCTGACCGAATCTCTGAGGAGAATCATAATAGTAGCAATAATCATCAGAGTCACTAGAACTTGAACATGTGCTGCATCGATCGTCCTCATATGGGAACCGGTCAAATCGGTCAAGATTTGAACTCTCCATGGAAGGAGGCCTGGCACTGAAGCTAACAGCGGTAGCTCCACGAGGTTCAGAGTAGTATTGGTTTCCTGGTCTTCCTTCGAAGCTGCGACTTCGGGGATAGCCAGAGCCTGATCCTCCATTCCCGGCCCCACTGCTGTGTGGTCGGGCTCCTGTTGGTGGCCGAGAGATTGGATTCATCTTCTGGTCGTCTGGTAGAGGTATTGCTGATGCTCCTCGTCTTCCTGTCTGGCGGATGTTTGGCAGTTCAGGGAAGGATCGGTGTGAAGGTGGGACCTGTTGTGATCCATGATGGTGATGATGGTGGTGATGGTGGCTATGGTGGCTATGGACATGATGTTGGTGGGGCACAGCATACACGGCATCACCCTCGGGCAGCTCAGATCCATTGCTGAGAGGTCGATCGGGAACCATAGCAGGAACCCGTTCACGTTGAGGATTGATGGTGGCGTAGTGGACACTCACATTCTTCTCCGACCCTGACCTACTCCGACTTCTAGAACTCAGGTTGCTCTTGTCGGAACCAGGTGTTTCAGGAACAGGTTCCTTAGTCAAGTCCGGCATTGAGAACTGGGAGAGTCTATTTCTCATTTTAGCCTCCTGACACGGGAGAGCATCTATGAGTCCATCAAGGTTGAGATGGTACACAGCTTCAGGATCACGGTATGACGCATTCTGTTGAGGAGCTTCGTACAGTCCTGGAGCGTACACCTCGCTGTTACTGCTAGTAGCATACCCCTGGTCCCGGTCGGATGAGGGGTAGCTATCGTTGATAGTGTACTGCTGTCTCAGGACCTCGTGAATGTCCATGTTGCCCTCCTGCAACACATGACTCACCGGTGAGCCAACACGCACTGACTGAAGCTCCTGGAGGTAGTCCTCGGGGCGTCGGGGCGTCTGGGTCTGCATGGACCCCGCCCGACTGCACGCCGCTGAGCAGTAGATGACTCCATGTTTGGGCAAGAATGGCTGACCAAGTAATGACTTCTGGCATGTATGGCACTTAAAGCACTGGTCAGTTGCATGCCAGTGCTGACCTTCATGGGTCATCTGTCCCTGATCTACACCGATATGTTCACCACACGTGTCACAGTACTCCGCAAACAGGCGCTCAAAACAGACACAGCAGTATGGCCGACCCTCCCGCATGATGTAGCGTTGACCTCCCAACTTGGCATCACACTCAAAGCAGCAGAAGTGCTTCATGTGCCAGCTTCTTCCCTCAGCTTCTGTGCACTCATCCGCGAAGATTATCTGTAGGTGGAAGAAGATACATTGTCAATATGTTCTAGAGTCATGTGACCTACAGAGTCCCTCTTTTGACTCACTGCCCTGAAGTCTTTGTCATGCATTTAACGTAAATCTTGAATGATTCTTGCCTTGGCTTGTAATAATACAAATTTTTACAAAATACCTGAAAGGTTCAAAATATCTTCTGTCTGCCTACAAATTGCTTGCTACCTTCAGTTGCAGGAGTCATATAGAATACTGAAGAGAATACATATGAGAATACTGAAGACCACTGACCTCATCACAAGCAGCACATCTTGGTTTGAGCATCTCGGCATGATGACGTCCGCAGTAGAGTTCCCCGTCCATGAAGAAGTATATGAGGTCCACCAGGAGCTCGCTGCACGTGCGACACACGAAGCAGGAGGGGTGCCAACACTTGGTCGCACCGGCACGGGTGGCAAACACTGCCATGTCACCCCCGGGTATACTCAACTCACACTGTAGAAAGAAGAAATGGTCATGTCATATTTGAATAGTGATTACTTCTATGGATTTCTTTATTGCATTAGTGTTGTAAGTAACAAAAATGTTAGATTTATTATTCCGGTAGTTACTACTAACTTGTGCTAATCATTAATAACTCTCATGATAACTACCTCTAATTATTTATCCTTTTTTTTATCAATATTTTTATTATCAATATCATAATTGATGATAACTACTTACCAGTGCTTATCATAACTCATATCCACCAATACTTCTACTAAACAATGCTTACCTAGCTAACTAAACATAGCAACCACTAACCAGTGTTTAGCATTATAGGCAATAACTACAACTAATTGGTGCAAATCATAAATAACTATAACCATAACGACTCCTTAACATGACTTACTTTTAATAACAATTATAGCTACCACTTATCATTTCTACTACTAACCAGTGATAACCATAACTATATCTAACCATTACTACTACTAACCAGTTATAACCATAACTATCTCTAACCATTACTACTACTAACCAGTTATAACCATAACTACCTCTAACCATAACTACTACAAACCAAGGTTAAGACAACTCTCTAACAATAAATACCAATAACCAGTGATAACCATTACTACCTCTAACCATAACTATTACTAACCAGTGCTAATTATTACTATCTCTAACCATTACTACTACTAACCAGTGATAACCATAACTACCTCTAACAATTACTACTACAAACCAAGGTTAAAACAACTCTCTAACAATAAATACCAATAACCAGTGCTAACCATTACAATCTCTAACCATAACTATTACTAACCAGTGCTAACCATTACTATCTCTAACCATAACTATTACTAACCAGTGCTAACCAGTACTACTTCTAACCATAACTATTACTAACCAGTGCTAACCATTACTACCTCTGACCATAACTATTACTAACCAGTGCTAACCATTACTATCTCTAACTATAACTATTACTAACCAGTGCTAGCCATAACTACCTCTAACCATAACTATTACTAACCAGTGCTAACCATTACTATCTCTGACCATAACTATTACTAACCAGTGCTAACCATTACTACCTCTAACCATAACTATTACTAACCAGTGCTAACCATAACTACCTCTAAACATAACTATTACTAACCAGTGCTAACCATTACTATCTCTGACCACAACTATTACTAACCAGTGTTAACCATAACTACCTCTAACCATAACTATTACTAACCAGTGCTAACCATTACTATCTCTGACCACAACTATTACTAACCAGTTCTAACCATTACTACCTCTAACCATAACTATTACTAACCAGTGCTAACCATTACTACCTCTGACCATAACTATTACTAACCAGTGCTAACCATAACTACCTCTAAACATAACTATTACTAACCAGTGCTAACCATTACTATCTCTGACCACAACTATTACTAACCAGTGTTAACCATTACTACCTCTGACCATAACTATTACTAACCAGTGCTAACCATTACTACCTCTGACCATAACTATTACTAACCAGTGCTAACCATTACTATCTCTGACCATAACTATTACTAACCAGTGCTAACCATAACTACCTCTAAACATAACTATTACTAACCAGTGCTAACCATTACTATCTCTGACCACAACTATTACTAACCAGTGTTAACCATTACTACCTCTGACCATAACTATTACTAACCAGTGCTAACCATTACTATCTCTGACCATAACTATTACTAACCAGTGCTAACCATAACTACCTCTAAACATAACTATTACTAACCAGTGCTAACCATTACTATCTCTGACCACAACTATTACTAACCAGTGTTAACCATTACTACCTCTGACCATAACTATTACTAACCAGTGCTAACCATAACTACCTCTAAACATAACTATTACTAACCAGTGCTAACCATAACTACCTCTGACCATAACTATTACTAACCAGTGCTAACCAGTACTATCTCTGACCATAACTATTACTAACCAGTGCTAACCATTACTATCTCTAACCATAACTATTACTAACCAGTGCTAACCATTACTATCTCTAACCATAACTATTACTAACCAGTGCTAACCATTACTACCTCTGACCATAACTATTACTAACCAGTGCTAACCAGTACTATCTCTGACCATAACTATTACTAACCAGTGCTAACCATTACTATCTCTAACTATAACTATTACTAACCAGTGCTAACCAGTACTACTTCTAACCATAACTACTACTAACCAGTGCTAACCATTACTATCTCTAACTATAACTATTACTAACCAGTGCTAACCATTACTATCTCTAACCATAACTATTACTAACCAGTGCTAACCATTACTATCTCTAACCATAACTATTACTAACCAGTGCTAACCATTACTACCTCTGACCATAACTATTACTAACCAGTGCTAACCAGTACTATCTCTAACCATAACTATTACTAACCAGTGCTAACCAGTACTATCTCTAACCATAACTATTACTAACCAGTGCTAACCATTACTATCTCTGACCACAACTATTACTAACCAGTGTTAACCATTACTACCTCTGACCATAACTATTACTAACCAGTGCTAACCATTACTATCTCTGACCATAACTATTACTAACCAGTGCTAACCATTACTATCTCTGACCATAACTATTACTAACCAGTGCTAGCCATAACTACCTCTAACCATAACTATTACTAACCAGTGTTAACCATTACTATCTCTAACCATAACTATTACTAACCAGTGCTAACCATTACTATCTCTGACCACAACTACAACTAACCTGAGCACACATGGTCCCCTGCATGGTAAGGGGGAGTGGCCTGACGGAGCCCCGCCCCAGAGCCTCTTTCTTGCGTTGGGCGGAGAACATCCGTAGTTCGTGTTTCTCCTCATCTGCGAGGATGTTGCAGTACCGTACTTCATTGTCATGAGGAGGGAGCTGTTGGAGGAGTTGCCGTACTCTGTACTTCTCACCGGGACTGTTGAGATACGGGACCTTACCCTCCGGGATCACCCTGAAATACTGGTGGACCTGTAGACCACAAAAAAAAAATCATAAGCATTATAATGAATTGAATTTTTTTTGTTAATCCATTACTGTTTAAGAAATACTGTATAAGAAATACAATGAACTTTTCAAATTACACATCATTAAGGATAAACATTCTTTTTTTTTAATTCATAACTGTATAAGAAATTCAATTATCTTTTCAAATTTCAAATCATTGTTGATAAACATGAAAAAAATAAGAAATATGCTTGTAAACTATTGTGAAACAACGCAATTAATTCTTTTATCACATAATTGTGAGGCTCAATGAATAGAATTTCATTCATTTCTTGATATAGTATTTTTTTGAAGATTACTTTACCAATTTATTAGATTTGAATGCATATGCAAAAAGGAATACTTCTATTCTAATGAAAAAAGAGATAACAAGATCATATCGGTCGGATACCCAAAACACATTTTACATGTAATGGTTTACAAAAGAGAAAAACTTTGCATGACTTAATTTCTTCCTTGAACTGATTCCAAACCCGAATACGTCTCTCAGGAAAGTTTGGTTTGGGTAAAGTTATTTTTCCATGTATAAATTATGGTAAATATCTCAACTATACAAAAACAATCCCACTCTATGTCAAACTTTATTGTGCAAGTGGCCTTTCATTTCCCTGGAAAGGATTTCGATTTTGTTGTAACAGGGGTGGATGAATAAAATTTATAAAAAAAAAAATATCTCAATTACTTTTTCATGTTTTAAAGGGGCAGTAGCACGTTTTTATGGGGAAAATAAGGTGATGTCAGGAAAATGAAAATTAATGGTTCCAATTGAAAGACAATGTATTTAAACTAAATGGAGCAGTGATAATTCAAATATATAATGTACAGTTTAGCCATGCGATTCCTTTTACTTACAGAAAACGAATTAAAGGTATTCACAAAAAATGGCCGCCAATGGATTTTATATGAATCTTCATACTTCGTCCTCTGACTATGGCTGAATAGTTTGTGTTATGGGATTTTTGATACTATCAAATTATTAAATTTAGCATCAACGTACCATTACCAGGGAAAAATTGAAAATATGAAATTGTCAAAAAATGTGCTACTGCCCCTTTAAAGGTAGAAATTTGCTGTGGCTGATGAAAACATTACGACAATAACCAATAGGTAGTCAAACACTCCTGAACAACCATGGCATCGACCCAAAATAAATATTGCTTGAATATGAGCAACAACAATATAGCCCAAACTAAACAACGTTGTGTTTATTTACTAAACAGGCGAATAATAACATAGACACTCACAAACCTGGTGTTATCTTTTCAAGCCATTAATAACTCGCTAAACGAGCATCTGTGCTCACCTTATAAAACGTCAATTAAAAGATGCTGCGTCAGCTAATCTTTAATTGTGCAACTGACAGTGAAACGGGAAAGGTAAATGCAACAAGAAGATAATTAAAACCAGACGCAGATTCTAAAAGTGTTCATCGTTTGCCATAAGCTCATTTTCCACATCAAGCCAGACCAAGTTGTTTGTATTTTAACGGGATTTTTTATTATGGAAATACTATTAACAGCTGCAAACCTTTAAAGGGGCAGTAGCACGTTTTTTGACAATTTTATATTTTCAATTTTTCACTGATAATTGCAAGTTAATGCTAAATGAATTACTTTGATAGTGTCAAAAATCTCATTACACAAACCAATCATCCATAGTCGGAGAACAAATTATGAGGATTCACATAAAATCCATTGGCAGCCATTTTTGTGTGAACACCTTTAATTCATTTTGTGTAAGAAAAAGAATCGCATGGCTTAACTTTGCATTATATATTTGACTAATTACTGCTTTATTTGGTTTTAATACATTGTCTTTAGATTGGAACCATTTATTTTCAATTTCCTGACATCACCCTATATTCCCCCAAAAAACGTGCTACTGCCCCTTTAAAGGGGCAGTAGCACATTTTAAGGGGGAATATAAGTTGATGTCAGAAAATTGAAAATAAATGATTCTAAATGAAAGGTAAAGTTATCAAACTAAACAACAAAATAATATATCCAATATAAAGTGTAAAGTTAAACCATGCGATTCCTTTTTCTTATAAAAATGAATAAAAGGTGTTCACACAAAAATGGCGGCCAATGGACTTTATGTCAATCTTTATATTTCGTTCTCTGACTATGGATGATTGGTTTGTATTATGAGATTTTTGACGCTATTAAAGTCATACATTTATCATTTGCTTACAATTATCAGTGAACAATTTAAAATATAAAATTCTCAAAAAACGTGCTACTGTCCCTTTAATGTACTGTAGCATTTTTCCAAGTCTAACATATTCAAACTCGATTTTCAAATACATTAAATTATCTTGTAATGGTAAGCATGATACATGCATTATCTTAATTTTCAAAGGGGATATATTAATTTTTAGAATACTGTTAGATATGTTGAATGTTGTTGAAGTTTTTTATTCTGTAAATAGAGGTTTGTAACTAAATAATAATACTTTCATAATTGAGAAATCTTTTTTATTTATTTAATTCTATAAAAATTTGTGTTTACATTTGAACACATCATCATAACATTCACATTCAAATGTTATTTCTTCTTATAGATATCTATTTACACTATTTCATTCAAATTTGCACTTTGTGGCAACTAAAAAAAACACCAAGAAAATCAGTTACCGGAAAGCAAGAAAAGATATAATAATCCTTGAAATTACTTTTTTGGGGTCGAGTGTTAAAGCACATATGCAACTGCAAGAGTGGTAAAAGAGATGTATTTTCATGCTTCTGTGCTTTCAATTATTCATATTTTCATTTTTGCAATTTACGACAAATGTTATCCATCATATTTGATACAAATTGTTACTCTCAACATCAAAGGAAAACATAACTTAAAAATACTTTAATATCACGGTAATTTGCTCTTTGCAAAAAATCAATTTATATCAATAAATGTTTATTTCTCTTAATCAAGAATTAATAGTTAAATATATGACTCATGTTGTAGAGTCTCATAATTAGTAATTTCATTTCTAACGATATCAACATATGGAAGATATATATATATATTCTAAGTAGGTTTTAAATCTTATTTTCAAATCCAAAATGAAATTCTTACAAAATAAGTTCAAGACAAAATCAAAATTGATTTCAAATTGATTGTTGATTAAAGGTAAATTTCTTGAAAAATAACCTTTCAAATGTCAAATGTCAAATGTTAAAAATTAACTGAATTATATATCTTGTAGATCAATAACTAAACTAAGCTGAATTCAATACCAATTAGTGAATTAAAATGACAATGATTTATTGAATATTAAAATATTTTTAGATAACTGTTACGGTAATCTTAACTTAAGATTATCATATAACCCGGCACAAGTTTCAAAGCCATGGCCCATCCAAAAATTGACATATAATCTCTGTCCAAAGCAATCTGATAACCCCTACAACCCAATTCTTAAATTAAAAATTAAAAATTAAAATGATGCTGAATAAATTTTACCATTTACTCTATTTTTATTTGATTTAATGGGGGGAGGGGGTGGGTTGGAGGGGAATCAGGAATTACATGTGTATTTGATGATATACATACTAAGAAGAAATAAATATTTCTCATTTATCTTTGTGAAAAGAAAGCATTTTTTTTTAAATTCCTTGCATTTCCTGTGATGATCCAATTTCCTTAACCATTCTTCAATATATCACACATACTGTTAATTTGAGTCCTGAGATGTATGTCTATAGAGTTAAATCTTTTTTCCCAAAACATAAGAATTATCAAACCACATAACATGATATCTATCAAATACATAATTCTTTTGATCGATAAAATCCCCTTTCCATTCATCAAAGGCTAAATTTATCTTGTTCAAAAGGATTAATTAGCAGTTGATAATCAAAAGATTTTAAACGTTGACTCAATGTTTCATGTATACAGCGATCTTGGTATGGAACAGCCAATCAGGCGTTGTTGACTGTTACGCTATTAAGATCAAACTGAACTACGTTTCATATCGAAGAGCCAATCGTGATGACTAACGTAATCTGTTACAAGTCATAGCTAGATGCCCGCTTTTAAAGTGAGGAAATTTAGCTGCATTTTTTACACGATTCATGGACACGGGAGGCTGTCTAACTTTTAATTAACTTCATCAAAAAGGAGGCTGCGCTGACAATTCCGTAATAAATTATCTCAATAAAAAATCCTAAATCTTTCTCCTCGTCTTTGAAGCTTGGTGATTCAACTTGTCTTACGAGCCTTTTAGGCAACTTTGCTACAGCCCATGCTTTTGTTTCAAAATGGCCGCATTTAAATGCTTTAAATAGGACCAACACTGACACATCAATGCATTTTAAAAACTCTGTACTTTAGAAGTGCCTGCCACAAAGAAATGTAAGAGAATGCCCTTCCGATTACCTTTGAAGTGCGATTCTAGATAATCTTCAAATTATACCAATTAAAATTCTTATTGTTTGCCTTTGAAACCCAAAATGAAAGAGCGTGAAGCGTTGCATTCTTGGAAGGAAGAATAATATTATCGTGCAATCCTTGCTAGAAGTTGGTTGAATGAGATGTGCAACTTTGAATCAGTGACCTCTCGTGACCCCAACTTTTCGAGACTCTACGGGCATAAAAGTGATCATGAATAGCGAGGGTGATAAAAGATGCATCAATTGGAAGTCTCACAGACAAGTGATGATTGGACGAAATACGTCCCCTATTGGCGTCCATTACGAGTTGATCGCAGATAATGAGTCGGGATAACGACTGAAGGAATGTGTCAAAACATGATCTTCAGCCACAAAAGATTAATGCATTTCATGACTAAGTTATCATCAGAACACTGATATGCTTTCAGTTGGGTTTCTGTGAATGACGCTAATGTAATCAGAGTTCAAAGTTCGGTTTTCGTAGTCAGCGCCAGTGACAATCTGCGAACACTTCAACAAGAGGGGATGACACCCTAGATCATCAACGACCAATTCAGATCCACAAGCTAATGAATCATTTCGGAAATTGAGACGATAGTTCCAGCAATATCTGCCATTTACCAAAGCATCATCAGTGTGGTGGTGGAATCATAACTCCAAGAAGTGGCCAAAGTCAACAATTAGTCATATAAAACATCAGATGATCCCACCATGACACTCTAATCTGAGACTCAATAAACAGACGTACCATGTTGAATCTGGGAGTCCTATTCTAGCTAAACACTAGATGCATCCCATGGAAATTAATGAGTACTTCAACACAGACAGACAAAATTCCTGTTTTCAGCGTTGGCACTTGAATTTTTGAAGAACTGTAATCAACACCTCTTGTGGCTGGTGAAGAATTTTAAGGAAATTGTTGTAATTATGATCAACCATTAACCCATTTGAGAAGCTTGAACAATTTAGAAAAATATGTTTTGAAATTTGTCATTCTGAATACCAATCAGCACTAAAAATTGAAACTTCTCACTTTCGATCTGTTTTTTATTCATAAAATGAAAACTTAAATTCAAATTCTTTTGGTGATAATATATAAAAAAAATATTTACTTGAAAATTTATTAATACATCTCCCTTCATAATTTTGCCCAAAGTGGTCGGACCTCAAGAGAAATCAAACTTCTTTGAGGATAAACTAAAGCATATCTCAGTATCCTGTAAACTCAACAGTATGGAGTAGACAAAAGTATCATCACTTAACTACACATCACCCAATACTAAAGTATCATCACTTGACTACACATCACCAAATACTAAAGCATTATCACTTGACTACACATCACCCAATCCTAAAGCATCATCACTTGACTACACATCACCCAATACTAAAGCATCATCACTTGACTACACATCACCCAATACTAAAGCATATCTCAGTATCTTGTAAACTCAACAATAGGCGGTAGACAAAAGTATCATCACTTAACTACACATCACCCAATACTAAAGCATCATCACTTAACTACACATCACCCAATACTTAAGTATCACCACTTAACTACACATCACCCAATACTAAAGCATCATCACTTAACTACACATCACCCAATACTAAAGTATCATCACTTGACTACACATCACCCAATACCAATCCATGTCAGCCAATACCACTGTATCAAAAAAAAACTTTAGATTTTTTCACATCACAGAATAAGATCTTACCAAGACATTTGTAAATAATTACCAAGGTACAACCTATCAACATCAACTGTACATATATGTGGTTTCGGGACTTCCTAACGCTATTAGCCGAGTGTTCGTATAAACGTATTAGCTCATTGGTTGGTTTCACGATTTCCAGGTGTGAGTCTATAATGGACCCCACTTTCTGTTCTGTTTCGCTCCTACCGCCATGTTTGGATAACCTTTAATACGCCATTCCGCAGAATCCAATCAATTTGAGAAGACCCTGGGTCTCTGGTCGCCAGGTGGCGCTCTTAGTGCCGAACGTTCATCTTCGTCAACTTGATAGTTTTCACTAATAATAATTCTGGAATGCAGTTTCCTGGACAAGGCTTTTCAAAAACAGCTCCCTCTATGAGCAGGTTTAGGCAACGCTCAAAATAGCAGGGAACACCAATTACAAATGCATCACCTCTGAATCTTGGACAAAAGTTTGGATATATCTTGTGAATTATATATAAACAGACTGTGAATCCAGTTCATAAACCAAGGTAGTAAACTACTTTGTGCAAAGCAAATCTGACTTTGCTACCTTGAGTACTTGCTTTTTAATATCAAGTAAAACATATATTGTTAGTTCATATCTTTGGATTATATCAGGAAATTTATTAGAACCTTTGGTAAGAAAAATGACATTAATGACAGACATTAAGTTGATTTAAGAAGAAGCAGATATCATCTGTTGAGTATGTACTATCATAACATCATGCAAATGCCTGATATGCAACATGACTAAATTTTTGTTGTATTTGATAAAAAATATAAATTTATATATATACAGATTCCTTCTTATCAGAATGTTTCCTAGAAAAACCACATGAGAGAATGTAATGACATTGGAAATAAAACATGATTATTCTTTATTACCCTACTTAAACCACGATTATAAGAAAATCTTATTGATCCCGTCAGCTAAGGATGAACCTTATTAATGATATAATGTTCCTTTAAGTATTATACATACATAAGTATTATAAAGTATTTTTTAAAACACTTTTCTTTTACAGCATCAACTTGGATGTTGGACAGTTGCTGAATTATACGCATAAACTTTTTGAAGAATTAAAGCTTACATTTTTTATAAGAAGAAAACTATCATTGATTGGTCCAAAACCAGATAGATCACATAATATCTTCTTTAACAATATTCCATTAAAAAACTTATCATTGAAGTTTAATTTACTTTATTACTGCTATTGATTAAAAGAAGCTTCTATTATTTGTAGAAAAACATGATTCTATCAAAGGTCCATCACCAATACACTGTGCTTTCAACAGCTTGCTCACACCCAATATGTATGTAGCTTATGCAGATGTAATCTAGCTATGCATTATGTGTTGTGATGATATTTTCCTGCCGTCAGCTGGCATCACAACTGATGGATGGCGAGTTTCAGCAACAGAGAACCATACCAAACATATGGACAACTTTCATATAACTTGATCAGAGATTTATAAAACATAGAATGTCATCACCCATAACAGCTATCCCAGTTTTATTAAATGTGGAATGCTCAGATAGATGCACCCTACTGTTTCCCCATATTGTAGAAAGATCAGGGGTTACAGTAAATGGGATAGGAGCAAAGCAAGCACCTTGCTGTACACCTGGAAAAATATCATTAATATCTCGCGGTTCAAAATACTCATCATTTACAAGAATAAGGTTACACAATTTGGGAGAGTAAATATTTTTGGTAAATAAAGAGACATCATTTTGAAAGATTGCAGCATTTGAACATTTTGAGGGAATTGTCTGCAGTCATGATGAATCATACGGATGAAAATGTCATGTATTCTGTAATACAACTAATCAAAAAGCTCAAATCACAAATCATTTCCGAATCTGCCTAATTCTGATCAAGATTATGTTTCTTTAACATGACAAGTTCTTAGAATTTTGATACCTTTCAGCCTAAGGAAGCAAACATCAGAATCATGCAAGCGTGGAAAAAGACTTCATTCCTTTCTGACAAGTTCAAGCCCTAAGAATCATTTCCTTAAATAATTTGCACAAATTCATCTCCTACATTCTAAATGAGACAATTACTAGACATGACTCTACAAGTTGTTATTTGATAAACCAGCTACAGGTCATGATCTTGTCATTCCAGATTATGCACAGCATTAATGGCAGGGGAGGTTGCCTTTAGCTCTGGAAGGTTTAACCAAAAATGAAAAATAATGATAAAGGAAATGAATTCAACTTTTATATATATATAGTGGACAAAAAAATTCAATGATATCATAATTCTTATGATTTATAATTCATAAGGTGTTTAAGAAAAAATAAATTAATATTCACAATTCCAAAGTTTCCCAAAATATTTGTCCAGTATATATATCTTTGTAGTGTTGATGATCAAAACATGTTTTCCCAAGCTAATTATTTACTTTCAAAATGAAGTATGCATTGACTGTGAGTACGAGAGTTATCTGTGGACTTACCATTGCCCATATAAGGATTTAAAGGGGCAGTAGCACATTATATTACATGATGTCAGGGGAAAATGAAAATAAATGGTTCCAATTGAAAAACAATGTATTTAAACGAAATGAAGCAGTAAGAAATCAAATGTATGATGTAAAGTTCAGCCATGCGATTCCTTTTTCTTACACAAAAAAAATACACAAAAAGGGTTGCCAATGGACCTTATAATTTGTTCTATGGATGATTGTGTTGTGTAATGTGAATATATCAACATAATACATTTAGCATTAACATACAATAATGAGAGAAAAATTGAAAATAATGTTAAAAAATTTGCTACTGCCCCTTTAAACATGTACATTATTGAATTTAAAATTTTGTCTCAAAATTTCCCATTTCAGTGGGTATTTAAATAATGATATTACCCTATGGAGTAATTTAAAGTAAGTAATTTGAAAAAGCAAATTCAACAGGCAATTTCTTCGATTGAAGTAACAAATGGTTCTATCAGAAATAGACAGACAGATGTCTGTTAAACATTGATTGCACAAAAATGTGTATCTTAACTACAAGTTAATTACATAATTAGTCTAATCATCTTAACAGTTGATACTCCTTTGGCTGTAATTTTTTGCATTTAAGTGTTTTAGCTTATACTCTATTTACTTGTTTGTAATAGCAAATCCATTTGTAAACTAAATAAAACAACTGTACAATAATTACAAATGCAGATAAATCAGGCTTAACATTAATATTTGAATAATTTTATCTACAGGGTCGTTAAATTTTAAACTTAAATAATTAAAGAATTTTTAGGTAATGGTAAATTGTATAAAACATATTTTTACAAAAATACATTTGGTATTTAACGCTTGGTATTTTATGCTTTTCAGGACAATTAGATAATTAAAGAATTCTTAGGTAATGGTAAATTGTATGAAACATATTTTTACTAAAATCAATTTGGTATTTCACGTTTGGTATTTTATGCTTTTCAGGGAAATCATAAAGTTGTAAATTTTATTTCTTAGGATGATAAAAAAGCATGGAACTGTAAAGCAACTTAACAGTCACACACACTGGAATCTTGTGGCAGTAGGATTCACAAACCAGTGATTAGATCTTCAGAATATTCCTGCGACTACTTGATGACTCATACTAATATAATTGACTTTGAAACATCCTTGTTCAAAAATACATTGAAACAAAATCAAATTTCAAATTATTTTTTAAATTTGCAAAATATCTCATCTTATAATAGAATTGAAGAAATTCTCAAGGCATTTCTTTGGGCAAATGTGTGACGGCATTTCATTACTTTTCATCATTACTGCTCCTACAGGGACTTAATTTGTAGATGATAATAGCACATTTAAAGAACTTCTTCCTTTCGATGACATCGTAATCAAAAACAGCTGTCTTGGGGCGAAAAATCATGCACGACCCCGTCTCGTGTATTGTGCATCGTATAAAGATCGCGCCATGTGAAGACCTATTAAGACGCAGTGCTCGTCATTTTGTCTGCTTACCTGACAGAAGGGGAGACAGATAAACAGCGTTTGTCGGAATCGGCAAGAGTTCTTGTGACTTATTGGCTCGATCACTTAGTATCAATGTTGACTCTGAGTGGATGTTAATGATTTTTTGGGGAATTTATTTAGATAAAATTTGGTAATATATTCTGAGATTATAAGGTCTATCTAATATGGTTTATCTTATTTCACTTTTTTCGATTTTTAAATTATTTAAATAAGAAAAGTCTATTTTACAATTTGATCTTATTTAATGAATTAATTTTTGATTGGTTTATTTCAAAAACTAGATATAAACATTAAAACATATTTTGTCAAAATTATATGAAATTTTTTTCCTGTATCAAAATATTTCATCTCCAATAACAAATTTCCCATTTAAAATGTAAAAAAAAATATCACTTACTCATGAATGCAATTAACATTCCAAAAATGGGGGGGAAATATATATGTATCTTCACTGGCTACATTTGATTCAAAAGTTATGAAGTTATGATTCACCATTTTATGATTTTTATGCATTACCATAAAAAAGCCTTGTTAATCTTTGAGCAGTATTTAATCTGACAAGTATCCATTTGAATGTGAAGAATTTCATGACCTTCACTAATTCCAGAGTTTGACCCCTATTTACTTTGCTCCAAGTAAATCATGCATAAACTTCCTCAAGATAAGATGTAATTGTCATAAAATTCTGCAACTTGTTAACCCTTATACTGACACTATTTAAATGTCGGGTTCACAAAACCATTCAAGTTCTAAAGTTAACCCTTAATAAAGGGGCAGTAGCACGTTTTTAGGGAGAATATAAGGTGATGTCAGAAAAATGAAAAAAATGGTTCCAATTGAAAGACAATGCATTTATACTAAATGAAGCAGTTATAATTCAAATATATAATGTAAAGTTTAGCCATGCGATTCCTTTTTCTTACACAAAATGAATTAAAGGTGTTCACACAAAATGGCCGCCAATGGATTTGATGTGAATCTTCATACTTTGTCCTCTGATTATGGATGATTGGCTTGTATAATGAGATTTTTGACACTGTCAAAATAATACATTTAGCATCAACTTACAATTATCATTGAAATATTAAATATATAAAATTATCAAAAAACGTGCTACTGTCCCTTTAATCTATGCTACAAATATTTCACTAACCTGCCATACAGATTTGACCAAAGAATTAACATTTTTATAGGTGAAATGATTTTAAAGAAACAAAGATATGATGAAGATAAAATTTGTCTTCAAATCAGTGTCCAACTCGAAAATACCATTTATGTTTAGTTAAGCTACTTCCCTTCCTAAGCTGAGTTAAAGGAGTTCACACAAAAATGGCCACCATTGGTTTTACTTGATAATGTCTCCCCAACTACGTAGGGTAATGAGATGTCTGGCTCTATGGAGATGAAAAACATTTGGAAAAAAAGCCTCTGCCCCTTTAATACCCCTTAAAGAGACACAGGTTTGTTGATAGGATCACATATGTCAAATTTTGAAATCGATGTTATTACATTGGGAACCACTAACTGTTACTGAAAATAACAAGTTAAAGGTCAATCAGTACATTAGAGCGAAAATACGGCCATTCAAAGTCTGTATTTTGATCGAAAACCGGACAATGTGGCTCGAGTGGCGCGCGCAAATTCGCCAAACGTAATTTTGAAACCTTGTCATAAGCTGACAGGAAGATATATTCGATTCGATAGTGTTTATTAGGTATTGTAACTAATAGGTAGATTAATTGGATGCATAATTTCGAATATTAAACGTTTTTGAGGTGTTTTCTATATTTTTCCATAAAATCAAGCATTTTAGAGATATTATCCAGTTAAATGGATATTTTTGCAAGTCAAGTGATGAGATATGAACTTCAATCAGCATATTAGATATTTTGTAGCTTATCGAAACCAAATAAGATTTTAAGAAAGATACTCTGTGCCACTTTAAGTTTGAGGTAACATATCATACACAGCCATATGTGCTTTAACCCTAAGATCCAGTTTGGGAGACAAAGGGTTAAATGCACTAACACTCAAGACAGTTAAGTTAGTTAGAGACAGCAGAGCACATCGTAGATTTCGCTCTGACACATGCATGCTCAAGTTGATTGGATCTAACATTTGATACTAGTCAATCAATAGTGAAATTGACATGAACCTCACATGAATATGATGTCAGTTTTGGCAGGGAAAGTCATATATGTTTTTATTTCCTGTTTCATTCAAGCATGGTGAAAGGGCTAAAATGGTATCACATTTTATCCATGTGCCCTCTGGCAGTTTGTAAGTTATGACTAGTTATATTTATTCCAAGATTATTCAAAATCAATCATATCATTATCTAAAATATTTAAGAGAGTTTTGATCGGGGTTGCGGAGGGTGTATTGATACATGTCTTTATTGAATTGGTTATTGTTATGTCAATATCAGATTTGTACTAAATCTTCGAATAATTCTCAAAAGGGTATTGTAAATAAAAATATCTGATAAAAGAGTTAGAATTAAAAATTCTAAAAAAGGTGAAAAATTAGTTTTAACAAAATCTGGGCTCAAATAGTTGTATAAAAATTTTGGTTTTCTGTTGTCTTGGTATATATTGGACTGGCGACCTTGTATTCAAGTTGCCATGGAAACAGATCAGTGAATATACATATCTCTCTGACCCAGACAATGTTAACACCCAAGTGGACAATTCCCATCCCAACATGAAAGATCATAATTCATCCTTTCTCAACCAAGGGACTTAGTCAAAATGCAGTGTTATGTAGGATTTCTGCTTTATGATGAAAGTTCTTTCTTCTGATTTCGACTCTTGTATGATTTGGTCTTTTGGATTGCATGTTTGGATAATGATGTTCGGCACCTTCAGTTGCTTTTGGCACAGAGAAGTTTAAAGGTGTTTTTAGAGAATCATTTATTAAAATCAATATTCTACTAATTTAACAGAGAGTTAGGATTATTAAAAAAATATTTAGATTGTTTATTTCAAAACTGTGTACCGGTAATGAATAATAAATTCAAATAAATTTTTTTTTAAGTAACTCCTTTATCATTTGGTCATCTTCCAGAAAACATTAAATGTACAATTGTAAGTCTTACACCAAAGAAAGTTGTAGTTCATGTAAATTTCTAATACAAACATAAATGAATTTCATTACTCAAAAATAAATATTCTAAAAATACTATAAAGTTTTGCACAGACCATCATAATTTAATGAATTAAATTTTAATAACCCGAGACATTTAGATGATTGATATAGCAAGTGAAAGAAAATATCTATCTCATTTAAATATGACTTCTGGCAATTCAAAGTAGAAAAACAAACATTTCCATTTGAATATCCCCCTGAGTCAAAACCAAATTTGATTACAAGGAGTCACCGGACGTGACTTGCCTAAAACAAGGAACACAGTAGGGCAAAAAATATCACCTTCACTTCTAGAACTATTTCTAATATAAACCGGTACAAAGGATTATATAACAGATTTCAATTTTGCTAAAAGATTTAGATTTCTTTCAATCATGGGATTTTAATGCATATGTTGCAAAATGATTTTTCAATTTAGATTTTAAAATAATTCTAGAAACAATTCAAAATTATTAAAATAGTTTTAATTTGAGTAAAAAAATCGTTTTTTTAGAACATTTAGATAAAAGATAAAAATGCTCAAAAAGCTCTATCAAGCTTCTTGAAGTATTGATTAATACCCAATCCCCATTGCATATTTTGATTGCCGGTGAAGGAATTTGAAAATTTCATCATTTTGACCATTTTCAAGGAAATTATTTCCCCTTGAAGACAAAGAACGCACGACATGTGAGGAATTTCTTTTGTCACATGAAAGGGAAAGTCTGGAAAGAGCAATGAAATGGTCAAACACATTGTATTTAGAGACCTATTGTGTAAAGTCCTGTGTTCCGGTTTGACTTCTCATAAATCTACTTAGAAAGAAATCAGCCAATCGTGTGGCAGCTTCCACTAACAAATTAGTTTGATGTATTGTGATTGGCTTAATGGCCCGTCCAGATTTGGCTATTGTCTTAACCTCGATACAGGGCACCTTCAAACAAATGCTATTTAATTGTAATGTACGACCAGGCTATTTGCCAAGATTTGACTGCGGTTGGGGTTGAATTTGTGGTGATTTTGTTGTTTTTATTATTGATGAGGCGGAGAAAATAATGAATTTTCTATAAAATATTGTTTACTTTTGCATGACATGTTTTACTAAAAATCATAATGGACTCGAGTTCTTCGATTTTGTACTTAGGACATGTACTTCATTATGTATCGTTGTAAAATTATTTCCTTAATATATCATAACTTGAAGATCATGTTATCTAGAGTTAAACTCATCAAAATAAGTTTTTTGGAGCTTGTTGGCCAATCCGTTCACATATCATTTCATGAGTAAAAAGGTTTAAATCATCTGGTCTAATTTTTCAAAAGAAAAAATGTAATCTTTTTTTGAAAATGCAGTAAAATATGAAATAACAAATAATGAAAACCATATATTACAATACAAACAATAAGTCCATATCATTTTCCATTAACACATGTACTTTAACCCATTTTTATATCTCTATAAATCAATCTCTTTTCCTTTAAATAATTCAGGTATCAAACATCAGCTTTATTAGAAGAGTAAACAAATCCTTATGATTCAATATCCTGTAATGAGATCTAATCAATTTAATGTGACAAGACAAACGAGATAAGATTTTTCTGCTCAGGTGAGTTGGAACTCACCTGAGAAACTCCAGGTGATAACGAAGCTAACAAGTAATTAAGATGTGCTTGACAGACGGAACTGTGTAACCAACACCGCACACAATGTCAACATGTCACTTGTGTGCAGTAATGGATAGCTCTTTATGATTCTTGCATTGGAGTTACCTCCCTTGAAGAACTCTTCAACAGATGGTAAAAAGCCATGTAATTGTTCTCAATTAATAATCTCAATTCTTTGATAAATCAAACTTTTGTTTTAAGTTTTGTTGCCCCGTAACAACTTCAATTGTGAATATTTTTATGTTTGCTAAATCATTCCATTGATTCAAGATTTGTTCCCTGGTAACATACCTTAACCCCTGAGCTGCTGAATGGATAAATGAAACCACCAAAATCAGGATAAGTTTCCATGGGCTTCACCGCATACCCTGATACTCATAGAATCATCCATTACTTTTTATAGCCTGTATGATTCTAGCCAAATTATTTCAAACTCCATAGGTTATCTTGTGATGCCTCTCATGAAATCTCAAAGACGTCTACTTGTGAGCTTCGAAGCAGGGCCACGGAAAGCTAGGATGTAATAGCACCAAGATTGGTCAATTTGAATCACACTGCACTCTGATTGGTTAATTTGACTCATTAAACAATGAAAGACTCGAAACGCAACATTCTTACTGCGCAAGCACAGTAACCAACGTAGGTCAAAACCTGACCCCGCCTGCACATTTTCTATCAATGTAGTGTTTAACATGGCACGTATCCGTGAATCAAACACTAACAATGAGCTTTAGAATTTAGAATGAATATCCAAAATCATAATCTATTTTTTACGATTACAATATATCACTTATCGTGAAAACAACAAAGAGATATCATATTTCGCTTCAAATGAGCATGCATAGTAAGAATGTTGCGTATCGAGTCTTTTCATTTTGCTCTGTCGCTCGTTTAATGTTGATGTTTCGTAATTTTTTTATGTGTAAACCTATATTTCGATGTTAAGTTGTGCAATTATGTGTACGTTTCGCTGCTTTTAGGAGCGTTTCGATTTTTTCTTTGGTAGGCCTGATAAAGAGATACAGTACAAGGCTTTTGGCTCAATGATATCAGGGTATGTGTTGGAGCTCAATGAGAGTTATTCACTGAAGTAGCAGGAAGGATATTTGCCAAACCATTCCATTATAGGAATAAAAAATAGGAATAACCCATGGATTTTGCCACTATGGGAATACTCATAGACTGAGTTGAAATATTACAGTACCTACAGGAAAAGGGTTAAAAAGGATGTTCACATTTATTTTCATTTGAGGATTAATCACTTTGAAAAAAAATACATACGAGTTTTGCATTTTAGTAAGAAATGTGATTGTTTATAGTGTACAAGATTACCTTTATGTTTGATTTTTTTCAAAACAATGTTCTTCAGTTTGACTTAAACAACTTATTTGGATTTGTTTTGTAAAAAGTGCATGCCTGGTTCGTGAAACAAAATGTGAAAAGATAGATGTACATAATCAAATTGTTTTCTAAATTCAAAGGAAATAACATAGATCAAAAAGCAGTCTGCCATTGGTCAGTTTCTTGACAAATCAAATTAAAATGTCTGAATGGAAGACTAATAGGGTTATTTCCTCTTTGGCTGAAACACAGTTCTATCAATGTCAGGGCGATTTATCGAGCCTCGTGTATTCTTCTTTGGTTGTAGATTTCAATTTTACAGCGATTACATTTCATAGATTGAGTATCACAGTAGTGCATAAAAGAATAAAACAATTTCAAGATCTAAGGATCTGATGTCTTTAGGGATAGCCATTTCAATTCTGATTTTCAAAGTATAACTTCATTTAAGTATCTCTTCTGTAGAATTTAAGAGTTCAAGAATATTATCCTTTGAACAAGTGTTCAGAATTATTATCGAAGAATTCTACTTCTGCTGCTAAATAAATTCATGCCCTAATCATTTAATAAATTGAAGCCTCATGGTTGAGTAGGTACAAGGTTGGTACACTCAGTGCTTTCAATCAATGTGGGAATCAAAAATGAGAAAATTGACTTGAAAACCTTAATATTTCATACTGATGCAGATTTTTGTAATTCAAAATTGAAACAATGCTTCAAAGTTAGCACAAATCCAAACAAAGGGGGGAAATTTCAGATCGTTCACCTATCAAACTTATTGATACATCTTGATAGATTTCAGCAATGCCAGGTAAAGGGTTAATTTCTTTTGCTTGTAAAGTGTGAACAATACCATTCATTAAGATCCATGATAAAGAATTCAATTTTTCTTAAACTTTTCTTTAAGAAATAAATCTAATTGTTTGTACAATGGAAATGAATCAAAGCTTTACATATACTATGCATCTATTTTGGATTTCAAATTCAAAAATATTTTGATGTATGTCAAGAAGAATATTTACAAAATGCTTAATTTTGTTCTTTATTACAATAGTTATCACTGAACTGTATGGGAATTTTGACACATTCCTAACTTTTGACACTGATTTCTTTTCCACTGTTTACAATCATGACAAGAATTTGGGTGAAATTAGGCAACCAAGAGAAATATCGTAAATCTCATCAACTCTTGACAAGTTCTTGTGACACCAAATTCCTTTAACATCACGCT
The DNA here is from genome assembly GCA_916613615.1 of Steromphala cineraria. Classification (NCBI taxonomy): domain Eukaryota; kingdom Metazoa; phylum Mollusca; class Gastropoda; order Trochida; family Trochidae; genus Steromphala; species Steromphala cineraria. The sequence continues at coordinate 69,266,284 of OU744726.1, read as the reverse complement.
GTAATAGAATGTTGAAGGTAGAGTAGCACCAAATCCTATCCAACCATAAATTGTTGTTAGGACAGTATCTTAATTTTTTGGAGGCGGCCATTTTGGAAATATTTGATGACTAATAACAAAAGATGTCTCCATAATTTTTGGATAATCATAATGCATATCTAACTATGCACAAATAGAAATAATATGCATGAAATAGGCAAAGTAAAGCTTTTTTGTTTAACATTTCTGAACAATGGCCCTTTCATTGATGTTGTTGGAGATAAAAGCAATATTTTGTCTCCTTGTTCCACTAATGTCTTATGTTTCACTTCCTCTGTGATGTATGATAAGCACGTGGGGACAAAAAGATATTTATTTTTTAGCCATAAACATAAACAGTTTATCTGGTGTAAGATATGTCCATGTGATACTTCTCTAAAAAAATCTCATTATTGTGTTCAAATTTTACAATTAGATTGTTTTGGTAATCTTTTTCATCACTAAAGTAATTACCAAATATTTATTACTTTTAATTCAATAAACAAACTGAGCAAATATCATTTGTTGCTCTGATAACAAGATCTTCCTTATCGGGTTGAAATATCTTGTACTTGAAATTAGGGAATCTCTTTGTTGCACAGATACAATATCACAAATATCATAAAATTTCATTGATCCAAATTTACGAATTCATTGCTATGCTTGATGGAGATTCCAAAACATTACACAATTTAAGCTAACTGTGAAAAATGGGCCCAAAATTAACTGCTGGCATTTAGAATGACTAATCCAAATTATCATTCAAGTCAATATTTGGCATAATTGGGCCATCGAGAAAACTATTCAAATAGGCTGAGTAATTTTAATATAATACTGGTGATTAATACAGTTTCGAATTATTTGACCAGACTTTTTGAAATGAGGTCTTCTACCTGTTAAAATTTTGTGATTAAATATGTTAATTATCAAATCTTTGAATATCAGATGGGGTCATTAATATCTCTAATTAGGAAGACTTCAATATGATATTAATCAAGGAATATTTTGCCAATTTTGACACTCATAGTGTAATGGCCTCAGAATAGCCATATTTAATCTTTTGTTAACTATAGGAATTTCTTCAAAAGATTTTGCTATGACTAACAGTGTTATCTTTTAATAAAGCACAATTACAGAGGGTATTACTTTATTGCCATTTGATTGTATTTCAATATTTAAGGCATCCTCGTGCCTTGTTAATTTGATGTGTTAAGTATTGTATGCAACTTTTTTTGATAACTATATTGAATTTTTTCTTACCATTATCAAAAACTTGGAATTTTTAAATTAAGAAATGGTGTTGTATGCTTTTGATCAAAAGATATTATTTTAAAGAAAATATCTTCATGTAATATTTTGTACTTTAGCATGAAATGGGTAAGTGGTTTTTGGTTAACTTTTAAATCATGAAACAAGTTTTTCCTTTTGAGTCATAGTTTGAAGTTGGTTTATTTATTTATTTATGGAAAAGACTTTTACTTCTTTATTTACTTCAGCAAAGATGCAAACATTGCAATCAAGCTAGTAACCATCTATTTCATGATAACGGTGCATGATAACATTTCCTTGCAATAAAAAGTTCTAAATCCATGTTATTTGGATTTCTTAGAGAACCTAGTACCATAGTCATTAAAGGGGCAGTAGCACGTTTTGGGATAATTTAAAAAAAATAATGTCCCTGATAATTGTAAGTTTATGCTAAATGTATTATTTTGACAGTGGCAAAAATCTCACTACACAAGCCAATCATCCATAGTCAGAGGACAAAGAATGATGATTTACCTAAAATCCATTGGCGGCCATTTTGTGTGAACACCTTTTATTCATTTTGTGTAAGAAAAAGGAATCACATGGCTAAACTTTACGTTATATATTTGAATTATTATTGCTCCATTTTGTTTAAGTATATTGTCTTTCAATTGGAACCATTAATTTTTATTTTCCTGACATCACCTTATATTCCCCCAAAAAACATGCTACTGCCCCTTTAAGGAATTTGGGAAAACTAATTTAGCAGGTAAAGGGTTAAAAAATCTCCTCAAGTATAATAAGAAAATGTATTAGGTCAATTTAGATTCAGCTTAACTTAGTAGGTATAGGGTTAAAGAAATACCTTCTAAAGTTTAAATCAGAAAATGTATCAGGTCAATCTAGATTCAGCCTTGCCTAATTCCTTATAAGGACCAAGTACTTTGAACTGCAGCCCTCATAAATCTAAAATCACTTAATAGAATGATTTGAGCAATCTTTTCCATGTCATTAATCCCCCGACAGCTGTATTGACAAGGGTTTGGAAGCAAATGCTGGACAATTTCAGTAAATTACACAAAATTTGCAGACAATTGATACAAAGTTTGCTCGACAGAGGTTTAAGAGCTGTTCCATATTTGCTAGTTAACCACTTTGTCTCAGACTAGGCCAAATAACACTGTACTGACTAATGGCGACTTGAGACTATGATGTATTTTTTTTTTTTAAATTGCACAAATTAATTGCAACATGTTAAATTCTATGAATAAATGTTTCAAGCCAAATTTAAAAAGTTTTTAATAAATCAAATTCTTAAATTTGATTTTAAGATAAATCAGGCATTTTTGTGTTCCAATGGTAGAAAGCTGATTTCATAAATTTTTCACAAAAATAAATTTGATTTAAAATTGAAAATTTCAAAGATAAAATCTGCATTTCAGACGCCCAATGCATCAAATACGACCACACAAAAAATGGCAACAAAATGAGCATAACCACTGCAGCAAAAAATTACTTCATTGAATCAAAAAGATTTTTCATATAACGTCCGAAATTAACGAGTTCACAGATCAAAGTTTTTAAGTGTAAAATTCTGATTAGATCTATTGACCTCATTTGATGTCCTACAAGATCAAAGCCATCACTCCGGGACATCGGCAGAAAACAAACATCAGTTTTAGAATCCCTGATTTTTCATCCCAAGAGTTGCCCGCCCTTGACAATGCACTGGCTATCAAAGTGGCCGCCATATTGGATTCTCATTGTTTTAAGACTTATTGTAAATTAGCGTAAAGGATTTGTAAAAGGGTGTTGATCAAAATGATGACTTGTTTGAAGGATCATTCTTTGAAGTCATTATTAATCCTAAAAATGAAAATTTAAAAACTTTTATTAAAGGAGCTTTTGAGAAAAGACATTTCTTTTCTGCTTTGATTCAACAAAATGGATGGATGCATGGAAATCTATTTCTTTAATCTAAAGAGAAATTTATTAACTCATTTATATAATACAAAAAACGGTAAATAAAAATATCTTTGAGAAAAAAAAAGTTTCTGATGAAAGTCATTTTGTAGGTAGGGTCAACACATAATACATTTAATTATTACAACAGAGACATTCTCATCTAACAGAACCCATATAGAGATTCTCCATATTTAATATTCAATGAGCTATACACATACTCTGACAGTCATAATGTCAGTTTGGCTTGGAACATCAAATTAGTTTCAAAGAAAACCCAAAAAATTCTGATTGCATCTTAGATCTTAACCCAGGGAAATAGTCCTCCTAACTATTAACTTTCACCATAGTCTTTTCAATCGAAACCATTGCGTAAAAACAGAATAATAGTCCAGATTGAGGCTTAAGAAGCTAGTAGTTTGTTCCAAGTCGTTTTTTACAGATCTGGCAGGGTGAAATATAAGCAATCCTACTGGCCTTGGCTAGGTGATCTCTCTAACCAATTGGTAGAGTGTCTGCCTCTCAACCCAGAGGCCCCGGGTTCAATTCCCGTCGAGGTGATCTCACAATCATGATGATGTGATCATTAAATAAACTTAAGAACAACCAACACTTCTTAGCTCTGATGACCAAACTAGATATGCATGCTACCATCAAGAACAGCTCTAAACATCTAACCGCCAGGACCGACTTACAAACTGATATTTAGTGCATTTCTAGTCCTTGTAAAACAAATCCTTGACTGACCTGTTCAGGCTTGAGTCCTGTTGGAACCCAGGCGTATTCTTCAAGAGGGCAGCCGCTGTCATCGTCGCTTGTAGAGTTGCGTTTGACGTCGTGGATGAGCCGGTTGAGGGTTCGCTCTTCGCCTCCTGTCGCCATATCATGGGTTTCTGGTGGGCATTTGCAGTGTCTGCATATCTTCCTGTAAAATATAATTATTTGTAAGAATTTTGAATAAAAAACATAGGATTTTATATTCATAGTGCTGTTCAGTTCAGAAAATCTGATTTGGCAAGATTTGAACTCAGACGGAGAGCACAGTACCCATGGTGCTATACCCTCCATCAACCTCAAAAGCAAAATGTTATGCATTGACAAAATTCAATTAAGAATCTCTAACCTTTGACAGTGTTCAAAAGCAAATCCTCTGTTAAAGAAAAACATGTCCACAAATTCACATCATCCAAGTAAGTATGCTAAACATCTACACAGTATCCTTCCTGCTCATTTGTGAGCTCTTTCGATCCATACACGCACAGCTATTAGCAAGTGGACATTTTTTCTTATGCCTACCACCTTTTGACGAAACCGCAGTACGAGAAATCAATCCAAACAACAGGTCACTTTGCCGAATACTCCATAGCCAACATCCGAAATCGCTGAACTTAAAACCAGAGAAATTAAGTATTCCCAGTACGGGATGCCAAACGTAAAACTATGAATGCGGATGAAATATTAATACGATCCACCGTCAATTAGATTGTGCAGAAGGACTACAAGCCATTGGCACTGGGAAGTAACAAGAGTTAAGACAATGTCAACAATCACTACAATTCAGGCCTGCTTGCTAAAACTCAGATATCTGTAAATAGAGTCCCATCGTGAATGGTTAAGACACCTCTCTCAATAGAAGTGCATGAGAGAATGTGAATTTTGACCGAGTTTGGAGTCTCTGAATTAACTTTCCTTAGAGAGAAAAGTTCCATGAACCTCTGGAGGAATGCAAACTCAAACATGGTAGAAATGAGTTTCTTACACACAAAAGTTGTGGCAGATCTTACCAAAGGTTTTGGTCTCTAAAAGAGATTTCTAAATTTGTTTTCCTTATTTTCTATGGAAATTATTTACTGACGTAATGAGCATTGAGAAAAATTTTGGGCTTGGTGCTTGGACAGGCAAATGTTACTGTATGTTACTTACAACAATCGTAACTTTGAGAGCTTTGAGAATCTGGTTATTTGATTAATAGAATATCACCTTTTCTAATAGAAATATTGCCTCAGAAACCGAGAAGTGACTAGATACATCTAGGGTTAATGGAAGGTGAGATTATTCAAGGTTTTGACAGACATAGCTTTTGACTTTTCTTTAATTCATTAATTAAGAGCATCATCATGTATATAATTACACTTTTTCTCCGCGTAATTGGGTCAGAATGACAAATGGTTCCTGCGATTCCCACAGACAAAGAAGATCCTGATGCCAGTTCACATGTGTTTGGTTTGCAGGCTCACAGACAATTCCATGGTAATTAGATTACAGACAAATGTAAGCAACGGTTCTCTAATATCACACGACTGAGGCACTTGAGTGCAGGGGATTCGGTTCATCAGAAATCGACCACATGACCTTTCTCTACCGCATAATTAGATAAGGCAATTCTGCAAATTCAGTACTCAAAATGTCAGTTATCAATTTAACCAAGGGAGGATAAAAACACTTGTCATGAAATATTCAAATATATTACTGTGATGTATTGACAAGATTAAACCCTGTAGAAAAGTCATATGAAGGAATTTTACATGTTTGTCACAATTCAGAATGAAACATTTTGTGATTAAAATTAACTTTATTTTGATTGTGCTTAAAAATAATGGAAAAAACAAAATGGCCGCAGCTGCATCTCAAAACAGAAGATTCAATTCCAAGTAAAAGTTTCCTAACCTTTCGTGCAAGGACATGTTTTAGATTGAGCAATTGCATCTTAAGATTGTCGTGACGGAAAAGATCTCCATGGCAAAATTATATTACCGACTACAAAAGGGTTAGAAGCAAAATCAAATCTAATTAATTCCAACAATTAAATTTGCACCAAGCTATTGCTCGTGAACGATCTACATGAGATGTGCCCAACGGGACTTGGTTGAATGGGATACAATTAGTGTCGCATGTTTATGAATATTCATGAGGCAGCATTAATTGTCCAGCAACAAGTTGACCAACAGTTGATGACCATTGGCTACTTTGACATGCAATAAATAAGGATATCACTCAGCTCGCAAGATATCAAGCGAATACTGCAACAGGCTTAATCAGTGTCACAAGTTGATTGCTTTGTCAATAAGGCAAAATGGGCAACTTTTCTTATCTGATTTAATCTCCTTGGCTCAAATTTCATCAATTATTCTGATTAGCTTACCAAAGTATCTCCTTCCAAATTTTGTATTTTAAATTTTTCACTAATAATTGTAGGTTAATGTTAAATGTATTATTTTGATGGTGTAAAAAATCTCATTACACAAGCCAATCATCCATAGTCACAGGACAAAGTATGAAGATTCATATAAAATCCATTAGCGGCCATTTTTTGTAAGAAAAAGGAGTTGCATTGCTAAACTTAACGTTATATATTTGAATTATTACTCCTCGATTTAGTTTAAATCTTTCATTTGGAACCATTAATTTTCATTTTCCTGACATATGACCTTATATTCCCCCTAAAAATGTGCTATACTGCCCCTTTAAGAAAATTGCATATCAAATGTGAGTTGTATTTACTAACGATTGAGCATATTTGATTACAACAAGTGAAGTGAAATTAAAACGCAAATAAAATAATTATAAAAATCATAATAGCACAGTTTTCTAAAAGACATTGTTTTACAAAAAAGTCTTCTCACTAACGAGGTTTACCTACCTGTCAAACTAACAAAGTGGACAGGTGAAAACACTTTTCACTTCACTTTTTTCAAGAGTTATTAAGGTTAACAAATCAATTAGTTTGCTCAAGTGTTGCTTCTTGAAAAAAATCTGGAATAATGGAAGTATTGTAAACACCAATAACACCTTTGACGAGATAACACTGATGGCAAACTTGAACTCACGGAGGTACAGTTTGTTCCAGCAAACTAGAGTGTAAAAGATGAAAATGCTCTTACGAAGCATTATTTCAGTAAAATTTCTTGCATTTTCAGAAGAAAGAATATCAAAGTTAGAGATTATTTGAAACAACTCTCCAACCGAACAAAGGCAAAGTACCAAACAGCCTGAAAAAGTAGCCAGCCCAAAAGTTGCATTTTGTAGAATTGAAAGGTTAAATTGAAGAGAAGCCTCACAAAGTTACCAGCCGTTACCAACGGTAAGCAGGTACTGGGCTCGCGAACAGGCCTTATTTCATACACTTGTATGAAGCGTAATGGTGCTACATTGTAATATTCTTTCTATCTTTGTGATAAAGATTTCAGCATACATACTTCTGTAACATACCATTTCTTTGAACCAAAGACCATTTTTATTATAGCTTGTGTATTTTATAACCCTCAATCTTGTTGGTTCAAATATGCTAGGATTACTCCATGATAAGGGCTTGTCATCAGATATATATAAATAACTATCGGCCATATTTGTGGTCAGGAGTACATTGGTTAAACCTCCAATTTACGTATGGAGATTGTATCATGCCCATATTTATGAACAATTTCAGTAACCTAAAGCATTCCATTCCTCCTAAATAGACGAAAGACCCCTTGCATATTGAAGACAATGGGTTTTTTCTATAGAGAGATATATAGCTATTTGTAATCAAGTTTTTCATTTTAAAATTAAGTTGAATCTGAGATTTTTTTGTCCAAGAAAATCTCACTTTCAAATGAAATAAAATATATCATTTTGAAATTATTATTTTTTCAATTTAAAAACAGGAATTACTTACCATGGAAAGCTTGTGTCTATTATAGTAAATATTTCATGCATCTATGTTATCGCAAGAGCTTACAAGTTAAGTAAGAAAAAGCTTTTGTAAGTAACAAAGATATTTTGAGTGATTTTGTAGGAAAACATGCAAAAGCTTTTAGGGAGGTACCTCCTAGATATAGATGTGCATGGTGGGGGCCTAGCATTTAACTAGCTTGGCTCTGAACATGGATACCAGCTTAAACAAATAGCTACACTATTATGCCATAGAGACTCTCTGTTTGAATATGTCAAGAATTGTTTCTGACACCAAAAACATCAAATTTTGCATCCTCTATCACTTATCAAGCAAACAGAGAATATCAACATACATCATTCTAATCACATTCATCGTCCAACAGCGATAATCAGGAAAGTTTAAAGCCCTTGTTGGCATTTTACGAGAACACAAGCGACAAATCTAACCGTTTGAACCGTTACAACGCTTGCATTTTTTATGTGCATCTGGTGCGCCCGGTGCACATGCACATGCATGCATGCTGGTGGTCCTTTTGCATCTGCACTTGCATATGCACAGCACATAAACAATGTAAACAGAAATAAAAACAAATCCTATCAGAAAGGCCATGAAACAAATCCTTGGCAGAGGCAAACACTGCCATATAACATCATTAATTCTTTGACTTTATTCCTCTGCAAATATTTGCAGTTAACGGATGAATATTAGCAAGATTTCCGATGGCCGACGTTTTAACCTCAATTCTCGTAAACTGTGTGACTAATTTTGATCAATGTGACGCTCTGATAGTTCCAATTTGGCGTTAAAATACAATAGAAATCGCGATGCATTTCAAAATTTCCATACAAGGCCAAAAGGGTATGTTCCGTCTAAAAAAATCCATGTTGGATAGTGTTTCGTAATAATTGCTCAGATCTTTTTGTCATTGCATTGCTAATCTTAATCACACACGTTCTTTAGACAGAGAAATGGTATTTTCGGCCTTGATGCATCAAATGGGTTATTAAACATTGGCTCTAATCTGATGTTAGGAGAGTTTGTTTTAAGACAATTAGTCCCAAATCTAATTAAGATGCTTTACGCTTCACTTTCCACTTTAGTGATTCATTTGGATTGCTCATCGTCACAGGCTGATAATTCCCATTTGGAAATTCCGTAACAATTTTGGCTTAATTCATAGCGGTGTCATTAAGAGTGGAGGAATTCTGGGACTGTTTTACGACCAATGAAATTATTTCATCATTTCTCTGAACATCTTTTCATAATTTGAAATATAATCTAAAATGTTTCTTAAACAGTGGGAAATATTTCTAAATCCTAAAATGCAATTCATCAAATGATATCTTTTCAATCAACATTTAAAAAACATTTTAGCGGATAATTGTTCCAAAATATCTTGAACATAAAATTTGTATGATACATGTATATCGTATATATTTTTTATCACATGATATCTATATGTCTTCGAAAACATACAAAAGTTACCAAGACGGCAAAGAGCTACAAAACATATGCATGAAATCCTATACCTAATTTTCCCAACTAATTTGCACAAGATGGACTTGGCTTTGAGGGCAGAAGATGTCAAACTGGCGTATACACTTACATAAAAACAGTGACAAATGTCATATACGGTTGAAACTAAATCCCAAAATAAGCCTTATTTATGACAGGGGAATCCCACAAGGTTAGAACCGCCATGCCAAGCAAGTTCATTCAGTTACGCGTCTTGTCCTCCATTGACAGGCCGTAATTCACATGTATTTATTAGCGGGTTCCATAACTTGTAATGAGCTCGACTTGTATGCTAAATCAATCTTCGCTAACGAATTGCATATTCGACTCATTTGAATTTTGTTACTTGATTAATAAATGAATTTGAAATCAAAATGTTCCATTTTGAACTTATGAACAAAATGAAAATGAAAATTTATCTGCTTGAAATTGTTTCTTAGTAAATCCTTTTAAAGGAACAAGTTTATACACTCTCTAGCTGCTAAGAAAATGAGAAATCTTTGTCTACCAAAACAAATTCAAAAGTTGTCCTCTTGCAAAAAGCTCCTTATGGATTAAAACAAAATTATTTGTGCCCACTTTATATATTCGCTAAATGATGACTTAAAATGATCTCACATTTGTCCTCTTATACATGCAACTGATGATAGCTCATGATTCTACAAAAATACCTACATTTGTTGTCCTCTAAAAAACTGCAAGCAAAGAACTCACGTCAAGTAGTTGAGCACCCATGTATACATGTATTTGCTAGGGCAGTTCTAATCCACTCATAAATCCACTAGACGCTGGGTAATCAGCGACACAAACCCAAATATGAGATTATCAGAGTCTGACATTTTAAGCCCATTGGTGACAGCTGGTAGTATGTATTCTACACTGTATGACATGGATTTATATCACGCATTTGAATCAGTAATGTATAAAATGATTTTTGATAAAAAATTATAAAACATAATTTTACATATTTATTTTTCTGATGAATGTCTTATTGCATAGGTAGACAGTAGTAGTCTAATTAATTATTTTCAAAAATTATGTTGTGACTATTAAAAATGCATGTACAAATTTCATTAATGGAATCACTTCTAATGAATATTACTAAAAAAGACAATGATATCTGAGACAAAATGCAAACTAATGAAGTCAATTTGATGAATTTTCTGTCCACACACCAAATCATCACATCCTCAATCTTTCAAAATGAACCTCAAATACAAAACGTGGATAACCATTAAAGAAAATTTTACATTAAAATGTAATAAGATGCACCAAATATTTGTCAAAATCATCACACATCAAAATGTACCGAAACTCTTTCACCCCTACGTGATTGAATTCAAGCTAATAAAATCCTTAGTTCTTTGGGTAAAACTGGCTCAAAACTCAACGACATGATGCAACCAACTTTTGGAATTATCAACAGAATGATGGAACACCTGAGATCAACCTTCCGATCAACCTACCTGCATGCTCGTCAAGCCTCCAATACTACCTGGCCACACCTGTCTGAGATTGACCTCTACCACTTCACAGGTAATCCCTTAATCCAGGTTAATCCGCCTGACACATCTACATCAACAATGGCTACCCTCATCTATGTCTTGGTAAAAAAAAGTCACCAATACTCTCGACCCTTGTGGCAAATCAACCCCTCCTCCTCCCCCCCCCTCCTCTTAATCCCCCCACCCCTTTACCTTACCCAGACAGGGAGTCTATCCCCTGATGTAATCTGTTAAGCCCCGGGGTAGGTGATTGGATTATCAAAAGAGCTAAGATCATGTACTGCATAATCTGATTATCCGAACTTGACTTCAATTCCACAAATATTTACATAGGAACTCTGCTTTGTTAATTTGTTTTCTGTTTTATTTGTCTGTTTTTTGTTTGAAGTAAGACTCCTATTGAATATTTGGGATTGTCCTTACAGAATAACTTGTTAGAAGCTAACCTATATGTGTCCATTCACTTTTTTAATCAAAGTGATAATGCTTTACCAATAACATCCCTACGTTAGGTTTGAAAAATTCAAAAGCTCATCATATATATATACATTTATTGTATACCCCTTGAGCCTCGTTTAAAACATTTACAATTCACTTACAGCGCTAATGCCTCAAATATTGCTTAAGCTATGTTGAATAATAACTCATTCACTCACTCTCGAATCCCTTACCAAGACATGTGTAAATATTCATAACTTGCCAATACTGGAATCAAGTAAAATATGAAGACCTTATCAAAGCAGAGAGTTACAACATTGAATTTGAGTCAAGTACTAAAAATTAACTTCATCTGAACAACTTCAAACTTAGACCCCTTAAGACTATTTAATTACTAAGCAAACGTAAGACATAAATAAGAATACTAGAAAGGCTAAAACTATCTAAATAAATAATTTGATTCAGACTAAAAGAATCTAAACATATAATTTCATTCAGACTAAAAGAATCTAAACATATAATTTCATTCACAAATCAAACCCAGCCCTTCATAGCAATTAGTAAGATACCATCACAAATTCAATGGTACCAGACGATACCCACAATGATAAATGTCTTCCCCTCCCTGAAGGGGGGTAGAGGAGTTAAATGGTTTTATTGTTGGGGTATTACAGCATTTCCTCTCGCTGATCCTGACCCCAATCCCATGTGATGTAAACCCCCAGGGACCCCAGGGAGTTTAGACCCCTGAACACAGATCGAAACACATCCCCACTGTATTCATGAAGGGCCCCCTTAATCCCTTTATTGTTCCTCCCAGTCAAATTGGACAATGATTTACCTAAAGGAGCACTAAATTCAGGATAGAGGATGAAGAAGATGATATCAATCATTTCTGAGGACTCATTGATAAGATATTGGTTGGATAGACTCATATGTACACTGGATAAAATAAGAGATATTGAAAATTTATCATCTTTATTTCATCACTGATTAAGTAGATCGCTATTCTTAACTTCATATTTTTTAAATATATATTTGTATTTGTGATTTTGTTTAAAACATTTCAAACATCAAGTTCTTAGGTGTTGTTTAAAATGTTTTCTTAAGTCATCTTATGAAGCAAAAGTAAAATTATTTAAAGTAGAAGTAAAATGTTGCCAATTTCGCTAAAAGCAAATTCAACTTTGGGCATAAATTTTATATGTATCAACTTCTTTAGTTTAAAAAGTATCACTCAATAAAACAGACTTTAAACATCTTGGGAATAAAACTTTGCATTTGCATACAAATGTTAAAATCAAGTTTGATTTGAACAAATTATTGCTTAGTTATGCAAATGAGAGCATTTTTTAATCAACATGTGCAATAAATTTTGGTTAAGGAGAAACACAATCTTTTCTCTCAGAATGTTTGTGGCGATGTATTTCGACTATCAGACCAATCCCTCACTATAATTACCTCCCAATGGCATGACATGGAATTATTAGTCGAGCCCAGGCTGAAATTTGGCAACAAGTACAAACCATGGACTCCTTGGACCGCATGAATTTGCATGATAATATATACCATAGGGTAATTGTCTGATTCCCAGCAATTGTCTGAGACTGCTCCTTTATCATCGGAACTCTCTTTAACTGGAGGAGAATTTGTCACAAGGATTGTAGGATCGCAGCAAATTTTCCTCAACATGTGTGTGGTGAAATTGGAAAGAATAATTTCTGAAGCTCCTATAAGAGACACAAGAGATACAATATAAATATTAAATATGGAAATAGTAATTGGAGGGGAAATGATGTAGACAAATGGAATAACAATGGTATAGCAAAGTATGAAATATGCTCGAGAAGCAGTAAGCTCAAAATTATTCCCTGTTTCTGTCTTTAAAATGGAAGTTGATTAGTCTTTCTAAATGTTAAGGAATCAGTTAAAATTTTGGTTACTGCCAGGGTTGCTTGTCTGCCAATTGTTGGTGGATTGTTTGAAAAGAGTTCTGCTGGCTTGTTGGATTAAGGAGATTCTGTTCACCTTACAAAACTTATTATTTTCATGAGGGATGGTTGATTTGGAAAGCCTCAAGCCCTGTAGGAACTAACAAATATTTCCAACAACATTTACTGGGTAGTGTTCATCTGACACATATTGACACTTCTGCCTTGACACCTTCTGTCTTTCAGAAGTACAAAACTTTCTGTTGATCATCAATACCATGGAGATATCCTTCCTATTCCTGTCTTCAAATAATTGAGTCTGATATTTTAAGAAAAAGCAGATGAGCTATTTGAAGTAAAACAATAGCAACAAGATGAATCTTCATCACATATATCAATTTGCTCTGTGTATATATGTAACTTTTAGGACATTCCTCAAAGTCTCATAATGCTCTTGGCAAACCCAAAAATGTTGTTGCAAGAGAAACAGTACATGGCTCCACAGGATGACTTGGAGGTAGATTTACGGAGGATATTGTTGTGGGAGAGGTAGAGGTAGTTAGGGAAGAAAAGACCAACATCTCAGGATGGAGTCTATATTGTTTGTAAACACTGGTCAGCTAGGGATAATTAGCTTCTTCAAGATCATCTAGTGCATAGATCAGGAACAAGGGTTGGTGCCAGTTCTTGGATGGAAAATAGTGAGGAATATCATCTTTGGATGGAAAATAGTGATGAATATAATCTTGTGCCAGTTCTTTGTTGGAAGATAGTTATGAATGTCATCTTGTGCCAGTTCATTGGATGGAAAATACAGTAGAACACGGATATAACAAACTCCAAGGGACCAAAGAATTTAGTTTGCTATATCTGGTGTTCGCTATACGCATATAATTTTAATGATATCATATAGGGACGGGACTTGAAAATTTGTTCACTATATCCAATTGTTCACTATATCCGAGTTTGCTATATCTGTGTTCTACTGTAGTAATAAATATCATTTTGCGCCAGTTCATTCATTGGATGGAAAGTAGTGTGTCAGTTCATTTGAGGGAAGATAAAATATCAGTACCATCAATGCAATCATGCAGTTTTTTAATGAAATTTTAGGAATAAAGGACAAAACCTGTCCCCGTGGGCAAATTATCACAAATTTTGATTTCGGATAAAATCAGATTTTCATGAACATATTGAATCAGTTTTGATTAGAAACAAAACAAAGGAATCATATCCTGAATTTTTTTTTGAGTATTCTTAGATCTGTCAATTGCTATTTAGTATTCAGGTACGCGAGAGTGAAGAAAACAAAATTGGAATTCCTTAGTAATGACCAGTCTATCAACTTCTTGCAATAAAGAAGTTGTAAATCCACAGAACTTGTTCTCATTCATCTTACCAACTTCTAAATGCCTCTTAAAGAAACTCTCTGAAAATTAACTGTTGCTTTTGTCATAAGACTTTCTTGTATGAAAATGTTTTGACACAGTAAAAAGGCAAATATAATTGTTTAAAGAGAGTGAGACTTGATTTGAGATAATACACACAAAGAGGTTTAAAACCCTTATTCCAAGCATGGTGTTATATTTCCTTTCAATATAATAGGATGTATTGAAATCTCCTAGTATCATGAACATCAAAATATTTACTCACCAAAAACATCAAATATGCCTTGTCAGTGATTTCCGAAATCAATGCTTCCAATAGAAATAGAGAGATGAACAATGACAGCATTTCATGTTTTACTTGATCATCTTCCATTTAACCTAGTTCTATTTTTGATTTCTCTCGATGCTTGAAATACTACACCGCAAACATTAAAGCTGTCAGGAAACAAACCACTTTATCAATAATGCTGACTTTGCTAAATCGCCTTGCTTTGGTCTGTGAGACCTGACTGACATTATTTGAGTGAGATTTGTTGTAAGGATGATACTACCACAAGGAAATACCAATGATAGTCATTAGGAAAATAGTATTAGGGTCTTATGGCTAAAGCTGATATTTGAACAATGCTTTCAGGATATGATTATAGCAAATCTGTCAAAGGGATAGTGATGTACATTTTGAATTAGAATATAACAATTAAGTTTAACTGACATATTTCAAGAAAATAAAATAAAGCTATCTGAAAACAAATGATCTCTTGCTAAGATTTTGCATTGGAAAATTATTGCAATAAAGCATATTAATTCCTAAAAAAAACAATTATTCTTTGAAATTTGGTAATTATTTGCATAGAGAATTTCATTCTATTCATGCCCTGAAATGTGATCAACCACAGCCAGGTGGAACTATTTTTCTGGGAAATTGGACAAATAATTGATTCAAGGCGCACCACCGTAGAAGAATAACATCACGTTAAAATCTGATTCCAATTCTCAAAGCATGCCTGTGGTAAAGCAATACAAAAAACACAATAGAGCCCAATTGAAAAAAACCACTGAAAAATTCAAACCTTTTGAATAAATTTTGCTCTGTGCATGGCCATTGAAAGAGAAAACAGAATTATCTCTAACAAGACTTGTTTAATTCTAATTGCCTTGTTGGTTGTTGAACTACGAAATCTAAAAATTAAGTAAGAATATCACAAAATTAGAAAATATGTCAAAACTACTAGTAACGGTAATAGATTTGAACACTTTGCAGCATTTGAAAAATAACTGCACACAGGCAGATAACAGTATTGATGTTTAAATATTATGAATTGTTTATTCCTAGAAAACTGTCGATATCATTATG
Organism: Steromphala cineraria; assembly: GCA_916613615.1. Taxonomy (NCBI): domain Eukaryota; kingdom Metazoa; phylum Mollusca; class Gastropoda; order Trochida; family Trochidae; genus Steromphala; species Steromphala cineraria. The sequence goes on along the minus strand of OU744726.1, from coordinate 69,250,271 downwards.
GAAGCTGAGGCCTGATGGGTGAGTTGGTTAGCTGTTTGTATGATCAGTGCTAACCATGTTGATAGACTTTATGGGATTGGGTTTGAATCCTGTATGGGACTCAACCCGTAAATACAACCATCTTAAGTAAAACAATGTAACCGGGTATGTTATAATACAAATGCCTAGCATAAAACAAAAATTATGCAGTATGTAAAGAAAGAATAATAAAAATAATTCTTTCAAATCTTTAAGTTAATCTTTGAATACCTAATGTCTTTACAAACAACTAAAGGTTAACACATCCAAAATAAGAAGCTAAAAAGACAAATTTAATTTAAATTCTAATAAATGAAAAACATTTTTGAAACTACTGTAACTAGCCAATATGATCAAGTTCTGCCATTATGAAAGGAAGGGCTTGTGTGTTTTCATGAGGAAAACCAGATTGTGTTTTCTGGCATACAATATCCCTTCAAAATCATCCTAAGGAATTATAAAAAATTTAAAATATCAAACCTGAAAAAACATTCAGCGATGCCAAAAATAAAATTTCAACAAAAACGTCTCCTTGCAGTTTATCTTTAACCTCTAAAGTTGTAAGCGATCAAGACACACATAAAAATGTCAATTTTAATGAAAATGTAAATAGCAAAGCCAAGCCTGTTCAAAATCAATGCAAAGGTTTGATTGGCCAGTTAATCACAAAAGGGGAATCGGACATATGGTGTATGGTCAAGTGTCCATTCTTAGAAGTTTGACCAGCTTGCCGATTGTTGTCCAGCGGCTATGCTGGTCACCTGCGATTAATCTTGACCACAATGGTCAGTGTAAACAAGTCTGCTTCAAGAAAGGCTACTCCTCCAGTGAATACCTGCCGGTTTTATTAGAGGGAAATCATTTGGATTGAGCTAATTGGTAGTTAAATATCCCGGGGCTGTTAACACCTGCAGACTAGTCAATACCCTTGTTTCCTTCATATGCGATAAATACTTTGTATTATCAAGGTGTGTTTTCTATTACCAAATTAAGAATAAAATACATGGGAAATATTTATTGTTTAACCACACACTGCGATTCTTTGCATAAAAGTGTTCATGCAATATTGATACATTATCATTTGCATTCTTGTATTTTATAATAATTAGTTTTCTAATTATTTGATTTGTGAATTAGAAATAAGATTTAATTTTTCCAACCTATTTTATGAAACTTAAGTTATTATCGTTTAAAGATATGCTCCTTGTTACAAAAGAATGTAACATAATGCATGCTGTGTATAAACATTCATGTTGAATTATGTATTTTTGGCCAATGGCGTTATACTGAATAAAATCTGTCGGTCTTTAATTTTTCACAAATTAAGTTTAAACACTGAAGATTAATGGTCAATGGTGACAATTGAATGAATTTCAACCATAAATATTCTTAGGGATATAACATAATTCTGTAAAAAAATAGAGAAAGGTAAAAAAAATATTCAAACAGGTTAACCTCATATTGGTGTTACTTTCAACAATGGTAGAAACTTCTTATGAACTGGCATTAACATTCTCATGAATTGGACACAAATGACGACATTGATTCTTCATGACATGTGGTGGATGATATTGATATTGGTCAATGATATTTGCATATTGTATGCAAATTAGGTTGACTAATAGAAATCCTATATGGGAAAAGGCAGGTGTTTGTAATAGATACCTGTAATGACTGATGATAAAGGAAAATCAAATTAAGATCTATAAAAATTGAACTGAAAACACACATAAAACCATTAATTAGTTCCTAGGCTATGGGTGCAAGATGGTAGGATAATCCACCTGTAATCATAACTAAAGTTAGATAACCGTATATAACATAATCACCAAATATAAAACTCACCAATATGTCCTTAAATAGAGAGGCATACCTTATACATTGAATCTTTAATACAGCAAACTCAAAAAAGCAAAATAAAACTTACAAAGCAATTTAAGATAATTATCTAAAACCCAAATCATTTTAAGATCTCTAAATTAATGTAGTCCAATGTGTCCAACTTTTAAACATCTTTAAATGCACTTGATGTTTTTTAAAAGCACCAGTATAATGAATCAAGAAATCATTAAGGCATCTTAAACTCTGATAACAGGTAAATTTGATTACAGGTACAAGTTCTGCCTTACCTGGAAGCCCAATGTACTGTCACCTCTTTGGAAGCTAAGTCCTTACTGAAACTATCCAAACTTTCCCTTTCCTTGCCAACCTCAACACCCAATAGACATCAGATCCTGACTCTTGGCTTGCTTGCCAAACATTAACACTCTGGGTGCCAAGTGCCAGTTAGGATGCTCCCTCTAATTAACCCTTACAATAATAGAAGGTGCCTTCTCCCATACAGCCATTGTATTCCCATTTAGAACGTGCGAGAAACAACAATGAAGTTACTTAAAGTTCTGGTATGCTATACAAACCTAGGTGGTCTGGCTAAGTGAAGGTAATGACTGAATAAACAAGGGCAAAGATAATCCCCCTGTAATGACCAAATAAACAATAAGAGTTAATCCCTGGAGTAGTCTCCCCTGTCACATCTCTCTAACATTCAGGTATTAAGTCGTTAAAGGTAAGATTGTTGAATGCATGGGTTGACATGGGTTTCACAAGATCAAATATGGAAAATGAAAGGGTTGAAGGTCAAAGGATGAAAGAATTGTTAACATGTCTTGTGATGATGTTTTGACATGTTTTCTAAGAAATTATTCATCATTTCAAATCAAGCTTTTTAAGAATCCTTAAAGTCAGGTTCGCTAATGCCTACATGGAAGAATGCCTATGCAGTCTTGTCAAAACATCTTCATGCACCAGTGGCTTTAGGTAATAATTTAGCAAAGTTGAATGTTAAAAGGTTTAATGATTGAATATATATGAAGAGTAGTTATAAATCATTTCTTCATAATGTTACCTGAACGAAATATTTTAGATATTATGAATGATATTTGAGTAGATAATTCTTAATCTATTTCCTCTCATTCCAATTATTATGTCATCAAGTAATTTAATTAATTGTAGTCAATCAACAGGGTGTTCAACTGTTAATTGGTAATTAGCATGTAAACATCTTAGAATAGCAACTGAATCAACTTGTGTATTGGCAAATTACAGTGACACATTCAATTGCAATTACAATCAATTCGCTAATTAAGTGAAGCAATTAACAATTGTAAGTACTAAACATTTTATTTTATTCAATCCTATTTATCATTATACAGTGAGTGTTTAATATATGTATACAAAAGTAAAGCATTTAAACAAATGATTTATAAAATGATAAGCAAATGTTCTCTTATGATAAATTCTGTACTAAATGTTCATGCCTTTGCTACATAAATACAAATTCATTTTCATACTGCCCTCATGAACAAATAGTCCCAAGGAAGACTTTCATCTAGAAATTGTCTACATCTATCCACTTATGTCCTCTATTAGTAAGTAATTATCTACCAACACCATTTCTTTGATCACATTTATCCCTTATACACCATCTAAGGTGTTATGGAGCAAGGTCAAGGACAAATTCTCAGGACAGCCAATCCAATTCCCTGGCTATCAGAACTTCAACGAGTCGGACTAATTATTTGGGGAGAGGGGAGGGGGGTCACACAGACAAGTCAACACCTTATAAAAACAATTAAATACCAAGCCAGACAGTGGTGACAAGAAGCTAAATAAAATCAGTTGGAAGCTGATTGGGTGGACCAAGATTGGACAGTCTAATCACGAATCAGGGACAAACAGGTCAGGACGACAGTTACAAATTAACACATCCTGCGGTAATTCAGTGAATTTGAAAGTCACATCCTGTATAAGAAGTACTTTTGGAACACTGGTATTGAATCTGAAATCTTTATGTTACAGGTAAATTGTGAAAATTCATAAAAAATTCTAGTAATTAATTTGATTAGAGTAATATTGTTCTCACATTCTTTGTCTTAGCTGGCTTTCAACTTTGAAATATTTTGAAAAATAAATCCAAATTTAGTGTTTTTAAATACTTGCTGTTTAGCAAGGGGTGAGCAATTTGACTTTACAAAGTACCTGTGGCTGAATTGATAAGTCCCTTGGATACTCAGTGCTTAGATAATTATTCACAAATGTGTGTTGGACACTCTCAGAGGACTCTTTCTGATAATAGAAATTTAAACAAAATAACTTTAAATCTTAAAAGCTTTTCCTAAAATGATGAAAACTCTAATAAATAAATACTTAGAGAAAGATGTCTCCCACCTTATAGAGAGTCAAATATATCCCATGATTTCACTTATGGTAATCATTTACAGAGGTATAACTCCGGAATGACAAAAGGTCGATAAATCCCAACTCACTCCAACAACGCCAATCTTATGCAATATGAACATCTGAGAAGCCAGACACTATTCTCCAAGACATATCTTTGGAACTGGGTAAATAAATTTGATATTGTCTTCTCCCTTATAACACCACCTGTCAGAACAATATGCATATCATATGGCGCTGAAGGAATGGTAATAACAGAGAGGAATAGTTTCTAGTTCCTCTTTCACCTTGCCCCAGCAGGATGGCATCCTTGACTGTTTCTTGAGAAACTCTATGAATGACTTTCCGCCATTTTAATCACCTACATATGGCCCAAACCCCTCTCCCCTTCGTGGAATCAACAGCACATGGCTTTGACTCCCCTCCCCCTTGATGACCCCCCCCCTCCCCCCTTTGATTCCCCCCCCCCCCCCCTTAAAGACCCCCACCACCTTGAGGACTCATCAGCAATTAGTTCCTCATCACTGAATAATTAGACAATAAAGTATACATAGACCAGGGGGTAGAGGTTTCCTGGTACCTGCCATTATTCCGGCGCCTTGATCTACGATTCCTGGAATTGACTTGGACAGGAATACACCCCTCTGGGTTATGGTTGGAATGGCATGCTAGAATCATCTGCCTTTGCATTTTATGCCAGTGCACTGAAATGCATTGTCAGCAGAATGAAGATTATGGATTTGTTGTGATGTTTATTAAGAAATAATTCATAGTTTTCTTTGCGAATGCTGTTGTATTTTCATGGTTCATGACATCTACCTGGCACATCGAGGTTTTGAAATTTTACATTTTGTCATTTTAATTATCATTTGTAGCATTAACAGAAGCTAGAAGTGTCATTTTCCATTAAGGCGTAAGAACATAAACATTATTTGTTAAGCTATCAAAATTTTATTGAAATATTTTACAGATAAAATAAAGATTTATTCATGAAATATTCATTCATCAGGGAAACCTAAGATTTCCATGCAGTAGTTAATCGGAATCCTAATTATTACTTTTATTGCATATTTGGTTCTTAATTATGCATTGTGATTCTTTTTTAAAGCAATGGTTAAAAAAACTATATAATTTGAAAACATTTTGCAGCAAGAAAATTTCATCCAAAACCACAACAAGACCAACACAAAATTGTGTACAACATTACCGCTGGATTACTAGTACACTTTGAAGTGGTCCAGTTATTCTTTGGCATGCTTAACTACATGATTGCTTGATCGCAATTTGTCAGAGTTGTTGAAATTCTTTCATTACGACAATTGTAAAGGAAATCTTGAATCACGATGTAAAAACGTCCCATGATCAACACAATCCCTCGATAAAGCAGGGAGGCTAACCTACAATCTGCGGAAGAGGCTTGGAGGCTAGCCTCTGGTGTCACGTTCCCTGGCTTTTAGAGTGTTACTCAAACAGGCGACTTAAAGGAGTTTGCACACACATGCTTTTTGTAATTGCTTCATCCATTAAGAGGCAGGACCTGAATGGGTCTGTATCACAAAATGTGCTAATTGAAAATGACTGATTCTGTGAGAGGGTTATGGTACCAGGATAGTGGGCATTGGCTTCAGAAATGGAATGAATCCTTGCGGTTTGGTTCGCTTGTCAGAGAACAAATGGATTATTTGGCATCTCAATTGTTGCATCAAGAAATATTCACGTATGGTGTGGCGCTATGCAACAAAAATCCTGAAATTAGAGAAAGAATTCAAATGGCTTGATTATCACGTTTTCTTCCAAAATCAATCCCAATCTTGAGAGGGAATATTCTGAAGGCATGCGGTTGCGTCATACCGCAACCAAATCAGATCTTTTCTCGGATAGAGTGGAATCCTCCCAACTCATTACTGGGCTTGTCAGATCTCTTAGCCAAACGTTTCATTAATGAAAGGATATTACTGGCTTGTTTTTTAATAGACATTTTTCCCTTGGCTCGCCAAGCTTTCCTCTTATAAACTTGCACCTTTCCACTTAACCGCTGTTTACTATTTCCTGTGCCTCAAGGCCCTCGCTATCATTCATCAACTCTTCGAGCAAGGAGGTAGAAAAGTACACCTTCTGAAGCCTGGTAGGCATGTAACTAGAAAAGTCTTCAAATACTCTATTGTAAACTGCATTTTCCTATTTCCTGTTTTATGGCAGTTGCTGTCATATATTGACTCTTCAGATAAGGAGGTTGAAAATACTGGTTGAGTCTGGTAACAGAATACGGGACGACACCTCAAACTTTTAGCAACTGTAAACAGTATTCTTTCTTTTTTTGTAAAGTACAACCATAATGGACTCTTCAGACAAGAAGATAGAAAAGACACCTCTTGAAAGCTGGTTAGTCATGTAACAGCACAATGTTTAAGAAATCCACTTTAAGCATGATTTTTCTTAATATTTCCTGTGTCTTGCAGTACTATAATACATGAACTCTTCAGAAAAGAAGATAGAAACTAAACCTCTTGATATAAGGGTAAGGAAGTAACCAGACAATGTCTAACATAAAAACTGTAAACAAGATTTTTTTAAATATATCTTTGTAATGGTACGATGATACATAAACTCCTTCAACAAGATAAAAAATACCCTTGAAACTAAAATAACTGGAAAGTAGGGGGTTGCCATCCAAACGAAGAGGAAACACAGGAGTTAGCTTCAGAATTGTATTGACCATACCGTGGAATACGCCGCCCCTCACCTTTAAAAATACTGGAAATGTAAAAACAATTTTTCTCAATATCTCTTCGTTATAGTACAATCGTACATTAACTCTCTAGGCAAGAAGATAAAGAAAAACCTGTTGGCAAGTAACTAGACAGAGTCTCTTTGGGAAAGAACAACACAAAATACCCCTGCTACAAGAGAAACAGGACAAAGCTTTCAACAAAGTCATTGTTAACTTCCTACTATCTCCAATAACAGTGATAATGAAGGGAAAAAACAAGGATCATCCATTATTCAGCTAGTTTCAGCAACTCTAGGTAAATCATATCAGAGTGACAGGTTAACTTATCCCACATGCTGGTGTTGATGTAGGTAAAGTTTATTTCTCTGACCTGAAGCTCCCAGACCATAAACCCTGCTTTCCTGTTTCGCACGCATAATGACTGTCTTCCATATGACCTGGAGTTATGGCCCTTGTTTACATTCATAAGTCAGCCTCACGATCATAAAGCCGCTCGGATGTCCAACACATGTACCATGGTGGAAGATCAGCATTTGGAATGAAACAAGACCGTTTCGTTTATTTTCGCTCAGTGCATGCAAAACGGCAAAGTATGCATGGAAAAAGAGATTGCACGGCTTGAGTGCAAGCAGCTGAACAATTTTTGTGCAAGTGCATAAATACGCTACAAAAACTGCTCATATTTTCACAGTAGTTTGATCATTGTTTCTTTTGTATGTTTGGCAAACAATCACATCGTTGTGTTACAGTCACGATATAAACTTTCCTTATCAAAATAAAACTCAGATCAATTATGATAATGGTTGTGGCAAGAATAAGTCTTTGTATAAAAATAACTCTTAAATTGTCAAACATAGATGTCAGAGAATTTGTTAAGATATGAATGAATTTAAATTGTTTGTCAAATTGAAATACATAGATATAATGATATATGGCTTCTTGACATAATAAAAAGGTCTTGACATCAAAGTTAATGGTAAAACATAAAAAGGAGTATGTTATATTTAGGAAGTCACAAAAAAGGTTATCAAAAGCAAGCTGGAAGTAAAATGGCATGACACAAATGTCTTAAAGCATAAAATCTATTAACAGATACCTTGAACATCTTTCTGATCTTTCTTGATCTATCAACACCTGGTGTCTGATATACAGGTAAATACAGGAGATGACGATTTTTACAGGTAAAACACCTGATCACATGACATAGCTGAGTTAGCGTATTGGACGTTAAGTAGCCAGGTAAAAGTCATACCTGTATCCTTCACCTGGGCTAACGAGCGAAGGCCCAAACATCAAACATCTACCTGAGACACAAACGTAAAGGTGAAAGAACAAAGAAACCACAAAGGATTTAACACCTGTGTGTCGCCTTAAATGGAGCAGTAATGGCTGAGGTCGCATATGTACATGCTATCATTTAATCTTAAATGCCTACTGATCTGAAAGTAAATGATCGTATTTGTTTTATCTTGTTGTCGATGCCAATATCCCAAAAGGAAAAATCCCAATAAATAACGGTACCGATTTCATCTATGAAGGCAGAACACTTTAAAATCTCCTCTTACTGATAAAGGCAAATTAAGTCGCCAAGAGCTGTACAGGAACAGTAAGCAGAAACTACAAAATACCTTTTCAATTGATTAAATCCGGATCAAAAGTTTACCTGGTTTAATCAGCTTTGAAAGTTGAATCATAATAAGTCATGTAGTCAAAATAATTTTGTAAATAGGTTTTTAAAATGATGTTAAACAATGTTTTTATCAAAGGAGAATGATAACAAAAACACACTCACCAAGTATAGGATGAAAACAAACATAAACTAGAAAAACAGGAGTGTGGCAGGGTTATCATTTGGTCTCCTGCTTCTTTTGAAAATGGACAGAATTTATGACACAACATGCAGTTTTGGCAGATTTATATCAATCTAAAAGCTTATTTTTATATCTTTACAAATGCCTCTAGTTGACACTATAATCATTCAGATCATGTCCGACAAGTGACCAATAAGAATCAAGTTCAACTTACAAACTGACCAATCGTTTTTGAGCATTTATTGATAATAACGCCACAGCTAGTTGTCAATCATACATTTCCCAACAGGGGTCTCTTAAAATCTCTGACATTGATGTGAAAGGCGATGGAAGAGCATATTCAGAAATGATCTTGCCCACAAATCCCAGCATGCTTTGGTCACAAAACCACAGGAAGTGTAAAATATTCAGGAACTATGGCCTTTTTGCATTCCTGTTTTTATAAACAGACATGATTTTGACATCACCGCAAGTTATTTTTGAGTTTCATGGCTGATGATACTCAAAATGGCTTGACATATTTATCTTTACGAGGTTGCTTTATCTCCCACGGAAGACAAAAGATTGGGCGGAATAGATAGACCCCTTCTAGTTTATTGGTAATTTAATTTGCTAATAATACAGCGTTATCAACATGTCTCCCAACACTATGTAACATCAAGATGTCATTTTGACATGAATAGGCATTAGTGTCACAAGACGAGATAGATTTGATGACTTGCATGTGAAAACATCAAACAGAACAACTATTTTCTTTAGTCATATGTATAACGGTACAACGTCAAATGTTTTGACATTTGTTGATTGGTTTGATCTTTGACTTGATACAATTATCATTAGTCCTGAATTAATTATTGTATAAATTATTAAGGATAATTTCTTTGTAGTTTACTATGATATTGGACAACTGTTAATTATGAAATAGTGATTGCTGTAATTATTCCAACTCTGAATGCTTGTAAAATCTGAATGTTTGTAAAATCTGAAAGGTTTGTACAATGATGTATTTAACATTTTTCTTGGTTGAAAATTTGAATTTTCACGAAAATGTCATGATTACCTTTAAAAGAATAATAATTCATCAATAGAATATACTTAAGGTTATTGCAAAATAGATTATGAGAAAACTTTTATAGAAATATTTTATGTTTCCAAGAACTTAATTAAGCATCATAAGGCATAACAACTTATCAAGGAAATCTGAAGGTACAGACAAACTTATCAAACTTTGACTTTAATTGTTCATCAGCATGTAAACATATATAAAATGTAAACTAATAAATTTGCTACTACAAATTTATTTTGACAAAATATAAGAATAAAATTAGAAAATTTCTGTGAACATCTAATACAAAACTACAGCCAAGACCATAGACTAAAATTTAGTCTATGAAATATTCAAAATAATTAATGTATTACTTTATTTCTTGAGGTTTTTCATTTCAATCTAGTCTTGCAGAACTTAGACCTCGACTGTATAAAGGCTCTTAAATAAAACAGTCATGAAGCAGGCCTACCAAGACCAATGTCAGTCAATTTCTATCCAGGGTCCCAAAAAACATGACGTTGTTGTCAGAGATAAATAAATAAACATGGCCGTCATAAAGGACCCATCAACATATCTGGACATGACACGTACAGCTTCCACTCCCCTATCACCTATGCATGAGGACGAGTATGTCCGAAAAGAAACGACAAATGCTTTTTGAAAGAACATGGACAGTTGAAAAGACATTGACGGAAGAGAAGACGCAAGTTCAAAAGATCTTTTTTCATAAAAGGTGCATTTTTGTGCAGGTGTGCTTACAACCAGGAAAGCTTTCTGCAAAAGCAGGTGAATGGGATAGTTTGAAAAGAAATGATCTCAGGTCTTAAAGCCAGTTTATGAATGACAAACAACTTGTTTTTCATGAAACACAAAACAAAACAGTAAGTAAGAATGAACATTTTTTAGAAAGTCAAAAATGATAATAACAAACTTAAATTTTACTTTAAAGATAAATCATTATTGGACAATTATTAAACATTCAAACATTTATCTACCAAACTGTTGCACAACTCATAAAGTCAAAATCACACCAAAAAACACGTCAAAACATTAAACAAAATATAAATTTCACTACCTTCGTCAGTTTTGCATCATTTAGTCATCTGTAATGAAACTACTGAACAACAAATTATTTGAACCAACAAAAAACCTTTCAATATTACCTAAACAAACCCAAAACAGTTCTTCAGAAAAAAACTTGTCAACCATTTACACAAATCTAAAAGATTATACCATCCAAAGAAATAAGAATAAGATTCTAAAATGTTGCACAATCTTATTGTACAAAACATTATAGAACTGAAAAACCCTTGGCAAAACCATTAACCATTATACAATCAACTCCAAAAGTGCTCATCATTAGACAACATTATAAGACTAAGTGAGCGTCTTTCAACAAGAGAACAATGGACCCTGCAGACAATGTATGTGAGTTCAGATTACGGTTCCAGTCAGACTCGGTTAAATCTTCTGTTCCATACAACAATGGAATTCATGAGGTGACAAGAGATCGGAATTGCCTCCAATACACCTGTCCATACTGACACCCACCCAGACTGTCTTGACTTAATGAGTAACCATTATCATCTGTGTAACTTGGACCTTTATCATTTTGGTAGGTTAGTTAGTCCCTTATGAATTTACTTATTTACCTTTTCTTAACCCCAAGGGTTGTTGCACGAAACTTAACACTGAGGCTAAGCTTAGTGCCATCTTTTAACATTGCACTAAGGCTACCTTAGTGACTTAAGGTCACCTTGGTGTTTTATGCAACGGGACCCAGAGACTTAAGTTCAAAAAGAAGATATAGTCAAAAACATCCCCAACCAGCACTGAGTGTCTCAACATCTTAACCATACAGCCATAAAGACCTCGGCAAAAATATACTTTAAAGAGAAAATAGATCAAGGCCAATAAAATTGTATGTCAATGAACATTTTTCCATGATGTCATTCAAACCATTGTTCATTACAAGACAATTGACATTGCTTTTGATCTCAGCAAAACAAAGTTTAAAATGTGTGGGACCATTTAGGTAACAAATTTAACCTTTAAGTGACTTTCTATTCTCTTTCCAGAAGTAAATAAATACAATTCATTGAGAAATATTGGGAATGATAAATGAAACAGGCACCAATGATAAATATTTTTCTGCTTGGCTTTGAGATCTTTGCCTAGCTTATTTGGCTTTCGTTCAATATTCTGTGTTTTGTAAAACACCAATTATTCTGTCTTATGCATAATGATGTTAGCCATTTGAAATAATTGTTATCAAATTGATATTTGTTCTTTCACAAAAGAGGCATGTTTTATTAAGTTTGAAGAGAAAAAAGATCTGATATATCTCATTGTCAATTTACACCAAAACGAAAATTCATTTCTCATCAACAACAAGAAGTAAAATGAATAATTCAATATATTTTCCTTTCAAAGGAATCATTAAATAATCCATTATTTCAGATAATTACTTAGCATTTCTTCACCAAGACATACAAAAAGATATCAACTCCATTCATGGGAGATTATAAAAGATCTTACATAAGTCGAGGTGTTTACAGAAAGAAAATAAATGTTAATAATAGATAGGGTGACAGCATCTTTTTACAGCTCCTTGTATTTGTAGAGCATTCTGCACTTTATCAAATTCTTTCTTCTTTGATGTTAGATTCGGTGCATATCCAGATTCAGAATAGAACCCTTATCAGAATCAACAGAAAGCTTGAGTAAACACCTTACCTAGTGTGCTAAGCCTATCAGGTTCTTCATATGCCTTGCAAATGAACTTGCTGGATCACGTGCTTTTTCGTATTAAAAAAACATGGAGCGGACAACACAAATATGAACGATGAAGTATGGATTCTTAGGAAGCTTGATGTTGATTTAGATAGCAAAGTTACAGAGAAATTCTCATGTCTCCGACAAATAAACTAACGTAAACATTTCCCACCTCTACCAAAACAAATCCTTAATAACATTACATTTCCTGATGGAAGACTCAAGACAGGAAAGATATTTGTGAAAAAGGGGAAAAAACATAATTTCTCATGTGCAGACAACCTTAAAGTTCACTTATATTGGAGAAAGAATTTTTCATATTTAAAACATAGCAAAAGCATGAGAAAAAATAAAATTTAAAAAATGTAGTTAACATTTTTTTATAAATGATATGAGAAATAATCGATAACGTATCATTAGTACATTTTAAAATGATCACTTCAGTATTCACATTTGTTCTATTTCTCATAGCATTTATGGCCATCAAAGTTCAAAGTTTCTGTCACTGACCTTTTTGGGGTCAAAGAAATTTCAAATTCATTGTAAAAGTAATGTCCATGTTTATTTCATTCAACACATCCTGTTCAATGAAATGGCCTGGGTTATGTGATGTACATTACGCACATCTATTAACATCAATCATATCGAGATGGGAGCAATAAAGATAGGTCTCAACCAGGAGTCCATGTGACCTTTACAATACCTTCCTGTCACACCAGCCAAATGTCAAAGGTCAAGGCTGTAACTATCACATGGGCAACTGACTCCAAATATCGCTCTGGATATGAATGCATGACAATCAAGGAGAAATACAAATTATGCTGATTTACAACTTCTTTTTTGCATCTATTTGCAATAAAGAAGTTGTAAATCCAAATAATTTGTATTTCTTCTTCAACTTCTAAAATGATATACTGATTGAAGAAAGACATTAAAGATTTCATACTCAATAAAGATCATGTCCTTGTGTCAAAGATTAATTTAAAAGAGGAAGTAGCATGTTTTTCTGCAATTTTATTTCTTCAAATATCTTCCCTAATAGTTGATCTCTGAACTTAGCCCAATGATTTATAGCTGCAGAAGAAAGGATCAAGTTTACATCAAAAACTGATGGGAGCCATTATTGTGTGAGCATCTTTTATTCATTTGCAGGTAATGGGTTCATATAGCTTTAATGAAAATGTTTGGCTCATTCTAATACTTAATTCATCTAAAATATTGTCTTGCAATTGGGAACATTTGTTTAATTTTGTGAGATTTACCTCAAAACATATGCTACTGAGTCAAAAATATAAATATTATCATATACAAAATTCGAAGAAAAAACTGTTGGTAACCTCATAAATGAAGTAATTTTAAAACCACAATAGATTCGAGTTATATGATTGGTATTCTAGAAGTTGGTGTGATGAAAAACAAAAAGCACAATTCTAACTGATGAACAAATTCTTAATTCTGTGAAATCTGAACAACTTCTTTATTCTGTGAAATCTGAACAACTTCTTTATTCTGTGAAATCTGAACAACTGCTTTATTCTGTGAAATCTGAACAACTGCTTTATTCTGTGAAATCTGAACAACTTCTTTATTCTGTGAAACCTGAACAACTTCTTTATTCTGTGAAATCTGAACAACTGCTTTATTCTGTAAAACCTGAACAACTTCTTTATTCTGTGAAACCTGAACAACTTCTTTATTCCGGAAACCTGAACAACTGCTTTATTCTGTGAAACCTTCTTACTTCTGTGAAAGCATTATTCACAGAATGAAGAAGTTGTTTATCCATAAGAATTGACCTCATTGTTAAATAGATTTGAGGTTCTAACAATATTTTAGCCCCAAAAAGATCAATTCTAACATAAGAAACTTAAAATATAGTTAGCAGTGAAGTAATAAAATCAAAATCACTCATCGATTAGAATGGAGGTAGTTTGTGTACCAGGGATAGATATCAAAGCTCAGCAATCTTTAAGTGTTGGGTTATACCTAAGTGAGAAGAGATTTGTACTGCGTGGAATGCCAGACTAAATAATAAAATATTCATATGTGTCCACACCTAGCTAATATAGATAGGACCCTCTCTATATAGATCGGACCAAGAACAAACCACATAAGAGATCTTGTTGAATAATTTAGTATTTTGACTATGGACAAATGATTTGTATCTGGAATAACAATTCGAAGCAACTTTAGAGTATGAATTTATAGAAGGTTGACAGTAATTTTTATAATTTTGTTTTGTAATTTTGAACATTTTGCTTTTGCTATTTTATAATTTATCAAGGTGAGGTGATATTTGGTTTATATGCTTTCAAGAGAATCATAATTTAATTTATTTATTTATTTTATTAATTTATATATTTAATTATAATTACGGTGCAAGTATCTACACCAAAACGTCCCATTCCTTCAGTAAAGGTGTATAAAAAGTGTAACAAATGTTGAATTTAATTTTTCTTTAACATGCTTCATTTGACTGAACAACCCTAAAATATGAAAGAATTCTAAACATTGCAATAAGTTTAGGGTTAACCTTTTGTTTGCTGAACTTTAAATATATCTCAAGTTGTGACACAAGAGGTGTTTTGCAGGAAGAGGGTTAATTGAATTTAATATATATATATATAAACAAAAAATATGTTCTATGAAACTTAACCATATTTGTAGCATAATCTGAAAAAGTAAAATAAACAATACACAATGTATGAGAAATTGTTTGATTGTAAAAGAATGCAAGTTATATGGTTCCGTTTTTCTTTACACTTGAATTTTTTAAAATGTGTTCCATGCCACCCTTGATTTGTAACAGATGTTTTAAAGAACTTCCAAATGTGAAAATAATGCAGCAAAACTTGTTATCGGGATTGTCAAAACAATAGCTATCAGTTCCAAATGTAGAAAATTCATTGTCATGAATTCCCAGAAGCAAGTTGAAGACAAAACAACAAAAGCCTACAGCATAGTGACATTTGAAAGCTTAAAAGGGTATATCAAAATTGACACTACAAATGTTATTATTATGGATAAAGTTGTTTTGGGTGAGTGTAACATAACAAAATGTATACCTCCATTGTTGAACTGTCTATTTTTCTGCATAAACTATTATTTTTGTAAACTGACAAAAATGATTTTTCTTCATTTCAACATAACATTACCAATTTTAAGGCAAATGTGGATCCTTTAAAAACATTCTTTAATATATATGATGAATTTTGAACTGAGTACCTCTATAAAATAATTAACATAACACGATAAAACTCTTACCTTATCATTGATAGCTTTGCAAAAAGTTGGCTTTTATGATTAGACAAATCTCAGCATTGAAATATATACCAACCATTTTGTCACAAGTGCCATCATGAATAATTGTTGACTGACACTATGGCTCAAATTGCATTTAAGTAAACTGATGAATCCAGATTAACGAACTAAGAGGCCTTCTTGCAGTGACACACCTGACACCAGGTAAAATGCAATTAAAGGTGAGAGCCAGGTGATAAACTAATCAACAGGTAATTATTCACAGGTGAGTTGAGACAAAGATTATGACACTAATGCATCTTTTTTCATTGTTTATGTTGATTATCTCTCTTTTCTCGCTTGGAAACATTGCCACTGATTTATATATGTCACTATATCTTATCACAAACAAACTTCTGTATTCACAGTAGATTAGGCTAGCTTATAGCCCTGTTTGTAAATTGTCATGGCTGCTTTCTAAATTACTTGAAATAGATATGCTATTTTTAGTTTAACTTGAGAGATTATAATTCAAATTAGTAGAAAACTTTATGAATTTAAAATTAGATTTTAAAAAAAAGTTTGGCTTGAATTTAATTTTATATAAAATTTGACATGAAGATGCTTTTACATTGTAGGATATCAAAATATGACGTTTTAAAATAATTACTTTTATTCAGCCAAAAATATTTCAAACACTTCTTTCCATTTTTATAAAATATTTTTCAATTAGACTTATCTTATATGTGGACAAATTCTAAATTATTTTTGAAAATAAACCTTTTTGAGATTGAAACACTTAAATATCATTAAGAACATTCAAGTCCTGGCAAAGAATATATTGCATTAAATGGTACACATGAAAGTGGGTATGAAATATCAAGTGTTCTTTGCAGCGAAATAATTTTTCAAATAAAAAATCCTTTCCAGAAGTTTTATTCATGAAATAAAAACTTTTTACACATTATTTGCTAGAATTTTACAATGACCAAATCACATCTCTTTGGGATTGTAATACCTGTATAACTGTATTGAGTGAGATGAAAATGTGATTTACTTTGTAACTTTATGATTTTGATTTAATGATAAAAACAAGGTTCATTTGCAACACTTTTTAGAATGAGAAATATTATTGCAAAAACATGATTTCATCTGAAATCAAATCATGCTCACGACACTTGCCCATTCTTACAATCTCTCCAACTTAAATTTTCAAACAGACAAGGCTCAAATTTATCAGCGAAAAAATTTACATGAAGGTAAGGATATGAGGCTGATAAAATAACTCCAAATGCTCATAGGGCCTTGTCAACATGTCAATTGTTTGTTTAGATTCTCAATAGTAAACAAAGAATCTAAACAAGGAAACAAACAACTAGAATACAACTGTCCCTATTTAAAGCTTGAATGATTCATTGATGAAAAACTTTGGCATCTAAAATTTCTTCTTCTCACTTTTAAAGATTTGCATTGATATTTTGATTTGTAATGAGTGAACTACAACTTTCTTCAATTAGTTTGAAAAGTTGAACTTTGTAGAAACAAGTAAAGGTTAGATCAATGAAAGTTACTTGAACAGTAACACAAATAATTAAAGATTTAGATAATTGCTGACAATTAGTCAATATAGCCTAATGTATTCTTATTCTCAAACTAGCCCGAGCTTTATTTAAGTTTTCAAAGTAAAAAGTAAATCAATAGTTCATACAAATAAAAGCAAGTCCCACAAAGTCTAAACCAAAAAATAAGCCAATTGATTCTATCAATATCTAACTTAAACAAATTGTAAGTTCAAGAAAACTGCTTTCAAATTTTCAAAATTAAAATCAACTAAATTATTCATATAAATAACAAAACAAGTTCCATGCACATGATTGATGCTGAGCTTTTGCTCAGTGCCATGTGTCCCAAGCATGGTATAATCAAATTATGCCATTTCCAGAAAACTTTAAAACTTACCCAAAATTGGGAGAATGAAGTTGCTATCAGCTGTCTTGTAAGGGTAAAGCTAATCCAGTGAGGTCAACAAATTACAGGAAGTCAATCAACCATTGTTTAGTCACTGCATCAACAGGTATAGATATCCAGAGAGAGAGTGAGAGAGAGGGGAAGGGATGTCTCCACGCTATGCTACACTGCCCTCCCTAACGCTGGTGACACGATCTGATTGGTCGAAACTGACTTGTGATGAAACACGACACCTAGCAACTGCCCCAGACGACTCTCTGAAACCTTCTTCACTCATAGCATCTGGGAGACTCATTGACACTACTGTAGCAGCAGGGGGTGGGGGTGGGGGGTGAAGGGGTAGGGGGGGTCAAGAGGGGAAGGGAAAAGGGGGTTTGGGGTGAATCGGGAGGGGCGGGGTTCAAGAGGGGAAAAAGGGGGGTTGGGAGAGGATAATTTTTTAATAGGAAGACATGGCGAGTTAATAAAGTTTGGTGTGTGTTTGGGAGAGAAGGATGGAAAGGGGAGGAAGGGTAAGGGAAAGTTGTTGGGGGAAGAGGATAAAGAAGGGGGTGAAGATAGAAGGGGGTGAGGTGGGAGGTAGGAGAATGATTTCTAATTTGAGGGAGACAAGGGGAATGGAGAAATAAGCAGATTAATAAAGTTGGGTGGGTTTGGGAGAGAGCCTTTGGAGGGGATGGTAAGAGAAAGTGGGAAAGGGGGGATAGGGAAGGGGGTGAGGATAAGAGTGAGAAGGATCTATAATATAAGGGAGACAAGGGTTTTGGGGATGGATGAAATGAGCAGATTATTAAGTTTTGGGGAGGGTTTTGGGAGGGACGCAGGGAGAAAGGAAGAGAGAGAGGGTTGAGAAGGGTGCAAGGGGAGAGCATGATCTTTCATATAAAGGAGACATCGGTTTATAGGAAAAGGGATTTGGGGGTGAGGAAGGATGAGGTTGAAGGGGGAAAAGTTGGAGAATAAGACAATAGTTTTGAAGAGAGAGAATACAGCAAAAGACATTTAATGTTTTATTGGTTTGGGAGAGAGAGTAAAGAATAGGAGGGGGCTAAGGAAGAGAGTTAAGATAAAGGGAGAGAATAATCTTGAATAGAGGAAAGGGTTTTAGGGCAAGGAATGAGAGGAGAAAGGGGTTAGAAGGAGGGAGGGGTTCAAGTAAGTTGAGTGAGACAAAAAACTTTCAAAAGAGTTGGAGCATACATTTGGTATCTTCAGTCTGCTTACAAGATACTCTTATAGGAAAGCAAGCCCATGTCATCAATTTCAAATGTGTGATATTTTGTAAAATCTCACTTACACCTAGCACCTTGAGACTCAGATGTTAGCAAAGACTGGTCAAAGGAGTTCATCTAGGCAAATAAAGTTGTCAACAAGTGGGAGGCTGGAAGATGAGGCTTGTAGGGGATGGACGGGGTGAGGTTAGACTGACAGGGCCCCGCAGGGGGTGGGGATTACTGATAATGTTGAGACAAGGGACGCATGGGTAGTGCTTTGATGGAAGGCTTCAAGGGGACCCCACTCGGGGCTGGAAGTGGAAAAACTCACTGGTGGGAAACACTCCATAGCTTTCAAAACACAGGAAGTTTGGATAATTCAATCCTTCACAATTTGATTATTTGTTATAGTTTGGGTATAGGATTATATTTTGATGAAATGCTTTATTTGTGATGAAAACTGATTTTCATCCAACATGTGAAGATTTGTAGAGATTCTTTATGGAAAGGTTATGCATTGTTTGTGAGTACTTAATGAACTTTAACAAAGTTTTTGGGTACGAAAAACAGAAGATAATATTATTGTATATTAATGTTAATCGTATTTCAACAATAAAAATTTGTTAGTATTAACTCAAAAGTCTATCCAGTATCTCAAACCAAATTCAAATGTAACCCAACAAGTAAACTAAACAAACTTTTCAAGTTGTCTACTTGAGTCCTGGAGTTTCTGTAATGGACGCCATAAATCCCAAAGGGTTCAATAATTGCAGATGCCAGCTCCAAGTGCTAACATAGAGGAACGTTACATTGTAAAGAGCCACTGGCGAGAAGAAAGTTACATCATTTAATGGCTTTATTGACCTCCTCTTGAGGAGAAGGAAATGACCTTTCTCGCGTGATTTATAACTGACCACTGGTCACCAAGGCCTGTCATTAGTGAACACCCTGGTCAAGAATGGGAAAAAGAAAGAGGTGTGATTTATTGAATTTTCTACAATGGACTGTTAAAAAGCCAGGACTAGAGATGAACTCTTCAGGGAGTGAGGCTGAAAAATTCAACTCTTTTGTTATGGAGGTGTAAAAGTTAACTGGTTAACTGGAAACCTAATGAACTTATTGCTTAGTTATCGTAGCAATTTCTTAGGAAATGAAGCTTGAAAAATCTCTCTTTCAATAAGTTTCTTTATGTTCTTTTGTTTGATATGTAAACTTTGTTTCTAGGAAGTTTTTTTAATTAAAATGTGAATGAATTTGAGATATATGATGTTCAAATTTCTGGTTTCATGAAGTCAGAACATAAAGAAATTAACTTTAACCATATAAGTTTAAAATTTTATAAAATGACAGAAAAATATGAAAAGACTGTTGTAGTTCATCCAGTTGTTTATTGATATAAACCATAAGCTTTAATAGTTAGACACCAACAGCATTTAATGATAATAATATTATAGCATTTGTCTAAAAACATAAGAAACTACCGGTAAGTAAAAGTTTCTTAGTCTGGTTTCTGGTTTGTATAGGGTTAAAGAGAAGAAACAAATTGAATCTGCAATGAAGATTGTCATAATAATTTGAAAATTTGAATCTCTACCTTGATTGATGTGTTTGGAGGGGAAAACTGATAACCTACCTGTAACGAGTTTGAAAGGTAGATTATCAGCTCAGTTAAGGGGGAGCAGGTGCTCCAATCTTTCAACATATCAGGTAGATAAGATTAAGAATAAAATTTCAAAAACCTTTTTGTTTGAAAATAAGAAATTTATCACATCAAAATGTTACGTTTTCATTTAATGGAAACATAAAAAAAATTGATGCGTTACAATGTTTGTATCTCATACTCAAGTCAGTATGATAAGATTTCATATTGCAATAAGAAAATGCCTAAAATTTCAAAAAGGGTTAGTCTTAATTTGTAGGAGATCCAACAAATATTGTTATTAATCAGAACCAATTGTTTTTTCTTTGTTTTACTATATTTCTCTCTTACAGCAAGTTTTCATCAAATTTCATCAAGCCAAAAATTACACGTTTCAATTCTATTTGAAATTTTTAATATCCTATATATTAAAATATTTCAACTAAATTGAATCCAAAATTCAAAGTCTCACTATTTTCCGGTCTTGCCCTCAACATGTGTTCATCAGATTTCATCTTGTGATAAGCAAAAGCCTAAAATGCCAACAAAATCCCATCAAAATATTTTAATCAAATGAAAATCCAAATTTTTTTTACTTACAATTTTTTCATTTTATTTCATTTTCAATACTATATGTGATATAGACATAACACAATCACATTTCCTATTTCTTCTCTTATACTCCACAAGTGTTTATCAGATTCAATCTTCTGATAAGATAAAGCTTTAAGCAAACTTTGATTTGGGTGTGAAATGTTACATCAAATCAGTGTAATCTTATTGATAATGGCAACATATTCCCATAGGGCTCAAGAAACCCAAGGGGTAAGGAAAAAGGTCTGGTACATGATGTTATCAGTCAAAAGCCTATGAAACATCAGCTGTTATCATTAAAGTTGATTTCAATCAAAATTCTGAAACAGATTCAATCAAAATTCTCCATGGTGGTTGAAAGAACCAAAGATACATCTAAGGTCAACTTGACATTTTGCCATACATGTTCTATCCTTGAACTGTGTCTTGGTGCAAAAGATCTTTTTTGACCTATACTTGTTAATTTCTTTTGACATTCTCAGTTTTCTTTGTTCTTTGATATGACATTTGATGAATGTTTTCTTTTAGAAATATGCATTTTGAAGGGGAACTAATTGGGCGGTGTATTTTTGTTGAAAAAATATTAGGGACAGATGATTTGCAATTATGAAATAAAAAAATTCAGATTATTATTTTGTAAATTTTCATAAATTTGTGTCAAATTTAGTAACTTAATTTACAGATCTTGTTGAAAGATAAATGGACACATGTTTATGATATCATATCATTAACTAATATATGCTTGTAATGCTTATGAAAAAAACATTTTCAAATATGATTCAGATAAACAATGTTTGATGATGAATTTATTACAAAAATGCATAATATGATGAGCGATACAACTTCTTAGTTGGTCAATTTTCCCTCCAAATGATTAAAATGCATTTACCAATGAGGGAGAGAAAATGAAGATCTTATCTTAAACATACCTCTTTAAGTATAGTACCAGTATATACAATGAAATACAATCACTTAATTGTGGTATGCACAATTTTCACTTCGCTTTGACTTCAATGTCATGCAATGTACATGCTACTAAACATACGTAAGTAAGGTGTTTGATAATCGGGCAAATTGCATGATCTTCCGATTCATCAAGAATAATTAGATGCGCAGTGAGGCATGGGAAGGACCATATGGTTTGTATCTACGTATCCTTTCAACGTGGGCTACGTACCCATCTGACAAATTACTGCTAAAATTACTCGAAGATCTGCAAAGGTAATGAGGGAGTCTGGTGAAGAGAATAAGAAAGACAAATGGATGGCATTTTATGAAGAGCAAATATATTTAGATAAAAAAAATCGTAAAAGCACAAATGCAATGTGTGACGTGTCATGTTCAGATGTATAAGTGTCTCGTTGTGTGAAATTTTTCAACAAAAAGTTTTAACTTACTCATTCAAGAAGTAATGTTTTAGGAGTTACATACAGACATGACGAGTGAAAAGGAGTTATGTTGTTTGTGAATTAGGTTATGATTATAAATACTTATATATATATATATAGGAAGACATATGACGAAGTGTGAAGAACCATACCCTTTTCAATATCAAATTGATACAAATCAAACATCTTTGATTTTCATAAGTCCATATGAATAATATAAAGTTTCATAATGAATATTGATAAAGAGTTTTAATAAAAATGACAGTTTACACTTTGAAGGTAGTTATTCAATGACCCAAGATTTTCAACACAGTGAATTAGAAAACTTTCTTTTACTTAACAATGAGTTTGCCATCTTTGAGCACATGAAAACACAATCATTTTTATAGTTTTTAATAAATTCCAGAATTAAATAAGTAATTAAAGTCCTTGCACATCGTTTCTTTGAAGTAGTAATGTTTCATCACCAGAGGACACAAACTCATGAAAAAAACATCATAAAATTTTTACACAAGATTTAAAGGACATAAGGATGCAACAAATATCTTTACCAAGGAAGCATAAAAAGTCCTACAAGGAGAAAACAATGTTTTACAATGATACAATGAGATTAAAGTATAATTAAACGAGCCCTACCTTTCCATTATCAAGATCGACAATGAAAGATGTCCAAATACATCCGACCACAACAAGGAGAATTCTCTACTACAATAGAAACGTTTTTACGAGCGTATGACCTGTTGTCAACTTGTAATGTATCCAGCAGGCAAATATTCCCATATAGTCTTCATACAAACGAATATACACAAGCCACAAACTTTACATGTTCTTAACCTTTGACCTGCAGGCTTCATTCATTGAAGTTCCTTAGGACACACAGAGGAGCATTCGGCATGAAGAGGGTTAAAGTTCCGATGCACTGAGTTATTCAGAAGTGTAGTCCAGAAATATCTTTAATAGAGCTGTATTAATGATGAAAGGATGGACTGCGATCGCAAATTTGTAGTTTGCGGTGAGAACATTTGTCCATTTGGACTCCATGCAGTGAAGTCGAATGTGACACAGTCGTAGAGTACTAAAGTTTAATACATAGTTTCATTAGGGTCGTTGTTGCCAAACTCTGTGCACCACGTGTTACGAAACCCTGTGTGGAGTCATACTGACTCAGGGAGGCAATCTTACGCTTGGGTGATCGGAATAAATCAAATGTACTAGGCTCGTTCATTTCAATAGTTTAATTATTTTGCATTGAATAAACAATAAATGTCGATAGAAAGGTCTCAATTTCTAACATCCTTGGACGGATTCGATTTTGTTATTACCCTATAACAATTGAATTCAACTTACAGATAATTGAATTTCCCCTTCAAAGAATTCACTTGACAAAATGAAGACGCATGAACCGTAAATATTGAAAATAAATCTGATAATCCAATACGAAAGTTGATTGCACGGACATAAACAGTTCAAGATATCTTCATCCGAAAGTCGTATGAGAGGCTTAAGAGTTTGCAGAAATAAATTGTGAAAGACGACAATGTAAATTGAATCTTGTATGCAATCAAGTGTTCTGAACTTGTTGATTAAAACAAATCTGATGGAACAAATAATAGCTGAAAAATAACAAAGGTTAAATTTTTTTTTAAATGTATTAGATTTGAACAATATTGATGTGAATGACAAAAGAGGGCTAAACTAGATAAACCAATGCAACGAACTGTAAGACAATCTGAGAAATTTAAACAATATTCAAAACTTCATGACCTTGGAAAATTGTAAATAAAATGTATATTAAGCGCAATCATTGCCCCAACATGACGTTGTTCATAAAAATAAACAATATATATAAGAAATATATATAGAAACACAGTTTGTGTTTTTAACGCTTAAATCAAATCTACACAAAGTTACATTAAATAACCCCCCCCCAAACAAAAAAATCAAAGGTGAATGAAATCTGTTGCTTTCAAGCGATAAAGTAAAGTTCAAAAGCAACAGTGAATGAAATTTCAGTTCAAACATTTAGTATTTCAAAAAATGTTCCCAAAAAATGTTGAATGAAATTTAAGGCCAAAACATTTGGGGAAAAGTTCAAAAGGAAAATTGAATGAAATTTGTATACAGTAAACAGTTTTGAACTCACTGATCCTTCATAATCTCCGAGAACATCTAAATAAACATTTTCTCTATGATGCGACCTGTCGGCTTCTTTCAGCGTGTGATTAAAGCCGAGGATTTTGTCTTGTACCTGCTTTGCGCAGAGTCCTGTGGATAAACACGAAGCAGGAAACAGGGGGAGTAAACTGACGAATACCTGAACGTCTTTTCTCCGCTACATGTACGACTAGGAAGGTCATTATTCCATGTTTTCTCTCTCAACACGCAAACTGAAATGTTTTGATCCCTGGAATTAATTCAGATGCACACAGACCATGTAGACTGTCCAGCAGTCCATTTTGATGATGATGATGATGATGATGATGATGATGATGATGATGATTATAATGTTGTTGATGATGATGATGATGATGACGATGATGATTATAATAATAATTAAGATGATGATGATGATGATGATGATGATGATGATGATGATGATGATGACGGTGACGGTGACGATGAAGATGACGATGACGATGATCATGAAGATAATGATGATTCAAGAAGAAAGCAATCATATTTATTCAATAAAAATTAAGTAGCATATGTGCCTTTGTTGCAGATCAACAAATTTTCAAAAGGGGTAAGGGTTACCAATCTAAGACCAAAGAATTATACAACGAGGTCTCAATGACTGAGTGGAAGTAATGTTTGGACAGTCAGTGCTTTTGTACCTACTTCTGAGGGTGTGGGCAAATTCACAAATGAAGACTTGTCTGATAAAAATACATGAAGTTGTTCTATCGAAAAATCTCTGATTCCAATTTCTTGGAATGTCTCAAATCTTGGTAAATTAGTGAATTTGTTAACCACTGCTTAGCAATATTTCAGTTCATATTAAATCTATATTAGTAGCTATTTCAAACCAGATGAATGCATTTTTTTAATCAACCATTAATTGTTTCATATTAGTCTGTCCTACAACCCCTGAAACAAATATCTTTAAAGACCCATACAAGTCTATATTATTGTAGCAAGTCTAGATCACCGCAGTTTTAGTAAATGAAATGTTAAATTGATAGTAGATAGCTGCATTTGATATGTTTTTTCATTTCAGAGACTAAAATTTAGTTTAGTTTAATATACAGTAGAACACGGATATAGCGAACTCGGATATAGCGAACAATTGGATATAGTCAAAAAAATTTCAAGTCCCGTCCCTATATAATATATCATTAAAATAATCTGCGAACACCGGATATAGCGAACTAAATTCTTTGGTCCTTTGGAGTTCGTTATATCCGTGTTCTACTGTATTCATGTCGAAAAAGGTATTTATTCTTCAAGAGACTCGTGCAAGTCTACAAGAGGAGTGAGAGTGAGGGTAAATAGATGTCATAGGAAGAATTCTCAAAGCAAATTGACTTGTGTGAGGTATGGGCGATAATCCTGGAAGCAGTGAGAGTCCACTGCTAAAACAAGGAGATTTGTTGTGTAAACTTGCCCCATTTGTCACCCCTCCCGATACAACATAACATCTTATCTCATCCTTCCTCTGTAACAGTTGTATCCACTGGTTGTACTCAAGTTGACCGACTTACGGCCTCGTGTTGTATCCACTTGTTGTACTCAAGTTGTACGACTTACGGCCTTCGTGTTGTATCCATAGGATAAACAAGAGTTGTAACTCAACTTTATGTAATAGTTCTTAACTTTTTATCCCATACGACAAACATTTTACATCATTGAGGTGCTTGTACAGTTGTATTGACCAGTTGTACTAGAGATGTTGTCTTAATAATTCATTTAACAGTTTTATCAATTGGTTGTACTAAAGTGGAAGTGACCAACAGCCTTGCCATAACAGTTGTACATTGTATTTATAATGTCATATCCTGATCCGAAGCTAACTGCACTATCCCGCCCCCAATAAGAGATACTAGGCTTGTAACATAACCCATAATATAGATATTAGCAGGGGAAGGTTTTGTTGAAAGCAGGCTCACTAGGCAAGAGGATCCATGTTTTGAGTACTGAAATAGATCTGCATCAAAATAAGATAAGGATGGGAGAAATACGAAGCTGTTCATGTACTGATGCTGGAGATACTGACCGTAACCCAACTGGGCCAAAAATAAACATAATTACCCCCAAAATCCCCCTTCATCACATCCCCTAGTTTTCTTACTCTGTTGTGAGCATGCATGGTAAAGGATGCTTATCGACTTGTTTCCCTTTCACTGATGACAAATTCATTCTCCTAGCATCATTACTCCGTATTTCTTTTACTCCTTTTCTTTTCTTTTTAACTTTTATTTCATTATTTTCTGTGTTTTCGCTAGTTTAAGGCAATGGACTTTTTTCTCCCCTCTGATGCAAACTTTAACTTATTCATAACTTGGTCAAAATACTGGTAGATAATAATCCCCCAAATTGCCCTTCCCCCAATCTGATCCCCTAAAGTCCCCCTCTTTATAATATCCTTAAAGTTCCTTACCCTGTGGGTGTTTTGCGTATTCTCCACTCTAAGTGCTAGTCAATAGGTTTGTTTCTCTTTCTCTGATGCAAAATTTTACTTATTCGGTAAATTGGAAAAAATCGATAAATCCAAAACCCCCCCCCCCCCTATCGAATCTCCTAGTTTCCGCTCTCTGTATTTGTTAATTAAGTGTATTCTAGTATAAAGCAATGAGATTGTTTCTCACCTCTGATTTTATTTTACTTATTCATAAGTTGGTCAAAATAGAACTTTTTACATTCAAAATGAAATAAGTTTAGAACTAAAGAATTTTCTGGATAACAACTTTTGAAAATCTCAAAGTTTCAGAGTACATGTATATGCTTACTCCTTCAATAGCTGGTATTTGGGAGAAAACAAATTTGGGAATTTTCACAAAAGAAGTTGTTATTCAGAAAATCTTGCTGTTCTTATGTATACCACTTCTTAATAAAAACAAGTTAAAAATATTAAACATAAAAACAATATGAGCTTCTAAATTCTTCTTTCTATTCAATATCCTTCATAATTTTATTGACTTGGTTCGCCTTAATTTGATATACGGGTCTGGACAAAAGTTAATACTCTCAAATCTTACATTAGTTTCTTTAGCCTCCTCTGTCACTACAGCTAATCTTATAGCTCTGTCATTGAGATGAATCCCTTCTCATCTTAAAAAGATTCTTTGCTGACACAGGAATCTTAAACTTGTTGACAAATGATAGATAAGATTTCTTAGTAGAAGACAAGGAAATAAATAATTGAAAAAAGTGAATTTGATGAAAAAAGTTTTTATTTTTTATATCAAAATTTATTTAATTGTGATTCTATAAAATAATTTCATTGAAATGACATTATATTTTGCATTAATAACCAAGTTGAAATTAACGATTTCCAACATGTGAAATGGTCTAAGAAATTAACGTGTTTTTTTTCTGTTTTATTAAAACATTCTCAATTTTAAAAAATGTTTTTGAAATAGAATTAATCAAAGTTCACATGTTTTAATGTTGACTCATTTTAGAAGTGATAACTTATGTGGCTGTTTTAAACAATATTCACTATGCTCCTAGATAAAACATATTTGAATTAAATCTTAAAATAGAAGGTTGATAAAATTCCTGGCATCACTTTCAGGAACCGTTCCTCAATTTCAGTGATTACATTATGTATTCAAAGCAGTTTTATAAAAGCAATGAAAAGGGGGGCAGACATTTGAGGAATTTTGGGTTAGAAGCAGCTCTTATTTCAGTTTTAACTTAGTGTCCCTGGTGCAATTTTAATTGAAAAGGGAAAGCCTGCAACACCATTGAGACTTTTCTTTGCAATGAAACCTGCGGCCCCATTTGTCTTCACTGTATTACAATTGTATACAAATATATATGCCTTCCAAGCCATACCAAACTCACAGCTCAATGAAAAATTTTGATATCTATTTTAGTTGCTTTGCTGAAGACTCCACAATGCATTATCATGTAATAATAATTGGATTTTCATATGGTTTTCAATCAGTATCATGAAAAAGGAAATTTTTCAAAAATAATTTTTGTTTTAAAGGTTTAACATAATCATTATTGATACCAAAACATGCATACATGAATATTAAATGCTATCAGGATATCTTATAATCTTTAAGGCAGAGGTTATGTCTGTAATGATTCAAATTTTCAAAATTCTATTTTTTATTAATCATTAATTTCTATAAAAATTTCTAATTTAATAAAACAAAAATCTTGAAAAAAACATGGATCTCATTTTTAAAGAAATAGATGAAAAACACCTGTAATTTCAAAGAGATGTACATATGCTGTTTTATTACTTTTGTTCCAATTTTAATTAGCTTTCTTTAATTAGTTCTTGGTAATAAATATCTGACACATCATTGTGTTAATTAGTCCAGGTGTTATTAGGAGGATACCTGTTGTTCTTGCTATCATATAAGTAACACTATTGTAACCCCCTGTGATGACCCCAGCTGACTATGTACATATCATTTACCTACTGTTTGACATGCAATCAATGATTGTCGATTTCATCATTTGTTTCATCATTTAAAATGTTACTCAAATAACATACCTTAAAAGCTCCTTATAAGATTAGACATTTTAAATCATACTCCATATTCTTAGAATTTGAATCATCCATTTGACATCACAAATGATACTCTTTTTTAAATAAACATTTGTCAAGTTCATCATTTGATAATCGCATTAACTCCCTTACAACAAACTAGTGTCAATTTCATAATCAATGACCATCTCATTTATTCATCATTAATTTAGATCTCTTTAAAGTAAAGTATTCTTCATACTTAATACACTTACATGATTTATATACCTTTTTGTCATGACATGTAAAACTCTCTTTCAATCAACAGTTGTCAATTTCATCATTAGATGATCATCTTTAAATAACTTAAATAATTTTTTCTTTTATTAATGTATTTCATTTCATGTTCCAAAATGTATCATTATTCTCATTTTTTTATGTTATAGCCACAACTCCATTCAACAAGCAAGAAATATATTCAAAGCTAAGTCATATTTCCCTCTTTTCTATTATAAAAACATTTATCAAATATTTAATGGAGTCTTAATTTCAATTGCTAGTCCATTTCCTACATTAGTTTATACATATCAGTACATTAAAAAAATCTAAGAACTATATTTTTTCAATCTTCGCCATATTTCCCCCAACCTACCACACCTGTTCTTACTACAAGTCTTCGTATGTTCGCCTGTCTGCCACATGCTGACCTTTGCCCCCTACAGTGACCCCTGACCTTTCACCTGGCCGGAGAGGTCGCCAGGTGATATTATACACATAACTGTCACTATCCATAATACCTGTTCTACTATATCTTCATGTACAGGTGTGCGTTTGGGCATTTGACCACACCCTTATCTAAAGCCAAAGTATATAAATACAACTAAAATTTAACAGAATTGTATTTAAGTGTAAATTTATAAATTTCAATATCTACGAATGAATGAGACTTCAAAGGATTTCACTTTTACTTGTCTGATGAAGGACCTTTTTAAACGACCTCAAAATGTTATTAAAACAATTTGCCGCCATCTCTTCACTTGGTTGTCTCTTGATTTGGATGGTATATCCCCTTGTTTTCTCTATTTTGAAATGTAACATTTTATAGACATTATTATTTCAGATACTGAAAGTTGCATTGCACCTATTGCATTATCAATGTATTGATTTACTGTTTGTACCCCAAATCAGCACCCTCCCCCTTCCCCCAATTCAGTATCCCCCTACTAAGTCCCTCCCATATGCCCAACATATGTACATGATCCTGATCCAAATGGCCCTCATTAGCGCTTACCAATAAAACAATAGTTCAAAGTTCTAGCCAGGCTGTTTTATTGCTCTGTTTACAGTATTGGAAAACACTACAGTGCCTCTGTACCAGCATGGCGGAAAGACAGTAGAAACCTAAACTGGCTACTTTTGGTCCATACTAGTAACTTCATGAATCTTTTCTTCAATTTCAATCTACCATTTAGGGCAGTAGCACATTTTTTGATAATTTAAAATTTAAATTTTTTTACTGATAATTGCATATTAATGCTAAATGTATTACTTCGACAGTGTCAACAATCTCATTACACAAGCCAGTCTTCCATAGTCAGAGAACAAAGTATGAAGATTCACCTAAAATCCAATGGCGGCCATTTTGTGTAAACACCTTTAATTCATTTTGTATAAGAAAAAGGAATCGAATGGCTAAATTTTATATTACTGGTATATATTTGAATTATTACTGCTTCATTTAGTTTGAATACATTATCTTTCAATTGGAACCATAAATTGTCATTTTCCTGACATCACCTTATATGCCCCCTAAAAACGTGCTACTGCCCCTTTAAATGTACAAAATATAGATTTAGGGCTGGCTACTTTTCAGGCTTGTTTCAAACACTTCAGCAGTCTTATACCCAGAGTGTAGTTAGTAACATTTTGACATTAACCAAACATCTTGAAGAGCAAGGCTAGATCTGTAGAGTAATAGAGACCATTCCATTGTTTTTGCCAAATATCATTTTAATCTCATCGAGTGGAGTGAGAAAGTGATATTTTCACGAGTGGCGCTTATATTCCAAGGATCTTTTAATATCTAATAAAATAATTGTTTATGAGAGATATTTTTTTTCAGAGACTGAATATAATTCTAAAAGAACAGTAGAATACTAGGGCTCCAAACAAGAATTCTACAAAGTTGGTATGACAGTGATAAAGATGAATGTACTTTATTGGTCATTGGTTCATGACAGAGTACCTTGACCATTATGACATCACCCTGCAGGGGGTTAATTGAACCCTTTTTGTTGAATCACTGGAAAAATTAAATCGATTACCTTTTTCTTTTGACAGCAAAGTTAAAAACAGCAAACTTACCTGAAAACAGAGAAAATACTAAGTAAGTAAAAGTAGATTAACATAATAAACATAATAAGGGTTAAATTACAAAATCTTATCAACATATATTACAATGTAATAACATGATCAATTTAATTATCTCCCATTGATTGACAATTCCTGCTAATGCTTGCAGGTTTCATTGCAATGTATGGTATACATTTTTGCAGGCTTTCTCCCAATAATACAATACCTATTTTCATAATGCAATAAATGCTAAAAACTTTTCATTAATCAAATATACTTTAAACATTTATCAAGACCCAAAGCTAAGGATGCTTTGCAGAAATTTCAGCAACTGAAAACAATTTAAAATTCAAAATAGTATAGTATTTGGGGGGATAAAAGAATCACATGAAATTGAAAAAATGCTATAAATGCTAGACTAACTTTTGAAATCAATACTAGGATTTCTTCAGTTCAGTTAAACTATGCAAAGAAATACCCTCAATTTAATGATGTTCACACTAAAATGGCCACATTAGTTTGTTTTTTTTAGTGACTATTAACAACTTTTGAGTTCAGAAAAATATATTTTACCCTTTGAAAAAACAACTATTTTGATAAATGATATTGCCACAAATAAAAAATGTCCTATAGTGCCTTTCACCCTGCATACCTGACTATCATAGAAACCTAAGAAAGGTGAATAAGTACATGAATTTGCAAAAAGTAACTGTATCTTTTATGGCCACTTATCTTCATATAAATAAGCATACTAAATTGCAAAGAAATGGCTCGCAAGAAAGTAAATATATCATCACTTCCACAAAATGACGCATAATGATGGTATTGTCATAAAGATTTCTTGCAACCACTTATCTGTAAGCATATATATCTATATGTAATTGCTGAAAAACCATTAGCAGTTAGAGCGTTTAGGTGTATATATATATATATAATCAAAAGATAAAAAAATGACACGAAGCCAATCAAAACTCCAACATGTTTCAATGGTATCATCAGGGAGTCTGTATTATATATATATATATACATGATTCACACTAAAATGGCCACATTAGTTGTTTTTTTTAAGTGACTATTAACAACTTTTGAGTTCAGGAAAAATATATTTTACCCTTTGAAAAAACAACTATTTTAATAAATGATATTGACACAAATAAAAAAATGTCCAATAGTGCCTTTCACCCTTAATACCTTAACCAAACATCTTGAAGAGCAAGGCTAGATCTGTAGAGAAATAGAGACCATTCCATTAATTGTTTTTGCCGAATATCATTTCAATCTCATTGAGTGGAGTGAGAAAGTGATATTTTCACAAGTGGCGCTTATATTCATTTTGAGGAATTAATCTTTTAATATATATATATATATATATACCACATGAATTCCTTACAGTGTAGTCACAAAAGCTTGTAAATTACACAATACCTTTACATAGGAACACATAGGAAGATAGATAACCTATTGAACTGGTTATTTTTTATTAGTTACCAATTATCTTTCCTCTTTGAAAATTTAATCCATATGATATATATATATCCTGTATATTAATCACCAAGAATGGTTAGGAACTATTCCTCGTTTGGAGAATACATGCTGCGAAAATTGTATTCAAAATATATCGACAAAGTGAGAAAATTGTTTAAATATTGAAACTTTGGTTACCAATGGTACAAGAAAAGTTCTAAGCATTAGTATATTTAAAACCACAGAACTATAAAATTTATTACGATGAAATTATTCAATTATTATTATTATATTATTGAAACTCATTTCCTCATTTGAAAATTACATGCTGTAAGAATTTCAAAGTTATATAGAAGATAAATTGACACATTCACTGAAATTTTAAAATATTGAAACTTTGGTTACAAATTGTTACAAGAATAGTTCCAATCATTGGTATCTTTAAAACCAAAGAACAAGCCAAGTGAATTAGAGGATAAAATTGATAAGGAATTATCAGTCATCATGAAATTATGACTACAGGGGATGAAAACTCTGACTTACTTATTTATATAAGTTACCTCCAGTGACGTCACTCTATTGTTCTATTAGGTTCTTCTTTTACCGGATAAACCTCTTTGCCAGGCATTCTCCAAGAATGCCCAGGGCTTTCTCTAGGAAAGCCCGGGGCTTACTGTAGAATTTATCGGAAATTTATTTTGATAGGGATTATACACGTATTGAAATACTTTGTTTCAAAGTCCTTCTTCGAATAAATACCATCACAAAATATCACAATTTTGACAAATCACAAATATGATGTTTGCATGCCTGGTTTCGAACTCTGCACCACTCGCTTACTAAACTGGCGCCTTTGACAACTCGGCTATAAAGGCCCACGAGAACAATGATGTATTTTCCACAGTGACTATCATGTGAACTTCACGAGGCAGATAGCGCATGCATTTCACGTTCACGGCTTGGGTAGCGAGCGCAAAGCACGTGCAGGGCGCGGATGTGCTCATGGTGATTCCCTACCAGTAAAAATCAATGAATCCATTTTTATACTTATTATTGAAATAATTTTGTTACTACAGTTTATCTCGGTTCATAAGTTAGATCAAAACCTCGCCCTCTGGCTTGGTTTTCATCCTACACATAATGTATGGTAAATGTATAAAGGTCTCATGGCAATATGACAATTTGTTGAATAATGCAAGGAGATGTCTAGATTAATTTCCTCTCAATTATGTTATTCTTATATGTTCAGGATTCTAATTCCATGTGGATTTACTGTTATGTATATACTTTATTTGGTTTCCAATTACATTCAAATATAGGTAAAACTTCTCTTAAATCTATATATGTAATCCATAACTTATCTATCAAAGTATTTCACCAGGGTATATATTCTGATAAAACTAATGAATAATTTCATGTTACATGCTTTTATCACAAATCCCACATGACTGTAGTTCTTAAATTTTTTAGGTTTTCATAGACATAATTGATGATCTTGTGATCTATGATTTAGGCAAAATGAGCATAAGTCAAACATAAATGCCTTCAGAAGTCCTTTATGTATAATAATTGGATTATAATTATCCTACCATAAGCTCTACAGCCATATCATTTTTTCCCCTCAAACTTCCCAAGTGAAATACACACTTATGATTCTTGGATAATAGTTTTGCAAATGTATGTTATAATTAAATGTAAGTAATAGGATATAATTAACCTAGTCAAATGCAAAGTTTATTTCTATTTAATGACATATTACCCTGTAATTTAAGCCAGCATTGCCAGTTGAAAGCCCTCTTTAATCTTAAAGCAAAAACTCTTTGTACATTTTGTACATTAACCCTCTGTCTTCTGTAAGCCCCAAAATTTGCCCAGATCAATTGAAGTTAAACCCATTCTCAAAGTTCGTAGTACGGAAAATATAGTATTATTTGTCAATTGTTATTGACCTTTCAATTAGTCCCAATGTACTAAATTTAGGAAATAAAAAATTGATCATTGACTTTTAGCAGGTAAAGGGTTAAAGCAGCAAAAGAAAGAGTCATTAATTATCTATAAGAATTAAGTTGATTGAGTTAAAGGATGTATGAAAAAGTACCATACAATTTCTCATTGTATAATACAAAAATTTATTGCCCATGACAAAGGTTTATAATCTAAACACAAAAGGGTATGTAGAATGTACAAGTATGTTCAACCTCATAAAACTTTTCTGAAAAATGACGCTACGGATCAGTGACCTCTCTTGTTATTTCATTTTCAGTTTAGACAAAATATACAGGTAAAAGATGTTTTGAATACAGTAAGGGTTTGGTAATACCAAAACATGACACGACAGATTGCATTCTGACATAAACATCTCCTTGTTTTGAAGTCACCATCTGGTATGGAAATCAACCTGGTTCCAATATGGTGCATAAAACTACATCCATGCTCCAAAACTATTTTTTTCACTCCGAAAAATAATAATTGCTAAACAATAAGAAGTAGTTCAACAATGTCCAACTTAGTTTTAGACTTTACACTTGTTTTTAAGGTATCAAATGGGGATTGAAGATAAAAAGATTAAGTGAGCTAAGATATCAAGCATGTCAAGTTATGACCTTATGTAAACTTTATTCATTGTATTTCATTATGAATTAAATATGAATATAGTTTCATAAAAATAGAGCCATTGGCTCTGTAGCTCATCAGGCATCATATCAAGTTTGCTTTATACAGGCAAGATGAGCTAAAAATGAAACTGATGTTACCGATTGCAAGAAAACCTATAAAAGAATTACAAAACAAATGTAACGATTTCGGAATAAATTTCCTTACCCAAATGATTTATTATTTTTCAACACTTTCTAGATCGCCAATATCAGACAGTGAAAGAAGTCAACACTAAAATATCCAAGGAGAAATACACAGACTGTCATCTAATGGAGAAAAATAGGTTTTTAAGATTGTGACCCCTGTGACCCTATTTGGGGTCATGGGGTCACAAAACCTACAGTTTAGAATCCCAATTGGTCAAGGAGTCTACATGCAGTCTTTCAGCTCAATAGACCTTTAGGAGACCTTTAGGAGATGATGATGAAAATAGGTTTTTACGGTTGTGACCCCTGTGACCCTATTTGGGGTCATGGGGTCACTAAATCCTCAATTTAGAATCCCCATTGGCCAAGGGGTCTGCACATATAATTTCAGCTCTCTAGACCTTTTGGAACTTGAGAAGAAGATGAAAATAGGTTTTTAAGGTTGTGACCCCTGTGACCCTATTTGGGGTCACAGGGTCACAAAACCTACAGTTTAGAATCCAAATTGGCCTAGGAGTCTGCACATATCATTTTTAACTCTCTAGTCCTTTTGGAACTGGAGAAGAAGATGAAAATAGGTTTTTAAGGTTGTGACCCCTGTGACCCTATTTGGGGTCACAGGGTCAACAAAGTTACAAATTAGAATCCCCATTGTCCAAGGAGTCTGCACATATCAATATTAACTCTCTAGACCTTTTGGAACTGGAGAAGAAGATGAGAATTGGTTTTTAAGGTTGTGACCCCTGTGACCCTATTTGGGGTCATGGGGTCACGAAACCTACAATAAAGAATCCCCATTGGCCAAGGAGTCTGCACATATCACTTTCAACTCTCTAGTCCTTTTAGAACTGGAGAAGAAGATGAAAATAGGTTTTTAAGGTTGTGACCCCTGTGACCCTATTTGGGGTCACAGGGTCACCAAAGTTACAAATTAGAATCCCCATTGTCCAAGGAGTCTGCACATATCAATTTTAACTCTCTAGTCCTTTTAGAACTGGAGAAGAAGATGAAAATAGGTTTTTAAGGTTGTGACCCCTGTGACCCTATTTGGGGTCACAGGGTCAACACAGTTACAAATTAGAATCCCCATTGTCCAAGGAGTCTGCACATATCATTTTTAACTCTCTACTCCTTTTGGAACTGGAGAAGAAGATGAAAATAGGTTTTTAAGGTTGTGACCCCTGTGACCCTATTTGGGGTCACAGGGTCACCAAAGTTACAAATTAGAATCCCCATTGGCCAAGGAGTCTGCACATATCATTTTTAACTCTCTAGTCCTTCTGGAACTGAAGAAGAAGATGAAAATAGGTTTTTAAAGTTGTGACCCCTGTGACCCTATTTGGGGTCATGGGGTCACGAAATCTACAATTAAGAATCCCCATTGGCCAAGGAGTCTGCACATATCACTTTCAACTCTCTAGTCCTTTTAGAACTGGAGAAGAAGATGAAAATAGGTTTTTAAGGTTGTGACCCCTGTGACCCTATTTGGGGTCACAGGGTCACCAAAGTTACAAATTAGAATCCCCATTGTCCAAGGAGTCTGCACATATCAATTTTAACTCTCTAGTCCTTTTAGAACTGGAGAAGAAGATGAAAATAGGTTTTTAAGGTTGTGACCCCTGTGACCCTATTTGGGGTCACAGGGTCAACAAAGTTACAAATTAGAATCCCCATTGTCCAAGGAGTCTGCACATATCATTTTTAACTCTCTACTCCTTTTGGAACTGGAGAAGAAGATGAAAATAGGTTTTTAAGGTTGTGACCCTATTTGGGGTCACAGGGTCACCAAAGTTACAAATTAGAATCCCCATTGGCCAAGGAGTCTGCACATATCATTTTTAACTCTCTAGTCCTTCTGGAACTGGAGAAGAAGATGAAAATAGGTTTTTAAAGTTGTGACCCCTGTGACCCTATTTGGGGTCACAGGGTCACCAAAGTTACAAATTAGAATCTCCATATGCTAAGGTACCTGTACAAAAAATTTCAGCTCTCTAATGTGTATGGTTCATGAGGAGAAGTCGAAAGTGTCAAAAGTTTACGGACGGACGACGGACGGACGACGGACGACGGACGGACGGACGCCGGACGACGGGCCATGCCATAAGCCCATCTGGACTTTCAGTCCTGATGAGCTAAAAATCAAAAGCAATTTTTCCATGACACCAAAACAAACCAAGACTCTTATCAACATAATGTCCTAGTATTCTCAAAAGACTTCTTTGATTGGCTTTCTAGAACTTGGTGTGATGAACAATAAGGACAATTCTTATGACTAAACAACTTCCTTATTCTGTGAAAGTGGCGTTTCAATAACAATAAGTACAATTCCTATGAATGAACATCTTTTCTGCATACATGTATATTCTAATGTTGTTGTCAAGCAAGTGTCGAAAACGTTGCTTTCACAAAATAAAGAAGTTGTTCATCCATAATAATTATCCTTATGTTCACCCTATTATAGAGGATCTATTCATAAATATTATCAAATGAATGAAATATAATGAATAGAAGTTTGAAAAGATTCAAAGATTGCCAAATATAAGGGTAACTTTCTGAAAAAACACAATTTAACGTGCTGTTACTCGGCATCAAATGCCGCCCCCGGCAAGGAGAAAGTTAACTATTTGTGAGGAAAGGATGCTCAAATCATCAGTGACGTAATATATTGACTCTTCCTACCCAGGGTTCCATGCTGCAGATGATTTTCGGAGGTGTTTAGAACCTTGATGCATAAAACAGGAACAAGTCTGGCCATTTGTACACCTTTTGCAGGTTTGTCTGTTTTTACATTCAAAGGGATACACTTTTATTGCATATATTGCAGTTCAGCAGGTGCAAAACTTGAAACAGATTTAATAGAATTCTTGTTACAGATGTTCAACATGAAAGTTAGAGAAGTTTTTATTGACTTTTTGCCATATTTCTGTATGCAAATTTAATGAATTTATCTTGATACCAATAAAGTTCTTGTACTAGTGTCAGGTCGTAAAGTAACTACCGGTAATATGAGGAAAATTATTTGAGCTAATCAGAAATATTCATAAATTAGGTTACTCTCCTGAAAATTGAAGTTGAGCAGAATTGACTATAAAAATGATCTTTAAAAGTTTTAAACACTGAGTTAAATAAAAATTGTATAAATTGGTAAAAAGTATCAATGCCTTTATATATTCTAAGTTGTAGATAACCCACACAGTGATAAATTGGTAAAAAAATGCCAATACCTATATATATTGTATGATGTAGATACCTAATATAATGAAAAAAATACCAATACCCATAATGTTATATATTCTAAGTTGTAGATTTTAACCCACACAATGATAAATTGGTAAAGAATACCAATGCCTATAATAATAACTCAATGTTGTAGATACCTAATCAATGAATACCTCATTCCATATCATCATATTTGGACAATGATATAAACTATTAAAATT
Source organism: Steromphala cineraria (assembly GCA_916613615.1). Taxonomy (NCBI): domain Eukaryota; kingdom Metazoa; phylum Mollusca; class Gastropoda; order Trochida; family Trochidae; genus Steromphala; species Steromphala cineraria. The sequence continues at coordinate 69,210,906 of OU744726.1, read as the reverse complement.
CTGCATCTAAACTTGAGATTGTGGTTGTTAACTTGTTTTGTATATGTAAAATGAATTTGACTTTTTAAACTTTTCGATATTGACATGTAATCAAAACTTCAGAAATTGTTTTCTATTCTTTGATAACTTTTCTCCCAAAAAGCTGAATTTCTTCAGATATAAAGAAGATTGTCATTTTCCTGACAATCATTTAAAAATCAATGAATAATCCGTATTGATGCTTGACATATAATAAGTATGTGTTTTACATAATTGCCATTCTCGAGATAAAACGTCAGGCACATATCTCCTAAATAACAGTTCCTTTCAAAACTTTTGTCAGTTTGTGCCATAAAAACTTACATATGTATGCAGCTTGAGTTAAGCCGTAACACAACAAGATTATTACATCGTACGACAGGATCGCGGGATTGGCTGCGGCATCATGGGACAGAAGGCAATTACAACTTTTTGGAATATTGATGTCTTCCGAAAGTTCCAGCTTTTGATGTTTGTCCAAAAAACTACAACTAGAGACCATGAAAATAATAGCGGCATGAACCAATACATCATTTGAGACAAAACTAGTGATTTCATGAATTTAAAAGTTCCTACAAAGGGATATGCGAAAATGGAGGTTTCAAAGGCATGTTACTTTTGCATATCTGAATATTGATGTCATCACAGTTAACATAAAAGAACTGCAATAAAGTTTCAAGAGATTTCCTAACAACATTAACCCTTAAAGGGGCGGTAGCATGTTTTTAGGGGGAATATAAGGTGATATCAGAAAACTAAATGAAGAAGTCATAAATCAAATAAATAATGTAAAGTTCAGCCATGGGATTCCTTTTCTTACACAAAATGAATAAAAGTTGTTCACACAAAAATGGCTGCCATTGGATTTTATGTGAATCTTTATCATTTGTTCTCTGACTATGGATGATTGGTTTGTGTATGTGATTTTGACACTATCAAAGTAATACATTTAGCATTAACGTACAATAATCAGTGAAAAATTGAAGATACAAAAATGTCCAAAAAAATGCTAAAGTCCCTTTAAAGGGACAGTCCTATCCTGGTAGTTTTTGGAGAAACGAAATTAAGAGGAAGCAGTGATGCATTCGATTCTTTGTTAAATCGTTGAATCTAGAACAACTAAATGCTTCCTTCACTTACGTATATGAAAAAAAGTGTAAAAAATAATAATATATACAGTATAAACAGGGAAGTTCTCTTGAATTTTATTTCCACAATAATAACCCGATAGGACTGTCCCTTTAAAGACACTGTAACACGTATGTTATTTTTTTATAAAAATATGATTTCTATAACTTTTCCCGATTCAATATTTGTTTATGAAATATATATACTTTAGAGGGTCATCCATCCAATACTTAACAAAACTATCCATAAATGAAGAAGATATTGGTCATCCATCAAGTGAAAACTGCATAATATCCTCTTAGTGTGAACACCTTTTGATCATTAAGGTGATTAAATGGATTTTCATAGTTTAGCCATACAAGGTGTATTCACTTTGTAATTGTCAAACATCTTCATGCATTTGTAAAATTTTCTTTCTTCATTTTTGTCTTTCATTTTTGTCTTTAAAAAGGTGTCTTTGCCTTATGCCAATCAGGAGAATTGTTATGAAAATTCATGTAAATAAGTCATGTAGAATGGTATTCACATGATCATCTTTTCAAAAACAAATATTGATAAATTGCAGGTAGGTATTGGATGAATGTTATAAAAACACAGATTCTATCAAATTACTGCAGAAAAATAACCCCTCAACGCCAAATATTGAAAATAAGAGACTAGAATAATCAACAATTCTGTCAAGAGTTAACCAATAAATAAGCAAAAAAATTCAAAATTATCTACCAAGATTCAGTAAACTATTGACTAATGCAAATTTCCAGCACAGAACACGAAATTTATCTTTCAAACACGGACCGACTTGACAGTGAAAGTGTACATAAAAACAAAATTTACCCATCAAGCCGTAGTGTATGTACTTGCAAGAGCTGTGTTTCCGAAATGGTAATTATTTGAGTACAGCGTGTGATGGCTTAATTCGCTTTGTTCACACAAGACAGACAAACAAGTGGTTTGATCAATGCCGTAATGCGATAAAGTTGCTCTTGCAGACAGAAGTTACATCCTTTTATTTCCCCAAACAGCCGAGCAAAAGAAGTAAAATCAGCTTTTATCTCACTTGATCCGATTTTTGCGCAATTTTTGGAAAGTTATATGCGATGAAGCAATCAATGATGCCAGGATCCGTTGATTTATTCTTAATCGTTCCTATAAATCTTCCCACTCGATTTTCTTTCTCAAATCAATAAATCTTAACCTAACTTCAAAAGCTTTTGGATAATTTTATAAATGGAGATGTTAAAATAGTAAAAATGTTATTTTGCATACATAAATTGCTGTCATCAAAGAAATAAATTCAAAATCATATTTTTACCAATTATTGAACTATAATAAAACTAACAATAAAAATAAAAAAATATTTATTTGACCAGTGGCTCCTTAAAATAGGATTTTTATAGTCCCTGTTAAAAATTGATATTAGAATCCAAAGCAAAATACTGCTATTGTTTTTAATAAAGAAGTTCATAATAAAAAAAAAATCATCTTCCAATGGCTTTGTCCTAAGACTTCCGCAGTCAAAGAATATCTCGATGGCTCCAACGGTTTTGCCAAGCATGTACCGCAGTAAATCATGTCTGAAGATAATTTTACCTCCACGTGTGGAGCGTTATAGATTTCTCCATATTGCCAACAAGGGTTGCTTCCTGTAGGAACGATGACTATCTCATGATTTATCCTGGCCTGTTCTCAGCTTCTCGTACTTTCTTGTGACGTTTATATGGAAGATAGCATAATGTAGGCCGTCATAAACCACACATCTTAAAATTGGGCTCAACAGTCTGAAACCCCTAGGTGATAAAATATATTCCCTATACAATAAATAAACATATGACAATTACAGTTTTGTTTCGATATCTTCAGTTAACATCAAGTAAATCAAGAAGTGGGGTTGTTTCCTTGCCTGACCAAAAATTTGACTATTTTGATTGCAAATTTATCTTCCTGTATAAAATTTTGAATTGAACAAAGTTTTGTAAACACCAAGAAGATGCTAGATTGGCAAAGTGTCCCCTTAAAATCTTAATGGCCAGACAATCATAGAATTAATAGATGGTATACCAATACACATACAGAACAGAAAGTAACATTCTACACAAGGTCCAAAGACTCAGTGTCAGTTCTTATCCTACTTATGGCAGGACTATCAAAGAATTAGAGATGTTCTACCAATTTACATTCAGAAAAGTCAGTAAAATTCTAAACAAGAATATGTGTCACTTCCTAATATAACTTATGGCCAGACCATCAAAGAATTAATAGATGGACTACCAATTCACATACAGAAGAATCAGGAACATTCTACAGAAGTTCAGAAGACTCAGTGTCAGTTCTTATCCAACTTATGGCACAAGAATTAATAGATGGCCCACCAATTTACATACAGAAGAATCGGTAAAATTCTAAACAAGAGTATGTGTCACAGTCCTAATATAACTTATGGCCAGACCATCAAAGAATTAATAGATGGACTACCAATTCACATACAGAAGAATCAGGAACATTCTACAGAAGTTCAGAAGACTTAGTGTCAGTTCTTATCCAACTTATGGCACAAGAATTAATAGATGGCCCACCAATTTACATACAGAAGAATCGGTAAAATTCTAAACAAGAATATATGTCACTTCCTAATATAACTTATGGCCAGACCATCAAAGAATTAATAGATGGACTACCAATTCACATACAGAAGAATCAGGAACATTCTACAGAAGTTCAGAAGACTCAGTGTCAGTTCTTATCCAACTTATGGCACAAGAATTAATAGATGGCCCACCAATTTACATACAGAAGAATCGGTAAAATTCTAAACAAGAGTATGTGTCACTTCCTAATATAACTTATGGCCAGACCATCATAGAATTAATAGATGGACTACCAATTCACATACAGAAGAGAAAGTAACATTCTACACACGTTCCAAAGACTCAGTGTCAGTTCTTATCCAACTTATGGCAGGACTATCAAAGAATTAGAGATGTTCTACGAATTTACATACAGAAAAGTCAGTAAAATTCTAAACAAGAATATGTGTCACTTCCTAATATAACTTATGGCCAGACCATCATAGAATTAATAGATGGTCTACCAATTCACATACAGAAGAATCAGGAACATTCTACAGAAGTTCAGAAGACTCTATGTCAGTTCTTATCCAACTTATGGCCAGACCATCATAGAATTAAAAGCGTTCTAGCAATATATATATACAGATGAGTCGGTAACATTCTACAAAAGTTCAGAAGACTCAGTGTCAGTTCTTTTCAAATTAATGGCTCAAGAATTAATAGATGGCCCACCAATAAGCAGACAGAAAAGTCACTAAAATTCTAAACAAGAATATGTGTCACTTCCTAATCTAAATCTAACTTATGGCACGACCATCATGAAGTTTAGGATTCATAGACAGTCTGGCAATGTTACATACAAGAGCTCAGCGAGACTTGACTGGTATATGAGGGTGTCCGGGGATAATCCTCCATGAGTAGGAGCTGATTGAGGGCATTCCTGATTCACTTAACATCCTGTATCACTTGTACATGCATTCTATAAGCAACAAGGTAATTCTAGAGACCTAGTTGGTCCTGCACTTGAGGGACATGTTATAGATCTCAATACTGAAATATGGTCTTGTTCTTACTTGAAATCTTAAAAGGGAAATACATATATCAATTGGAGAAGGATTTAGAAATAAAGAAGCTTGAATAAATATATTTTTCATTTTGTAAAGATTAGTAAGTCATAAGGTATGAAAATGTCAGGCTTTTGACTTAAAGTTGCAAAGTTAAACATAAAATTGTAAAAGAATATCAACAAATGGAAGTTACATTCCTAACATTTGAGAGTTAATTGTTTACTTTCATTTAATCATGGATAAGTCATTTCAAGGTGATCTTAAAAAGGTGATAAATTCAATTTCAGTGAAATTTGGGGAAAAAAGGAGAAATATTCATAATTGATATTCACACTTTGTGTATATTTTTGAAAATGACATTTATTTTTGCAAGGCTTTCCATTTCCATTTAATCAAAATTAAACTTCTTGGCAAACCAACAGAAATTCATAAACAAGGTAGAACATCAGAATCAGAAAATATCACAATTAAGATTAAACATTCAAAGAAAACACAAATATCACAAAAAACTGAAGTTCAGCAATGCACACCCCTAGGCGCCAACCCCTAGGATATAAGAACATTCTAAGAAATCAGAAAATATTTAAACTACTCACGTTCCAGCTAAAGTATACTGCCTTTAGCCCACACAACAGACTTTCACCCACACTTTAATAATTACCTATAGTTCTAAATGTCCAAAGCAGAGCGGTTGTCAACTACAGCTGATGAAGATCATAAGATATTTGATTGTCAATAAGTTGTCAACGTCTCCGAGGTAGGTGGACAATTCTTTCATCAAGAGGTCTTAAAGCTTTGAAGAATGCTGATTGTGTTATTTTCTGGCCACTTGCCCATTGGCGCCAACGGACAACTTGTTGGTAATGATGTCATCAAACGATGTCCGGACATCTTGTGACAAGATTGACATTAAAAACAGGATTTAACCTTTGCTTTGCAGAATATTGGTTCTTTATGAGAACTTTTGAGCCAATATTTGTTGATATAATAAAATCATGGAACAAATTTGGATGGCTTATTGTTGGATAGACATTGTTGACAAAAAGTATTATTTTCTTTGAAGAATATCATTACTTACCGTATTTGTTATAAACACATGGAACAATATTGAAGTGATCTCCCCTTTTCAATCTGTATTTGAATTTCTCTGTTTTTCCATTAAATTTATTATTTTGAAATCGATTTTCTAAAATTTTTATATAAAGAAGATGAAGGCATTATTATGGAGATACAACTCCTTTATTCAAGTTTGGGACGTTTCAACATAGATATTAATGTCATTCTCAAGCAGCTGATATCATATAATATTTTCATTTAGCTTATGGATTACAGAATGAACGAAAATTGTATACCCATACAACTACATATCATACAAGTTATCATTGAAGCTAAGTACTTTCTTTCTTCACTTTCAACATTTTACCAATCAGTGAACAGTAAAATGTATCTTTCATTGTTTTTCATTCACAAGGTTTGTCAAAGATATTTTAACCTTGAAGAGCAGCCACTCAAATCAAAATCTAAAACTCCTAGTATCATAGGAACACCCTTTGCAAAAAGATGAAAAGAAATCCAAATAATCAAATTTTTTTCAAAATCATTGACATCATCCAAAAATCAAAAGAATAAAACAAACTTCAAAGTTCCTTTATCACTTCTTTCATTTAAACTTTTCAGCAAAAAGCTCAATTCTCAACATATTATTTCTAAATTTCGTCAACATTAACAAAAAATATCAACTTTTTGATAAAATGAACGACAGGTTTGCATCAAGCAGTTGTTTCCCTATCTTTTTCTGTTGAATTTGGCAAAACTTTAAACACAAGCCTACTTACCTTTGACATATGCTCGTGATCAATCACCGCTTGCAAAAAACAAACAGCGTTTTCCTGAGAAGATTCAGTTCACCCCTCAACACAAGAGTCTCTGTTCATGAGCAACAGTTGTTTATACTCAATCTCTGGAAAGACTATCAGGAATTCCTGGGAATCATCTAATAAAGGCCAAAGTGACATTGTGGATATTACACCATTGCCGCCACTTAAAGAGATATTATTCATTGAATTCACGGTTGTAATTAGAGCTTTGTATAATATCATTCCCATGTCAGTCTAAGAATTGCGTGTTATGGAGGGTTCAGTGTCTGCCTTGAAATGGCATGTTATGTATATAGTTCCCATGACTGCATTTCAAGAACGGTTTATTATGTATATAGTTCCAATGTCTAGGTTCTTGGAATGGTCACTGTCTGGTGGCGCCAAATGAGGCCAAACAAATTGACAATTTGTAGACCAGTCCAAAGGTGCCATATTTTCGCTTGATTTGATATTTGCCCAATAGTGCGAGAACTAATAAATGGTCAGGGCTCTGACCATTGGCGCCAGACTAAGTGAAAATTGGTTTTTGTTCTCAAGTGACTTCTAATGACAAGTAAAAGGTCAAAGCTTTCTCTTATATTCCTCTGTGGTTCTTGATTTATATTGCTTGAGTAGACCCTTTCTGAAAATGATTATCTTTATCATCATTATCCCCTTCCATAGATGGCCCTTTCTGAAGTTTTTATGATTCCAACGAAACATATTTCTCCTCAGCTTTTGACACCGCTTCATGTCATGTTTTTACTGTATAAGATTAATAACAATAGTTTGTGGTCACTTAAGAATTATATATACATATATATGTTTAAGATACAAAATTCTCATCTTTATCAGTTGAAATTGCTCTTGAAGTTCAGTTATGACAATTACATTTTGCGATAACACATCTTCATATATGAACATATATGATAATATTTTGATATGAAAACGTATTTCAGCAGGACTGATGAATTATACCTTCTTATTACTTTTGACATTTTAATTTAGGATTTAGTAAGAATGTCATTTTCTTTGAAGTGGTCAGGATTTTATTTCCCGAACTAAAAGTTGAACATTACATACCACAGCTAGGATTCATCTACTTATACAATGGTGTTTATGTTGTCAGATCCTTCAGTAATTTCCACCTGGTTTATGGAATCTGACAATTTCCACAAAAGCTGACTTTAAAGCCTATAATTCTGTAAAATCAAGTGACAGGTAAACATTTCCAAATTCTGTTTAGTCCAGAAAGAAATTTTGCTGATGTGAATTGTTTTTAAGCTTTTTGCTGAGATATGCAGTTTTAGTTTCGTGCAGGATTTCAACCACTTGACAGTTAATACTTAAAATTTGGAAGAAATATTTCAAAAAAATTTATTCACCAAAAACGCTTTTCTTTGTGTTTAAAATTTTAAGCTGATCCTTCTTTCATAGATATTGCTCTGAGTGAACTAGCTAGCTTATGATATTTTGATATAATGGTTAAAATTTGAATTAAAAACTTACATGTTTAGACTTTTTTCAAAGGTTCTTCATAATATCTAAGCAATAAAAATTCAGATATTTGGACATATTCTAAATGTACAATCTTTCAGGTCTTGTTTTGGAAACTAATATATCAGCCAATCAATTCTTTTTTCAAATTTACTTCATTTCTATTTTCAAGTTAAGAATTTGAACTAAATTCCTGTTTTTGCCAATCTTTACCCATCTTTAGGTATCAAAAAAGTAAACACTAGCTCTGAGAGATGATATTTAACACTAAGCCTGACAGGTTGGATTATATCACTATCATTCTCTACCAAAAGGGATTCTGTTTGTTTTTGAAAGATCTCAAACAAAAAACTAACATGTCAGTTTGAGGGAGAATCTGCCTTTTCTGACAATCTTTGATAAATAAGCATGGTATGTTATTACACACCTACCCTACTGCCGGTAAATCTACCTTTTGGGACTAATCGACAGATTTAGTTTATGTGTACCACCTGTGCTGAGAGTGAAATCAACAAGTTCATGCCAGACTTCAACTCTCGAAATTTCAAGGAATGGCTTTTTTTCATCAAGATTTGTATCCTAATTTTTTTATACTTTTGTATTTTAGTCAATTTTGGCAATTTCATGGACAATGATTTGTTAATTCTTTTTTGTGTTAATTGTACAGTACAGAATACTATTACAGTAGAACACGTACAGATATAGCGAATTTGGATATAGTGAACAGTCGGATATAATGAACAAATTTTTAAGTCCAGTCAAAAGCCCTATATGCATGCGGCCAGACGTGAGTAGCGAACACCGGATATAGTGAACTAAAATTGTTGACCCCTTGGAGTTCGTTATATCCGTGTTCTACTGTATTTCATGATTTTTCTTGAATATTTTTCAAAAATTTGTAAAAGAGCTCCTTGGTTTTAAAGAGAAATGACATGTCATAATTTTTTCTGAAATAAAATGAGGGGCCTGAAAATGATAAAAGAATGGTTCAAGTGATAGGGATCTTGGAAATAGTCTCTAGGTTCTAGTAATATATTCTAATTTTCAAAAGCACATGGCACGTATATTTCACTTGATATTCATAATTACTGTCAGTTCATTCCTACATCAATCATACAGAAATGTCAGTGCTCGTTAAAGAATCATTGATCATTGCTAATTTCACTCATGAATACTAATTAAGCCACTAATTATCTCAGTAAATGTTATCATTTATCACCAAACGAGAACAGCAACCTGTTCATAATTAATATCCCTCGAAGTCAGTAAAGCACTAGATGTCTGAAGCTACTTATTGTCCTATTAGCCTAAATTACCTGTTGTTCATTTCTGTAACTATTGCTTCTTACCTGTAATTAAGTGATGTACAATATATTTGTATGGAAAAGTTTTTCCTTTAGCAGTGGCCTGGTTCTCTTACAACACAGTTGATTGTGATCTCAAAGAGTTCAGCAACCATTGACATAGCTCACCACTGGATGGGTGACCATTTACCTGTGGTTATTGTTTCTCCTAAATAAGTGGTGTGAATTAAAAACAAGAGTTAAATTATTTCCGTTTGCAATTGTTCAGTTCATAGCAAATTTCATTTCGATCTTAATCATTAAGTTCATGAAAATCCTTAAATGGTTCATTAGAAATTCCTATTCCAAGAATTTACAAAAACGTTAACAGCTTGTTGTTGTCAAACTCTTTATCACTTCATTAGAAATTTTTAATATCAAAGGGTAACTCATCTTCTTTTATAATAACAATGCTCAGGTAACAAAGAAATGTTATTGCCCCATTTAATTTGTTCCACGTCTAAACAATTGTATCCCAGCCCCATTTGTCAACACTTCTGTTTCTTACCTACCGCCATAAAGGCCACCCACGTAATACACAAGTGTTTTTACAAGGTGATAGGGCTGGATATGTTTAGAGTATATCATAGTTATTTTCATGAATTAAAAATGACAGATGATAAGATAGGGAAGAGTAGAACTGCTTGATGAATGACTGACATTTGAAAGCTGTTTGTATAGAGATAATATACTTTGCAAATGGGCTGCATGGTTTTTATGAAACGAGTGTGAAAGTTTGTATTATCAAAACAAGAGCTTTGAACATAAGCTAACGAGAATATTGTTATAGTCATAGACAAACTTTTATTTTATTATATTTGATAGAACATATTCAAAAATTAAAAATTTCTTGTTAATATTTCTTTTTATGGCTAGATGGCAAAATTAGTGAAAGTGTTGATCAATTCAACATCCCACAAAATATACCTGTATGAAAGCATGGAATTGGTGATAAACATATTGAACCAAAGTATGAAATTTTCAAATAATGATTTCATCCTAAAACATATGTACATGATAATGTACCTGGGCATTCATATACATAAATATATATATATACATCTTTTGTTCCAAACGCAATTTATCTATTGAATAAATGTGAAAAGAATAACATTCATATGATTGTTCTCCTGTTCAAGCCCTGAAAAGGCAATAAAGTATTATTATAATTATCATTATTATGGGGTGCACCCCACAAAACATATTATTATTATTAAACGCAAACCTCACTGGTGTACCTTTGCTAACGACTCAAGCTACCTGTGCTGCTAACCACCTGTATAATTACCTACCGCAAGGTAGCAGAATGTTGTCTTACCTGGCTGGAGAGTATCGCAAGGTAAACACAAATATCAACCGAATGCTGATACTTAACAGAAAACAGCCCACCCATATTTCTCCTAAATTGACCAGTTGTATTTCTCATGTTTTCCACAAAATTACTAATTTGGTAAGGCTTTTTGTATCAATCTTTGTAAACTTCATCAAAGATAAATATCAATAGAATGCTGATATGTAACATAATTAATAGCCCACCCATGTTTTTCTAATACTGAATAATTTATTTTCTCATCTTTCCCTATAGTGACTAAATGGCAAGGCTTTTTGTATCTCTCTGTAAACTTCATTTAAACAAATATCAATAGAATGCCGATATGTTACACAATAGCCAACCCATATTTCTCCAAAACTGACCTTAACGCCTTGTAAAAAAATCCTTGCATAGTTGTATCTTAGTATAACAATCTTTGTTTAATTCATCTTTGCGCAGCTATCTTTATATAATTTATCTTAGCATAGCCATCTTTATATAATTCATCTTTGTGCACCAATCTTTATATAATTCATCTTAGCATAGCAATCTTTATGTAATCAAACTTAGCATAGGTGTTTTCATATAATTCATCTTAGCATTTTCATTTTTGTATTATTCATCTTAGCATATTCATTTCATACAATTCATCTTATAGTTATATTTTTATAAGTCATCCTAGCATATTCAATTTTATAAAATTTCCAACACTTAATTTTATCCAGCTAAGTATCCGTTCATAGTTAAATTATCAATATGCTTTGTATGCAGTCCAAAAATATTTTTCCAAATGATTTACTAATATCTTGTTTTCTATTCAAAATTTTCACAGAATATTAAAGCATTCTTAAAAATCATGTTCTTTTGAAGATCTTGCATTTTCCATAAATCACGTCTCAGGATAGTTTCTCAAAGAAATATGCCCTCGCTATGACATATTGAACTCTTCGCTGGTGGAGGTTGTAATTTCCTCATTTTTATTTATGACAATTTGCCTGTATAATTCTCATGACAACTTGTATTTACAAGTACATGGCAAAGGTTTGCTCCTTCGATCAGAATAATAAATCAATAGAACAAGACAAGACCCCTTTTCAAGAAGCAATGAATATTATTGTGAACCTTATAAATATGTCATTTCAAATGATAAATAAACAGATCACTGAAAATGAATGATTTTTGCATTGGGGGTGATAACCTGTATTTGCCACACAAAGACCCTTTTACAACCATGCTTAAACAGGGCAAAGTGATTTATGTTTAAACTCTCAGATAAAAGTGTAAACGGCTACTTTTTCTTGCCCTCTTGTTTACATGATATGAAACAGTGACATATTAATGTCCACGTATGTCATTACTTAGACATTATGCATCCAGCCAGGTCACTAACCAATGAAAAGCCTCGAAATATTTACGCAGAAAACAATAGTGACGTGGACACGAAAAGTGAAATTTATGACTTGGACGAAAGTTGTCTCTTTTGTAGAAATATATATTGTGCATTAGTAGAAAGTAATTCTCATTGTCTCCTTGCTTGAGATATATATCGTACATTAAGAGAAAACAATTCTCATTGGTTAACTGTGGGAAAACAAGAGATAGTACTTTGATAGTTATTACTATAACAAATGTCCAGACGATGGTCACAGTGGCTAGACAGATTAATTGCGGTTGGCTAGCCGAATAGTTTGAATACCGTCTTTCCACACATGTTGAGCAAGCAAGTAAATGGAGTTTTATCATTTTTTTCATGTTTTTCGTTACTTTTTGAAATCATTTAACCAAAATTTTAAGTACATATTGTTCAAATGTCAACAAAATGTCATACAAAAATGTAATTTTATTTCAACAGAATATTTATAATAATATGACACATTAAATGAGGCTAAGCTAATTTGATATATTTTGCTGTTGTTAATATATTGCATATGTTGCATATATTAATGACAATATCATTTTTATAACAATATTCATAAATAAAACACATAGAAGAAGTGGGAATGTTACAGTGTAATAACTTACTGGTATGTTACAGCGAAATAACTTACTGGGATTTAAACTCAGATAAATCTGTTTTTCTACCCACTGACCTAACAAGATATCCCACGAGTAATAATTTACGTACTACACTTACATAAAGATATAATAATGACAATTTCACTTCCGTAATATATTTATACACGTATAACACATACAGGATAATTGAGAATGAAACAGAGAAATAACTGACATGGTTTCAAAACCTGATAAATCAGGAGTATCCAGTATTGTATATAGTATTGCCCGTCTACACTAGATAAATTGATGACAATGCCATTTCTCATATAATAGATATGTACATTAAACACAAACAGGATACCGGTATATACTAATGATACAAACTTTTCCTAACAAGGATTCAAACCCTGATGAATTAGGAGTATTCACTAGTATGTGTACATCATAATTGGGAGTGAAACAGAGAAATAACTGACATGGTTTCAAAACCTGATAAATCAGGAGTATCCAGTATTGTATATATAGTATTTCCCCGTCCACACTAGATAAATTGATGACATTTCAATTTCCCATATAATAATTATCTTCATAAACATACAGGATATATAGGAATGATACAGAGAAATAATTAACTTGGAATCAAACACAGACAAATCAGGTGCGCTACCCATTGAGCTACAGGAATATACCTACAATAAATCTCTCACTACACTTGAAACAAATACAATGACAAGAAAACAAACCTGATGTACGATAAGCCCAGCCATAATGGAACTCTTCACAATAGAGGTCAGAAAACAGTTAGGTCCTTGCTGACATTGGGACCACCGCTATTCAGAGAACTGACATCGGCAGATTCCGAACAACTGACACAAAATGTCTTCAAGCTTATTCCAGCTGAAATTTGCTAGTCTTTCCAGCGTGGCATAGCTTGAAAACAGCTGTTGAGTTTCCTCGAAAGTCGATGTCACGATGGTCTTCGGTCAGGATGTGCTGATTGGCATTTAAATTCAATGAATTCCGGCTCTATGTACACAAAATGTCACCACGCTCTCGTTTGAATTCACAGGCTTAAAGTCAGCCTGTCAGGCTATTTCTTTCCAAATATTAATTAATCATTAAATTTGATGATTTAACTGTTTATCAAGCTCAAGGGTCCCTGGTTTCATGTTATTGATTTTACAATTTACAGTCAGAAATTGAGTCCTGTTTGTCTGTTAGGCCATCCTGTTGTCTGATCAACTTGATAGAAAAAATCGTAAAAAATAGTTTAAAGAAGTGTAATTTCTACTAAAGGATTATCTCGATAAATTTCTTGTAATTAATATCAGACATGTATGGCAAAGATAATTAAAAAATTAAATATTTAAAAAAAATTGAATTTCTTCAGAATATTGCATATGAAGTTGAATTCTGCATATGAATATGTCATGGTGACATTCAAGTTCAAAATATTCGCATTAGACATAATTGTTGGATCACTTCAACCAGATAATTGAAGCATTTCAGAAAGAATATTCCTTTCAAGTTCATCTGTTATATTTCAATTTTGAAAACAACTTCAAATTGAGTTACAATTTTTTCACAACAATTGTCATTTGCATTTGAACTCGTTTATTTCCGATGACGTATCTTTTGTCAGTGACAGAATTCTGTGAATAGCTACATGTCTGTCGAAATTATTCCTCGTATTTCGGCTTCATGGAGTAAGAGGAAAACCGCATCCCCAAACAAAAGTAGCAAAAACTCCTCGCACAGCTGTCTAGAACAGAAGTGTGAGAAGCTTGCCCTGACAATGTCAACAAATGCATTCTCACTTTGTTGCAAGTCAGTCATAATTGAAACAGATCCTTGCTGGAAAATAAAAACTAATTTGAAAGGATGACACAAAATAATTGTCATTCTTATGCAGAAAGTCAAAATAATTGCTTCGGTTACATAATGCATTTTGTCATCTTTATGACCGAAAAACAATCTTCATTACTGTACGTTTTAATCACAACATATATAATATTTGAAAAAGGATTATTCAATATACACAAAATATTTTATTTGTTTTATCATTTTTTACAATTTAACATTCAAATGAATTTTTTTATTTCTAATCATAAAACAAAAAATCATTTCAAACAACAATACAGGTTTCTAGATGATAAATCTCATTTAATAACAGACCCGTTTTAAAAAAAGTACTATCCAAATTTATTTAAAATTTAATTGTTTTTTGGTTAATTCTACAATGCTCATGTCTTCTGTTTAAATATAACAAAAACCATCATGTGTCATCTTGTAGTTTGTAAACTTTCCGACTCGATGATGTTGACTTGTTTTGACACGTGTTTGTCTCTCAAATACTTGTCGATGTGACGTAAAGAATGTTGGATCACCTTGGTGTAAAACATCTTCAAGTAATTGCAAACAATTGTTCCATCAATTGTACTCCTTCTTAGCCAGACAGTATGGATTGACATCCCCATTTATTTAGCAAGTGATTAAAAACTTACTGAAGAGTTAACCCTTAAAGGCACCATTCGATCGGCTTTCATCCGCCATTTTGAAATGTTATCATTGCAAGAAAACAAATCTGCTATATTATGCTAATTCATTACCAAAATTAAGAAAAAACTACTTGATTGATAGAAGAGTAGCATAATTACAAATAATTCATATTAAAGTTATCAGTTACGACAGAATTTTGTCGTAGAAATGCATTCCACGATCGTAGCTTCGATGATTGGCTTCATTTCACGATCTTTCTATTTTTTGAGCGATACAGTTTATTTTTTGTCAATTTGTTAGATCTTGAAACCTCACAAACATTTATGAAATTAAGTGTGGAATTATAAAAATCATATACACCGTAGTTGTAAACAGGAGAGTCCTCCTGAATTTCGTTGCCACATCTACATCTTTGACACAATTCTTCAAAGTTTAGTGAAAGTATTACCATTTTCTATCAAAGGTGCTGTTTTTCTTTCATGATTTTTTCTTAATTTATTGATAAGTATTTTTAAAGAAGTGTTTTAGGTTGGCCATAAAAGTTTAAACAGAAATGTTCAGGAGAATATGCAAACAACTTAAACAAGTAAAATAGGCAATTCTTGAACAGCGAAACTCAAGAAGCTAGACACAGGTGGGGTGCTTTAGTTATGTTATTGATAGTTATCACAACTTATATAATGGTAGCTAGTTTTGTGACACGGGGGAAAGCCTGTGACTGTAATGAGGTTACTATACGCAGTGAAACCTGTAAACAATGGCAGTTGAGCAAAGTTTGAAGACAAGTTTGTATGCCCTGATTCTATTACTTCAGCATTTCATGTCGCTGGATTGTATTTGAGGAAATATGGTATTTGTATATCCTAAAGTTAATTATGTCTTAAAATATTTGATATATCAAGGCCTGTTCTTTAAGTATAAAATATTTGTTAGTATGGAACATACTGCAAGAGATTTAGTCAAGAAAATTGCGAAAATTCGGATGTACAGAATGTGGTATCACAAATACAACTATGTTGAATTTATTAGAGATATCAGGTTTGTATTTCTAATCAATGATACAAACTATTTCAATGACACTCTGTGGTTATCTATGATCTTTGTGGTCAGGGTGATGCCATAATGTTTGCTGAAACATTCAAAATCGCCCGTTACTTCAAAAGCAAAATTCTCCTTGAGGATACAAGTACTATGTAGGTTATAATCTCAACGCCTCTCTGTGGTTAGCATCTGTTTGTTCACTCTATAAGGACAATCAATTGCCATCTTCAGATTTCGAGGACAGCTCTTCTTCTGATGAGATGCATTCCAGTGAAACATCTTATCGCCTTCTTCTTTCTTCTCGTTAATTGTTGCATCATTCATTTCAGACTTGAAGCTATCTCAATTCTTTGCATCAACCCATTCTCATGACTCGTCATTTCTTTCAGCGGTCGAAAGTATTGATCGCATTTCAGTGAAGCAGACGTCAAATCCAAAATGGGCAGACGTCACTTCTAACAAGCCTCTGGGCATGAAAACTTTCACACCTCTTTGCTTGTTTACACAAGTTTTCTGCTTCAAATGATCAGAACCCATTTTGCTTGATGGCCTGAATCTCTGCAAATGCTACGATCTCAGTAAAGTTTCACGCTATGTGCAATATCAGCCTGTTTCTTCGTAAATGCAGCCATCTCGGTAAAATTTTACGCTTTGGACAATATCAGTCTGATTCCTGCAAATGCTACGATCCCAGTAAATTTTCACGCTCTGTACAACATCCTTCCGATCGCGAGGCAAACTCATCTTTTTAATTCTGCTGAATCAATACTTCTAAGACAATTTCCACATCGCTTCAATTGTATCATGATTTAATTTCCTATCCTTAAGTAGGCCGAGTCACTTACTGTTTTCCTGCTTTTAAATGTGTTTTCTCTTAAATTTTTGAAAATATTTTTGTTGAATCATTAATCACAATTTTAAGAGATGGATTTACAAGAGCATTCATGTTGAAGAAAAGTGAATTAAAAAACTGAGAAAACAAGGGATCCACAACGGAAAATCTAAACTTATAACAAAAGGATAATTCTCAGACCATCCATATACAAAGTCAATTCCACAGATTGATATCTACTCCCCTAAATAGTTTTTACAATCTCTAATATTTCAAACAAAATTTACATAATACGCAACAAATCTTCCCTTTAAGAAATAGAGCTATTTGCTCTGTAACTCAACAGGCTTCATATTAAATTTTGCTTAAGGATGGGGCCAATGTGGTTCCACCCCTAAACTTGTGGGGAACAAAGGGTCACAAAATCTACAATTTGGAATCCCATTACCTAAGGAGGCTATACACAACATTTCAGCATTTCTGCATTGTGTGTCTGGAGAAGGTGATTAAAAAGGTTTTAGAAAGAGGCTGTATACAAGATTTCTGCTTTCTGGGCCTTATGCCATTGAAGGAGAAGATGATAGTAGGTATAAGGTCATGACCCCTGTGGCCCTTATTATAACAAGATTTCAGCTTTCTGGGCCTTATGCCTTTGAAGGAGAAGTTGAAAATAGGTATAAGGTCATGACCCCTGTGACCCTTATTAAAATCAAAATAAACAACATAAGAATCCATCTCATAATGATAACATAAGTCTAAAGAATATTTTTCAAAATGGAATAAATCAGAAAGTTTATTGTTCAAAATTTGTATACATACTTTCAAAATAATCAATAGAATCTCATTTTGATAACAATCAGTTTAGAAAAAAAGCTAAAATTTCTGAAAAATATATTGTTCCAAGGCTTTGTGTACATACTTTCAAAGTAAATGACTTATTACGAGAGAAATGTGCATCTAATGCTGATAAGCATCTATATACAAGTTATAGTTCTTCCGATACGCTTTTCTCTGTCACAGTGAATGGCAACCCTCTCTAAACATTCGGCTTTGCTCGTCCTCCGCTCTATTAGCAGTGTTATTCTAGGGATCCAAACCTGTATGGAATACCCATCAGGCACAAGACCAAGCTTCCTGGCCGAGACGTACATGCCTCTGTTAGCTTGGTTTTGTGAATTTAGATTTAAAATTTAACAATTTTCGAGGAACAGGTTACCTTTTTTCAATTCTTCCAAATGAACTGAAATTTATTTGGAAACAATGGAAATGTATTTAGATAGAAACAGCCCAAAAGTTATGACTTTATCATTTGGTCCAGTTTGAGTTTTGTGGTTTGGTAACTCTGGCTTTGTTGGAGATTTTACAATTCAGTAAGGTATTGCATCAAGTTTTCTAGGTTTAAATCGTATGGATCCATATTCAAGTTGTTCTTTTGCAGAAGATAACTGTTTAATAGCAGTTTTGGTCAAATATGAAATATACAGTGTATACAGTGCATCATAAAGCTTGGTTTTATTGGCAATCCTATGAACTTTCCCTGCATCAGACGGCTATGGCAGCCTCACCACCTGCATTATTTCTACAAAAAACATCAAATTATTTATACTAGCATAAATCAAACAAACCCTGTATAAAAACACTAAAACTTTGCTTCTAGAGAGGATTCAAATAATTATGAGAAACATACTTTAAAAAATTCTAGCGTTCTTTAAAACAAAATTCTACATTAAAAATTCTTGGCATTAATAAATTTCAAATATTTATGAACAAAAACAAGTTAAGTTTTTATTAAGCAACCGGCCTACCACATTGCACAGTACTCATGAGTGTATGAAAACACCAAAAACATTTTCTTCCCCAGCAGGTCCCACGGGAAGTCTTTTTCTACGTTGCTAGGTAAATATAATGAGAATGCAAGATGGTTCCCAACCTATAGACCTTCGGGTAAACAAGGAACAAGGTGCCTGAACGCTAAACTCCCTTGGGATTCCTTCGACATACACTGCTATAGGTACAAAGTTGATGGAGGCGTAAGGCAAGGTGATGACATCTTTCCTTGACTGTTCCTTCATTTAACACGTAATCGACATCGCCCAACTTTCTGACCTTCCAAGATAAATTTTCTCCGAAAAAAAGGACTGTGTATAATTGATGAGTTATCAGGTCCTGTTATGTTTACTGTAACAGCCTCCATGTAAGTAATTCTCCACCAGATCGCAAGGTTGGCACCATCGTGGAGATAGGAAAGAAGTCAAATTACTCACGCCAATGAAGTGACGTGTGACTAAATGTCAAAAAACATAAATTTTTTTTGGTTGATGTATTTCAACAGCTGACATAAAAAAAAAAGATATTTCTGCCACCTAGTTATTTAATATTGTAAAAGTTAACCTAATTTTTTTCCCTTGAAATTTTTTTATTGATAGTTTACCACCTGCCTTCATCAGGGGAAGTGAAGATTGGAGTTGGTGAAATAGATCCTCCTCCAATCAAACTGAAAGGTTGTCGTTTTCTTTTCAGCTCGCAATTACAATTAAAGGCTTGTGCTCTGAGAGAATGGAAAGGCAATTTAGCAGAAAATTCAAATTAGATATTTCAATCAATTCCTTGAAGAGAAATAATTTTAAAGAATGAAGTATTCTGGACTTTGGTATGCCTTCATTTCTATTGTTGATAAATGTACAACAAAATATCTTAATCTATTAAAAGAAATTTATAAAATATATCTAATTGCTGTTAAGTGTCTGTTCCAGGAGAAACATGGTTTTAAAGAGAAGTGTCTCACATTAGCATCTAAAGGGTTAATACAGACTGCCATTCAAATAATTGATCCCTCGATTCAGCTAAGCCTGAAACATACCTCATGATAAGCAAGTCTAGATTTGGATGGAAAAATTGCCATTTCTCTGGGTCTCCTTTCTCATTGCTTAAAATCATCTTTTACAAAAAGGTAAGGTTATACAGGGTTTAACACTGCTTTCAAGAGTATTAATGCTATATGCATTGCGTTGAAAGCCTTAGGGGTTTTGATTGCGGTGAAACCATGGGTGGTACTGCTCTGAAATTCATGGAACATTTCACCCAAACCTTACTGCATGAAGAACAGTTCTCTACTGGAGACAAAGACCCCTGGCAAGATTCGAACCCCGAATCTCTTAATCCGAAGCTAAATGCGCTATCCCGCCCCCTTTCATAGAAGCACTATGTTTTATTCTAGGTTAAAATGCATTTCTTGTTTTCAATCTTGGACAAAGTCAATTTGTGGTTAATATTTGTCTCTACTAGTCTCAAAGATCAAAGAGCAACCTCTGCTGAAATCATGAGATAGAAAAAATATAATTTCTCTATTAGAAAACAGTCAGGCCATTCAGTGCTTGTTTGTTTCCATGTTGTATTCTTTTTCTTTTTTTGTGTTCTTTAATCTTTTTATTCGGTAATTTAATGAATTTAGAGTACTTTGAAGATCTGAATTGGAGTTAAAAAATTCTTTTGAGAGTCTGCAGTCAGAGAGACAACATCTTTGTAGACAAGAGAATGCTACAAGAACTGCAATAGGGCTTGTTATGTTGACTTGTGGCTAAAAACAAATGATGGCAACAGTTAATTTAACTGGTTCTTGATTCAAAACAACTTTTTTGGTGTAATTTGGCAATTTCGTTTTTTATCTTGATTTTAACCCTTCTCATGGGTGAATGTTTTTGCTAGTGGACAGATTCCTAGTTATGAATCATGTAATCATTGTTTCATTGAAAGCATATTAACTTTTTCCTTCCAATGTTGGTATGGTTCATTGTCTTTGGTAAACAAATCACGTTTAGAAAAAATGGTTCATATTGCTGGTAAAATTGCCGGGGTTTCATTTGTAAATCTATCTTATCTTTACGAAAAAAGAGTATTGAAATTATCTCTGAAAATTTTGTCCGATCCAGATCATGTATTGCACTGTGAATATGTTAAACTTCCTTCTGGAAGAAGATACTTACTGCCATGTTTTAAAACCAATAGGGGTAAAAATACTTTCATTCCTTGCAGCGTTCGCCTTTTAAATGCTCATTAATTTACACGCATTATTGTGGTTGTTCTTTGTATTCCATGTAACTATGTTGTTTATTTTTATTGTACACCAGCTCTGTAATGATACAACATGAATTCCCTTCGGGGTTATAAAGTATTATTATTATTATTATTATTAAAATGGGTCTCTGGAATGGTAACAGGTTTGGTAAATATCATTTTTAAATAGTTCATTATTGAATCAAGAACTTTCACACCTAAGGGGTCTTGATTATCAATCAGTTCCAAAGATGATGCTTAAGGCTGTATATGGCCCCCTGCAAATTGCAGCAAAATATATAAACAGTCATTTCCAAAAAATGCCATTCAACAATATGTTCTCTTGAAGCTAATTTTCTTTTTATACTGGAGATGACATACATTTCATTCTGGAAACAAACTCATGCTCTTAAAGAAAGATATATGACATAGATTCTTTTTATTGAGTATGTAATTCATCCCTTGGAGAATATCATCCTCAACTATAACTTCTCTTCTATTCTTTTTTTCAAACTATATATAATTTATTGGAGAGAAAATGTCTGCCACAGAATATCCTTCATTAGGTTATATAATTCATCCAAAAGAGGATTCATTTGACTGAGATGAAAAACACTTGTTTCTGGAAACTTTGATGTTTTAATAGACGTATGTAATTCATCCTTAAGAGGTTATATATGTGTCTGAGATGACAAATACTTATTTCCTGAGGTTCATCAGCTTTTGAAGGGTTTTGGCCGCCATATGATATCCTTTATTGGCTCGGTGTATGTAATTCATTCTTAAGAGGATATATGTGTCTGAGATAACAAATACTGATTTCTTGAGGTTCATCAGGTTTTGAAGAGAAAATGTCTGCGGTATGATATCCTTTATTAGCTAGGTGTATGTAATCCTTAATTTGTCTGAGATGACAAATACATATTTCTTGAAACTTCTCATCAGCTCTTGAAGAGAAATTGGCCGCCATATGATATCCTTTATTAGCTAGGTGTATGTAATTCATCCTAAGAGGATATAACAGTCTGAAGTGAAGATTTTCTTATTGGTGATCGATACAAATCTGCATGTCTGTCTAATGAGAAATAACTTGTCTAAGCACATATACATGTAAAGGATATCTCTGATAAGGAATCTTTCATAAGGAAAGTCTGAACAGATCTAGAGCCATATGTCATTATATTAGAAGAAACATCATTACTTATGTAAATACTACACTGTTGGATGAACCATGTCTGTCTGGAAGATCCTTAATTTGGTACATGTTATTCTTCCCTAAAATGAATAGCATAGAAATAAGAAATAAATGAAAAAAAGAGATGAATATGACACATGTAGTTTTTTATAAAAAAAAATTCATGAATTTGCTTTTTATTTCATACCTTTACAAAAATCTTCTGAAGAAAACCACAATCTGATTTTTAATGGAACAACTACAAAGTAAAAATCATTGACTGAATTCAAAATCTCAAAATATCAATGAAGTCTTGCGATGTTCATCCCCAAAACATCATTGCTCATAATTCAAAGATGAAAACTTTCTTATCTATGAAGATATATTTGATTCTTGAGAGGTTCAACTACTAAGTAAGAAACAAAGACTAATCTCTTAATCTGAGCGATGTCTTGATATGTAAATCCTAGAAAATTGTTCTTCTCAACTTAATAGTTATCATCTGAAGCAAACAATAATCCGAATTCTGAAAGGAACAAATACTAAGTACAAATCATACGCTGAATTCAAAATCTCAATGAAGTTTTGTTATGTAAATCCCAAGAAACACCAGTGCTTAAAACCAAAAGATGAAAACTGTTCCTGAAAGGAAGGCGTCTGCTTGTAAAGAAGACACGTCTGCTTGGGATGAGTAATTCAGATCTGCACTGCTCGCTCGCTGCTGACGGGAGAGAAAAGAAGCTGGGATGATGGCTATTAGAAAACAATTTGCTTGTAATAAACCTTCCCTCCCTCGGCCTGTTTGCTTTTCTACGCCAGTTGAGTAACAAGTGAGGCACTGATATTGACTTTTAACTTGGAGTCTTCTGTCCTGGAATCGCACAGGAAGTGACTAGAGGCAGCAAAGCATAAACATCATGGTGCTACAAAAACAGCCATAAAATTCCATCATTCATGGTTTATGTAATAGCGCGGCTTGAAGTATTAAGTTCCTGTTCAAATGATGCTATAACTTGTAGGAAGAAGATATTATGTTTTTAAGCTCTGCATGGGCTTGTGCTTTTCTTAATATGGCTGTCATTTAAATTTTGAAGAATTCGACTTTATGGTGCTTTTAGAATTTGCTGTAATGAAAGTTCTGAAAAGTTAAAGGAGTGCCAGTTAAGAATTTAAACTTCGATGCTTAATATTTTTAGATAATTTAGATATTTTAAATAGTTTCTATGTTTTACTGCTGTAGAAATGGTTCTGCTGTAAAAATTTTGACACCAAAGTCCTTCAAATTAGTTTCTTGTTGGAATCTGTCTTCAAACTGACATCAGAGATTTCTGTTCCTTGGACATCTTTAATATCAATTTGATAAAAGTACTGTATAATTAAATGTGTTAACGGCCAACCACTTGTGAAAACTCTTTATCTCATCTCTTCTTACCTCCCTCCAGGGAGAGTTCCGAACTTTTATCATAGTATCAAAGACGCCCTGCTTTCTACAGATGGTAAATCATTTTATTTCCAAGTGAAACTGTTGAAAAAAACCTGGCGGATATGCAAAATGAAATAATTAGCACACTTCAAGAAAATATTTCAATATCGCGTGACAATTAGAACTAATGATGTTTCCCTTTATACAAATCATTTGTTATTTCCGTCTAAATATATTTTTAGACATAAACCAACACCTCTGCAAATTTAAATGCAAAATCGATATTACATTTTTTCAAAATATTTAAACCTAAACGCCATTGCGGAAGAAATTTTCTAAAAAGCTCATGAATACAAATTACAAAATTCTTTTGAACATACAATTAGTTCCCCATAAGTAAAACTCATTTTGTTTTTCAGAAGAAAATAGGGCTAATTGAAAATTCAAATCATTCTTCCTTTATGCTTCTAAATTGAGAAAA
Organism: Steromphala cineraria; assembly: GCA_916613615.1. Lineage (NCBI taxonomy): Eukaryota > Metazoa > Mollusca > Gastropoda > Trochida > Trochidae > Steromphala > Steromphala cineraria. The sequence continues at coordinate 69,186,617 of OU744726.1, read as the reverse complement.
TCCTTTACATTCAAGTTCCATTTGAATGCTAAACCCATTTACAAGCGTTTGAAATCATGCAAAGGTTAACACAAACCACAAGTTCCAATTTTCATTATCCCCACGAGGGGGAGTTTACAAAACACGAGTATGCTTGAGATCTCCCCGAATCTTTTGATCCCCAAATATAAACAATTATTGGTTTGTTATGAATACCGAGCAATGATCATATTGCATGCATAGAATAACAGCAGTCCGTACATGCAGCGAAAAATGCACTTTCCGAAATGTCGATCGAATAATTAGGACTCCGAAGTGATACGATTTCTATTTCTGACGTAACATGATCATCGCAGGAAGAGATGTCGCTAATCTTTAACGGAATGTTTCCTCGAAACTGCCTATTGAAAGTTGTGCAATTCTTGAAAAAAAAACATGATTTCAAGGTATAAAATTTGTGTTCTATATTCAGTTCACAATTGTGCTTCCTCTCAATTCTTGTCTCATTTCATCTGAAAAATATCTTAAACAGGTACTATTAAATGGTAAAAAGTATTTTGATACTCTGCAGGTTTTCTTATCATTACTAGTTGGTGCCATGTCATCTTCAATTACTTTATCAAGTTTATTTTTCTTATCCGAGTCAAGTGTAATTATCATAAAAACCTTTCTCCCTACTCCTAAAGCAAATAAATACCTTATCTTAGAATGATATTCATTGAAATGACTTCTTCTTAAGCCAAATTCCTAGGAGGTTTTATTTTGAATATCATCTCTGATAGTCAATTAATCTTTGGAGACACTGTGGCCTAGAATAAGTTCAGAATATTCAGAAGAAGACAGATAATAATTTCTTGAGTCAATTTTTTTCTGCATGATATACTGAAAGGCAGAAGAAAAGATACAGAAATTTTTTAATTTTTCCCTGTAGAATTATACCTTTAATTTTCATGCTTGAAATTTCTTTCCCCAAATTACTTATATAGTTAATGGCATAATCAATGATACAATTATATAAAGCAATTGTTCTAGTTTATTATTAGCTTTTTAAAAAATGAAACACTAAAAATATAAGTCTTCTCAGATGTTGTCTATCTATATTCATATCTAGGGTTAGTACTAGATTCTGATAAACGTATTCACGTAAAAAAATTGTCATAGAATTTTTAACATCTTTTAAATACTTTATAAAACATTGTTCTTATTATAGATATAATCTTTCCCTTGTTGTGGTAATTTTGATGATTTTTCATTACTTCTGCCATAATTTTGAAAAAAAGTTCCAATTAATACTAATTATCAATATTATCTAGTCGATCAGTAACTTGTTGGAATTTTGTTGCACTGTAAGGTTTACGTAAGTATTCCTTTGTTGAAATCTTAGTATTGCCTCATATTTTTTAAGACTTAAACAACTGCGTACTCAATTTTGCCATATCAACAATTGCACTCATGAACTAATTTTAAAGCCTATTTTTTAAAAACTTGCAATTCTTCAAATTTAAAAAAAACAATTCAGTTAATTCCTTCTCAAATTGCTTGCTTATTTTGATACAGACTGTAAAAATATGTTTATCTTAATATGTCTATTTTTGAGTTTTTATTTTGAAATTTGGTTCAAATTAGAGATAAGAACCTAATGAAGCTGTCATATCTGTCAAAGCAAAGACTGATAGCAATCTACATCTGTCTGGGATGTTAAACTAAACTAACCTGGCATTAATTTCCCCTTGTAAATTTACTTACAGATCCCCTTTTAATTCTTGTTACAAACTAGTTAATGCTATTACAAAAAAAAAATTCTGCTTAAAACTCAAACTATTTAGACTAGTGGTGGGCTTTTTGAAAAATGGGACTGTAATTGATTAATTTGATTAATTAATATAAATTTTGAAAGTTTGAAATTTATAAAAATATTCATATAAGAGTTTTTTGAGACAAACATGAATTGTAAGATTATTATTTATATCAATTCCCATTTGAAATTGCCCTGAATTATTTGGAGATAATAATCGTATGTGTTTTGTAACTTAATCCACTTTTCTTATTGACATTTTTCAACTTGTTTTATACAGACAAAATTACAGATTTGTATCATATCAAATTACACTTACAATTACAAACTACAAATTACAGTTTTGAGGGTTTAAAGGATCAGTAATGTAAAGTTTAGCCATGCAATTCCTTCTTCCACAAAATGAATAAAAGGTGTTCACACAAAATGGCCGCCAGTCGATTTTATGTGAATCTTCATACTTTGCCCTCTGACTATGGATGATTGGCTTGTGTAATGAGATTTTAGATACTTTCAAAATAATTCATTAAACATTAACGTACAATTATCAGTGAAAAAAATAAAAAATAAAATTATCAAAAAACATGCTCCTGTCCCTTTAAGGTAACTAGGTGAAGTCATTTATAAAACTACAAAATACATATCATAAACACCCATTTACTTTAAACTGTTGCTAGCATGCAAGGTTTATGGTACCTGAAAATCGTTATCGACATTAAAATGTTTGATGTATCTAATATACATGCTGATGGGACGTAACATTTGAAAGCAAAAGAAGAATATTGTTTTAATCATAGTAATCGCCTTAGGAATATCCTACAATGAGTAGTATATTGCATGGCACGAGCTCGTTTTGAAACAACAAACATCTTTTTGTCATTCATTCTATAGATTTGATAGAACAGACTGCTGTGAATGTAATATTTATATTGACTTGTAAAATAACCATAACATGTCTTATAACTTCCATGAAAAATAATCTGATAATTATTTTCCATGTTGATACAGCTTTTAAAAAACGTTTGTTTTGCAGAAAAACAAAATTGCTGGTTCTTTGGAAAACACAAAGTAATCACTTAAATCTCAGTTCTTGAAATGTTTATCAATATAAAAACTTCATTGATTGATGATATAAGCTTCATGGAAATGTTGATCATCAAATTAAAACTTTTACTTTAATTCTTCAGCATGTGGATCATATAATTCTTTAAATATTCATCATGTTTATTCTCACAAGTTCCAAAATGCCTTGCTCACAGTTATAACCATTTATCGTTTTATTCATAATATGCCAATTATGGTAAAGAGACTATTTACTTGAGGACCAGGTTTGGCCAATGGTGTCAAAGAAATAGAACATTGGAACTTATAAACAGCATTTGATACCAGGTAAAAGTGAAATGAACTTCCTAAATGCTGTTGCTGGGCGAAAAGTTGTAAAAGATCCATAATACAAAACATCAAAATCTCCATGACCAATTGTCACAAAATGAATTTGTTGAAAATGATGATAAAGATAAGGGTATCGGCAAATGACAATATCATAAATGAAGGGAGTGAAATCGACGAGCATTGGCATGATTTTCTTCATTTTTTTTTTTTTAAATGTGGTAATAACATATGTAAAAAGAGGAAATATGTTGTCGAGAAAACCATATACTGGTAACTTTCTTTTATGGATTTCTTAATTGATTACCTGTTTCTTGGACAGGAAATATAACGGCAAACTTACCTGAAAATAGAGAAAAAAGACATTCAATTCTAGGAAATAAATAGATAGATATCAATACATATCAAAGAGATTAATCACTACACAGATGAAACAATATCATTCAGCATTTTAGAGATGTGATATCACGTATGTATATCACACATGTATTTTATTCAAGTTCATCTTCAATAAATGTTTATCTCTATAGCAACCAGAGGTGGTGCTTCACTGAATTTAAATAGCATTGCATGAAACCAAAGAACATTTAAAAAAATAGCAATTGCACTTAAGTGCTCACAGGAATCAAACCATTAAAATTTTATAACGATACAAGAAGCTGTATCGAAACGTCGTGTACTCAGAATAAAGAAGTTGTTATCCATAAAATATTCGTCCTTATTTGACTTCCAACTTCTAAATGCCACTCAAAGAAGTCATTAAAATTTTGATGATTGCAATAACTCTCTTTTAAAAATCAAAAATAATAAGAAGGGTTTCTCTAGAAACTCATTGACCTCAGAAATATATCAAATATCATATCTGTGAACAAGTTATATTTTTATGGAGCACCATTGGCACCACACAATGATGGTGCCATAAAGAACCATTCCTGTCTTCTGGTTGCTAAGTGAAGACACTTCTCTGATCGGTGCCAAGAAATTGGTCAGTGGTTTGATGCATAGCAGCTTAAACTGCAGGCAATGCTTGTCTCTATGCAGCCTAAGTGGCACCGTAGTTTGACAGTTGCCTTTGGCAATAATGTTGCCACATTCAAAGTTAGAGCTTAGTTATTATCATTAAGAAACTGGGTTGTTTTAGTATTTATTAGTTGGTGGCCCTTTAACTTATCTTTACCAAAACTTGTCTGTGAGGTATAACTACTCCTGGATATAAGATTGGCACCAGTCAAAGACTCTTTGGTGTAATGCATAGTATCCTTGCTGTAGGCTATGCAACTCTATGATAACTTTGGCACTGGCACCAAAGTGATGGTAACTCCAAGATTGTTATTTAATGCAGTGCCTCTTGGCTTGAGGCAATCTTCTCTCTTCGCAGTGACAGTGGCACCAAGGAATGGTGCTGCCTTCAGACAGAATTGGTGCCAGAGAAGGTTTCTCTTGCAGGAGATGGAATCATAATCAGTCTTAACTGTTTGGAAGTTCCAGATATGGAATTGGTAACACAAATTGAAATAGATGCCTTGCTTTGTGTTAATGGAATAAGTGAAACATATGGAACCGGGTGCCAGACAATTTAAATTGGCCAAAGTACAAAATTTTCGTAAAACAAAAAAAGAGATACTTTTCTTCAAGAAACAGCAATGTTTTAAAGGGTATATCTAATACAAGAGACAACCCCAAAGACAGAATCTATGAAACATATGGAACCGGTTGCCAGAAAATTTAAATTGGCCCAAGTACAAAATTGGTGTAAAACAAAATACAGAGATACTTTTCTTCAAGAAACAGCAATGTTTTAAAGGGTATATCTAATACAAGAGACAACCCAAAAGACAGAATCTATGAAACATATGGTACCGGGTGCCAAAAAAAAATCGAATTCGGTAAAAAGTTCAAAATTGGTGCAAAACAAAATACAGATATACTTTTAAGGAACCAATGCAAGAAACAGCGCCAAAGACGGAATCAGTGAAACATATGGAACCAGTTGCCAAAAAAAATCTAATTCGGTAAAAAGTTCAAAATTGGTGCAAAGCAAAATACAGAGAAACTTTTGTGCAGACACAGCAATGTTTCAGAGGGTACATCTAATGCAAGAGACAACCCCAAAGACGGAATCTATGAAACATATGGAACCGGGTGCCAAAAAAAATCGAATTCGGTAAAAATTTCAAAATTGGTGCAAAACAAAATACAGAGATACTTTTCTTCAAGAAACAGCAATGTTTTAAAGGATATATCTAATGCAAGAGACAACCCCAAAGACAGAATCTATGAAACATATGGAACCGGGGTCCAAAAAAAATATCGAATTTGGTAAAAAGTTCAAAATTGGTACAGAACAAAATACAAAGATACTTTTAAGGAACAGCGATGTTTCATAGCAAGAAACCAATGCAAGAGACGGCCCCAAAGACAGAATCCGTGAAACATATGGAACTAATGCCAGAAAGACAGCAATGACTACATCAACTTCTCATTGCTGTTGCAACATCGGTTCTTGTTAACTTCCCAGTTCTATCTACTGATAAACACTGTACTTTATTATCTAGCTTCGGCATTTGTCTTGTAATGACGGTCTTTAATTCTCTTCTCGTTTGTCTTGGAAACAACAACTTGTATTTGTCCATGCCAAGTACTAAACTAACCCATGCCATCTGTAAAGAATTTATTTATCTTAGAGGAAATTACTTGAGATAACAAAATGCTTTTTTACTTGATTAAGATAAAACATTCATTACGGGAAAAGCTCAGGAAATGGATCACAGACATAATAAAAATGCTATGAAAGCTGTTAAAGTATTTGTATGTCAATCATAATTGAAATCAAAACTATTTGGTTAAACTTTTGGTCAAGAGAAGTGCTTTTGAACCAAATAAGATGCATTTACTTAGGAACTTTTTAAGAATATAAGATAAAATTATTGAAATTGAATCATGTGATATTAAATTATCTGACAGAAACAAATTTTATGAAGTTTAAGATAAAACATTAGTGGGATATCACATGAGATAGAAATGAGTTGCTTGCAAAATATTTTCAAAACATAAATTTGTTCATAACATATGTTTAAAATATTGATGTAGGTCAAGGTTAAGGTTATAAAAACAGCTAATTTGTAACTAATATGGGCCTTTGCACATATGATATCAACTCATATTGATAATAAGACATAATATTAGATATAATATACATGATAAAATGACATATCACATACTATATCAAAAACATTTATCATCTTAAGTTTGGAATATTTATGAAGAAGTGTTTTGGAATGCATCATTTGACAACAATTTTGAATGGCTATATATTGCAAGGTGAGGTGAGGTGATCTGGAGTTTAACACAGCTTACAAGAGTATTTCACTTATATTGCGGCTGCGGAGAAAGCCTGCAACACCAATGTTGCTAGCATTGCGGTGAAACCTGCGAGCATAGACTGGAACTAGCAAACCATGGGTGTTACTGCGCTGGAATTCAGTGTTGCAATGCACCCAAACCTTATTGCCTGTAGAACAGTTCTCTATTAATAATAATAATAATGTGCATACTTATATTGCGCCTTTTCCACATCCTAAGACATGCTCAAAGCGCTACATTATTACCCCGAAGGAGTGTACTTTCACAGCTGCTACTAAGCGCTAATCACGACCATGTAGGTCAGTACATCCAATTTTCAGGTACCCATTTTCACAGCTGGATTGACTGAGTGCAATGTGGATGAAGTGCCTTGCATGCCCAGGGACACAACACAGGATGAGACCCAAGTCACAAATTTTGGTGTCTCCACCGGGATTCGAACCCGGGGCTCCGGCTTGAGAGGCGGGATTCGAACCACGGACCTCTTGATCCAAAACCGAACCCCCTAACCACTGCGCTATCCCGCCCCCCTATATGTTGCAAAAGCAGTTGCCAAAACAGTAAATCAGGGTCAAAAAGCTAATCTTTCGAACTTAAAGCATTGACTTTGTTTGGTCTAATCTGAGAGTAAACGAGACTTCGTGCAGTTTACAACCTTGACAGTATAAGATCAAAACTATTCAATGTTGGGGTGAAATATGTGACTTTTTGCGGTTTTGTCTTTCAAATTGAGAAGCTATATTCTAAGTGTTTCACTATCCATTTTCTCTCATTGCGTCTCTACGAAATAATCCAAAGCTTCTAATTTGTCACTCTGTTCTTCTTAATTGGATGAAGTGTGGACATAAAAATCTATACTCTCTCCAGTCTAGACATTTTATCATTACGCTGTCCAGGTAATAAAGATAGAGAGGGAATTGGTAGAGCATATCCTAGCAAACCCCGAGAAATGTGTCTTGATTCTTACTCGGGACAGTTCTTAATCTGGACTGACAAATATTTGTTAGGATATAAGCGGACTTTCTTCCAGGAAATTCAAATTGGTGTATTAGATTTTGGGGAATGGTTATAGCTATTTCATTATAGTATGTTCGATCGTGCTTAGATGTTTTTTATGCAATAAAATTTGTCAAAGTCAGAGTATAAGTATAGTTCAATATGGGTGAGGGGGGTTGATAATACTAGAAGTTCTTAAACTCTGATATTTCTAAGGGATGAGTATAATTTACATAATATGTCATGGGCACGAATGTAATATTCTGTTTATTACTTAAGTCATGCAATTAGAGAAAATACTGAAAACCTACTTCGGAGCAGAACAATGGCTGCAACGTCAAAGGCGAGGTGCGATGTCAGAGCATTGTGTATAACATGTTGTCATAATGAAAAAGTGATATGTTTCCCTAGTAAATCATATGAAAAATATAAACCTCAATATGACTTCCCTTGTAGGTAATAAAAAAAGGATTTATGCTTACCACCATTGATTCCTACTTGTAACATACCAAAAAGGGGTCAAAAAGAGAAAGTTACTCATTATAAGGAAAAAGCAACAATCAACACTGCAAAATGGCTGCCATTTGATACACAAATACAATTGTAAAATTTGGATTTTAACATCTGACAAATTTGAAAAAAACTTTTTGATTTTTCATATCATTTAACCTGTCCCTCAATCCAAATCCCAAATTTTGAATTATCCTGGATATATTTTCCAAATTATTAGTGTTAGCAGAAAAAAGATATCTAGATTTTCCCCAAGTCTAGTAATCATGGTGGTAAGAACATGCCAGATTCTCTCCTATTATTCCCCAGTCATTTCTCCAACACACAAATACAGCTAATTCCTGTTTTACCATCCCCTCCATCTCATTTCCAGAGCCTGGCTTGAATTATGACCAATGGTGGGAATCTTGTCAAAAAACAATTTCCACCCTCCTTTGTTCTCATTTCCTTGTCTTAGACTCGGAATAACTACAGGTAATGTTCACCATGCGTTGCCATCGACAACGAGATCCACCTGCCTATACAATCACACTTGGTATGTGGCGGCCATTTGCATATACACAAACCCTTGGGCACTTGCAACTAGAAAGGTACTTGATTTCAGCAAACTTGCAAGAAATGAATGTTTTCTGTTAAAATATTGTCCTTTAAGGGTTCTTGGTTTCATCAAACTTGCTAGAAATGAATGGTTTTGGTTGATATCTTGTACAAGAAGAAAGATTCTTGATGCCATTAAGCTTGCATTTGTATCCAGGAAGATACTTAGGAAGATACTCAGTTTCACCAAGCATCCCAAAAATTAATGGTTTTGTGTCAAAATGTAGCTACGAGAAGGGTACTGGTTTCATGTGTGCTAGAAATTAATGATTTGTTAAGAATCTTGTACAAGAAAGATGCCTTGTTTCATTGAGTTTTCAAGAATTGAATGTTTTATGAATCCAACAAGAAAGATACCTTACCATATCATGCTTGCTAAAATTGAAAGTTTTGAGTTAGAATCTAGCAATAAGAATAGTACTTCATTTCATCATCCTTGCTAAAGTTTAGGTAAATCTTTAAGACTTATAGTATTAGTAAATGAGGAAACATTTGGACAAAATATGAGTTTCTGTCAACTAGTTTTTGATAAAATTAAGGTGAATCTTCAGATTTATTATATGATTGGCGGTGAAATACCGAGATCTATCAATGACAGTAAACCGTGTTATCAGTCACTAGTGACAATAACAATGGAACTAGTCACTAGTGACTGATAACAACTATGACCTGACGTCATCGAACAATGCTCTGACGCAATGACACGCTCATGACGTCATATGGTTGCTTTGGCGACGGGCTCTCTGTGGAGCCGACTCAACGTAAATGCACTAAATTGTGTTAGAAATACAACGATTAAATCATAAAATAAATAGAAAATTTGTGTTTTCTTGACAAATACTATGTTTATTTCATCTCGTGAGGCAGACAAGTTACATATTTTCACTCGTGGCTGCGCCACTTGTGAAAATATAAACTTTCTTCCTCACTCGATGAGATAAACATGGTATTTGTCAAGAAAACACAAATATCCTCTAAATATTTTATATCTGATACCTGCGCAAAAGTTAAGGCAAGAATGTGAGTTTCTGTGAAAAAATTATAAATGTTAAAATGAATGGTTTTCTTTGAATTCCATGACGTTGAAGTAATGTGAGCAAACCTTTGGACAAGAAGATGAGTTTCTGTGAATCAGTTTTAAGGAAATCAGTATCTTGTATGACAGGTACTCCTTACAAGTGAGAAATACCACATACAAGTAGCTCATACCTTATACTCTTGTGTAGGTCAGAGATTGTAGAAGTGACAACATAAGGTATTGGTATGAAAAGTGTAAGAAGAATGTTCTTTGGTAACTGTTGGTATGAAGAGTGAAAGTAAAATGTTCTTTGGTTACTGTTGGTATGAAAAGTGAAAGTAGAATGCTTTTTATGATGTACATAACATGTTTCCTGTTCAAAACATTACCAGTACATTGGTCATCAAATTAATAATTTCTGTTACATGTATTTGTTTTTAACAAATTCACAATGAAAGAATCTTACAAATTGATGAACTTGAACACTTACAGTATTTGTTTTATTTCTTAGCTAAATATAGATAGCTTATGATTTATGATGAAACACATGTTTTAAAAAAAGATATTTTAATTGATTGTATGCAGTTGTGTCCGTTGACTTTAATGACTAGCCTACTGACATGAAATTATATAAAAAATCAAACAAAAATAGTAAATGGAAAAGAAGAAATTATTTTTTTTAAATACATGATATTAGATGATTTCCAATAATGTTTTGATAATGCATTGATGAAAACATGCTAACCAATGAGAGTCAAATAATTATTGTAATTTGATTAAGAAATGATTTTTTTTCCTTCAACATGAATTAGCTTATAAATAATGTGACAAGTACTGGCGCGAACATTAATTTATTTCTCTCTTTATCCGAATGAGTCAATGTGTAGACAAGATGAGTGGAATATTTTTATTTCTTCTTTTATTACCATCATTAACTTTTATCATTTCCTCAAGGAAACCCTTTTATCATATCATTGAGCTGGGCCTGCTTCCCCTTGGGTGATAACTTCGGAAATAATGTCATTGAAGGTGTTCTGATAACCCTTCATGGACATTAAAATGTCCTATCTGTGTAAAAATGAGTATTCATTTCAGTTTTGTGACAGGGTCTTATACCGGTGATTATGGACAAAACTAAAATAAAAAATTTCCTTTTTGCTTACATTCAGAACAGCATTTTCGTTCTTTTTGCATATTTCTATTTGTATTATTTCATAAATCTACAGTTTTTCTCAAATAAAATTAGATTTTTCATGAAAAACAGTAAAATGCTTCAGTTTGACAGAGTTTTCATGTGTTTAATTAAAGTAAAGCTAGCTGTTCTAAGACCCATTTTTTAATCCACAAAAATCCTTTTAAGGTTTCCATTTTCTTTACCATTTCAAACAGTCATGTTTCACAACCTACCACAATCAATAAATTACTATCTGTGATAAACATGGAACAGAGCACTCCTTAAAACAGTCTTCAATTGCATTTCTTAAAAAAAAACTAAATTTGAGCTACTCTGTGGAGAGTTTTTGACACCAATTCCTTCAAGACCCAATAATTGGATTTGGCAGGTCCAGGGTTAATGTTTTATCATTCTGACTATGACTTCAACTTGAAAAGATCAAGTATATATGCAAAAGAAGTCAAACCTTAGACAAAACAAGCAAAAAGTGTAAGAAATTCTTGAGAAATCATCACCCAACAAGGCAAGGTTTTTCCATATCATCTAGTTACCTCACAAAAACATCCGCAAGTAAGAAATGTCAGGATGGCAAGTGTTATAAAAAATATTCTGAAAACAACGTGCATATGAAAGAGGAATGCGCCATTTTGACAAGGGGAGATAATTTTGGCCTAGAATGCAGGTGATATATTGTCTTGAACTAGGAAAGGTGCTGAATCTGACAAAATGCCTTATGATGATGGATTGGACTCGTAGAGTAACACAGGGATATATACCTGCTAATTAGAAGAATCTATTGTACCTGACACAGCAAACGACAGGTAAAATCGTTATCGACAGGTAGAAGGCTGTCATTCCTCATCAGGTGTGTTTAATAAATTTTCGGAGTAAATTGGTCTTCTGAAAAAACTACAAAGATGTTAAAGTTAAAATTGGGGTGTTTAAATTTCCTAACTCATTGGCAGAGTAAAGTAAAAAATTTAAAAGATTTCAACATTTCTTCAACAATGCATTATCGGAGCAAAAATGCCATTGTTGAATTTTTCTTAGATTTAGATTTACCTAAAGAAGTGTAAATTCTTTTAATTTCCCCTGCTATCTATTTCATAGAAAATGCAAATGCATTTACGACAAAAAACACTTCACAGGACAAGAGTAAAATATTCTTTTCAAAAGTATCTTTACAAATATTTGTTTAATGATGATCTAACAAGCAGCAATTTTTTTTACAAATAATTACATTTAAATTTGAAGACATTCCATTCATGCCAATTTCGAGTAAATTAATGTAAACTATTTTTACTTTGAACATTTATTTACAATACTCATACGCTGGATTAGTAGAAATACCAAACACAAAGTCTTCTAACACTGTGTATACCAGGTGTTATTAGCTGAGGAAATGTACTGCCATTTGCAATGTGGGATTATGGGTAGGTGCCAGCATCAATCCACAGACACTGAACTTCCTGTTTCCCCTGTTTCCGTAATGCCTCAAAATACGCCAAATTACCTTTGAAGCAAAGAGGACCAAATGGATGACTTTGAGGCAAGTGCTCTTCAAGTTGTCAGTTCTGGTTCTGAAGGAAAGTAAAACTATTCCCCTATCTACATATCACAAGAAATATTCCATGTCTTCAAAAGAACTTGTTTGCTCAATAAACATATCATTGATTAAGATGTTTTGTTAACAAGAATGCTGCTATTTTCCAAAGGAACCTGTTCTTTATTTTAGATGAATTATCCTCGATTTAAAACATTTCAAAAGAAAAATAAAAGCTTTCAGCAAAAATAGCCAGAGGCTTTTGTGACGGAATATTCCCCAAAGCGAAACGTCTTCTTACATCACAGATCAAAGGATTATTGGAGAAAGATAAAATGTATGTTTGCGTTAAGTTTAGTAGACACATGTATCCATTACATATGTTTTATAAAACTCTGTAATTATGCATTGTGTATATACATAGTGTTTGCTTTGAGCTAGAAGAATTTGAATCCAGTCACAGACTCAGGTAAATGTTGCAAATTTCTACAACTTTTCTATTGAAAGATTATTGGAGTTATGTATATTTAGAGACTTAATATCACCATAAGTTAAAATATTCAAATAATTCATTCAGGTTTCACAGCAATACAAAGCATCAATGATGGTGCATGCTTTCTCCACACGATAATGCCATGTACAATTGATACTGCCTCAAGATGAAGCAATTATTTTAATAAACGAATAAAACTTTACAAAGAAATAAATATAAAAAACACTTTCTTAAAACATATATAAGAATGACCTTGAAATATGTCATGGTTAACCTTTTAAACACAGACAATTCTCAATCAAATTAACCTTTGATTTCTGTATTCAAATCATAACTCAAAATTTCTCAATTGACATTTTAATTGAATTGTATTTTGAAATTTAAAATTATTTTTAATGAATAATTGTCAAGGAAGATTTTGAGATGAATCATAACGCACAGTTCACGTCAAAGTTTAATGCCGTGACAAAATTCTTGTTGCATAACTAACTACAATATGAGGTTTGTTGCGCTCCGCAGTTCATAATTGCGACTCCAATCCAGCGATGAATCTCTTCCTTTGATGTCCAAATGCATGTATGAATAACAATACAGCCAGACAGACTTCTAAAACCTGGTAATTAAAACACTTTGCCTAGAAAAAACTATCAAATTCCCAACAGGCTTACAGGAAGCCAATTGAGCCGAAGGAATCCATAAACGAACATCCACAGTAACCCTTTGGATTCTCAAGTAAAGACTTAAGGAATTTTCAAAATATTAAATGTTTTTCTTTAATCTCATTAATGTTTTTTCACAAAAGGTATAATTTTGATAACAAGATTATGTTATTTGCATAAAGACAACATAGAATATCTGAAAATTGAAACATGTTTGACCCAAAGTGAAGAAATTTCTCTGAAGTTGCACCTAACATATCACGTTTATTAATAGCTTCGATACAGCAACAAATGAAGATAGTCCCAAGGGTCATTTCGCCCATCATCCATACAGGCCAATAATCAGGAAACGACAACAAACGATTCTTACACCATTGAGGCGACAAACATCGAGGCATGTCTGACCTTTTTGGACCCCGGCAGTTATTCTGACAATTCCAAAAGAGGAATCTGCCAAAATTTATTCATGGGCAATACATTATCTTTATTTGGATAACTCATTTTTCATTAGCATGTTTGTTGAGCTTTCAATACCAAAGATGGATGCCACTTGAGAATGTTTTCCTAATGACTAGTTGTGCTTGTACAAAAAATGAAATGGAAATAGTTTGTCAGAATCAAGCTTACAAGTGGTTGTCAAGTAGCAGTATTTTTGTCATAAAACGTGCCATTCTGAAACTATGCTCTTCTTCATTCTTTATCAATTCAAAGTACAATTTCATACCTTGATCAGAAGGCAATTATCAATCCTTATCATTTCTTACTGTTAAAAGTAAACATTTCTTGCTAAAACCTGTTTTGGACTCTAATACAATACAATGTATATAATTTTGCAGATTCAACAGAAATGTATTTTCAATAAATATCTTAATAAATGAAATGATATCCTCTTTATCATACTTCCTATTTTTCATCAGTAATGGGTATATAAAGACTCAGTGTTTGAAAGTGAAAAATCTTATACATAACATCTTATTCAATTGATAGATTTATACCCAACTGCAAAACGCTAACACTTTTAAAAGGTACCCTAATGTATATATAATACCCTAGTCTTACACTCAGACTGTAGTTAATATAATTTGACCTAACAAAACCTCTATAAAAGCAAGTCTAGATCTGAAATTTCGAATTCTCCGTGGCTCCTTTCTTATATTCAATAAAATAGTTGTTTTTTGAGAATTATTATTTTTCAGAGACTGAATGTAAGTCTATATATACACCCGCAAACAACATATTTTGTATGAAGTTTAAGTTTTTGAAAGGAAGTGAAACAATCCAAACTGATTACAATAAAAATTACATCTTGTTCAATTGATAGATTTATACCCAACTGCAAAACTCTTTCAAAAGGTTTCCTCATATATTAGTATATATTACGTATTCTGAATGAAATTAAAGGAAGTGAAACTACCCAAACTGAAGCAAATCCATCTTGACAGCATAAATGAGATCATCACGTTTTCAAAATGTTTCTGACAGGTATAATCTCTTTATTGTGGCAAAAAGGTATCAATCAAAAGATAGGCTTTTCAAATATAGTCATTCACCGCTTTACAAATGTAGTCCCTCACAGCTTCACAAATCTCCTGAATAGACAATATTATGTCTTCTATGAGGTGTATTTCAAAAGATAATATTTTCCAAAGAACTAATGATATAGCAGGTCCAACCTTAATTTGAATGACACTTTTTGCACACTATATTATGCACAAGTGGTGAATTGTATTCTTCAAGTCTTGAATGAGGTACATTTCAATAGGTAATATTTTCCAAAGAACTAATGATATAGCCATTCCTTTCTAATTTGAATGGCACTTTTGCGGACCAGCATTTTATGTTCAAAGCTCATTGTCTGTTTATAATCCCTTCTCATACATGAAGACATTCATGAGGCTAAAAGATCATCTCAAAATATTTTTCCACAGGCACTAAATGGTTGTGCTGGGAGAGTCAAAAGGAGAAAATCTTTTACCCAAAGAAATACTACAAATTCCAAACACATATCTCAAATTCAAACAGGATCCCATGAATTGCATGGGTCACCGATTTGTACAAAATCAACCCAATATTGCTAAACTTCAATGATACTAAGTGGTCAGTATAATGTTATCAAACCCTTCAACTATGACCAAAATGCTAATTAATATTTTACAGGCATATCATGAAACTTTAAGTTTTGCAAACATTCAATAAAATATCCATCTTTCTTCCTTCAGATTATATAATGTTCAGATAACTAGAATCTTGCAAGTTTGTAAGGGTTACAGAAATGCACTTTTAGCATCAAAGTAGAACTATCCTTTTAAACTTTCTTAATAAGTCTGATCAAATAGCCCTTTTTTCGAAAATTCAAATATTTTTTTCTTTAAAAAAAATAAATTAAAAAAAATGTTCAACATTGTTGACATCAGAGTCCACTTAATGTCCTTTGGTTACCTAAAATACTGATACCAAAGGCATCATAACAATTCATGAAGTTAAAATGTCAATGCAAACATAGTGTCAAATTTTGAAATTTTGATCCTAACAACTAATTTTATAATCCTCAACGATTCAGATTAAATACTTTATAGCATCCTTAAAACTTGAAACCTTTTCAGAGGTACATTTCAATGTCTATTTCACAGATGTCTATTACACCTGTCCATTATCATGTACCTGTATTGGGAGCGGAGGTCCTGTAAGGGCTATAGTAAGTATACACATGCCTATCTAATTACAAACTCTTCACCCTTCCAATATTTACCTGCCCTTGGTTGTCACTTTATAGGGGTCGGCCTCCCACAATGCATTGTGACAGAAAGATGAGCAGGTCAATTCAAAACTACTCTAGTGTCAAATGGCGTATTTAGAAGGGTTCGAATCACCATCGGCTTCAAGGCATGAAGATACTGGTTGATTGAATTGAAGCTCGGAGTTTACAAGAACTTGCAAAGTGACTTCCATTTTTTGTGGACAATCTAGCCCACTGCTGTGAATACTATCATGTTTCATGCTATTAATATGTCATTTCTCTTGCAACTGGTAGCGAAAATCTTCATAAACAATGAGACAGCCCCTGTTGAAAAGTTGACATTTGAATGAAAAACATAAACAGGGAAAAGATGCTATGAAAAGTCAATGATACTTGGAAATGACGTAGGATTTGGCAGGTGACATCTTTGAATAGCTCTGTAGGGATGCAGTGGCGAACACAATTGAAATTCTTCCTAATACGACAGCTGTGATTTCAGGAAAACGGTAAAAAGAAAATATTTTGGCTGATGTGGGTTACAAGGTTGTCGTAACAGCTGTTTGATGTGCTATTATTATAATGGAGGATGAGCTTGCAGAAATATTGTCTTTGTAAATGTAATTAACATTTGTAGCAGGGTACAATGCATTTAAAGGAAGGAAAGTCATACAGAGAAGAATGCCTTTGAAATTTGGTCTTAGGCAAGGAGCCATTACAATACTAATGAAATATCTTGTAAGTTTGATAGCATTGATATCAATACTGAAATACTGAAATAAATTTTAAAATCAATTTAAAAGATTGTTTATCTTCATCTTACAACAAATTTCTTTATAACAGAACTTTTGTTGTTGTTGAAAACTTTTTTATATATACATTTGGTTCAGAAAAATGTCGTCCTGATTCTTAAATGAAGAAAAATAGTATACAGTGTATGCTGTCACATCTATGGTACTTCATACAGTAACGGAAGATAGTCCTATAAACTCCTATATTTTTTATCTAGAAATTAACATTTTTGTACGTTTATATTTACCTTAAGCACTTTAATCTATGCTAGCTAGAATTACAAATACAATGCTTGACTATAAACATTGAAATAACCTTCATTTAATCAATTAATCAGTCCAAGTAAACACTGACATGACCTGTTACTTCATCTTGCTAGATTCAATATCCGAGTATAGCGAGTATTATTGAGGCTAGGTTTACTGTCAATTAATATATTTACTTACAATTCTTTTTGTCCACTACTAACCTTCATATCAATTCATAAACATACTAATAATTATTAAGTCCAATTATTTTTATCCCAAATGAATATGAAAAAAAATTGACAATATAGAAACACAATAATTTACCCAAATAAGATCTTTATTTTTAAAATTTGATCTGAATTATGATGAATTATGAAGGTTTTTGTATGTAATCTTACCCCATATGGCTTATATTCATCATAATGGGTTTTAAATGGTACTACAAATGTTGTTTGATAATGCAACATAATCATTAAGATAAAGATCACTCATCCACAGACAGTTAACATAAGTACATTATTGTCGCTTAACATCATATAAGGCAAAGGTCATCATTTCCAACACATTTTCAGCAAACTGAGTAAGATATTGTGAAATGGTCAATTTATATTCTATAAGCCTACATCCCATGGGCCATTTCACAAGAAAAACTGCCAAGAAATCACTCAAGTGTAGAAAATCTATGTTTTTCGGTCATTAAGGGACACCATCCATAGATCCCTTAGTCATTGTAAACAACTATAAATAGGAACCATTTTAGGGCATATGTCAAACGTATATGAATTAAAAATAACTGTACATGCAGTAGACTGTACAGCAAATCTATAACTGAAATTTAAAAAAAAGCATAATTCTTAAAGGGGAAGTAGTAAGTTTTTTGATAATTTTATATTTTCAATTTTTCACTGGTAATTGTACATCAATGCTAACTGTATAATTCTGATAGTGTAAAAAAAATCTCATTACACAAACCAATCATCCAGTCAGAGAACAAATTATAAAGATTCACATCAAGTCCACTGGCAGGCATTTATGTGGTAACACGTACCTTTAATTAAATTGTGTAAGAAAAAGGAATCGCATGGCTGAACATAACATTATATATTTGATTTAATACTGCTTCATTTAGGTTTAATACATTGTCTTTCAAGTGGAACCATTTATTTTAATTTTCCAGACATCACCTTATATTCCACATAAAAACGTGCTACTGCCCCTTTAATGCAAGAAAAGCTCTTAAGCCATCAAATCACAGAAATTCAACACTATTTACATACATTGTCTTTCAATTGGAACCATTAATATTCATATTCCTGACATCACCTTATATTCCCCCCTTAAAACATGCTACTGCCCCTTTAAAGAGTCACTCATTGCTTTGATAAATACCTAAATGGTAAATTCAAAATAAGGCATATATGACCCCTGACAACTCAAGGAGTGGCTCTTTAACAAGACAGGAGAAGACTAAAAGTGAGAGTACCATTATTGCCAACACTCTTGTAGACTGTATATTATCTCTTGAAAATGTATTTGACTAAATCTCAAATACAATCCAAGCAAGTTTACCAAATCTTGGCGCTAAAAATCCAGAGGGAGTCTGAGACTAAGAAGATACCATTAGAACCAGAGCTCATGAGGTTAACAATTCTGCCTTGATACTGTCAAGAATCGAATCTCAAAAGTTTATTGAATCATGGCGCTTAAACTGCAGAAATTGTCTAGGAAATTACCAATAGAACCAGTTATTAAATTAACATCCAGATCTACCGTGATAATGTTTAGGTTTAATTCTGAAGTATAAATCCAAGCACCAATGCAAGTTAACATTATTACAATCCCAAGCGCTGCAAAGAGTTTCAAACTAATTATTAATAATGTCAGAGCTATTAGTTCTTGGTCAAACATCAAGTTTCCATCCACTAGATTTAAGTTATCAAGCCAATCAGAAGTTTCCAACTAAGAACTAGCAACGCTGCCGCCCTCAATGTATGGGTTCTTGGTCTAGGTTCAAATCTCAAGTATCCAGGCACAAAGTTATCAAGTCCTGCAAAAGAAGTGTACCCGAGCGCTATCAATGGCACCAGCGCTCTTGAAGGTCTAGCATGGTTTAAATCTCAAGCACTACCAGCCACAAAGTTTTTATCAACCCTGCACAGAACAAGTCAAACCAAGCAATTATCATGGCAGCCAACGCTCTTAAAGGTCTAGGTGCTGTACTGATAAGGTGTGCAGAGGTATCTCTACCTACAATGGCCGCCTGCTTTGCCTGAAGGAAGCATCTTCACGTGATACTGGTCAGCTGCTTCCTTGCTAGTTCTTTGGGTGAAGCAATGTGGGTCAACTGATATTGACGATTACCACTTACCTACCAGAAATTAAGCTCAAAAACCTATACTGGTTCCTAAGGGGTGAAACAGTTTTATACATAAAAACTTGGTTCCTTGTCCTCTGTTATTAACCCTATTACTGTTAAGACCCATTATGTGTCCTTTGCATGGAATCACAGCTACCAGAAACCAGGCTCAAAATCTATACTGGTTTCTTAGGGGTGAAACGGTTTTATACAAATACTTTATACTTGTTTCCTTGTCTCAAATATTGGAGCTTGTGACTTTTTGGGAAATTTCTAACCTCATTGCAATCAAAATTGACAAATTTGCACTAAGATGCTTGTTAGTCCAAAATACTACAGACCCTTCAGTATTTGGCATTTATCAATTTTAAACTTTAAAGGGGCAGTAGCATGTTTTTTTTTAATTTTATATTTTCAATTTTTCACTGGTAATTGTACATCAATGCTAACTGTATAATTCTGATAGTGTCAAAAATCTCATTACACAAACCAATCATCCAGTCAGAGAACAAATTATAAAGATTCACATCAAGTCCACTGGCAGGCATTTTTGTGGTAACACGTACCTTTAATTAAATTTGTGTAAGAAAAAGGAATCGCATGGCTGAACATAACATTATATATTTGATTTAATACTGCTTCATTTAGGTTAAATACATTGTCTTTCAAGTGGAACCATTTATTTTAATTTTCCAGACATCACCTTATATTCCACATAAAAAGGTGCTACTGCCCCTTTAATGCAAGAAAAACTCTTGCCATCAAATCACAGATATTCAACACCTGACCTATTTCCCTTTAACCAAACATATTGACATTTTTAATGGGAGCTTAAAGACTTCTTACCTAATGTTGTACTAGCTGTTAATCCTCATATGTCGTCTCTTGTCATTCTCAAAGGACAGACTGTGTCTTCGATGAGCCTATATTTATTGTCTTTTCTTTGGCCATAAACTGGTCATGAAGTTATGGAAATCACTATGCTAAAGATTCAAGTAAGGTCTTCAGAGAATTCTAAAAACGTTAGTCCTTTCTTTATTGAATCTTTAAAGAGTTATCGATGCTTAATGTTTTTTTATTGGAGTACCAGTAATGTCCATGCAAACGATTCCTTGGTTCTGGCTGGGACTTAAAACAAGAATAGAATGCATGTTTTTTTCTACAAAAAAAACTTGAATGTAAATGTTGGGCAACATAAATAAACTTTTAAAACATTGCAAATTTGTATGTTGAATTTTTTGGAACCTAATTTAACTTGATAACTATGTGAAATATGACAATGACAGTCCTTTACATAAGTTCCGATTATTTAACAAATTAATACATGAGCTGTTTTAAAGTATAAATAAAAAAAATTAATTTGTCCAAAAACACAAAATATGAATTTTAACTCTACCACAATGTGGCCAGAATGCAGCAATATTTCAAGCAATTTTCTCCTTAAAATGTTGAAGGCAAGCAAAGAAACAGCCACTCTCATCTTAATTACATACACAACAAAATAAGTTAAGGTACTTTCAAGTTATCCCAAATCATTATATGGCATTCAGTCAATTTATTCAAAATTGGGGTGTTCCTTAACTTATTTTGTTGAGTATACATTAATTGATATGACCAATTAGAACACGAACCCTATTTCTCTGCAAACTGCTTATGGCTGCAATAATGCCCAAGTGGCGTAAAACAATAACTCACTCACTATTTCTCTGAATGAAGGGCAGACACTTGACCAGCTGAGCTACATTATAGCATTTTAACAGATTTGAAACTTTAGACAAAAATTTCCCGGCAGACTGATACAAATGGTTACAGGAGGTGCATGTTTATGTCTGGAGCAAATACATAATTGCAAGAAGACAGTTGTGTACAACTAAGTCTGATATAATAAACATCCACGGGCTAAGGAGTAAGTCTGGTGGATTCAAATAATCAGAGGAACTTTCTAGATTCATTACAAATTGGCCCAGGAGAGTGCACCACATTTAGATCTGAGGTACATCAACAACTCGAAGTTTGAGGAAATAAACAAATGACTGACGAACATTAAATGCAATTTGATTAAATGGTTCTTGATGGTTTATCTTCATCATTTGCAAGATGCTATTTCTGAACCTTTTTGAAACTTATTATATCTTTGAGAAGATACTATTTCAATCAAAATGGAAATTTATAATATGAATCAGAATATACTATTTACTCCAAAATGAAAACTTATTATATCTATTAAAAGATACTAGTTCCATCAAAATGAAAACTTATCATAACATCATCTAAGGGTATTTTTAACTTTTTCTTAATCTAACTATTACAACAGCAAAGATATTTTCCCAGGAGCTTTTAAAGCGAATTCCAGCATTTAGAAAAAAAATATTTCTCAAAATGACAAGTAATTAAAAATGAAACTAGCTTTTCATTTCAATCAAATTATTTGAACACTTCATACAAGTCTAATAGTATTTTACCATGGACATGCAAAGTCAACTTGACATTTAGTGAAAGAGCTCTGGTTTGTTTTGATTCTGACAAACACGTAAGTAACACACTTGTGGAGTGAATCCACGTTTACAGGAAGTTGTTTCCCTTTGCTGTCCTCTTCACAGTTTGTTGAGAGCGGCCATTTTGAAGAAGCTAATCTAGTTGAAGGAATACAAAGTAGAAAATTTACATATGAGGATGCGTAGGACGAGAATCTTGACTTAGATCTTGGGAAAGATGCCAAAAGTATCAAAATTAAAGGAAGTTTTACATGTTTTTTTACTTATAAGTAATATATTAATTTATAAAAAAGATTTAGAAACACATGTCTTGAAATCATTAATCTTTAAAAAAAAATAAGTCATGCCTTTTCTTTAACAAATATTTTTGATTACTGAAATTATTTATACCCACTGTGCTAAATTTCAATAAAAATGATTTTTTAATGTAGATATCTATGAAACGATTTTTAAGTATCTATGTTTTCGTCTTGATTTCAAAAGAGGGGTTAGCTCTCTCATGAATTATGCAAATTAAAAGTATTAAAAATTTAAATATCTTCAGGACTTGAAACTGCAATCAGTTTCAGCTTATGTAAAGTGGTTCGAAGATATTTGAAAGAGTTTTGGATAAAGGCTGATTGGAAATTAATTGACTTGCAGAGCTAAATGTCGATTGCACCAATTACTCAGAAGGAACTACAAATCACTTCTAGCTCTTGAATTTAAATTAGAATTCAGATTTTATTTCTCTTGGAATTCTAGTAAAAAATTTGAAAAAGTCATGAATCATGGACAAACTGCCTGTGAAAATATTTTTTTACATTTTATATAAAAAATGATTTCTTCCCTACTGAATTTGAACAATTTGTAGAGCGCATATATATGGTTTGAGCATAAAGCAAACATTGAAAAGTTCAAGTAGATTTCAGATTCCTCTTGGTAGTACTCGTGAAACATTGTTATTTTTTGTCTATTGGCTTATGATTTATATGTTAGTACTTCACAATATGTCAATATGTCAAGAATTCCTTAAGTAGATAAGGGTTAAAAAGTCAAAAGTTCCTTAAGTAGATAATATATAGTTTAAAAGGGATCATTCGAGGGTTTTTTTTTTTGTGGAAACGAAATTCAGGAGGACATTCCTGTTTACAAATATATATGATTTTTACATGTATATTTTACATGTATATGTTTGTGAAGTAAGCATTTCAGTTGTTCAAGATTAAACAATTTGCGAAAGAATAAAGTGTATCGCTCAAAAATAAAAACATTGTGAAATGAAGCCAATCACCGAAGCTACGATCTTGGAATGGTGTACTACGACAAAATGCTGTAGCAACTGATAACTTTAATAATGAATTATTTGTAAATATGCTCCTCTTCTATCAATCAAGTAGTTATTACTTAATTTTGTTAATGAATATATAAGCATATTACAGCACATTTTTCTCACAATGCTATAATATCCTTTCAAAATGGCGGATGAAAGCCGATCGAGTGGTGCCTTTAAATATGTCAATAGTTCCTTTAGTAGATAAGGGTTAAATATGTCAAAAGTATTCAATATATCAAAAGTTCCTTTAGTAGTGAAAGGGTTAAATAGGTCAAGAACTCATTATCCAAAATTACCTTTCAGCAGTACTTACATCATTGAGAAAGAAAAACACTTTTAAAGCTAATTTGTTCCCTATAGACAGTACATCAACACCTTTTGCGAACAGTCTTTTTATGACCCCCTCACAGGAGTCAATTACCATGAAACAAAAACGATCTCACACTTCCTAGTACTTTTAAATAACCAAACCATTTCCACCATGAAGGCTTGCCAAAGTGCTTCCATCGCCTCCCATCGAGATGACCACTCATTAGAGTGTTTACACTCGTTAGCTAATTACTCTTGGTCACCTTTTGGTCAGTTCTCATCACGGTCAATTAATTACCTAATGTGGTGAAACATTTGCATAAAATGAGGTTCGACCCAGTGGGAGATTTCCTCAAAGAGTTCCTGTTAATGCTGCACCGATGTGGAAGAATGAACAGATGATCACCATTGGAACTCTGTTTGATGGCGGCAATGGTTTTGTCTTGAAAACTTGCGTAGAGATTTTAAGGAAATCATTCTCTGTGCAGTGTCTTTGAATTCAAAGTGTTGTCACAATTTAGCAATATGGATCTAAGATAATGTATGGTAATTGCAATTCATATATATTACCATTTACAGCACTGGGAAGAATTAGTAGACTGACAAGGGGTTTCCGGAAGATACAAAAATTAAAAAACAATTTAAATTACCTGCAATTTTCTCATTAAGTTGAATTTATAATGCTGTCTTCATCATTTACTAAATAAAAAAATGAAGTTAAAATATTGCAAATTTCAAGGATTCTAGGATATAACAACAATAGGTTTGCTAACACATAATGCTAAAGATTCAAGATGGCCAACATAAGCCAATAGATCCTCCCTTTTAACTGACCAGGGCTAAAATAATCGGACGGACAGTTAACTGATCAGGGCTAATATAATCAGGTGGACAGTGAACTGACCGCAGGTCTAATATAATCAGGTGGACGGCTCTCAGCAGGGAAAGTTGATACAGGTGATTGAAGGCAATTTACAACATTATGCAATTGACGAGCAGACTTGCCTTAGGCAATAAGTCAGGTGGCTGTGATAACGGCAATCAAAGATGTCCGATGTGTGATATGGGGAGTCAGATGCTATGGGGTCTGATATCTAGATTGACTTGTAACACATGGGCCTTGTAGTAACATGAGAATTTATTGTTGCTTGGCTCTTGTTGAAGAATAGTGCTTCATTGTTACTTATTCAAGGTTAATCACTGGGTCCTGAATGATAGTCTTTAAACTCATTTGGAAATATTAATTTATTGTATCATTTATATCAAGAAAGACAGGTCTTCATAATAACTCACAAATTAATGTTTAATAACATAGGATATTTAGTAACATGTTAGTGTATTGTACCATTGAGATCAAGAAAGATAGGTCTTCATAATAACTCAAAAAATTAATGTTTAATAACATAGGATATTCAGTAACTTGTTAATGTATTGTATCATTGAGACCAAGAAAGATAGGTCTTCATAATAACTCAAAAAATTAATGTTTAATAACATATGATATTCAGTAAGTTGTTAATGTATTGTATCATTGAGACCAAGAAAGATAGGTCTTCATAATAACTCACAAATTAATGTTTAATAACACAGGTTATTTAGTAACATGTTAATTATTGCATCATTAAGATCAAGAAAGATAGGTCTTCATAATAACTCACAAATTAATGTTTATTGACATAGAATATTTAGTAAAATGTTAATCTATTGTACCATTGAGACCAAGTAAATTAAAAACTCTCATGCACATCAAGATTTAATTATACAAAGGTAACATTGTTACTACCGGTATATGGAGCTTGATTCCAACATAGTTTACTAAAATCTTAATTACATGCGATTTGTTTAAAATAGCTAAATTAATTATGAACATCATCTGCACATAGAGATAAAGATAAAATCTAGGACAATTGACACAACACAAATAATAAAAAAAAGACAATTGACAATACCAACTCAAAAAATATCTGCAAATATTAAAATTTACATAATTTCCATTTGAAGAAAATGTAATTGCTGATTATCAACTATCAAGGATAAAATAAAAATTGACACTGCCGAGTCATTCTTAATTACTTTAATACATCCATTGATGTGATGAAGGCGTAAGATCATATCTTAATGAATTCATCTTCAAAGGAAGTTTTCAAAGTGTAATGAAAGAACACACTCAGCCCGTTATCATTCTGTTTTAAGAACATCTAGTTTGATTAAAGTGTCAAAAAAATTTCAACACACTCCTTTTGCATATGATATTTATTAATTTAGCAGATTAAATGAATCGTCAATTTCATGTCAATTTCTCACAATTGAACAAATCTATTTCTTTGAAATTGTAATTGTGATTGTAACTATTTGAAGTAAATATACATCTATTATTTTTTAAGTATAAACAGGACTTGTCAATTTGTATATTATGGCTAGAGTTTCAAACTCAAGTTAAATGTAATTTTGATTAAAGGAGACACATTCAATATTTCAAGAAGGTCCAGTGTTTATTTTGAAATAATTCAAACTGACCACTCAGCAACTCTACAAAGCCGACCTTGTGTCCAGTTTAAGTGGTCACTTCTGTGAAGAGATGACCAGATAAGCAAAGACAAAGAGGACTCTCAGACAGATAGCAGTGGTCAAGGGTTTATGACATTTTAATGGAATTCCCAATAAACAGAAGCTAAGACCACGGATCAAGGACAATCTGACCATTGAGGTCAGCTGACCATATTGACCAAGATGTGATCATCATGTGTCCAATGATTTCAATATGTCTGCCTGGTCTGGAAGCATTCAAAACTCTTCAGACATCTTGCTGAAATATTGACTTCAATGTGTTTAGACTCAGACTATTTTCGGCCATCTTGAAATATCGACTTCAATATGTTTGGAGTTGGTCTGTCTCATAATTCCCAGAATCAAAGGTTGCTGTCGATTTCTTAACTTGCAGCTATCTAGTACTATTCAAACTCTTACAATTTTGGCGTAATATTCAATAAAATAAAATAAAATGTTCTATTTGGGTTGTCCAAACTTATTATCGTTCCAAAAATCAAATGCTGTTTTCTGTTATCAACCCTTACAGTCCTAAAACTTCTGTAAACTAGATAGAGTCATTTCCATTCAAGAATTCGTTTAAAGGAACAATAACGGCAACAATACTTCCAAGTATTTAAACAACTAATGAATATATATTTATTGTCAATTTTAACACTATAAATGCTTCTTCTAGTAGTGAAAAAAAATTCTGAGAGGGAATAGTGTTTTCAATGAAGAAATATTCTTGGATTATCAGGCTAGCTGCTTAAAGGTTTTGAATGAGAAATTGTCTTAAAGTTTCAAAGAATATGGTTCATAGAGGCTCAATATAGGATCTCAAATATTTGCAGAACAAGAAAGGACACCTACAATAGGATACATCATGGTACATGACAGAAAGAAATGGAAGATAAGAAAGGGAATGAAACAAAAGGATGTTTTCAGTTAGAAACTAGTGACCCTGAATAAACTGACTTGTCTTGATTAAAACTTCAGACTTGTTAGCCATGGGAGTTTATTGAAAGACTTTGGTGTTTGACATGGGTGATGAAGAGATAGAGGTAGCAAAGGGGGAGGGGGGGTTGATGAGTCTGGACTGGAGGAACAGGGGGGGGATGTGGGGCGGGACAATGCCAGGTGATAGGATGGGGCAATGGGAGCTTGTAAGGGGAGAAGGGGGTCAGTTTCAATTCATAGACGTACTGAGTCATATGACTTTTAAGGGAAAGGTAGCACATTTTTTTCAATTCTATTTCTTCAAACATTAAAAGAATATTAGGTAATGCCAGAACTATTGTCCTCAGAGGGTCAAACATCTTATTACACAATAGTATGTAGTCCCAGAAGAAATGATCATGTAACTGGCAAAAAACTACTGGTAGCCATTTTTGTGTAAATACCGTTTGATAATTTGAGGTAGGAAAATGGATTTGCGCAGCTTGACCTTACATAGTTCATTCAGTTGTCACGAAGCATGGCGAAAGGGTTTGAGGCATCTATTTATATAAAATACACATACAATAAAATACACAAAGATATAAAGCCTGCAGTTAAACTACATATTTACCCCAACAACACAGGAAAAACCTGTACATCAAGACAGGTGCAATGGAATAGCATCATATTTACACCAAGAAAAAAGATTAAACTTCAATACAGGTACAGTGGAATACCTTCATATTTACCCAAAGAACACAGAAAACCTTAAACTTCATGGAAGTGGACGAGGACAGATAATATACCGGTACCAGTTACAGTAAAATATATCAAGAATAGCATCATATTTACACCAAGAAAAAAAGATTAAACTTCAAGACAGGTACAGTGGAATAGCTTCATATTTATACAAAGAACACAGGAGAACCTTAAACTTCATGGAAGTGGAAGTGGACAGATAATATACCGGTACCAGCTACAGTAAAATATATCAAGAATAGCATCATATTTACACCAAGAAAAAAGACTAAACTACAAGACAGGTACAGTGGAATAGCTTCATATTTACCCAAAGAACACAGGAAAACCTTAAACTTCATGGAAGTGGAAGACGACAGATAATATACCGGTACCAGCTACAGTAAAATATATCAAGAATAGCATCATATTTACACCAAGAAAAAAGACTAAGCTTCAATACAGGTACAGTGGAATAGCTTCATATTTATACAAAGTACACAGGAAAACCTTAAACTTCATGGAAGTGGAAGTGGACAGATAATATACCGGTACCAGTTACAGTAAAATATATCAAGAATAGCATCATATTTACACCAAGAAAAAGAGACTAAACTCCAAGACAGGTACAGTGGAATAGCTTCATATTTACCCAAAGAACACAGGAAAACCTAAAACTTCATGGAAGTGGAAGTGGACAGATAATATACCGGTACCAGTTACAGTAAAATATATCAAGAATAGCATCATATTTACACCAAGAAAAAAGACTAAGCTTCAATACAGGTACAGTGGAATAGCTTCATATTTATACAAAGTACACAGGAAAACCTAAAACTTCATGGAAGTGGAAGACGACAGATAATAAACCGGTACCAGTTACAGTAAAATATATCAAGAATAGCATCATATTTACACCAAGAAAAAAAGACTAAACTACAAGACAGGTACAGTGGAATACCTTCATATTTACCCAAAGAACACAGGAAAACCTTAAACTTCATGGAAGTGGAAGACGACAGATAATATACCGGTACCAGTTACAGTAAAATATATCAAGAAAAGCATCATATTTACACCAAGAAAAAAAGACTAAACTACAAGACAGGTACAGTGGAATACCTTCATATTTACCCAAAGAACACAGGAGAACCTTAAACTTCATGGAAGTGGACGAGGACAGATAATATACCGGTACCAGTTACAGTAAAATATATCAAGAATAGCATCATATTTACACCAAGAAAAAAAGACTAAACTTCAAGACAGGTACAGTGGAATACCTTCATATTTACCCAAAGAACACAGGAAAACCTTAAACTTCATGGAAGCGGAAGACGACAGATAATATACCGGTACCAGTTACAGTAAAATATATCAAGAATAGCATCATATTTACACCAAGAAAAAAAGACTAAACTTCAAGACAGGTACAGTGGAATACCTTCATATTTACCCAAAGAACACAGGAAAACCTTAAACTTCATGGAAGCGGAAGACGACAGATAATATACCGGTACCAGTTACAGTAAAATATATCAAGAATAGCATCATATTTACACCAAGAAAAAAAAACTAAACTACAAGACAGGTACAGTGGAATACCTTCATATTTACCCAAAGAACACAGGAAAACCTTAAACTTCATGGAAGCGGAAGACGACAGATAATATACCGGTACCAGTTACAGTAAAATATATCAAGAATAGCATCATATTTACACCAAGAAAAAAAGACTAAACTACAAGACAGGTACAGTGGAATACCTTCATATTTACCCAAAGAACACAGGAAAACCTTAAACTTCATGGAAGCGGAAGACGACAGATAATATACCGGTACCAGTTACAGTAAAATATATCAAGAATAGCATCATATTTACACCAAGAAAAAAAGACTAAACTACAAGACAGGTACAGTGGAATACCTTCATATTTACCCAAAGAACACAGGAAAACCTTAAACTTCATGGAAGCGGAAGACGACAGATAATATACCGGTACCAGTTACAGTAAAATATATCAAGAATAGCATCATATTTACACCAAGAAAAAAAAACTAAACTACAAGACAGGTACAGTGGAATACCTTCATATTTACCCAAAGAACACAGGAAAACCTTAAACTTCATGGAAGCGGAAGACGACAGATAATATACCGGTACCAGTTACAGTAAAATATATCAAGAATAGCATCATATTTACACCAAGAAAAAAAGACTAAACTACAAGACAGGTACAGTGGAATACCTTCATATTTACCCAAAGAACACAGGAAAACCTTAAACTTCATGGAAGCGGAAGACGACAGATAATATACCGGTACCAGTTACAGTAAAATATATCAAGAATAGCATCATATTTACACCAAGAAAAAAAGACTAAACTACAAGACAGGTACAGTGGAATACCTTCATATTTACCCAAAGAACACAGGAAAACCTTAAACTTCATGGAAGCGGAAGACGACAGATAATATACCGGTACCAGTTACAGTAAAATATATCAAGAATAGCATCATATTTACACCAAGAAAAAAAGATTAAACTACAAGACAGGTACAGTGGAATACCTTCATATTTACCCAAAGAACACAGGAAAACCTTAAACTTCATGGAAGTGGACGAGGACAGATAATATACCGGTACCAGTTACAGTAAAATATATCAAGAATAGCATCATATTTACACCAAGAAAAAAAGACTAAACTACAAGACAGGTACAGTGGAATACCTTCATATTTACCCAAAGAACACAGGAAAACCTTAAACTTCATGGAAGTGGAAGACGACAGATAATATACCGGTACCAGTTACAGTAAAATATATCAAGAAAAGCATCATATTTACACCAAGAAAAAAAGACTAAACTACAAGACAGGTACAGTGGAATACCTTCATATTTACCCAAAGAACACAGGAAAACCTTAAACTTCATGGAAGTGGAAGACGACAGATAATATACCGGTACCAGTTACAGTAAAATATATCAAGAATAGCATCATATTTACACCAAGAAAAAAAGATTAAACTACAAGACAGGTACAGTGGAATACCTTCATATTTACCCAAAGAACACAGGAAAACCTTAAACTTCATGGAAGTGGACGAGGACAGATAATATACCGGTACCAGTTACAGTAAAATATATCAAGAATAGCATCATATTTACACCAAGAAAAAAAAACTAAACTACAAGACAGGTACAGTGGAATACCTTCATATTTACCCAAAGAACACAGGAGAACCTTAAACTTCATGGAAGTGGAAGACGACAGATAATATACCGGTACCAGTTACAGTAAAATATATCAAGAATAGCATCATATTTACACCAAGAAAAAAAGACTAAACTTCAAGACAGGTACAGTGGAATACCTTCATATTTACCCAAAGAACACAGGAAAACCTTAAACTTCATGGAAGTGGAAGACGACAGATAATATACCGGTACCAGTTACAGTAAAATATATCAAGAATAGCATCATATTTACACCAAGAAAAAAAAACTAAACTTCAAGACAGGTACAGTGGAATACCTTCATATTTACCCAAAGAACACAGGAAAACCTTAAACTTCATGGAAGTGGACGAGGACAGATAATATACCGGTACCAGTTACAGTAAAATATATCAAGAATAGCATCATATTTACACCAAGAAAAAAAGACTAAACTTCAAGACAGGTACAGTGGAATACCTTCATATTTATCCAAAGAACACAGGAAAACCTTAAACTTCATGGAAGTGGACGAGGACAGATAATATACCGGTACCAGTTACAGTAAAATATATCAAGAATAGCATCATATTTACACCAAGAAAAAAAAACTAAACTTCAAGACAGGTACAGTGGAATACCTTCATATTTACCCAAAGAACACAGGAAAACCTTAAACTTCATGGAAGTGGACGAGGACAGATAATATACCGGTACCAGTTACAGTAAAATATATCAAGAATAGCATCATATTTACACCAAGAAAAAAAGACTAAACTACAAGACAGGTACAGTGGAATACCTTCATATTTACCCAAAGAACACAGGAAAACCTTAAACTTCATGGAAGTGGAAGACGACAGATAATATACCGGTACCAGTTACAGTAAAATATATCAAGAATAGCATCATATTTACACCAAGAAAAAAAGACTAAACTACAAGACAGGTACAGTGGAATACCTTCATATTTACCCAAAGAACACAGGAAAACCTTAAACTTCATGGAAGTGGACGAGGACAGATAATATACCGGTACCAGTTACAGTAAAATATATCAAGAATAGCATCATATTTACACCAAGAAAAAAAGACTAAACTACAAGACAGGTACAGTGGAATACCTTCATATTTACCCAAAGAACACAGGAAAACCTTAAACTTCATGGAAGTGGACGAGGACAGATAATATACCGGTACCAGTTACAGTAAAATATATCAAGAATAGCATCATATTTACACCAAGAAAAAAAGACTAAACTTCAAGACAGGTACAGTGGAATACCTTCATATTTACCCAAAGAACACAGGAAAACCTTAAACTTCATGGAAGTGGACGAGGACAGATAATATACCGGTACCAGTTACAGTAAAATATATCAAGAATAGCATCATATTTACACCAAGAAAAAAAGACTAAACTACAAGACAGGTACAGTGGAATACCTTCATATTTACCCAAAGAACACAGGAAAACCTTAAACTTCATGGAAGTGGACGAGGACAGATAATATACCGGTACCAGTTACAGTAAAATATATAAGAATAGCATCATATTTACACCAAGAAAAAAAGACTAAACTACAAGACAGGTACAGTGGAATACCTTCATATTTACCCAAAGAACACAGGAAAACCTTAAACTTCATGGAAGTGGAAGACGACAGATAATATACCGGTACCAGTTACAGTAAAATATATCAAGAATAGCATCATATTTACACCAAGAAAAAAAGACTAAACTACAAGACAGGTACAGTGGAATACCTTCATATTTACCCAAAGAACACAGGAAAACCTTAAACTTCATGGAAGTGGAAGGCGACAGATAATATACCGGTACCAGTTACAGTAAAATATATCAAGAATAGCATCATATTTACACCAAGAAAAAAAAGACTAAACTTCAAGACAGGTACAGTGGAAAAGCTTCACATTCACCCAAAGAACACAGGAAAACCTTAAACTTCATGGAAGTGGAAGAGACAGATAATATACAAGGAGTTCAAAGCTGAAGATAGGAATCAGGACTCACAAAGGCTGGGAGACTGACAGGATGATTATGGTGCACTGAGGGGAGGTCGGAAGGATGGTCTAGGTCTCCTGATATGATCTCTAATAGTGCTTTATGGTCTATGAAAGTGCACAAGATGTGACATCGGGGCTTTTCAATGTATCAGACACAAGGTTTACAAAGGATCAGACTTTTGGAGATTACATCCCGCTGAACCCTGACAATTGTTCAGTTCATGTGAAATAATACTCAGGGCATGTTATAATGATCTTCAGGGCATGTAATAATGATCTTCAGGGCATGTAATAATGATCTTCAGGGCATGTCTGTGAAATTACTGGGAGAGGTAAGAATGTGCATTTGATAAGTTGGCAGTTATTTTACAATTTTTGAATTTTATAAAAAAAAAAAAAATTTAATGAACCAATTAGTTGCAATGTAAAACAGGTTCAAATATAGATACACAAATATCTCAGATTTTGTGATTTTGATGATTTAATTTCAAAATGGATGTAAAAAAATGTAATTTCTATAAATATATATTCTTAAATAGTTATTCTTAAAACAGTATACATCATTCACTTTGAAATTTAGATAAACAACACATGTTTCTTAACACAAACGGCAATGGAGTGTAAACTTCTTAAAAAAAGATATTTAATGATTTTGTAATAATTGTGTCACTCAAATTAAACAAACAACCCAGTCATTTCAAAAGATAATACTAAATGGTTTTAGTATTTATCAAATTTTGACACACATCAAATTTTAAGATATAATTTGAAAAAATCCTTGCAAATATAAAAGCCTTCTCAAAATACAAAAGATGAAAATAACAATGTAATATAAAAAATAATCGTGGAGCAACCAGGCAGTAAACATGACCCTTTTATTTTCGGGCTAGGTTGAAAAAGCCAAGGCAGAGATACAAAAACATCCATACAATCCTGACTTATGATAGCTTTGCCGTCTTCTAAAAGATGTAAGGGGGCATTACCATGGTAAAGACTCTAAACCGATCTTTTCCAAGAGTGAAAGGCAATACATGCAGAATGACGAGTCAATGCACTGAAACTCTATTGAAAGGTAATTTTGTCTGGAGCTATGGGTAAGCAATCATCCATGCGGAAAGTAGAGATAGTCATAGACTGTAAAACGTCTCCCAAAGCATATAAAAAAAATTGTCAAGAATTTGTGAATTTTAAGAATATCTTTCTTTTGCATGCAGAAATATATACACAATCAAATTTAATATCCCAAATTTGCCTGGGCAAGACTAAATGTAAATTTTGAAATTGTGAAAAATGATGTATTATTTATGAAGATTCAGTTTTATAAAATCAAAGGAGAGAGGAAGGGGAAAGGGGAGGTGAGTTTATAGAACCCCCCTTAATAATCTCTATCCCTTCTGAAAGAAAATGATGCACTTATCAATATGTAATGTGTCACTAATATATATATATTTTAAATCAAAGAAGGGCGAGAAGATCGGGGTAAGGGGTAAGGGGGAAGAGGGAGGTGAGGAGAGTCAAAAGATCTCTTCCCCCCCCCCCCACGAAGAGAACAATCCCCCCTCCAAGATCTGCAAATGTTGCTAAAGCATTTTTAACATCACTGTAACAACATATTCAACTTTGTATAATTAAAATATCTACGGAGACTTAAAGTAAGTCTCATGCTATTCATGGTGGGTTAGTTCATTGATAGTCGTGTGTTAAACATACCCTATGGCAAGTCTTTACAAACCGGCACACATGTCTATGAAATGATATCTGAATGAAAGCATCTTTCATAGTGGTGTCATTATATAAGTATATCAAGGTTAAAGTCAATCCTGAAGATATTTTGAATGCAAATTGTGCATCACTAATAAAAACAAGAAATTTTTATTTTGAAATACTTGAAGCCTGTAGGCAAAGTGTGTGGCATTATGATCTAGCTTGATGAATGAAATATTGTTAGATCATTTAAATAATTTTCAGTATTCATGAAAATTAATGAAGTAAATAATGTCATCTTTATATGATTTGTAAATACTGTACCAAGGAGTGGGTATCTTAAGTTGAAAAACTTGTCCCAAATCCTATTCATTGTTAATAAAATATGTTTAAACCAATAACGAGATTCATAAAAATTGATGAAGAAAATAAAACAAAGAACTATGATGGTCAAGAGTGAACGACTTAGAGAATATAATTGACATCGTCATTTTAATCAGTATGTACTGATTAGTTTTTTAATTTAGCCTGGTCCAGACATAAAGGCCAATTCAACATATAACAGTATTCTTTTGAAATTGTCAGAGAGACATATTATAAAAGCAGAAAATTTAAAATCTCATTCATACTGAAAAGAGGACCTTTTATGCTTTCATTTCTTTTCAAAATTCCATTCATGAACTTCATACAAGTTCTTATGTCAACAAGTACTATTATACTCTATTAAACTTAATATCTTATTCATTCACAAAAATGTTTTTCTAAACAGGTATCATGTATGTGTAATTATATACATCCTAACATCTTTTCCTGTTTAACAAAATATATAAATCTTGACTAAAAATACCCTTTGAAATATATTTATTTAAAATTCCAAACCAAACGTCCTTTCAAATATATTCAAAAAATCATGTATAATTATGATCATTGAACATTGGCTAATTCAAAACATCAAAGCAGATTGTAAAAGGTGTAATTTTCACCTGTCTGAAAGGTAAGTGTTACATGATCTACCTTATCCAACAATCCTCTTTTCATCTACCTCTGAATGCCAACACATACCATACCTATGTCATTATCAAGGATAATTCAGCTTATGAAAGATATTGCATTTAAACGAATTCTATAAAATTTCACAATCATATGATATTGAGTAAACATTGAAATTGAAAATTAACCCTTCACTTGCCATTCTCTCCTCCAAAGGTAATTTTTCCCTTGTAACCTCTGTTATTGTTGGCCATATATGCAAATTGTTCTTAAAGTTTCTTACTTATTTCAGACATTGCTTTGATTCCATTTGATCCTGAAAGAAGTAAATAAAATGAGGTCTAACTGCCAGCCTTGTATACCTGGTTGCTTTTGGTCTCGTATGGTAACTTTTTTATTTTTTCATCAATTTCACCATTTAATTCTACAAAATACCACTTTTGTGCTGGATTTACAGAGTTGTTTCACAGAGAAATAGTGTGGCACCAAAGCTAGCAAACTAAGGGTTAACCCCTTAACTATCAAAACCAGACACATTGATGATAATCTCAGGGTGAAAGGGTTAATGAGAAAATACCAAAATGTGACATAACCTAATGATGCATTAGCCTTCAAATTGAACCTGCTACAATTATGAACAATTATGACAAAGCCTATAGTGTAACTGAGGGGTTCCCCATTGACATTCTACCAACCCTGTTCTTCCCAGGCCATTTGGTTTAACTCTTAAGAGCAACAACAATAGCCCGGATTGCCAACTAATTGAGCGCAAGGCTTGACTTCCCAGCACTATAGTTATCTTGGCCACTTCACATAACCCAGACAGGTAAAGCATGGAGAGAGAATAAGCCCCTATTTGTTCTCTTTGGGATATTACCTCTCAAACTTTACCACAGATTACTAAGTTTGTAGGGCAATGTCTCTTGTCTTAGACTTTGTTCAGTCTCTTGAAGGGTTAGCTGTGCTGTTTCTCATACAAGTATAGAATAGGAGGAGAATAAGCAACTATTTGTTCTCTTTGGGATATTACTTCTCAAACTGAACCGCAGATTACTAAGCTTGTAGGGCAATGTCTCTTGTATTAGACTTGGTTCAGTCTCCTGAAAGAGTTTCTGCTTGCAAGGCTTTACCCTAGAAAGATATGGCATAGAGGGAGAAATAGTTCTTATTTGTTCTCATTTTGGATTCCTGATATTGCCTCTGCAAATTAAACAAAGATTACTGAGGGTGGGGAGATGGATGTCTCTTGTGTTATACCTTGTTCAGAGTCCTGAAAGAGTTTCTTCTTGCAAGTCTTCTTCTTCATCAGACAGATATTGCATAGAGAGGGAATAAGCCCCTAATTGTTCTCTGTGGGATATTTCTTCTCAAACTTAACCGCAGATTACTAAGCTTGTAGGGCAATGTCTCTTGTATTAGACTTGGTTCAGTCTCCTGAAAGATTTTCTGCTTGCAAGGCTTTATCTTAGTAAGATATGGCATAGGGGAAGAATTATATGAGCCCCTATTTTTCTCACAAATATACATCCTTTTAACCAAAGATAACTGATGTGGTAGGGAAATATCCTAGTTTTAAACCTGGTTCGTCTCCTGAAAGAGTTTTCTTTTTGCCTTTATCTAAGTAAGATATGGCATAAAGGGAGAATAAGCCCCTAGTGTTCTCATATAGATAAATATTGCCTCTACAACTTAACCACAGGTTATTAAGGTTGTTGGACAATGTCTCTTGTATTAGACTTTGTTCAGTCTCTTAAATATATTACTTCAGTTGCTAAACTTTTTACAAAGCTGTCATAACTTTTCAACAGAAGGATCTTTTCATACTCCAGTGGCAGTCAAGTGGGTAAATATTGAAATTTTAAACATTAAAATATTTAACCTTAATAAGAAATAAAAGATACTCAAACTTATTAAAACATTTCCAATTTCAATAATAAAGAGCTTGAGGTGAAACATGTTGAATATATGTCAAATGAAAAGTAGGTTAGTATTCCAAAATCATAAAATTGATTTATGATAAAGCAATTTTCACATATTGATTATAGTTCTCTAACATCAGATTAACAGAGGTATAACTACATAATGAACAAACAGTCTAGAGAGACAGAATGACAACAATATCAACTTGTTAAATGCAGCATAATCACATTCGCATCTTGCAGGAAATATATCCTACAAGTAATTACTGACAAGATAGTGAAAATATCACATCTAACCTTCACGAAACATCAAAATAGAAAAATCACTGATTTCGGAGTAATTCTATATTATTACTAGGATATTAATTCCTTATTAATAACATACATCAATAAACTCTTCATCAAGTAATTATTGAATAAATATTCAGTTGCATATTAACGTGCCTTTCTCATTTATGCATGATTAAAATCAGTACTGGTTATATATAAAAGAAAAGAAGCTAAGCCTTAAAAATCGCTGATGTCAACATCGAGAAAACATGAATAGTATTGCGGACATTGCATTATGGGAACAATGAATTTACCAAGGTCATTATCGTCAACAATAGATCAAACACAATCATTCGATCAGCGATAACAATGTCTGATGAGATTTCCCTCGACCTATTTACAACAACGGAGAAAAAACGTACCGCAATCATGGCACAGGATATTGCATCGTTGAATGATGTAACGTAATATTCGTGCACTTGGTCACAATGTAAAGGTGCTTTGTGGCAATCACAAAATCTATTTCTCGTTCTGACAGCTCCAATTTCATCACCGACAGGTGAAAGATCCTACCTGGTTTGTGTTAAGACAAATTGGTTTATTTTTGTGATTTATGATGTTTAGAATCTGTCGTGTTACTTTGCTTAAGCTCTCTTTAAGCTCTGTAAGTGGAAATTGTTGTTTGTTATTTGAGATTTATTACATATATGTAAACATTTGGCTTGAAAATTTAGATTTTCATCTTTAATTTGGAACAAAGTTTGTTTCTGCTTTCATTCCTAGTCTATAAAAATGGATAAATAAAATCATTTCTAATGTTTTTAGAAAGAAAAAGTGAACACTCTTTGTATATTTTTTGAGTTTTGAAAAATCTTCAAATATAGTCATTATGTAATTTATGTTTTAAACAACAGAGATGATCACTAAAATTTACGAAAGCTCTTATTAGCACTTGATTTTCTGAAAATATTTAAATGTAGAAGTTGTTGATAAAATTTTCCTCATTTAAAACAAATATA
This sequence comes from Steromphala cineraria, assembly GCA_916613615.1. Lineage (NCBI taxonomy): Eukaryota > Metazoa > Mollusca > Gastropoda > Trochida > Trochidae > Steromphala > Steromphala cineraria. The sequence continues at coordinate 69,147,501 of OU744726.1, read as the reverse complement.
ACGCTTTTATGTTATCATGTTTAGTTTTTGTAAAATGAGATATGATTTGAATACAAAACATTGCTAACATCATTTCTCTCTAACTTTTAACAAACGATTTTTGCTGTCGCTCTTTAAGAAAAGAGGTAAAATCTTTACGCTATTTCCCTCCAAATCGCACAATCAGTAAACAGATCACGTACGTTGAATCAATATCGATGTTCTCTCATGACATAGAAGTGCCTGTACCACTTATTCTGTAAAAGGAAATAATAGTTTAGCTGTAATCCTAAATATACACTGGAATTAATGTACTGAGGATTGTTAGAAAATTGTTTTTGGCAAGACCTCAAACTTGGTCATAGACCTCTATCCTGCATTTCATTCAGTTGAAGAAAATGATAGTAAGAATTAATAATTACAAGTCGACTGAAGACATTTGACCTGAAGTTTGGGTCTTACATAGTGTACTATCAAAAAAAAATGATAGGCCAGTCTTAACCTTACACAAACATTTGATTTATTGATGCGGTGGTATATTAAAGGTTTTAAAACATCTCAAAGGTGATACTTCTTTTTCAAAATGTCATTCACCACTATTTCACAATTTTTTATGCAATTTTGCACTTAACCCCCAAAAAATTCAAAAGACACAGGACAAGGGAACAGTTTCTATAAATCTTTAAAAAAACCTTTGCGTTTCCTTATTTTTCAAAACCAAAAAGGCTTTAACTACAAAACATGTCCTCAAATTTAACCTTTTTTAACTTTTAAAAATGTCTCCCCCTTACAACAAATATGTATTGAATGTAACACTTAAGGCTATTCTAAAAAACATATTTTAGCAGAGTCAGCGAGCCACACACAGGGATATAGAAACATGATCGTATATTATGAAATTGTGACATATTTTCATCGTTTGTTCAAGCTTCAGTTGTCAATGCCCTCAAAGTGAAGTCACTACCCGAGAGAAATTTTTAAATGTTCGTGAAGTGTAATAAAGCTTAAAATGAAGCAAAAGGGCGCTGCATTATATTGTGTAAGGGCATCAAAGCAGAACAAACTGACAGTAGTCCCAAATCTTGCATGTTACCTCTTTATCGTAAATATTTTTTCTCGAAACCTAAAAGAGGGGTATCCTGGGATAAAGGACGACATATCAGATTTGAGGCTTGGCTTTTACGTTAAATTTTTTATTTTGTATCAGAAATAGGGTAATTCAAGAAAATTTATCCAAAAATGTCATCTTTGCTTGAGATAGACGAATGCACTTAAGGCCTATGTGTTTTATCTCATGCTGGGTGAGGGTGTGAAATGCTCTTTGGGATTGGGACATCTGAAATATTTCTGAGTTTTTGAAGGATTTATAATCTTGACATTAGTAGCATCAAACAGAAGAAAGGAAAATGCAAGGTGGTTGGAAGGCAAGGTTGTGAAGTGCAATTTTATTAGAAGGGTTCATGCTACTCCTGGAGTTGAGGTTTGATGAAGTTGGTATAATGTTTGTTGAGGTAATGTGAGGTTTGATGAGTTAAGTGAGGTTTATTGAGTTAAGTGAGGTTTGATGAGTTAAGTGAGGTTTGATGAGTTAAGTGAGGTTTGATGAGTTAAGTGAGGCTTGATGAGTTAAGTGAGGTTTGATGAGTTAAGTGAGGTTTGATGAGTTAAGTGAGGTTTGATGAGTTAAGTGAGGTTTGATGAGTTAAGTGAGGTTTGATGAGTTAAGTGAGGTAAGATGAGGTAATGTGAGGTAAGATGAGAAAGAGTGAGGCTTGATGAGTTAAGTGAGGTTTGATGAGTTAAGTGAGGTTTGATGAGTTAAGTGAGGTAAGATGAGGTAATGTGAGGTAAGATGAGAAAGAGTGAGGCTTGATGAGTTAAGTGAGGTTTGATGAGTTAAATGAGGTTTGATGAGTTAAGTGAGGTTTGATGAGTTAAGTGAGGTTTGATGAGTTAAGTGAGGTTTGATGAGTTAAGTGAAGTTTGATGAGTTAAGTGAGGTTTGATGAGTTAAGTGAGGTAAGATGAGAAAGAGTGAGGCTTGATGAGTTAAGTGAGGTTTGATGAGTTAAGTGAGGTTTGATGAGTTAAGTGAGGTTTGATGAGTTAAGTGAGGTAAGATGAGGTAATGTGAGGTAAGATGAGAAAGAGTGAGGCTTGATGAGTTAAGTGAGGTTTGATGAGTTAAGTGAGGTTTGATGAGTTAAGTGAGGTTTGATGAGTTAAGTGAGGTTTGAAGAGTTAAGTGAGGTTTGATGAGTTAAGTGAAGTTTGATGAGTTAAGTGAGGTTTGATGAGTTAAGTGAGGTTTGATGAGTTAAGTGAGGTTTGATGAGTTAAGTGAGGTTTGATGAGTTAAGTGAGGTTTGATGAGTTAAGTGAGGTAAGATGAGGAAATGTGAGGTAAGATGAGAAAGAGTGAGGTTTGATGAGTTAAGTGAGGTTTGATGAGTTAAGTGAGGTAAGATGAGGTAATGTGAGGTAAGATGAGGAAGAGTGAGGCTTGATGAGTTAAGTGAGGTTTGATGAGTTAAGTGAGGTTTGATGAGTTAAGTGAGGTTTGATGAGTTAAGTGAGGTTTGATGAGTTAAGTGAGGTTTGATGAGTTAAGTGAGGTAAGATGAGGTAATGTGAGGTAAGATGAGAAAGAGTGAGGCTTGATGAGTTAAGTGAGGTTTGATGAGTTAAGTGAGGTTTGATGAGTTAAGTGAGGTTTGATGAGTTAAGTGAGGTTTGATGAGTTAAGTGAGGTTTGATGAGTTAAGTGAGGTTTGATGAGTTAAGTGAGGTAAGATGAGAAAGAGTGAGGCTTGATGAGTTAAGTGAGGTTTGATGAGTTAAGTGAGGTTTGATGAGTTAAGTGAGGTTTGATGAGTTAAGTGAGGTTTGATGAGTTAAGTGAGGTAAGATGAGGTAACGTGAGGTAAGATGAGGTAACGTGAGGTAAGATGAGGTAACGTGAGGTAAGATGAGAAAGAGTGAGGCTTGATGAATTAAGTGAGGTTTGATGAGTTAAGTGAGGTTTGATGAGTTAAGTGAGGTTTGATGAGTTAAGTGAGGTTTGATGAGTTAAGTGAGGTAAGATGAGGTAATGTGAGGTAAGATGAGAAAGAGTGAGGCTTGATGAACTAAGGTGAGGTTAAAAGTGGAAAGGAAAGGTTTGATGACCAAAATGGTCTGATGGGGTGAAGTGAGGTTTGATGAGAAAGAGTGAGGTATGATAAGCTATGCGGGATTAGATGAGAAACAGTGAAGTTTGATGAGCTAAAATGAGGTTTGATTTTAGCAATGAAAGTAGATGAAAGAAAATTTATTGAGGCTGGTGAGAATGGTGCCGTAATTGAATAGCAATGTTATTGGTGACGTTTAGTGATGATGAAAAAGATTTGGCAAAATTTGGTGAGAATGAGTAAGGTTTGGTAAGTTTTGGAGACCATCTCAGTTGCGATGGAAGTTTTGAGGTTCAAGTTGGGTGTAGTTTGATAAAGTTTGGTAAGGATGTCTGAGGTTTTGCGGAGTAAGAGGATAGTTGGAGTGATTAGTGCTTCAATATGTTTTCATTTAAAAAATTTTAGTGTACGAGTAAGGAGAAATCCTGCAACAACATAAAGGCTCAGACGTTATCAAATAACATAACATAAAATAAGAAACATGTTTGAACATAACTAGTATTGAACTTTTACGTCACTTGAGATTGGCTTGGGATATATTTATCATGGGATGAATGTTCCCTTTAAGTCAATTTCTGTGTAAAAAATATTAACATAATAACAGTCTTTTTTTTATACACAACTTACTCTGGGTTTGTGCATCAATCATCAACATCAAAATATTTTGCTCATACATCATAAAGCTTAACATCTTTGATAAACTGATATCATAAACAAAATTTGGAAGGGTTTAAAGTATCTCACAGCCGGTACCCGCACTAAGACAGACCTCTGCCTATTATCAACAATCACAACAACCTTTTACCTCCATAATCAAAAGTACATTCAACATCATAGCTAATTTCAGTCTATTTCCGATAAAAAAACGTAATGTTCGTTGTTATCTGGTGTAAACGGGTACCATCCCTGTTGATAAGGTGAATTTCTGCGTCCAAATCAGGCAGACATGATGTGCTTATGATAAAAATCATCTCTTTACTTTGAAAATATATCTAACCGTGGTTTTCTTAACCCTTGTATATGTTTCCTTAGGTTATCTGAATAAGGTATATACAAAGTCAATACGTAAAATAGAAACTTACTTTTTTCACACCTGTATACACTTAATGCACTCATGATATATTTATTCATAAATTTAACACAGATCTGAAATCTTTAGAGTGTAGAAGTGTGGAGTTAATACCCTACAAGTATACTCTTTTGTCCAACCATTTCTTTTAATTGAAATGTTCATTAAGATAAGGAGTTTTATGGATGATCAACTTCTTTATTGTAGAATTGATCATTTATTAGTTATTGATCATTCATAAAACTCCTTGTCTTCTTGATACTCCAACTTCTAAAATGCCTCTCAAACAACAAATAGTTCATTTAATATTATTAAATAAACTCCTTTTTATATGCAGCATGTTACTATTAACCCTTGTTCTGCTGTAGACAGTTTTTGCTGCCGAGGTACTTCTAAATTCCAATCCAGGAGGATTAAGGTTCTGAAAACTTTGTGTGTAATTTATAATTTAATTACCAAATATGATAAAGTCAAATAAAAAATTTAACAAATAATTTATTTCTTTTTAAAACGTACAAAGGGTTATATCAGATTCTGGATTGAAAACATATCCTCTAGTTAAAAAATGTCATTTTTAAACTCTCGAAAAAGAGCCCCCAAAAAATCTGAAATTCAGCTCTAAACAGTAGGCGTGAGAATAGCATGAAAGATGATCCGTTTGAAGTTATTTAATAGCACATTAACACATATCAAGCAGCTAACTTTCAATAAACACTTTTTTTAGCAAATAGCACATGCAAATAAGTAACATACGAGATCGTTTTTCCACATAGTTCTGTAAATTAACTCACATCTGGGCACAATAGAAATCTGCTATGAGTTTCATTTAATTCATCGTAATGACTTACTCTACATCATTAAATGCCTTCCGTCGTAATATGTCATTCCTTCACATCATGTGGCAATAAAAAAACCACAAACATGTCTTTTATATCTATAATACTGTTTGGATGTATTACGTATGTCCTAAATACTTTGTCAAGACAACCAAGACACATGTCTTTATTTCCTCCGTACAATTCAGATGTCTCACATTATCTTTAATCTCTTCTAAAGACAGCTGAGTTTTATCCTAAAAAGTGGACATAAAACTGACGTCTATTTTCCGAATAAGTATATATATAAACTTGAACCTCGCAGACATTTTTTAATTACGGAGACCAAATCTCTGTCTGCCGTCAAGTATGTAAATTGATACGCCAAGATAATCGACAACCATTAGGTTTGATATGCTACATAGGTATAGTTTCATCACACAGGTAAAATAATGCTTACACGCCATACCTGAAGATTTGATTACAGGTGTTAACAGGTATTGTCTACCTGATTTGATTAAAGGTGTACATACCTTGACATTTGATTCAATTAACTCCTGACAGGTATTTATTGTATTTTGTTACAGATTTGAGTGTATGAGTTGTAGTCAGTAATTACAAACAAAAAGTTTAATTATGTTTCACACTTCTTTTTACAAACTGTTTTTTTATACTTTTAAGTGGCAGTAGCTCGTTTTTAGGGGAACATAAGGTGATGTCAGGAAAATGAACATAAATGGTTCCAATGGAAAGACAATGTATTTAAACTAACTGAAGCAGTAATATAAATCAAATACAAAATGTAAAATTCAGCCATGCGATCCTTTTTTCTAACAAAAAATGAATCAATTGTGTTTTCACAAAATGGCCGGCAATGGACTTTATAAGAATCTTTTTAATCTGTTCTCTGACTATGGATGATTCGTTTGTATTTTCAGATTTTTGACACCTTTAGCATTAACATACAATAAGTGAAAAATTGAAAATATTATAAATTTCAAAAAATGTACTGCACCTTTTAAACCTAATATTGTTTATACCAAATTATACAATGACATATAGTCATTGTATCAATTAGCCATTTTTTCAATACTTTTTAAAAAATGACAAAAATTTATCCTCTTAAAAATAATCAATACATACATCTTTTCATTTATTCCATAATAATTTCAGAACAAACATAAAATGTTGAGCTAGTAGATATGTCAACAAAAAACATATCTCTTTCCCAGACAGCTACAAATATCATATATCTCATTGAATCAGCAATCAAAAACACCAATTCAAATTTAAATTTATAGTCCTGTAAAAATCACACCTACTATTGTGATAGTCAAGAACTGCATGCATTTAATAGCCACGAGTCGACACGAAATATATACCTTGGAATGACTCACCTTAAAAAACTCCGAACAGTTCAAGTCAACACCTGTAAACTGAACGGTCAAAACACAAACCTGATAGCCTGTTTCATTCAAAGCTCTTAAACTCTAAATATAAAAGTTATTATCATCGGTGACAGGATAAAAGTTATTAATGATTGACAGATTGTACATATCACTTGATAGGAATATCACAATAAGGAAATATATGAAATACCTTCGACACTACATACACAGATTACCTCTAATGTATATGTGACAGGGTGAGGTCTACTACTTCCTACTGGCTTCGGCTGGAGGGATATCTCTTTGGCCGAACAGGTAGAGCGTAGGACTCTCAACCCGGAGGTCCCGGGTTTGAATCCCGCATGGGAAATACCGTATCCTCGCGGGTATAGGTCCACCCTCGAGCTAAAGACCACCCCCCATTTTCCCAGGGTTGAGCAGTTTGGGGTCATTCTCGGTTTAAAGCCCACCCCCCAATTCTCGGATGTGTGACACGATCGATGTCAGACTATCGAGTTAGCGATGTTTACACCGGAAGCAAAATGCACAAGTTTACCAGGTTGAATTTTGACGTCATGTTTGCATTTCAATTTGAATTAACTTCACAGTGATGACGTCAAAATTCGGCAAAAGTGATGGATGCACTTTTTTCTAAGCCTCCATACTTCGACTATGCCGCGGACTAATTTGTTAATTGGCACCAAAATACACTCATTTATCGAGTAGTACAACTTCCGGTTTTAAGAACACCAGGCGATGAAAAGTCAATGCTGCAGTTTATGTAAGTTTTGGAAACTTTAGGGCTGTTTTTGTGTTTTTATTTCGCGTTTGGACACTTTGTTCACGGACCGTGGTAATGTTTATTGCTGTCAAAGTCTAAAAGTAGCAGTTTTTAAGTTTAAAACTTCATATAATCGGCAACGTGATAGATGGCGTGTTTGATTAGGCACCTGCCGAATACTCGGAAAACGGCGTACATTAATCATCTGACCAAAATAATCAAAATACGCCGATCGACGTATGGTTTTCTACGTAGATCGGACTATTATACGTCGATTGACGTATAATACGTCGATTTCAGGATTTCCCCAACCTGTTTACATCGATGTCATTTTTTGTAAAATAAAAATACATTGTCCTGTTGTTGTTGTTTTAATGACTATTTGTAAATTAATAAAAATAAAACAATATATTGTTTTAAATATTCACGCATCATTCACGTACTGTTAAATTTCAGCAGAAATCACGTTGTATCGTATGTGGCTTCACTTGCATCAGCGATCGGGAATTGAAATATTTGATTCCCAAAATATTATCAAGAACTAACGCTTTATGAGGCTTGTTATCCATTCTAAATGTTTTATATGACATATTTCCAAACTTATTTATCATATTTAATCGTCGAAGTTCAAAGCAATCTTTGTCAAATATACTTTCGCGAAAGCACGTTGTTTTACAGTACTTGGAATCTCAATCGTAATTTCTTGACGACAAATAACTATCAATATTCTTTCACGTTCATTTTCATAATTTTTGCAAATTTTTCTTCGAAATTTATTTACGTAAATATTTCAATTAACTGCATGTTTCTTTTTTGAAAATGTAATATATCGAAAATATTTAACAAATATTTGAATATTTAGACATTTAATATTGTATCGACAATATGTTGTCATGAATTTATTACAACCACGTTTCACACATCGTTTTCTAATAGACTTGCTGATTGGTTGACCTACTTTTCTGGGCCAATGAAAAGGCTTGTAACAAATATCTCTCTACTCGTACACACATGCAGCAAAAGATGTCGACTGATTATTCACGTTCGTTTTTCATGAGAATGATATCATGTAATCTGATTAAAACAAACAACAAACAATGTAAGTTAGCATTTGCCTTTTTCTTTATGATTCTTTTTAATAATATACGTCTGGAAAAGTGTCAATTGATGTTTAACAAGACCTGACCAACATAGTCAAAAGTATCGATGTCAATTTTCAATGCAACTCGCATAAATGATTTTCTTGGTTGGGGTCTCTCGCGGGTTAAAGCCCACCCCCCTATTTTCAAGATATTTGTTTGCCGGGCCCCCTGGTCTTATACCCGCGAGGATACGGTATTGCATTTTCATTCCTGCTACAATTGGCGCCCAACGTGGGGCCGGGACTATTCCTTAAAATCACATCACCTTTAAGTCCTTTATAGGTTTGTAAATCCATATTGGTATGTAAATCCTTCATAGGCATATCTCCCGAATGTTTGACTCGAGGACGAGTAACTTCGTGGAGGGGGTGAATGTGACAGGGTGAGGTCTACTACTTCCTACTGGCTTCGGCTGGAGGGATATCTCTTTGGCCGAACAGGTAGAGCGTAGGACTCTCAACCCTGAGGTCCCGGGTTCGAATCCCGCATGGGAAATATTGGATTTTCATTCCTGCTACAATTGGCGCCCAACGTGGGGCCGGGACTATTCCTTCATGTCACATCACCTTAAAAGTCCTCAATAGGTTTGTAAATCCATATTGGTATGTAAATCCTTCATAGGCATATCTCCCGAATGTTTGACTCGAGGACGAGTAACTTCGTGGAGGGGGTGAATGTGACAGGGTGAGGTCTACTACTTCCTACTGGCTTCGGCTGGAGGGATATCTCTTTGGCCGAACAGGTAGAGCGTAGGATTCTCAACCCGGAGGTCCTGGGTTCGAATCCCGCATGGGAAATATTGGATTTTCATTCCTGCTACAATTGGCGCCCAACGTGGGGCCGGGACTATTCCTTAAAATCACATCACCTTTAAGTCCTTTATAGGTTTGTAAATCCATATTGGTATGTAAATCCTTCATAGGCATATCTCCCGAATGTTTGACTCGAGGACGAGTAACTTCGTGGAGGGGGTGAATGTGACAGGGTGAGGTCTACTACTTCCTACTGGCTTCGGCTGGAGGGATATCTCTTTGGCCGAACAGGTAGAGCGTAAGACTCTCAACCCGGAGGTCCCGGGTTCGAATCCCGCATGGGAAATATTGCATTTTCATTCCTGCTACATATACAAACTTTCCCATTATCTCTAGATCAAAAATGTGCCGTAATGGTTCTAAAAAATTCTTGACTTTTTTGTAGGAAGAAGGAATTCAACTTTTGTGGTCCATCTTTGGAATAAGTCAATCAGGATCGGAACCTGGATCTTGAGTTTTTGACGCTTTACCACTGTGCTACATCTTTATTTAGGTGATTTTAGACAACTAGAGATAAAAGCAGATGGTTTCTCATAGAAATAATTAAATTTTACTGAAATGCTTTATCAAAAAACTAAAATTACCTTAATGATTTGTAATAACCTTAACCAGTCTGATTAAAATCGGCCTAGTTCCGAGGAATAAAATATTCAAAACATCAAATTTACAGATACATGAAATCCTCTACACTAGGTCTGACCCCACTAGACCCGTTTTGCTTACCATATGAGGCCGCTAGCGGTGATCATGTTAAAAGCATGGTTAACAGGAGTTACTTGCCCCTAGTTGATACCTAAAGCGTTTGCCGACGGCTTGTGATACACTAGCTGAGACAGATGGACACAGTGGAATCAAAATTACAAGTTCGATTCTCGATAAAGTTAATATTTTAAAACTTTAATTCCTCGGAACAAGGCCTATTTTAATCGGACTGTAACCTTAACAGATTCAAAAAGGTAACCATTCAAAACAACTGAAAACAATATTAGTACCTTTTTTACCATTAGTAAAAGGGGAAATTATTAGAATATATACGGTAGGTATTTACCAGTTTTGATATCCCTCCTTGGTTATAAGACTGATAGACTTGCTAAGACTTCAATTGTTTATTAGTCTGAGTAACACATACATATATATTAGCCGTAAGGTATGCAAACTCTTTTTTTTATCTCTAAATCAAACATGTATGTATATGTAAGTATTTACCTACTTGGACTGCCCTACCTGTCGTTAAGAGGGTGCGTACCTGAGTTTGAACATACCTTACAGGTGTCACAGCTCGTCAAGATTCGTCAACAAACCTCAGGTGCAAATACAGGTAAATCGTCATTGTATTGAAGAGCAGGTCTTGTATCATTAAGGCAGGTTTATTTAGTCAGGTGGATTCCGTTCTTTTAGAATCTTATTTTTTTTATCAAGGCATTGGGAGTATCTTTTTAACAAGGAATTAAGGTGTCTATTTTGAAAGACTTAGGATAAACTTTTAAAGAATTGGGTTAATTGCTTTTTAAGATATGTCTTAATTCTAATCAAATAATATAATAATCCAAGAATCATTTGTTATCAAAAATTGTTTTGACCCTTTCATCCCAATACGGCCCATAATAGGTCTCTAAACATATCTGTTACTAGTTTTCCTAGGGATAAAAGCGTTTAAACTATGAAATGTCAATATCAAGAATTATCAACAGTAAGGGAAATTCAATTGTTTGCTGTAAGTGTGATTTTTTCAAACTACTTCTAAATAAAGTATTTCTTAAAATAACATTTGAAAGATGTTAAGATAGAGGGATAAACTCCTAAAGATAAAAAATAAATGTCTTCCAAATAAACCATGTCAATACATGTCACACTAGGCAAATCATAATAAACGAGACTTGTCAATGGGATATGTCAGCGATATAATATCCAACGAAAACATAAACAGCGCAATTGAATTTAAGTGTGCAATATGATTCCGTGATAATACACATTTCCTCCCAATAATGGAATGCCAATTCTACTAATCCCCCTCCCCATACCTTTCAGTATAGGGATTAACAGATTTGAGACGAATTTAAGCCAGACATAATCTATGTAAACAAAAATTCTGACATTCATCCATTTATCATAATCCAAACAAACAGAAATGGGAAGATTGGTAGTTTTCGGAGATTTTCTTTTCTGAGGTGTTAGAATGAAATCTACGTGATTACATAACAGGTGAAACTTGAGACACCTTCAAGTAAGGTGCACTTACTTAACAGAAGCAATATGAGATATCGCCATGGTTTCCGATCAATGTTAGTGGCTTTAAGAGATTAAGACTTGGATAAGGGTTATTGTTGCTGGTAGTATAGGATGTGGAACACTAGCTAGAGCTTATTTCAGGTACGTTTTAACGCCACGGTTAGGTGTAATAGGTCCTTGACATTGTCACTTTTTTAAATAAAAAATAAATGGTGCATGATTGAAAGATATCTTATTGTCAATTATCAATGTTAGACAATGTTAAATAAGTACTGTGTATGACATTATAACACTTAATTTTTTTAAATATGTTCTATTGGTAAATGTGATTAACGAAATTGAAACACCAACAGAACAGGGTCACGAAAGAAAAAGCAAATCATTGATGATACTTCTAGCTTTCTTGATAAGTTTGCTAAATTTTGATGTGATTTTCTCTCTTAAAGGCACCACTCGATCGTGTTTCGTCCACCATTTTGAAACGTTAGCATTTCGGAAAAATCAAATGTGCTGTATTATACTAATTTATCAACAAATTAAAGAAATAAATACTTGATTGATAGGAGAAGAGCATATTTACAAATAATTAATAATAAAAGTTATCAGTTATGAAAGCATTTTGTCGTAGTAATGCATTCCATGCATGATCATAGCTTCGATGATTGGCTTCATTTCACAATGTTTTTATTTTTTTAGCGATACACTTTATTCTTTGGCAAATTGTTTAATCTTGAACAACTGGAATGCTAACCTCACAAACATATTTGAAATAAAATGTGCAATTATCATGTAAAAATCATATATATATACTTGTAAACAGGAAGGTCTCCTGAATTTCGTTTCCACAAAAAATACCCCGCTCGAATGGTCCCTTTAATGTGTAAGTTTTTTTGGGATACGTTTACTCTTTGGTAGGCCTGGATATAGTCTGTCCAATATCCCTTGAAACAATATATCTATATAGACCCATTCAAGTCTATATTATTGTAGCAAGTCTAGATTTCTGAAGTTTCAGGAAATTGAACAGCTTCAGTGGGCTCCTTTCAATTTTAGTAGAAAATAGCTGCATTGAAGATGTTTTTCATTTCAGAGACTAAAATCTAGTATACACTATATACTGTATGGACTGGATACAGAAGTGACTCTTCTACAAGAGGATGTGGTTAGACTACAGAGCACAGGCCTGTGTACACAGCCCGTTGTAGATAATGGATGCCAGTATCAGCTGTTCTACTCAACAGCTGAGGGACCGTGCAGAGAACAGTTACACCGACCAAACAGTTACTCCAAGCCCTCACTCAGGCAGGCGAACAACAAAATGATAATGAACTTTTCAAGTCAACAGTAAATAGTTATTTCAAGCCTTGATCAGGGAATAGAATAATAAAATAATATTCCAAGCCTTGATCAAAGAATAGAACAACAAAATAATATTACAAGCCTTGATCAAGGAATAGAACAACAAAATAATATTCTCAGACGTGATCAAGGAATAGAAAAACATAATGATAATGAACTTTTCAAGTCAACAGTAAACAGTTATTCCAAGCCTTGATCCTTGAATAGTACAACAAAATAATATTCCAAGCTTTGATCAAAGAATAGAACAATAAAATAATATTCCAAGACTTGATCAAGGAATAGAAAAACATAATGATAATGAATGTTTCAAGTCAACAGTTAATTTTAAATAAGCCAAGAATGATGGGAGAACAATGGTAAGCAGTTAATTTGGGAGGTCTTATCAATTAAGAAATCAAGTTTTTATTAGAAATTTGCTTTTTTCAATAAAACTTTTTTTTTAAATTGACTGTGATATAAAGAGAAGAATGTCAGCTTGACCCTGAAACAAGATAAAAGGCTAAACAAGTCTATATATGGTTAATTTGATTTTAAAATAAATTTTAGTTCTAGATGTTGGACTGTAGTCTAACATAGAACTATAGAATGTCTTTGCTGGTTTAGAGTTCTGATATTGACCGAGCTAAAGATGAACAGACACTGAACTATGATTAGCCACAGCACCAGATGTGTAAGGACTGAATTTACATCTCAGAGAATGTCTGTCTTTGTAAAACTCCTCACAGACTCTATAAATCTATTTCCTCCTCTACTCCCAACAGCACTTGTAGTGGCTATAAATCCTCTGCATCAAACCAACACTCTCTCTGAACTCCTTGCAGGGTAGCTCCCCAGGGTCTAGCACCTTAGGTTGCTGCATGGGGATATGGCACCGAGAGGGTTAAAGTGGAATTGTAGGTTAGCGTCAGGTCTACAGGTTAGCGTGGGAGATGAGGGTTAGCGTGGCGTTTGGTTTTAGTATGGCGTTGGAGGTTATTTTGGGGATAAAATATCTCTTTAAGTTGTAATGACTCATTTAATTCCTTTGGGTATTTTGTATTATAAGTTTGTATTCTAGGGATATATGTTTTTCTTTATTGATGTCATATTTCATAATAAATTCTAAGTTATTAGAATCTACAGTTAACATTGAGTCCTAGAAAGATGATTTTTATTTTCTATATCATATTTCATATAGGAAAATTGGATCATTCCAAAATCCGAAGACTCAAGAAGATATATTTTGGGCTGAGGTGAATATGTGTTGAAAATTAAATGACTGTCTGTATGTAAGACCATATAAGAATCTGATAACTAGTGGTGAAAGGCATCTGAATTTTTAAAAATCTACTGGTACCTCAAGACCCCTTACAAGTCAATACATTTTTTAAAAGAAACACTGTCTTCCTCTTCAAATGTATCATTAGTGTAGTACAAGGTCAGAATAACATGATCTATTGGTAAGCAAAATTCATGCTTTCAATCCATCTAAATTGCTGATTTCAGTAGAATCCTTCAAGAAAGTCTTGAGAAAGTCTAGAATTGGTTCGGAATAAATCTAGAGTTGCAACACTTCGTATCAGTCTAATGGCATATTTCTTGTTTCATTACTTCTTTTTTATCTTTATGACTAAAGAGTTCACATAACTACTTTTCTGTCTTTATCAAATAAGAGTTCACAAAGATACCTCTCTATCTTTATGACTGAAGAATTCTTGGACAACAGAACTCTTCTGTCTCCATCAAATAAAAAGTTTTTCGTTTCTAAATATACTTTTTGGTCTTTGAAAAGTTCACAAACCATATTTCCGTGTTTCTTTCTATCATTCAAGGGAGTAAAACTTTTTTTAAATATTCATACAAATTTTTTGTTTAAAACTATTTGCCTTTGGATTTGAAAGATTAACATTGGAAAACAAAATGGGTGATACAAAATGAACCCATTTTTAGTTTTTGTAATGTCAAGAAATGCCAATACAATTTTTTTTTATCAAAGATCAATTAAAAGCTCACTTAAGGATTTCAAACAAAATTTTCTATTTAAACTTGACAAAATAAAGTTAACAGTAAACCCTGCTTACTTAATTCTCAACCTAATTTCTTTAAAGTAAAACCTTTTTCAGTCTTAAGTTACTTCAGGGTCACCTTGACCATTATTTTTTTAAAGATTTAGAATAATCTTTGGCTGAACTCAAACATAAATTTTTGCCAATTTCCTTGTGAAAATGTTTACAATCTCTTTACAGTGACCTTAGCGAACAAGAAAGGCAGTTGTAGGAAATTGGGAATCAAAGTAATAATCATAAGTGACAAAAGTTGATAAATCAGTGAGGAGCACCAATTCAAGCTCTAAAGAAACGGATAATTTGACTGAAATGCATGGAAGTTGTCAGGAAATTACTTGGATGTGTTCTGTTTACAAAAGATTTCAATTACATAATTAGCATTTGAAACATGAAGAAAACGAAACAGAACTTAAATTACATTGGAATTCGTGTTTTTTTCCCAAACTTCATGAATTCTCATTTGAATAATAACAGCCCTGAGCCTTATTCACACTTCACTAAAAAGCAATGTGTTGCAAACCTTATGTTTAAATAATTTTGAGTGTAGAGTATCTTCGTTTTATTTTACAAAAACTCCTGCTTTATAGCAGGGGGTCCATTAATTATTCTAATTTTACAAATGTTATCAACTTAACCACTCTAAAATCCCATTGTAAAACTCCTTTTTCAAGACTCTGCTCTTTACCGTTTGTACATATTTATCCAAAGTCTGCTATTTAAGTTTTCATTTTTTTGCACATTAGAAGTCCCAATGTGAGAGTACATTGTAAAACACTTAACCAATCGCAGAACAAATGGAAAACATGCACAAAACAATGGTGGTCTGGGTGGAACAGACAAGGAAAGCACTTATGTCAGCTAGTTTTTGGCTTAGTCTCAGAAAAGATTTTCAATAAAAAAGTAGCTTGTTAACTTCGTTTTATGATGGTGTTTTTTAAAGCTTATTAAAATTCTAATAAGCATACATATTCTGTTCATTAAAGAATATGAATATCATTCATTTGAAATTGAATTCATAATTTTTCAAATATTCAGAGACAAAAAAAACTATTTATTTTAGCTTTCCTCTAGGCCATTCATAAACTTTTCTAATGATAAAATGAAATCAAATATTTCAAATTTGCTGGTTGACCAAGTTGATAAAAAAAGTTGCATATATATATATGGGAATTAGTTTACATATTTATAAAACAATCTCAGAAATTAAGGTCTCCGAATTCCAAAACAAAAAATCAAAATCATTTCTGTTGTGGTCAAGGGGTGGTGGCAAATAATCATCTGGAAACCATGACACAGTCTAAAGCCAGCCAGATAGCGTCTCTTCCAAACTTTCTGTCAGTTTTTACGAGAACTGCAGTTGGCGTCTGCTTCTACTCTGACTTTCAAGATGGCTGCCTTCTGGCTTTGACAGCAGGTGTAAGGTGATCTTGAAGGGGAGGAAGAGTTGGAGGTAGCATCTGTTGGAAGAATGGTAACCTGGAAATGGGAGGGGCAGGAGGAAGCTTTGGAGGGGGTGGGAGTTTGTGGGTGGAATTTAAGATTTCAATATTTTTATTGCCAACACCTTAATTAGGTTGAGTACAAAACATATTCATGAGATGTGATACTATATATGATTGCTACTCATCAAAATGAGTTACATTATGGAAAATGAGAAGTGGGAAGGGAGGGGGAGTTTATGGGTGGATTTCAAGAGATTTTGAATTCAAATACTCCTCATTTTAGTAGAGAAAAACTGAAGTTGATGTGATACTGATTGGGATACAATGGCAGGATAGGGGGTCTGCTAAGTGTGCAAATGATTAACTCAGTGGAGTTGGTAATGATCTGGAATTTTGGAAATTGAAGGTTTAGGACATGGTTCTGTACAAAGCTTAGTTGACTGCTATCAGTAAAGTTCAGCAAGAACTGGCACTGCTGCTGGAAGAATGGGTTACACGCTCATTGCTGAATAAACTTAGGGTAAGAGGGCAGTATAAGTAAACCTAGCCTAAACAATACTCACTACACTCCCGATATTGACACCAGCTACTAAGCCTTGCTAGACTCAATATCAGAGTAAAGCGAGTAATATTTAGGCTAGGTTTACTAAGACTTGGTTGAAGGGTATTTTCCCTGCCCATCCTGAGACACAAGTTGTGGTGTCAACTTTAGCAGGTGACTTGATTCATATAGTCCTCTGTTCAGGAGACAAGAAATGGTACCTGGTAAAGAGCTGTGTTGGTGGTGACTCTGTCAGCTTTGTGTAGACCAGGGTAAAGGAGCATAGAATACTCTCAGTCCACATCATGGAGTTTGAGCACTTTATAAAAGCAATCCATTATTATTTCTAACTTTTGAAATGGAGACAAAACGTAAGAATATACTCGTCTTATGTGGATGTGATTAAAGTTACATTATAAGATAAAAGAACCAACATGGGCAAATGAAGAATAATGTTGGAATTATAAAGATAACATGTAAGAGTTAAAAAAGGAGCAATTCTTTTATTTTCATTTTTCATTTTGAGGGTTTAGAAATTTTGCAATGGGCAGAAAACCAAAATTGTTTTTATTATAGAGAATCTTCACAATGTTAGCAGTTCTTGGAGCATGGTGACCCTACGGCAGCTGAGAGAAAAAGAAACAGGAAAGTACGAGGAACAGGGAGGGGAGATGTGCAAGATAGAGGGAGGGGGAGGGGGATCTGTCAGATAGGGGGAAGGGGGATCTATGAGATTGGAGGGAGGGGGATAAGGTTTTGTAGGTAATCTGCAGGTAATGTAGTTGCTGAACCCTCACAAATCCACCATCTTTCTGACCTAGTGACTCACTAGCCATGAAGTAAGCTCACAGTTTAAACAAGTGTACCCATTGGCGCAGAAGAAACAACAATTAAACTCATCTTTGGCTGTTATGAAGTGTACAACTTGTCATCAGGCGGGAAATAAACAGTCGATGAAGGCAATACTTATTTGTGCAAACATCATCTAAATCTTTCCCTGGGTTCTCCTTAGCAGATACCATAACTGAAGTGTTATGCCGTATGTTTACATATTCAGACGCATATGAGCAACAATTGTTTTTATCGTCTTGTGAAAATTCTTTCATCTTTTATGCTGCTCAGTTTTGGCTAGTGTTATCTGTTAAGAAGCATTCTTTTTTTTATGTGCAGGCATAAACGGAAGACAAAGATACAGAATGTCATGTCATGCATTGACTTAATTCTTTGCAAGACTTTGTGAAATATGGTTGAAGTATCTAGTTATTATGGTCAAATTAATAGATCTCAAGATTGGAAAGATATTGTGACTATTATAACAGATCAGTCATCACTAGACTAAACATTTCACGTTCATTCTGAACTATTGAAGTCATTATACAAAATTTCACCAAACTCGGACCATGAAGAACAAATGTGACTAAATTGCAAAACATCCTTGAAAATGATTATATTTTCATCCCAGTGAATTGTTGAAAGTGACAATTGTTGTGAGTTTGTCTTCATAAATCTAATTACCAGATACTGTTTTGACCAGGGATGCAGATTCAAAATTTTGCCAATCGGTCATTTCAACTTTGACCAAAAACGGGGAACCAGAAGTATTATTAATTCATGAATAAAATGATAAGAAATGCTTGTTGTTCCTTTATTTGAACAAAACTTTTGACTGTGTGCATTTTCCCCAGAAAAATGGTCATCCAGCATGGCAATGATCCTAGGCAAACACTTGATGTTACCACACCCCTGGCTTATTTCCCCCAGCCTAGACTAACTGTTTATCCCCCACCCCTCAGCTAATGAACTCAGAACTATCATCAAACCCTTTTTATGCCATTTGACCAAAGTACAATGTCTCTTACCCCAAATTCACCTGATCAAAGAATATTGCCCCCTGCCCAGCTACTTTATCTGTCTGTTGTCCCAAAAGCAAGCTTAAAATTTTGACCTTAATATGTCGTCCTCACCCCCTTTCCCTACCCCAACCCCAAAACCTTGTCCCCAGGGTGAGTGCTTATTCTCCCAGAACTAAGGGTCCCGGGAGATGCTGTTTCAAGTGGATCACTTGTATCTTGTTGCTTTTTATACCTTCTTTTACCTCTTATTTCCCCCAAACTTGTCTCGCCTTTCTCTGAGTCCACTTTTATCCTCCCTAAGGACCCCTACCTGAGAGAATTCTCAAGTTTGACCCCTGAGTTGCTGTTTCTCAATTGAGCTGCCCTTGTTCACCTTCTTTGAGGTCATTAAGGGTTGAAATAGGTACTTATAGCCTTTTGGGGCCTTGAAATTTATGTACTTATGTTAAGAGAATACCATGAAAAAAGATGATGTAACCTTTTTATATTAAAATACTTTTTTGGTTTTGTCACTACAAAATTAAGTTTAAAATTAATGTGGCAAGGTTCTGTTTTACTTCCTTTGTTTTTAATGATAACTACAATTTTATCATTATAATTTGATAATTTATCCTCAATGGCAGCTCTATTCACAGACTTGTAAAGAAAGATAGGAAAAATAATTTTTGGATGACAGAGAATATTGGCCCTCAGTATTGTTTGGAACTTGTCACAGAAAATTATAAAAATTAACAATTATAAATGAACAAATTTTAAAGATAATATCATGTCTTACTCCTGCTAAGTATTGTCTAGCAAACTTGGTCTCCCATGAAGCAAAGCACCATTCCATAAGCAAAGAGTAATGTAAAGGTACCTTTTCACTTGCCTCACACTGTGTCTTTAAGTACTACAGGATTAGTGCCTCATATAAACTAATCCCCTAAACATGTCTTACATGTTAACTTAATTTTCAGGAACTTTGAAGTACCGAATTCTGAAGTACCAACTTTCTCCATAGAAAGATCCTTGCATACCATTGCCTCATTGAAACAATTCCTTAAAATCTTTATATTATCAAAAAGCAAAAAGTTAATTGAATTGATATAATTCAATTCTCTAGGAGCAAACAAAATCACAATTCCGACTCCCATTCAATCCCTAATCCCAAAAATGTTCCCAAAACTCTTTACCATTTTCTCTGTAATTCCATGTTCTCTGCATATGGTATTCAGGCAGAGCGCTGGAAAATGTCATAAATTGCCTCACGCCTTACCAATTACTCTCTTCCTCCCGATGTTTCAATAGTAACAGGTTAATTACGCCTTTTGAAGTAAGTAGCATCACTGAATATTTCCCTGCCCCGGTTGATTCATAAACAGGCTTGCCAGTTAGGAAAGTGTTAAGAAAGTGGCTGATGAATTTACACAATATCCATGATTCTATTCATGAAACAGACTAAAGAATATTTCTATCACCAGATTAATTCATAGAGTATTTTCTTGTCAATATGACTCATTTTCGTTTTATACGAGAAGGGATGGTATCTCTCGTCTGAATTATTGCAAATACGTTAAGTGAGCAATTTTACTGCTTATATTTTTCTTGGAATGTATTGATCACATGCAAGTGGTATTAATGTTGGACATTTCCGTTTGAGCAATAACGATATTTGAATATTCATGGCAAATAAAAAATATTTCTTGCTATCATCGAATGCTTACAAATTGAGTCCATCCACTTTATTCATTACAACTCATTGAACATCAGACAAGTAGAAAATATTACAAAAATATGAATGCACTTCGTAATTTTGAAAGAAGATTTTGACCAAATGAATAGTTCTCTTTTATATTTGATAGAGACATTGAAATTAGGTTTGAAGATTTTAATTCAAATACTTTAAATGCTATCTTCATCAGACAATTTAAAAACAAAATCTGAACCATTAAAGATGGTACATTTCTAATTTAACAGCTAGGAAATCTTAACATTGAAATTTTCTTTGCAACCAAGTTGGATTTCAGCATTCAAGGGGTTAAGTAGTATTTTATGATAAACTAAGATGTTCAAGCAGTTGTAACGGAAAACTAATATCTTTCTCTCCTAAAATGAATATTATAAAACTGATAATAATAATAACAATCTGACACACCTCTTGTAATTCCTTGAGGTTATCTATGACTTGAGAGAAAATTATTTTGATGAATCTCATCAAGCAAAAAATATCATTTTTATGTTCCTTTAATTTAAAATTCATCAAACACTGCTGTTTAATGGCTGACTGCTCTACCCTACTCCTCATTATAACGCCTTCCTCGTTATACCACCAACAGCTGTCTATTGAGGGGAATGGGTTCATGTCTATCTATAAATGTAAGAGCCTTATGTCTTGGAAATTTCAAAATTAAGATTAATGTTTCAAATTAAATTTTGCTCATAAAAAAGATAAGGTGAGATGTTGATGATAAGCAATTCCAACTGAAACTGAAAAATGTTGAAAAAAGTTCAAGGATATATGGTATTTTTAATGATAGCTTGAATCTAAATTGGATTTAGTGTTAAAATTACATGTTAAACCAAATTACAAAGATGAAAACGCCTTTTAACCATAGAGATATTGTTAGATATCCAATTTTTTCCAAATTTGTGTCACAAAATAATGAATGATTTACAACAATTGTCAAATTATTGGCAAACTTTTGGCACACGGTTGAGAAGTTGGATGTGATTTGAGTTTGTAACCCTAGCTCAAATTATTAGAGACCTACAAATATATAAAGAAATTACAGTAATGCTTATTTAATTCCATTGTAGGTAAAACAAAACCAGAACTTTGACCCTGTTTAAGTTCCCTCCCTGTTGATAGACCAGTATATTGAGATGAACTGATTGCTGATGGTCAAGGAATGTGATGGTCATTTCTGTTGGTCAAGGCCTGACCACTGCCCACTTCTTCATGGACACTACAGCCACCCTCAGTCTAACATTGCCTTGCCCAAAATTTAGACTTGGAAAGCTTCAAATCTGTATCTTCTTTTATGTTTTGATATATTTAGGCTTTACTTTCATATGGCTTCAGTCAATCTAGACTTGTTGAATTAGGACCTTAACCCTAAAATAGTCTGTCTAACAGCCCCTGAAACAAAATATCTTTGAAAGAACCACACAAGTCTATATTATTGTAGCAAGTTTCAGGACAGCTTCAGCAGGCTCATTTCAATTTTAATAGTAGAAAGCTGCCTTTAATATGTATTTTAATTTCAGAGACGGAAATTTAGTCTACCCTAAAAAGTTCACAAAGCAACCCAATCAGCCATTGTGTATGAGCAAAGGTAACCTGCCCACTGCTGCAGTCACTGGTCAAGGGCTGACCAGAGGTCGACCTTTTCTGTTGCACTGTGCAACACATGCACTGGTCATCATTGGCTGGTGGAATGTGGAACAGGTGCTCTGGGGGATGTAGAGAAGGTAGATGGAGGGGGGCTGTAACCGGGTTGTGTTTTTGGTCAGTGTTTTTTTTATGTTAAACGGCAAACATAACAATTTGAATCAGAGTTCTTCTCAAAACAATTAGGTAAGTGAAAGGGTAAAGTCTTGAGCTCCTGTTATTTATCTGATTATTTTTTTGTAATATTTCAATGTTTAAAAAGAAAAAGATCAGCGTTGCATTGTTAGGCCCTGACGGATGACAGAATTTGATTGTAGTACCTATACTTTCAAGGTTAAGCAAGGGTATCATCTTGGGTTGTGACAGAGTTTTGTTCTCTAAGTCTTTAGTTTCTATTATTATTTGAAAAATGATATTTAAAATTGATAATTAACGATATATAAATTTCATTTTGATTAGCAAGGTCACTTTGACCCCAACATCTAAGATTAGACAAAAGATCCAGATTCACAAGTTTCATTTCAAATGTTTTAGAGTACTGGTAGAAAAAATCGAACATGACCTACAACCCCAAAATAGTGAATGCATGTGTGTAAAAATCTAAAATTTACTAAAACCTTGGATTGAATAAGACATCTTTTTCACCAAAACTAAAAATATCTCACATTATTAATGTTTTATTCAACACACAAAGTGCTAATCTTATAAAGCCCCCCTCAAGTACATTTCCTATTTACAATGTAATAACTGCCTCGGCAGGTTGGGATTTGAGTTCTGAAATCCATATCTCAAAAACGAGATTAATTCCCTTTTGGAAAAAGTTTGATGGATTGAAAAGGGAGACATAAGCGATTAAGATGTGTAAGAAGCACTCTTAAGTGACTGTTACACCCTTGCTTTGAATCAGAATATTTACGTCAAACTTTTTTTCTTTCAGCTTCATTTTACATAATTCTCTCATTTTTCAAAAAATTCAGCTGACAAAGTTAGTTTGCAAATAGACTAATTGATGTTTCATGAATGCAGATTTTTCCCATCACAAATTTCAAAACTGAGGGATAATCTCTATGGGCTCATATTTACACAAAATAAATGGAAATTATTGAATTCTTTGTGTAACTTTATGCATTTTGTTTCCCTTGACAATAGTTTAAAACAGGTTCATTGTAAAATACTGCACAGTTTAAAATTCAGTTGCTCAACATACGTAATAACACATGGAGCTAATAATTTTCCAAAAGACTTAACATGTATAAAGCTGGTCTTTACAGATAAATAAAAGTTATTTGACATCACAGAACTTTAAAAATTTTTTTTACAAAAGTAAATTACATTTATATTCTTTTATCTCTGCAAAAAAGCATCTTTGGAGGCTTTTATGAACACATGCAAAGAAAAGTATAAACTAAAAATATTCATATCTTTTTTTTTTAAATCTTAAATTTTATCATTTCAAATAATGTTGGAATAGGTTAAAAAATAAACACTTAAGTTACAAGTAAATGGCAAGAATTTACTTGTCTATAAGGCTGCTTTAAATCGTCACAAATGCTACAATAAAATGTAACTTCATAATTAAATCTTGCAAAAGAGTTTGGTAATGATAACATTTATAACCATTTTATCTAGGTTGGAGCAACCCTTGAAATATTTAGGAGAAACCTAAAAGCTTCTTGTATTAAGTATAGACTAATCACGTCTACCATTTATTTTTAAAAATGGTAACGGGTTGATATTCCTAAAATATATTCTTATTTAGTATAACATAATATTTATTAGATAAAAAGCTAAGAATTCAACATTCATATTTATAATTCAAAAATATTTCACAAAACTTTCTTTTACAGATCCCAAAGGTTAATGTTTAAAATATTCTTATTGAGAAATATAAGCTAAAAAAACAGCAACAGTATCTCTTTTTTAAAAATTACGATTATACTATTTCTGACCAGATCCCCCAAGTCGAATGTAAAAATGTCAAGAACTATTTTACATCCCTTTGCTTTGAGCAACTTGCATGCTGATAAGAATTTTACTTACGGGCTATCACAAAGCGAAAATAACCCAGTTTGCAACTTTCACATGATAAAATATAAAACTTACGGAACTTGAGAACGCTATTGAACAGGTGTACAAGTCGGATTTGAATGTTTTCGGAAATTAGATCTGAGAAATGGAGGAACTTGGCCTACCAAACGAGATAAGTTTAAATAAACTAGACCTTCAAAACTTACAGGTAGTGAATCTTTGATTTTGTTTGGTTTTACTGTTTTTTTGCAGCACAGGTGTGTTTCATCTAAGTAAAGAAAATCATTGTGTATTTCTTCAACTGAAAGAAAATTGCAATTCATTTGAAAGATATGAAATAAATAGACTTTGTTCATATGATATTCATAACTGGCATCATTATTGTTAAATTCAAAATTTTTGGATTAAATAAATAACTATGAATATAAAAAGTATTCATAAATTTTGTTTTTTCAATGGATAAGATCTTTACAAAAGAAATAAATAATATTTGTTTAAGTAAGGTTATTTGTGTAAAATAAAGTAGATATAATCAAATAACATTCATTTTAGACCATTTAGATATCTCAAATAACAAAGCAAGTCTTCTCAAGGACACAAGGGGAGATCACTCTCATTTCCATAGAGAACTGAAGTAGTCTGACACATGACATAGATATGTACTATTTATTTACATACGTCCATTAACATGTGTTTACCTATATTATATTCAATCCAGAGATAAGGGGTTTGGTTACAGGTATTTGCTAAAGCTAGCGAAACTACAATCACAACAATCGGAGTCGTATGACTTTGTCACGGTTGAGAAGAACTGAAATGGGTTGATCTTATAGGCATGTCTATTTTTCATGGGTCATTAATTAAGAGAGCATGGTTGATCTACCATACTTCCTTATTCATTATAAAACAATTTTGTAATGTGGGGTCAAGAAACCTTGAACTTTTATATCACATATCTATATTCTGCCTAAAAACATTTTGGTCCATCATTAAATTGAGCATTGAACAAAATACCAACTCAAAAAGGTAATTTATCATTAACTGTTTTGAAAGCTCTGTGAAAACACTGAACACACATCAATAATCAAGATCTGCAAAAGTCTTTCCAAATGGATTTGAATTAGACTTATATGACACTATCAAACAAAACACAAAAGGTAACTTTAGGTAAATGAACATGTGATTTTGTGTAAATCAAATTAAAAGTTCAGGTTTAAAGGGGCAGTAGCACGTTTTTTGATAATTTAATATTTCAAAATTTTCACTGATAATTGTAAGTTAATGCTAAATGTATTATTTTGACAGTGTCGAAAAACCTCATTACACAAGCCAATAATCCATAGTCAGAGGACAAAGTATGAAGATTCACATAAAATCCATTGGCGGCCATTTTGTTTGAACACCTTTCATTCATTTTTTGTAAGAAAAAGTAATTGCATGGCTAAACTTTACGTTATATATTTGAATTATTACTGCTCCATTTAGTTTAAATACATTGTCTTTCAATTGGAACCATTAATTACATTTTCCTGACATCACCTTATATTCCCCCTAAAACCATGCTACTGCCCTTTAATAGGTAACTTATGGAAAATCAAAAGATAACTTCAGGTAAATTATCAAGTAACTGTAGGTAAATCAAAATGTAGCGGTTGGTGTATGTGTAACTCGTTTATATGAAAAGTTTAGTTCATGTGAATGAAAAGGTAACTCTATCTCTGTTAGAAGAACATGTAACTTCATGTGAATAAAAGGAAAATTTAGTTTAATTAAAAAGTAACTTCAAGCAACATCATTGTTGTCAATCAACAGGTAACTTCAGCTTAATCAATAAGTGACTTCATGGAAATTAACAAGGTAACTGCAGGTTAAACATTACTTCAGGTTACTTCAGGTGACTCAGTGGTAACTTCAGGTAAAACAACAGGTAACTTCAGTTAAAACAACAGTTACCATCAGATAAAATAATCAGGTTACTAAAGGTAAAAGGTAAATCAACAGGTAACATCAGATAAATAACAGGTAACTTCAGATAAATAACAGGTAACTTCAGATTAATCAACAGGTAACTTCAGGTAAATGATAGATCGACAGGTAACTTCAGGTAAATCAACAAGTAACTCAACAGTTAACTTCAGGTAAATCAACAGTTAACTCAACAGGTAACTTCAGGTAAATCAACAGTTAACTCAACAGGTAACTTCAGGTAAATCAACAGTTAACTCAACAGGTAACTTCAGGTAAATCAACAGTTAACTCAACAGGTAACTTCAGGTAAATCAACAGTTAAGTCAACAGGTAACTTCAGGTAAGTCAACAGTTAACTCAACAGGTAACTTCAGGTAACTGTAAACAGGAACCTCCAGAGGCTCCCTGGTTATCAAAGGTACGCACAGCAGGTTCCCTCAGGTAAACTAACGATCACTCAGTCTCAGGTAGCCAATGCTTCACACCTGTTGGAACTCTTACCTGGCAAAACAATCAACTGATAACATCCATCCAACTCTAACACCATTCTGATACATCAGAAATTCCTATACTTTTCCAAGTTGCCAATATACTCCAGTTTGCATGCATAGCAGACAACCCTTAACTCATATTCCTTCCTTTTTCTATATATTTCAACTAATATATTTCATATATTTAGAAAATAATATAATATCTTAGATCATTGGATATTCAAATAAAAACATATCATGTGAAGATGCATTTCAGCTATCACTATTTCAATAATGAAATTAGTCTTACATTCAGACTGTAGTTAATATTATATTGACCTAACAAAACCTCTATAAAAGCAAGTCTAGATCTGCCGTGAATCTGAAATTTCCAATTCTCCGAGGCTCCTTTCTTATATTTGTTTTTGAGAATTATTATTTTTCAGAGACTGAATATACAAATGTAAGTCTATAATGAAATGGGAAATGGGAAATGCTTCAATGAAGCTTTAGAAGGACTTCAGTGATCACACTTTCAATTCAAACTCAATCTCTCTATCTCAATCACTCAATCTAGATATATCCACAAAGCCAATTAAGAATCCTACAGAATTAAACAAAAAATTCTAAGAATACATATTAACCTTGGGCGGTACTCAATATTTCATCATTCAATCTACCTAAGAACTAAAGTAATAAGATCCAAAAATAAGCCCACTCAGCTAAGCCAGATGTAAATAGAGGCGTCCTCTTATAGAAGCTACATGCGCTGATTGCAGATAGATAGGGCTCACCTTTAAGACAAGAGTCGTTGATTTCATCGCCAATTTCATCACAGTGTCAATATCTTGCTCTAATTGACACATACATCAAACATTGACAGGTTTGACAAGGCAAACGAGCAATGAAATAAAAGCATTGCTAGCTTCTAATGTTGTTCGGTACAAGTCGGGAATGTAAGGGGCTCAATAAATGATTGATGGGCGTCGCAGAATTCAAATGAATAACGAGAATATTACAAGGTTTTCCATTGTAATTGACATGACATGGACAACCAGACAGGAAATGATAGATGTAGCGATGCTTATATTTAGAAAGACCAGTTCCAGGGAATGATCACTTTGGTTTTTGTGAGGGTTTCAGATTCGCAAGCTCAGCGATTTAAATGAATTTGTTTTTGTTGTGTTAGAGAAATATCAGATTAATGGTTCCGCATGTCAAATTACATTGCAGTAATCCATCAATTTGGAATATTCACTGAATTGTACAGGATTTAAATGATAGCATGTGAACGTTCTTGTTTTACAAATATCAGGGTAAAAAGTTATAAATACAGCTGCAGAGGCATTGATAATGGAATTTTTTGTTTTAAAACCTTATTTTTTTTCATTGAGATAAATTTCGCCAAGCAAAAAAAATTTAATCAATATCATCTGTTTTCAAAGAGGTTTAAATCTTGTTGTAACCTTTAAGGGGTTAAATAGCACAGTGGTTAGTGCATTCTGCTTTGAACAAAGAAAATTGAGTTTGAATCCATATAATTCCTTCACAATAACAATTAATATTCTAAATGTGAAACATTATTTTTCAGAATGTGGATGCATTATAATTACTGTATGTGGATATATCATAATCTGTTTAATGTGCATGTACTTTAATTTTCTGAATGTGGATGCACTCTTATTTTCCAAAAGTGGATGCAATATAATTTTCTGACTGTGGATACAATATTATTCTTTGAATATGGATGCACTATAATTTTTTTAATGTGGATGTTCTATAATTCTTTGACTATGGATGAACTATAATTTTCCAAATGTGGATGCTCAATAATTCGTTGAATATGGATGCACTATAATTCTCCAAATGTGGATGCTCAATAATTCGTTGAATATGGATGCACTATAATTCTCCAAATGTGGATGCTCAATAATTCGTTGAATATGGATGCACTATAATTTTCCAAATGTGGATGCTCTATAATTGTTGGAATATGGATGCACTATAATTTTGCAAATGTGGATGCACTGTAATTTTCAAACCTACGATAATTCTTCTCAAAGCATACACTTGAGTGAGGTAGGTAACATCATGTAAAGTAACACACTTACACTATGCATATGCTAAGACGATGTCAACTTGTAGGTAACAACAAGGTATGTGACAGAGATACATCACCTAAAGTAAACACATGGCATCACTTGTCGGCATCGCAGCACTGGAAACTATTGTTGCAATGTCACCTAAGATACTTTTTCAAGTAAACATTGTTACCATTGCAGAATGGAACAGAGCATGGTGCTTATTTCATTTATTATATGATTGGCGGTGAAATACCGAGATCTATCAATGAAAATAAACCGTGTTATCAGTCACTAGTGACAATAACAATGGAACGTGTTATCAGTCACTAGTGACTGATAACAACAATGACCTGACGTCATCGAACAATGCTCTGACGCAATGACACGCTCATGACGTCATGTTGTCGCTTAGGCAACGAGCTCTCATCGGAGCCGACTCAACGTAGATGCGCTTGAATTTCGACAGAAAAACAACGATTTAATCATAAAATAAATAGAAAATTTGTCTTTTCTTGACAAATACCATGTTTATCTCATCTCGTGAGGCAGAAAAGTTGTATATTATCACTCGTGGCTGCGCCACTCGTGAAAATATTAACTTTCTTCCTCACTCGATGAGATAAACATGGTATTTGTCAAGAAAAGACAAATATCCTATAAATAATTGATGATTGAATTGTTTATATAAGATTTTGTAATTTCATGTTGTGATAATGGTTATTTCCATAAATTTGTTTTTATCATATTTTTAGAAATATTAGTTATTAACTTGCATGTTTGTTCGATTTTCTTGCAAAAAAAGCATTTTCCTGATTTATGTGTTTGTTCTTTTAGGAACTATATTTCCCGAATTCTTCACCTTTGTCAAAACCAGAAATAACTAGATTAGCGTTTGCGGGATACCGCAAAAGCAGAGCAGCCCCTGAACATGGGGTTTCGCCTTACCCTGTTCCCCCTTTTACAGGCCTCACCAAATTGGGAATTTTCTCGTGACCTTGACCGTTGACACTCAAGGTCACACAATCAATGAACACATTTCATTGAGTATAACATTATTGTAATGAAATAAAGTGTTAAAAATTAAATTAATCCATTTTCTCCATATATGTTGACCTTGCTGTGACCTTGACCTTCGACAGTTCGTACCCAAAACTTTTTGAAAATGTTGTACTTCTCAAGTTATTGTGTTTACAAGGTATTGCAATAACTCATATCTCATGACCTTGACCTTTGACCTTCAAGGTCACACAATAATTGAACACTTTTTATTGAGTATAGCAATCATGTATTGATTAAAGATGCTGTATCATACTTGCAAGCAGTTCAGGATGAAACTTAGCTATTGAGAAATGAAATACATCACTTTGTAGAACAATCTTTCGTCGAAATTTTGATATCATATTTAGATTGTTTAATCAACAATAACATACTTATTTCGACGCTTCAAGCACAGTACCCCTCTTAGAAAGGGCATGTCATTTTGTGAACCCGCTTTCGGTGACGTAATCATTATGCTTGTAGGATTAACACCGTGTCTCAACTACCGTAATTGCGTTTGATAGGTATCAACTTTGACAGCAACGAATACCTAATTCGGAGAAAAAGAATATAAAATCTAGTTGAGCCCGACAAAGACGGTTTCAAGCGTACATTTAGAAACCGGAAGTTGTGAAATGGCCACACTTGATTCGCCCTTATGTCGACTGCCGTTTCGGTATTATTTGATAAATTATCTCCTATTTGATGAATTTTGGTCCGATTTTCTCAAGAGTGGTCTCTAAATTTTTCTAAAAATACAACGTATACATTAAAAATACTTTAAAAATTATTGCACTATGATATAGCATCTTTAAAAGTGATCATAGTTAAAATTAAGCATTTTCGCTAAACCATGCTTAAGTCATGACCTTGCTGTGACCTTGACCTTTGACGGATTGAAGCCGAAAAATTTTCAAAATTTTTTACTTTTCCAAGGATGATTTATACCAAGTTAGAGCTTCATAGCACAAAAACTTTTCAAGTTATCGCGTTTACAAGGAATTTTGCGGTGATTTTATAACTCGTGACCTTGACCTTTGAACTTGAAAGTGAACATGTCATAATGATTCCCTGGAAGTATTAACATTTAGACATGTTCATGAGTTCTGAAAAGCTAAATGGGATAAAGTTATACCCAAATTTAGTGCATTTTGTAATAACTCATATCTCATGACTTTGACCTTTGACCTTCAAGGTCAAACAATCATTGAACACTTTTTATTGAGTATAACAATCATGTATTGATTAAAAGTGTTCATAGTTAAAATTAAGCATTTTCGCTAAAACATGCTTACGTCATGACCTTGCTGTGACCTTGACCTTTGACGGATTGTAGCCAAAACCTTTTCAAAATGTTTTACTTTTCCAAGGATGATATATACCAAGTTAGAGCTTCATAGCACAAAAACTTTTCAAGTTATCGCGTTTACAAGGAATTCTTAGAGTGAATACATATCTCGTGACCTTGACCTTTGACCTTGAAAGTGAACGTGTCAAAATCGTTCCCCCGAGGTATGAGTAATAAGGTATGAATAAGAGTTCTGGAAAGCTTAGTGGAAAAAAGTTATAGCTAGTAGTACGAGTGCGGCGGCGGCGGCGGCGGCGGCGGCGGCGATGGAAACTTCACAAAAACTGATAGCAGCCCCGTCCTTAGACGGGGCTGCTAATGATTTGAGACACATTCTAGTTACGTCATAGCTGTTTACCAAACTCTGTGGGAGAGGGTGCCAATAATGTAATGGACTTGACATTAAAAATGTACAATAATCATACTTTTGTAAAGAATGTGGACCCAAATATAGAAAGTTACAGAAATGATAAAACATAGAAGATGAAAATTTAAGAACCACACCAATGTTCAATTTCAAAGCGTTTGTTTCATTAGATATACTTAAGAAAACCTCAATTTATAAAATAGGGTCTTAAATTTTTATAATGACACACCGTTATCATGGAAATAATCTTTTGTTTATCACATGCTTTCTTTATGTTTTTTAACATAAATGTTAGAAGTTCTATTCTTTGCACTTTGCCTATTAACGTGTTTGTACAATACAAGAATCTTCATTCTTATACATATATACAAAAGAAATGACCCACTCTCTACCACCCTCCCAATCCAAACTCCTGCCCCCTTCCTGACTCTCCCCCCCCCCCCTCTTTCCCCCCTCCTTGGACCCCCCCCCCCCCCCCCCCCCCCCAACCTGGAGATAGAGCATGAGGATGAGCTGCTACATTCAGAAGATTCCAGAGTTTCTCTCCAGCTGGTGTAGCATGTACACTGGCTTCTCTGTATCCACTCTCTGGCTTCTTGTCTACACAGCACAGCAGAAGCCGGGAAGTGAGTCAATGGGCGAATTTTAAAAAACTTTTTTTCTTAAAATGAACTTCATTGCTTCAGTGCAAAGTTATTAGAGTGTTTTTTAAGCTTAACAGCATCGTAATTATTTCATAATTCTTTTGCAGAACTATTTCATAATGATTCCAAAAAGGTCATTTTTAATGCAAATATTGAAAAGCATTCTAAACTGAAGGTTTGGTTGGCAAATAATGAGAAACTTACAAAATAATTTTTAACTAATTTTTTTGAAAAATTTGATTAAAAATGTTTATAAGCTCTTTTAAAAAATATCCTGGTTTTAAAATCATATATTATTATACATTTTCATAACAACATAATAAAATTTTCAAAATGTCTTTGGTGTACTATTTTGAATCTATGACAAATTATCCAATTATAGGAACGACAGGTGAATACATTGTGTAACACTATTTGTAACCAATAGCCTCACCAACAAATATATCTGGAACTTAAAAGTGCCAAACTCTGAAGGTTTCTGACTGGTGCATTACATCATGTCAGAAAGAGTAACAAACTTATCATAGATGATTAACATAAACTCTTCTCTCTTTATTCATTGCTGTCTACTTGAATTTATGAGAGGAGGTACACTGTAACAGTTAAATAAGTCTTTAAACCAAAGACGTGTTATGAAACTACATATTTTTGAAAGAAGGAGTACTTACACATAACTAATAAAGAATATTTCCCCTACTAAAATGTATTTTAATTATAAGAATTGTTTAAAACAAGATTGCAATTATCAAATCTAAGGACCACAAACCACGAGGGAGGTCCAAACTAAAAGAAACTTAAAGCCCATGTTTTGACTTTCAGAATTAAAACAAAATTAAACACTTTCAATTTCAAATGTTAATATTTTCTTGTCAAATCTTAATGGAAAACCTTATCAGTTAATCTCCTGTAATGTGTATCTGTTTTCACCTAAAAGCTGAGTTCCAAACAAGGGATTATGCAGGGCTGACGTCTACCTCCATAGATATTTATTTGACGAACGTAAAAGCCTGTCTCGCTTGGGAGAATACTCAAAACCATGACAACTCCTCCACAAAAATCCTCACTAGCATTACTAAAAAGGTGAAAAAATAACAGAATGCATTGGGAGGGTCGGCAGATCCCCCTTGAGTCCCCCCCCCCCCCTTCGAATGAACCCCTCCCACTGAGATATCTCTGGTCTTCACAGGCTCGATCTTCCACTTCCGTAAATAAATGTCTTCCTGCGTTACTGAGCTGGTCGAAATTCTTCTAAGGGGATCCATAGTTTCCTAAAAGTTCCAATCTGTTCTGGTTTATTCTTGGACCTGTCAAAACCAATCTCAGTCCGTTTCAGGTACGAAACAGAAACGTTTTGTCAGTATAAGATCAAAATAGTGAATGTACAACCAAGGATTTTATCGAATTCTAAAGTCTTCAAAGAAAGTTCATAACTACTAAAGTTACTCACGGCGTTGAAATTCCATCGTGCTATCATGCAATAATACGATCGTCGAAAGTAAAATCATTTTCCTTCACAGGACTTCTAAAGGGTCACTTATATCAATTAGGATTCATTGTTAGTCAACAAGCAAAAATGCCACTAGGAAGTGAAAATTCAAAATCCTTCAGAGGCGACACATTGGTCTCGATCTGTGACGACCAGTCTGTCATTGATTTAAAAGAACATTCTTCAGAGGAGTTCCTGAATTCAAAAGTTTTCGACCTTTGTACTAGTAATTCATTGCATTAGAAGGTGAAATTCGAAATTCATCACATGCGATCCATAGCTGCTCAAGTTCCCCGATCTGTTTTAGGTTCATTCTACAAGCAGTAATTCAATGTCCATGTAAGTGTAGGTCTAGACGTCTTACCCAATCTAGTTACCCCAGGACTATTTAATTATACACGTGTGCTCAAGCTATTCCATTTAGTTTCGCTTGTAGAATTTAAAGGATTGTTCTTCGATATAACGTAAATTTCAGGAGAAAACAATTGCCCTACTGCCAAAGAATGTGCCGTGCCATTCCATCATCTGCCCCTCCATGGTCTTAGAATTACCATTATCAATTACTGGCCATTGTGGGAGCAAGATATAATTTGTGAACATTAGATGTACGTCTTCGGTTCCCATAACGCAAAGTGGGCTATTCGGGACATAATAGGATATAGGCCTTGTGAAACACGATCACAATCATTAACAAATTTGATCATATTTATTTGATCGAATCAGAGACAAATGTTAGTTCCAATTCCCTATAGATTCTCACAGAGCCTTTTTGATATGCCGGGAACTCGGTCTATGAAATCCACTAGGGTTAAATTTCTCCCATGGGTAAAAGACAGAAATGTCATGCAAGTGAAACTATGTGATGTACAGGGATGACTGTGATATTCAACAGTTTGGATATTTCGTTAGTTCTGCATCATTACCGAGTAGGCTGCAAATACGAGAAAATAATTCAGTTTTTGTCGTCATTTTACAAGTTAAGCCTGTACAAATATGCAATTTAAAACGATAAAACTGCAAGTCCAAGAATTTACATAAGAAAAGTGTTGCATTATTTTAAACAAAATATTCGGAGATTGTATCTAAATGGTTGTTCAGTTGGCACGACGCTGAAATAAAAAGAATCCAAAAGCACGAACTTAAAGAATATAGGAAGATTTCGCTGGGCTTCATATGAGGTTCCTTTCCTCCCTTCTAAGAACATACTAAGTTTATCAAGGTTAAAGAAGTTATTTCATTGCGATGCTGGCGTTACCCAAGAAATGACGTGAAACACTCACAAACCAAGGCGAGAATGCAGGTAGAACATTCGGTTGTTGTGTAAATATATAATTGCCGAAATGATCATATATACTAAATCCTAAACAAAATCTACCTGTTCAAAGATTGGCAGCTCCATACCCGTACATGAAAATGAATGAGCCCATTTTCCTATGATTTTCTATAAGCATCAGCAAAACAAACTTTGACACAAACTTTGACAGTGTTGAAACTTCATAGTCAATTCACAGCATGAATTGTTGAACATTAGTACATCAAATTTAAGATCATTTTATAATATGGTAGGGTCTTAAATAAAATTGCATATTTGGGAGCTAATATGCTTGTGTTCAATGTCGTTATGTCATATCAAATTCGCTAACCTAAAGTATTATGCAGTCATAGGGCATATTGAATCTGGCTCTAATAAATGCAACAAAAAGACAATTGATTTGCAAATAATTGTATTGTCGGGCAACATTGTGGTGCTATGATGTTAATTTTGACAACCAAATCATCTCATTGTTTCAAAATCACAAATCATAAAATCTACGAGCCAGACATTGAGAGACGTATGCTGTAATGAGGAAATAAATTACGAGCCTCAAATACAGCGTTTAGGGTCATTTATATTATGATGGCCATCCCTTGACCAATTAACCACACCATAAACCCTCTGATTTAAGCCACACCCTGTGACGTTAGGCAACCATCATTCAAATTTACACACAATTCAGAAACCGATGACCTAATGAAAATCAAAGGTAAAATACGATCTCTTCCGAATGTAGTCCGGGTCACGTGACAGAAATTGAAAGTAGAGCATTTGAGATGACCCCCGATTCACCTGCCATATCGGCACGCTAGAAAGCATGTTTTACCCATCAGTGCCATGAGACAGGATAACAAGACCTGTAGGGGCAAAATAACGCTTAGAACTTCAAGAAAAGCTGCGAACAATCGCAATGGAACAAAAAAGGCGTCGCCATGGAAACTGAAGAAGTTTTGAGTCGTATTACATAGTGATGAATATAAACATATTGTCATGCATGTGGAAGTTGAAAATAATAATTTTTTGATTGAGAAAATAAAGAGGTGAAAAGTTAATTAGCAAGCACCCTTACCTCCAATAATGAAGCGCAAATCCTGGGCATCTGTCCTTACAATTAGAGCACTGACGGCCGGGTTCTACACCGCTGATTCCAAGTCGCGGTTTCTGCAATAAACAAACAATTTCCCATATCAGAAACAAACAATAAACTTTTGTTCCGCTTTGTATAGCTAGTCCAAATCTCCTAGCGTCACGCAACACGCGATGTAAGTATGAACAAATGTTTTGTATACTAGCGTTTGAAATCTGAAAGGCAAACTGGGTAAATAGGCATTTGGCGTTTGTTCCTACAGGCGATTTTGGTAACGATTTTGCCATTAAATTTGACAAAAATGCCCAGGTCATTTCAAAGCTTATTCGATTCTTATACGTTCTTGTATACATGATATATACATGCCAGTGTATATACGTATATCCATATGACTAAAACTTACCATAGAGGGTGAAGCCTCCTCCCCTCCCACAGCCCCACCCAGAGGACTGGAGGGCTGGGGGGTGGGTCCCGGGGGGCTAGGGGTCTGGGTGTCGGCCCCACAGGTAGCCATCGTAAGCTTCACAGGTAATCTTTACTTATCCACAGGGGGTGGGGTATTTTACTATACAAGCACAGTGCATTTTACATATCCATGAATGGGACCTGTGCACGAACTTGTCAAACTTTTCATAAACGTATCCACGTGGAGTTGTGTATGCTATCCGTACAAAGGAGAATTCAAACACAAGTTTAGGTCAATGTTGATGAATATAATCCAAGATCATGCACCAAAACTCTTGAAGAAGTTCGTATCCCCTCTTCCTTCTTAGTTCCAGGTGTAGACTGTACTTTGTCGGTACGAAATCAAACTAAAAGCCACGCCCCCTCGACCAGACGCCAGTGACGTCACGAGATTGACAGCCCGATCGATGGTGAATGAAATGTGCACCGTGAAAGGGCCCGCTAGGCGAGAGAAGGGAGCGGAAATTGAGAGGGATATCATCGGTCTCAACGTCCATTATGCAACTCAATAACGATCTGATTTCTTGGATGAGCCCCAGACATCAGACGCCAGTCTTAGAATGGCCAGTTGCGCTTGCATTCATGCATCAATTCCTTGTTTCGCCCGGCCAGTGAATTGGAGCATTTGCTGTGTGAATGATAGGCAGTTGAAATATACACAGGATCTCGGGACGCTGAAATGTACATACGTTCCCGTGCAACTCGCGAACCACGCGTTTGTCATTCAGCCCAGAGTGTGCCGTTTGACATATCTCTCACGCCAGTTGAGTCTTATAGGTCGGATAAAGATATTATCGTTTGTCTACATTCCCAGAATTTTCCCATTTTTTAAAAACAATTTGTCTCAAAGATTTAAAAGTTGTTCATTAACGATCATTTCTAAATAGTTTTGAAAGGCTTATTCACCCAGTTTTCAAAGATGTTAAATGTGCTTTTAGGGCTTATATTTTAACACCAAATGCAACCAATTGTATTAGATGAATATCACGAGATGTTATTTTAAAGTTCATGACTAGCTGAATATTTTACGACTTACTTAATAATTTTCAGATAACGGGATTGCAAGATGTTTAGCCTACAGAAACAATGTCACTATCGGCCAGAATATCTAAAATGAGAGCAGCTAAACATTCGTCATTTACTTCTAAACGTCTTGTTATGTCATGCGATGAAGTCAGAACTTCCTTTTTTACAATTCAATACAAACGTCAAAATTCTCAAAAATCATTTCTAAAATGAGACAATGCCAATATCTGCGAAATTCGAAATTGCTTAAACCGAAATAAGGTTGACAAATAATTTCACTTACCATCATATATTAAGCATACTTTTAAGCCATTTCTTATATGTAGACGTTTTTTCTTAGTAATGTAAACCTTCCCCTGTGGGCAAATTCTATTTATTAATGACACCCTAATGGCTACTTAAATGCTCATTAATTACTAAGCGCCTATCAACCAGTAACCACCCCGTTTAATCATTTCAGAAAGCACTCACCGCTTTAGTTAATTATAACAATTACGACTACCGTAACTTGTTGCACGAACGTGAACAAGCGGCATGCGGTACTTGTACGGGCGCTTCAGTGCAAATACGAGATAACAGTAGTTCCCTGTAAGAGATAATAATAACTTTATTGTACTACATTATTTTTTGCTTAAATTTTCAATCATGATATTGAGGTTTCATTCAAGGCTTTTGACGAGTGATTTACTATAATACAATAATGTGTATTTCCAAACTATTTCAACAACATTTGTTGGTTGCTTTGTTAATTCTCTTGAATTTAAGTTTTGTTTATAGGTAACAATCACAATTTTAAAAAAAACTTTATTGTTAACAATGGACGAACATTTATTGATTTTAATTTAATGATTTTAGAAATACAAGCAATTGCTAAAACGAAATAAAAAATACTTTGAAACATTTTTCTTCATCCGATAGTCTTTTGATACATAAATATGATTCTTTAATCTAAAGTTCAAACAATGTATGGAAATATACCTATACGTCTCGATTTTGATAGAGTTTATCTGTTAAAGTCCCTTTTTAGAAAACGAAACGTTTTTTAAACAATGATTGCAAATGTTTACTGTTGTTTACATTTCCATGTAGGCTAATTAAATAAACGCACCGTTCATTAACTATGTCCAAACGCAACAGGCTTCCCAAATATCGAACACCTACTTATAAACTTTAATAAGCCTCAAAGCACAACACGTGTTGGACGTCGATAGCGATTGTGAATACGCGACTCTTAAGTGTTCAATGGATTTTTCGCAACGATATGTGAGCGTCGCCAGATTTCGTCCAGGTAAAATTACAAGTCACGCTTTCTCGATTAATGAGCGGATCTCCTTCAAATCCGACCCGATGAGACACTGTCGTTTAAAAAGATCCTTCATTTGAGGCCCGCGGTTTGCTTCGTCTCACGGAAATCCCCAAAGGCCGGGAAATTCGTGAAATTGGATTTATTTCAATCCCAAACCGCAAGCAACGTAGCTTTTGTTTGTTAAGCAAACATTTGAAATCATGCGACGTTTAGTCAGTGGATTTAGTTTTTAATCGTGTGAATTAATTCTGCCCTGTAATCAAAATCAAGGTAATAGCATTACGCATGTTTGGACAACTTAAAAAGTGTCAAATATCACCATCCAGAGTAAATGCTAGTCACTTTATAAGCAAATATAGCAAGGTTTGTGTCAATTAGATAAAATGTCACCTAGACTCTCTCCCAGTCTACTGATCATTATTTGCACTATTTCACCTACTATACACCCCGCCAAAGAATAAATCAAGCCAGTTTTCATCACAAGCTTATATAAAACTTGCTGCTAAGCATGAACATTTGTGGTTAGAATGCAGCGCCCTTATTGTCAACCCTAATAAGATTTCTCATTGAACTGTATCAAGCTCAGTTGCAGTAGCCTAGAAAGCGAACACTGCAAAATGCGAAACAAAGGTAGCAAGGTTTAGATAAGCTTGTCTATTAGTCTGGCAAAATTTTAACCTTGTGGAGGCAGCTGCCTACTACTAAGATCCGGGTTGAAATACTATATAACTATAAAATGCAATCAAACTTCACGTTTTAAAGGGGCAGTAGCACGTTTTAGGGGGAATAGTGATGTCAGGAAAATGAAAATTAATGGTTCCAAGACAATGTATTTAAAGGGGCAGTAGCACGTTTTTTGAGAATTTTATATTTAAAAATGTTCACTGATAATTGTATGTTAACGCTAAATGTATTACTTTGATAGTGTCAAAAATCTCATTACACAAGCCAATAATTCATAGTCAGAGAACAAAGTATGAAGATTTACCTGACTATGCATGGATGCTAGTGTAATGATATTTTTGACACTGTCAAAATGATACATTTAGCACTAACTTACAATTATCAGTGAAAATTTTAAATTATAAAATCATCCAAAAACGTGCTACTGCCCCTTTAAAGACACAAGTTTGCAGGTTTTTCATACCACTTTTTCCGTATTTTGTTCGTAAAAGATAGGACTAAGAAGTCACCCTTGCCACACCCCTAGGCCAGGAGCGTCAGAGAGATGTAGATCAATCTAAATCTAGATTTACTTTGCAAAGAGGATATGTTTCGGGCAAAAATTTAAGGTAAAATTTTATGAACTCATTATAAACTATTTAAGACCAAGGACTGAACGCGTCACAGGTAAAGCTGTAAAGATATTCGCCGGGATAAACTCGGAAGTGTTAGTACATTTATTAATTTACATAAACTAACGTTTCGTTTTAATTTTTATGCTTCACTCTTCAAATAAATAAATCTTCAAACTTCAATAAAATTCGACTGCTTTCGTACTAGTATTCTTCGTTTAGAAACTTGTTATTATTCCTGTGTGAGGTTCACATTGCTACGGAACCAAAGTCATAAAGCACCAACAAATCCGAGTCGTTCCGAATGGGATATTGGGACGAGATATCGCGAGATTGCGCGTGAGGAACGTGGCAGTCTTGATTAGGATACAAATTGATGAGTAGAGCTCTTCGGAAGTGAATTATTGGGTACGAGCGGGTTGAAACGATGACAGAAAATGAAGAAATGTTTCGTGATGCTATCTCAGCAACAACTGTAACGATACCGGAGGCCAAAAACTTTAAAAGATGCATCCCAAAAGTTCGTTTATCGGGACTGAACTTGAAGGATATTATTGTTACAGAAAAAAATCGTTTGAAACATGTATATGTAACCAATACTCAAGGCACTAATTATTCTGTTTTAATTGTGATATTTCCTTGTATGATTTACATTAATGAGTTTTATGTCAATTTTTGGATCAACCACCCATTTTAATTTAATACAACTATTTTGATACAAATAAACATTAATATAAGCCTAAATATACAAACATTAGTAAGTTATCCATTGTTTTGCAGACTATTATGAAACCGG
Organism: Steromphala cineraria; assembly: GCA_916613615.1. Classification (NCBI taxonomy): domain Eukaryota; kingdom Metazoa; phylum Mollusca; class Gastropoda; order Trochida; family Trochidae; genus Steromphala; species Steromphala cineraria. The sequence goes on along the minus strand of OU744726.1, from coordinate 69,106,780 downwards.
GCTTTGTTAGAGGAAAACGAGATATTGATTTATGAAAACCCCAAAACTTGGTTTCTTAGGCGTCCTTGACTTTTAGTTGGATTTAAATATCTCAATTTACCTTTTGAAAATCTAGATTCTTTGAACAAACTTTTGAGATGCAGCTGTATTTGTCTTCAGACTCGACTAGTGACATCTTTGAGTATAAGCTATTGCAGCATATAACATGGTAGTTTAGTACAGTATCGTCTCTTGGTACTTGGTAGATACAGAATGACTTATAGACTTCCACATCGGAATCTTTCCTCTTCATGCATCAGTGACACTGGAAATAAGCGAATTCAGCTCTGGGGGCTCTGAATGAGGGGAGGTTGTCTTTAAAGAGGGGGCTTATCTCTGTTGGAGGTGGTTGGTCGGTTTGTTGGGTAGGTTGGGTGTTGATGTTGGCGGTGATAATATAGGGTTGGGGGTCGATTGCTGGTCGGTTTGTTGGGTAGGTTGGGTGTCGATGTTGGCGGTGATAATACAGGGTTGGGGTCGATTGCTGGTCGGCTTGTTGGGTTGGTTGGGTGTCGATGTTGGCGGTGATAATATAGGGTTGGGGGCCGATTGCTGGTCGGTTTGTTGGGTAGGTTGGGTGTTGATGTTGGCGGTGATAATATAGGGTTGGGGGTCGATTGCTGGTCGGTTTGTTGGGTAGGTTGGGTGTCGATGTTGGCGGTGATAATACAGGGTTGGGGTCGATTGCTGGTCGGCTTGTTGGGTTGGTTGGGTGTCGATGTTGGCGGTGATAATATAGGGTTGGGGGCCGATTGCTGGTCGGTTTGTTGGGTAGGTTGGGTGTTGATGTTGGCGGTGATAATATAGGGTTGGGGGTCGATTGCTGGTCGGTTTGTTGGGTAGGTTGGGTGTCGATGTTGGCGGTGATAATACAGGGTTGGGGGTCGATTGCTGGTCGGTTTGTTGGGTAGGTTGGGTGTCGATGTTGGCGGTGATAATACAGGGTTGGGGTCGATGGCTGGTCGGCTTGTTGGGTTGGTTGGGTGTCGATGTTGGCGGTGATAATATAGGGTTGGGGGCCGATTGCTGGTCGGTTTGTTGGGTAGGTTGGGTGTTGATGTTGGCGGTGATAATATAGGGTTGGGGGTCGATTGCTGGTCGATTGCTGGTCGGCTTGTTTGGTAGGTTGGGTGTTGATGTTGGCGATGATGGGTCGGTTGTGAAGATAGACGTTGGCTTGGGTTGGCAGTGTTGATGGTGATGGGGTACGGTTTGGGTCGATGTTGGTGATTGTGGTCCGTGTGTTTGGTACGGTTAGGGTCGATGTTGGTGATTGTGGTCCGTGTGTTTGGTACGGTTTGGGTCGATGTTGGTGATTGTGGTCCGTGTGTTTGGTACGGTTTGGGTCGATGTTGGTGATTGTGGTCCGTGTGTTTGGTACGGTTTGGGTCGATGTTGGTGATTGTGGTCCGTGTGTTTGGTACGGTTTGGGTCGATGTTGGTGATTGTGGTCCGTGTGTTTGATACGGTTTGGGTCGATGTTGGTGATTGTGGTCCGTGTGTTTGGTACGGTTTGGGTCGATGTTGGTGATTGTGGTCCGTGTGTTTGGTACGGTTTGGGTCGATGTTGGTGATTGTGGTCCGTGTGTTTGGTACGGTTTGGGTCGATGTTGGTGATTGTGGTCCGTGTGTTTGGTACGGTTTGGGTCGATGTTGGTGATTGTGGTCCGTGTGTTTGATACGGTTTGGGTCGATGTTGGTGATTGTGGTCCGTGTGTTTGGTACGGTTTGGGTCGATGTTGGTGATTGTGGTCCGTGTGTTTGATACGGTTTGGGTCGATGTTGGTGATTGTGGTCCGTGTGTTTGGTACGGTTTTGGTCGATGTTGGTGATTGTGGTCCGTGTGTTTTGAACGGTTTGGGTCGATGTTGGTGATTGTGGTCCGTGTGTTTGATACGGTTTGGGTCGATGTTGGTGATTGTGGTCCGTGTGTTTGGTACGGTTTGGGTCGATGTTGGTGATTGCAGTCCGTGTGTTTGGTACGGTTGGGTTCGATGTTGGGGCTAATGAGGTACGGTTCGGCGTCAGGGTTAATGAGTGGCGGTGGTGGTTTAGGTAATTAATCAGTTTGGTTCGTTGGCTTTGGGGGTCGATGTTAATGGTGGTGGGTGAGTGTTTGTGTTCGGTAGGCCTGGGGTCGGTGTAATGATGATAGGTGGGTGTTTGTGTTCGGTAGGCTTGGGGTCGATGTAATGGTGATGGTGGGTGTTTGTGTTCGGTAGGCTTGGGGTCGATGTAATGGTGCTATGTGAGTGTGTTGGGTACACTTGGGGTCCATGTAATGGTGCTATCTGAGTGTGTTGGGTAGGCTTGGGGTTGATGTAATGGTAGGTGCGTGAGTGTGTTGGGTAGACTTGGGGTCGATGTAATGGTGCTATGTGAGTGTGTTGGGTAGGCTTGGGGTCGATGTAATGGTGCTATGTGAGTGTGATGGGTAGGCTTGGGGTCGATGTAATGGTGCTATGTGAGTGTGATGGGTAGGCTTGGGGTCCATGTTATGGTAGTAGATGGGTGCATTGGGTAAGCTTTGGGTCGACGTTAATTGTGATGAGCTAGTGTAGGTAGGCATGGGGTCGATGTTATTGTGGTAGGTGCGTGTGTGTGTTGGGTAGGTTTGGGGTCGATGTAATGGTAGGTGCGTGTGTGTGTTGGGTAGGTTTGGGGTCGATGTAATGGTAGGTGCGTGTGTGTGTTGGGTAGGTTTGGGGTCGATGTAATGGTAGGTGCGTGTGTGTGTTGGGTAGGCTTGGGGTCGATGTAATGGTGCTATGTGAGTGTGTTGGGTAGACTTGGGGTCGATGTAATGGTGCTATGTGAGTGTGTTGGGTAGGCGTGGGGTCCATGATATGGTAGTAGATGGGTGCATTGGGTAAGCTTTGGGTCGACGTTAATTGTGATAAGCTGGTGTAGGTAAGCATGGGGTCGATGTTATTGTGGTAGGTGCGTGTGTTTGTTGGGTAGGTTTGGGGGTCGATGTAATGGTGGTATGTGAGTGTGTTGGGTAGGTTTGGGGTCGATGTAATGGTAGGTGCGTGTGTGTGTTGGGTAGGCTTTGGGGTCGATGTAATGGTAGGTGCGTGTGTTTGTTGGGTAGGTTTGGGGGTCGATGTAATGGTGGTATGTGAGTGTGTTGGGTAGGTTTTGGGTCGATGTAATGGTAGGTGCGTGTGTGTGTTGGGTAGGCTTTGGGGTCGATGTAATGGTGGTATGTGAGTGTGTCGGGTAGGTTTGGGGTCGATGTAATGGTAGGTACGTGTGTGTGTTGGGTAGGCTTTGGGGTCGATGTAATGGTAGGTGCGTGTGTGTGTTGGGTAGGCTTTGGGGTCGATGTAATGGTAGGTGCGTGTGTTTGTTGGGTAGGTTTGGGGGTCGATGTAATGGTGGTATGTGAGTGTGTCGGGTAGGTTTGGGGTCGATGTAATGGTAGGTACGTGTGTGTGTTGGGTAGGCTTTGGGGTCGATGTAATGGTAGGTGCGTGTGTGTGTTGGGTATGCTTTGGGGTCGATGTAATGGTAGGTGCGTGTGTTTGTTGGGTAGGTTTGGGGTCGATGTAATGGTGGTATGTGAGTGTGTTGGGTAGGTTTGGGGTCGATGTAATGGTAGGTGCGTGTGTGTGTTGGGTAGGCTTTGGGGTCGATGTAATGGTGGTATGTGAGTGTGTCGGGTAGGTTTGGGGTCGTTGTAGTGGTAGGTACGTGTGTGTGTTGGGTAGGCTTTGGGGTCGATGTAATGGTAGGTGCGTGTGTGTGTTGGGTAGGCTTTGGGGTCGATGTAATGGTAGGTGCGTGTGTGTGTTGGGTAGGCTTTGGGGTCGATGTAATGGTAGGTGCGTGTGTGTGTTGGGTAGGCTTTGGGGTCGATGTTATGGTAGGTGCGTGTGTGTGTTGGGTAGGTTTGGGGGTCGATGTAATGGTAGGTGCGTGTGTGTGTTGGGTAGGCTTTGGGGTCGATGTACGCGGTGAAGAGGAGAGTACGTGCACAGTAAGTGCAGGGATCGATGGAGACGGAGGTTGTGAGTTTGGAGATGGGTCCGGGTGTTGTCAATGATCATAAGGCCTTTGATTGATAACTACGTCTGCATGTGTGACCTCGATAGACAGGTCAAACGCTCCCGGCATGCACTGGGGGAGAAGTTGAACCTGACAAACTGTCTGTAGTTTATGAATACATCAGTTAGTTGATATCCGTATACGTGAACTGTTACATCGTATCGTGCAAACAGTGACATTAAACGTTGAGAGATTGCTCAATAATGCCTTAATCATTTCCCGTACACAAGATGAGAGTGTCAGTTGAAATACATTGATGAAAAACGACTTCATATTGGACCCTTTGCGGATAGGAATTGCACATTAATTTAATCAAAATATAGAGATTTTGCATAAATATATTTATTACTTATACGAAAAACAAAAATCATACGACAAAAACAAAATCATCAAAAGGCAAGGTACTGAATAAGAAGCAACACTAAATCTGTTGTTCTCACAGTTCGTAATTAAATACAGATTTGTTCAAAGTTAGCGTGACCTTTAAACACGAGTTTGGAAAGAAGGTCGTACTCTATCATCAAGGTCCCAAGGGGAGATAACTGTCACCGTCCTCACGCTGTATTGATTTGAAATGACAACAGGACGGTAAAAAAACGACAAGGAAAAATTGCACCGTCTTGTTCAAATCCCCATGGGACGTAACGGTCTGCAAGAACGATTCTGAAAATTTATTTTCGGTATTTGTTATTTGCATACCGAATGTGAGACCGAGATAGCTAATATTTTCTTCAAGGAGGCTGTCTTAACATCTTTGTTTTGAAATACCTTAGAAGACCTTTGAATTCGATTTAAAAAGTTACCCTAACGCATCTTTATAAAAGGTATGCTTGTTTAATGAACATAACGCATGCAATGCCTGTAATTTGTGGCTATGGTGTAAATGATTTGAAGATGTTCATTTCCAATGGGGACCGTTTGAGTTAAAAGCAGTGTTCAATTTATAGCTCGCCAGACGCATAAGGCCTAGAAAGCTGATTTTTGGGGTAAAAACTCCTTGACTTGTAAGGATAATAATTCATAGCTTTGGTGGCACTGTGGATCCAACTAAAGGGGGAACCACATTGACCACACCCGAAAGCAAAATATAATATGAAGCCTGATGAGCTACAGAGCCAATGGCTCTATTTTTTTTACACATTATGAGAGGCTCAGCGAAATATACGGGTAAGGTTTTTCAATGATCAATCTTGTAATCATTAAATCATCGCAGTAAGTATGTTTTATCGTGTTTATTCACTTCCGCATTATTCCATCAAATACTTAATTCAACTGTCATACGGGTCTGCCGTACTTCCAATTAAACGTTAAATAAAGATTTTAAACGTAAACAATCCATCAACCTACATTCTAAATATAAAGAATGCAACTACAAAAATATACATTGTTTTGAAAATGACGTGTCGTTTGATACATAATTTCTATATCGTAAGAAATATGGATGCAATTATTATCATTTATGTATAAATCGAAAAAAAAAATAAAAAATTGTTTTAAAACCTCTTTATACGTAACTGACAAAGAAACTTGTAAGAGTTATGTCCCTTTAAGGAAAGAGCAACAAGGCCGCTGTCAAATTTGTTAAAATTAATCGGGACAATTTTAATTTTGAAAAAATAAGTGGTTGAGTAGACCCTTTCATGTTTGAGGAAAACCTAAATTTGGGTAGATTCTCATATGACAGTAAGTCTGGTTGATAGATTGAAGCAGGTTAGTGCGATATTTTATTGTAATAAAACAAGTTTCCTTAAAATGATAGATTGTCTCATATAAATGCAAATAAAATTACCTTACAAATATAAGATAAAAAATTAACAGGCGATTATATCATGGCTTTTGTGATGAATGTACTTTCAATTTTTAACGCCATGAAGAAAAAAAATCACATATGCTATATTTTTAAATCCACTTAACAAGTTTTGATGAGGTTCAAAATATGGTGCCACTTATCTTTAACATTCATCTTAAACTAAACTTATATTCGTGCACAGTATATATATATATCCTATGTGGTTAAGAATTGAAATATTGTTAAAATATTGTGTAAAATAGATAAATAGAGACAGTGTAATCAAGATACTAAGCACATATATTAATGTTAATTAGGAGGCTTATCCATTATCGTGTATCACCAATGTATTGTAAGTAACAAGAATTGCCCATTCTTGTGCATTTATTGCTTTGGGGTCCAGAGACCCCAAAGTTATGTAACATCTGATATTGAAAACTAATGGCAGAAGTTTCTCTCTATATTACCCTTGGAAACTTCAAAGAGAAGTTTCAGCCAATGATATTTGTTTTAAGCATATCCTGGTATTTCAACGACCAATGGACCGTGCTGTAGCAAATGTATACCCACGTGACCATGCGGGTGGTACGAAATAATTGGCAAGCTTTAATTTGGAAACTGATTATTAAAATAATTCTATGATGTAAAATATATCGTAAATTTTCCAAAATATATAGATGAGCGTTTACACCCTTAATAAATATCAATTTTGCATATGCATGTGAGCTGTTTTGTAGTTATTCGGGCTATTTTTTTGCATTCCACATTCGGAAACGACATTCCATTTTTGTATCAACTAGGAATTCGGTTCCTCCAATTTTTTTTACTATAGGCCTAACGCGAGCGCTGAATGTCCCGCCTTGTCAATGACTGATCGTTCACTCAATGCATCTCATCGCTTCACGGAAAAAATGGTACTGAACAGGCCATTTTCAAATTTCATGTTTCAAAACAAAAGTTATGGATGATTTATTTACGATTAAAGGTGTCTTTCGAAGTAAGTATTGACATAGAGCCTAAAGTATGACAAAATATTCTTAAATGTCATCCTATAACATAATGAAAATTATGAGCTGAGATCATTTCTAAATTTTTCAGCAACTTTCGGCTGTAATTCGATCAACACTCAATTAAGGAACATTATTCTTGCAACATGTAATTAACCTGAAAGTCAATAGCACAACTATTTATCTTCTAGTTAGTCACTGGTTCTTGTATTAAACTCACCGTCAGCTATCTTTTAAAGCAACATAAATTTGAATTACCGTATTAATGTTTAAAAATTTATATCATAATTGAGATAGGAGACGTATCTATCATTGTTGAAATTTAAACGAACGAACGAGTCGTTTAACTATGTACATAGTGTACAGATAACTATCAAAACAAAGAGCAAAGAACATGCGTCTCCGATTGGAACAATTTATTCAAGTAAAAGTCCCCGTCCCCGTCCTCCCTAATCTATATTTCCTGGTTCTATATAGTGATACATAAGCGGGTGCCCCAAAGCTTGCCTTTTTAAAGGCTTTTCTTGTTTGCATTGTAATTGCAGCTACGAACCCCGGTTTGTTATGTTAACGAGGGGGGATATTGGAACAGCCGGAGTGATGTTGTAAAAGCCAAGGGCGATGTTTACAGGTATTAGGGTCATTATGTCACTGACGAAGTGATATATTGATAAGCTGTGTAGGTATACTGGACAGACGCCGTGTGGGACATAGATAACAGTATATCTACATTGACCATAGACCATATGGCTGAATCAACACTGCGATATGAGATTAGCTGTGAAAGAACTCATCAAGTCGGCTTCCAGGGCACTAGGTTTCCTTCTTCACAAGTATTACACATGTGGCGACATGCACTTCAACGTTTTTACTCGACTTTTCGACAGCCTTATACAGCCCGTTTTAACCTACTGTTCAGGAATCTGGGGAGTGAACAAGTACCAGGAGATGTACACTATACAGCGCCGAGCAGCAAGAGCGTTCCTGGGGGTGTCGCGGAACACGCCTAACATCGCCGTCAGGGGGGACATGGGCTGGCCTGACCCACAACACCGAGTGTATCTGGAGGCAGCTAGACTGTGGTGTCGACTGGAGAGACTACCACAAGGTTCGCTAACAGCATCTATTCATGCCTGGTCAAAGCGTTTAAGTAAATCATGGGAAAACAGAGTTTTAAAGGTTTTTAATGATTTAGAACTAAGTGGAATTTTAAACAGGATCGACAAGAATACAGGCTGGATTATCCATCACATCACTGCAGGCCTCAAGGAAATCGACGCGAAATGTTGGCATGAAAAAGTACAGACAATACCAAAACTAAGGACATACAAGACTTATAAATCAACTTTAAAAACCGAATCTTACCTTAGCCTCCCACGTTTCAAGCGATCTACATTAGCCTCGTTACGATGTGGATCCCTCAAACTAGAAATCGAAACGGGCAGATACAGCACCCCTCCTACACCACCTGATCAGAGACTTTGTAAATACTGTTCCCACTCGTGCGTAGAAGATGAAAAACATTTTCTTTTACAGTGCCCTTTTTATGACGATATTCGTCTTGCTGTTTTACCCACGATTTTTAGTAACCAATCATTTACTTGTAATACCTTAGATTTTAAGTTTGAATTTTTGTTATCTTCTAAACTGTATTTATCAAAATTAGCTTTAATGTGTTTTAAAATGTTTTATCGTCGCAAATGTTTTAAGCACAATGCAACTTGCCAAAATTAATTTATTTTTATAAATATTTATTTTTACATTTTATATATGTACATGTATATAATCTTACTGGTATCTTAATTGTGTTTATTGTTTTTATTTTAATGCTTTACGCCGTGTCTCTTCGGCCTATTCAGGCCTTGCATAATCAATTTTATCATGTATATTCACTGTGTATTTATACCTTGTAATATTATGCGTGACACGTTAATAAACAATTCATTCATTCATTCTGTAAACTATTGACATCACTTGTTCGAGACGGTTACCCCGATACATGTCTCTTAGTCTGTCTAACAGCCCCTGAAACAAAATATCTTTAAAGACCCACACAAGTCTATATTATTGTAGCAAGTCTAGCTCACTGCAGTCTGAAAATGAACAGCTTCAGAGCGCTCCTTTCAATTTTAATAGCAGAGAGCTGCATTTAACATGTATTTTCATTTCAGAGACTGAAATTTAGTCTAGTCTCTTAGTGTGAACTGTCTGCAAACGTGTAGTTTTTATTAAGTGATATTTCACGTTCGTTTGAAAGGTAATCTTTGAAAGGAAAGGAAACTACCATAAAATGATATAAATATGGTTGCTCCAGCTTATTCATTTCTTTCCTAATCTTGTTTACACACTTCATAGACTTTTGTTCTGTTAAAACTAACCTAAAATGGAAACAATCTCATTAAAATGATACCATAATTTCTTCACTACGTAAGATTGAAAATGGGAATGAAATCACTCTATTTATTAATATAATAACATTTTACCAATATTAAATTTTGATAGTTATTGTCATGGAGAAGCAATTCAAAACATCAATTTTAGAATAAAAGAAAGTATATGTTTAAGTATTCTGCTTTATTTTTCAATATTGTTGGCGTAATTGATGTCTTCTTTTCTTCAATACCCTGAAATCCACTGCATCAGTTTTAGTGCGGAAAGGTTTTGCTAAAAAGGCAATTCATCCATGTTTGTAAACATTAAACTTAATACACATAACAGAGCTGGTTATTATTTATGAACATATCAATTTTAAAATACAACTTTCTTCTAAGGCAGTGGTCATGTAGATAGAAAAGTTATATCCATGATAAACAAATTCATAACCAACAGTTAAGAATGCCTCTCAACTAGTTTATGCATGTGTGGATAAAAGTAATCAACGAAATTTGATTTGGATATTATTAAAGTAACATGACATCTCACATTCCTATGTCTTACAGTTGCAGTAAAGTAACTCGAAATATTGTTGAAAATATATAAAGATACAAACTGTATTCTAAATACTAAACACGTGATTTAGTGTTTGAATTGGAGGCTTACCAATTCAATAGTCTTCACACGATGCAAAAAACCTTCATTAACATCATTCAAATATGTGATATGATATTGTTATGGATTTAAATATTTGTTATCTTTAACAGAATTTTGTCGTTATTTGTTGGCATTAAAACGGCATACAAACTAAAAAAAACGTTCTCGTTCGTGTATAGTACACTGAAGAAACCAATGAGAGATTATGCATGGATGTACATATGAATGATATGGGCATGACATTATGAAAACAACAATGCGTACTGTTAGTGCCATTTAACTTTACAATGCACACAAACTAAAAACTTATCTGAATTTAACTTCGTCCCTGTATAGTATTATTTAAGAAAAAAAGGACAATAGAAAGCTATAAAGTAAAGTTATTCAAAATTGATTTGCATAAACTATGATTAATACATCTTAAGTAATAATAAATAAATTTTAAAAATACCTACCTGTTTGTATTCATTAGCATCGTTTCTATAACGGTATCCAAAAATCGTATCAACGTGCAATGTGGAAGACCAAGTCTCCAAGTCATCGCCGTCACTGTAACAGTATATGTCCATACTCTCAACGAACTGTCACAACTGACCACTCGTGGTCAAGTGGCTACTAGCGTCAGAGACGTCTCACCTGTCCAATGAACGACCAGGTGACAAGACAGACGCTCAAGGTAGTGCTCAGGTGAACATCAAAGACGCCGCCGACAGGTAACGTTAGGTAATAGCTCTTGCCTATTGGCTCGTATCATCTTCTGGGGACGCGTGGCTTGTTTTGTGTTACAAGTCGCTGTATTGTCTTTATCTCCTATTACTGTCTCTTAAGATGCGTGTATTTTTATGGCTACGGTTTCCTGTATTGTATTTTCTTTCAAATTGCAGAGGACTTGTTTTGCTACTTAATGTTTTGTCTTTCTCTCCCAAATCATCCCAAACGACACGTGGCTTGTTTTGTGCTACAAATAGCGTATTGTCTTTCTACCTCTGACAGCTCCTTATCAATGCTTCATATGTGCTGAACAAAACGTTAAGTCATTTGGAAGATTTGTCATAAGCGATACCTTTATGCAGGTGAGAGGGCGGGAATAACGCCCAGGTGATAACCATCGCCTCATCAAAGGAATATCTCCTTATCTGGGAAACATCACTGCGTTTTGATACAGAACCTCTTACATAAGGCTTAAAGCCACGCTCTTTAATTCAGGCCTGATCATTTCCGGGCATTTGGCAAAGAAAATAAGTTTAATCTTTGGAAATTGACGTTTCCTGTTAATAGCAGAATAATGAACGGTTTCGTAGACCTTCTGTGTGACCACTGATGATACCTGGTGTTCTATTTCCGGTTGAATCGTTGATGTTGGTATCGTATATGAATCCAGCTAGCTTTTGAGAAAAGGCGTTTAACAGAAATTTTTCGCATACCATGCCTTTCTGCCGAAGAAATATAATAGTTTCTTATTTAAGACATTTTATGAAAAATATTATTTTCGTTCATGCATGAATGTCATAAATTGATACAGAAACAACTAGACTCAAAATTTGATATGTTTTCAAGACAGCCTACCCTTACGAAGAAACGTTGTTCTAAATTAACTTTATACCATAGCAACGTTTTCGCACATTTGGTACACATATGTCCCACTTGGGATCTGTTAGTTAGTTTGTCAGTATTATATCGTCTAAAACGTATCACATAAGATTAAAAAAAAGAGACTTACAGTTTGCTCCCTATGTATCAAATACGCGATGATTAAATGCATATTGAAAACGCATTATTAAACCAAAGACGAATATGCTTATACGTAGGGGAGACCGGGGCCGGTACGTCCCCTTTTCACTAAAAATAGAGATAAGGAGTCGTTTTCTTGCAATATAATAGTGTACGTTTGTACATATATGGAGACATAAAAAAAACCTAAACTTTATTGCAATAATTGTTTAAAGTGCCTAACTCAACTAGTTTGCCTATAACTATGCTTTGAATACGACGAGTTGAAAAAACGAACATGCCCCGCATCGGGGTAGGTTCGGTTTCCCTAAGGGGCAGGTTCGTTTATCGTTGGGAACAATCAGTACACGTTCAGGCTACAACAATTACTGAGAGATAAGATGTTATTCATAGTATTCGATATTTGGAACAGAAAGAAAATTTCATTACTTTTCAAAGATATATTTTATAATGATGTAGAACCAGTTAACTTTCTTTTGCGAAAAGGATTACACTTTCTTTCCAATAAGAGGAGCCTACTCTTCAAGGACCTTCAAGGGCCTTCTAGAGGGTCCTTTCCAGGAGGAGGACCTTTAGAAACTGGATTCGAGGACGACCTTTAATTTTTTGTGACTCGTCCTCACGGCCGAATGTGCCCCACCTGTAATGACCGAAGGTACCCCACACACCTTGTTTGTTCTTTTTTCTATGCTGCGAAAATACACAGCCCTCATACCAAAATAACTTGTTCGTTTCATATACGTCTCGGCATGTTGGTTTATGCTCACTTAAGAACATATTCCTAAACACAGTCAACATTTGTCAAAAACAAAGTGAACTGAAGTCGAATAAGTTACTAAACTATATATGAAAAATGGTTTTCCTTCTACAGTTTGAAAAGAACATTATGGACTGTCGCCATTTCAAAGTCAATGTGGTGGTAAAGTCATGTTGTCTCTTAGACATTACCATTTTAAGTGATAGTGGCCACCGAACAATAATTAATGAGAAAAGACGAACATGCCCCGGGGCCGTGCCTGCCCCGGTCTTCCCTACTACCAACGATGTTTACAGCTCACAAAAGTTCTTGGTATAACGGACGATTAACGATGTCGAATATTTTGGTATTATATCAATTAAACACTTTATCTACAAAGATGTTGAAAATGGTACCAAGATTATCCTAATACTACGACCTGTCACACATTTGCCATACCCCTCAACAGAACTGCATCTAAAGTCGCTTGGTTTCGTGCGCTGTGCGTGTGACACAATGAAATGTAAGCCATTATTTCTTCCGAGTTGATCGTGATTGGCAGGGGTTGTTTATTGCCAATTAACAAGATTTACTACAAGTAGATAAACCCTCCCGTCACACTTACATCATGTCTTGCAATAAAGTAGGTAATATATTTCTCACACATGAACGTTTTGTATTATTGTTTAACGTAAGACCCATCCCGTTTTCGGCCATTAAACCGCCAATCTTTTCTGTTAACGTTGGCGTGTACATGTGTGCTTTAAAGGGGCAGTAGCACGTTTTTAGGGGTAATATAAGGTAATGTCGGGAAAATGAAAATTAATGGTTCCAATTGAAAGACAATGTATTTAAACTAAATGAAGCAGTAATAATTCAAATATATAACGAAAATTTTAGCCATGCGATTCATTTTTCTTACACAACATGAATTAAGGGTGTTCACAAAAAATGGCCGCCAATGGATTTTATGTGAATCTTCATAGTTCATAGTTCTCTGACTATGGATAATTGGTTTGTTATATGAGATTTTTGACACTGTCAATATAATACATTTAGCAATAACTTACAATTATCAGTAAAGTATTTAAAATATAAAATTGTCAAAAAACGTGCTACTGCCCCTTTAAACGTACGCTCGAAATATGAAATATACGAAAACGGAATTACAGTTAGTGAAGTAGTTGATTTTTTATATTAATGTAAGATGTAAATGATACTTGTGAAAATCCACTCATATCTCTGTGTGAATATGAAGTTATTGATACTGACTTGAATTATGAAATATGATATTGAAAATTAATCATCTCTCTGAACTATTTCGTAACAACTGACACGTCACATGATATGAAAGAAGTGTAATATGAGATGAGGGATTTAGATTATATGTTTAGGACATATGGTGTGAAAATATGTATATTATTACCACGACCATATTACATGATCAAACATTAGAAAACATGGGAGAAATTGAACGCTATTCTAAGGTATTTTTTTACTTTAAATAGTTAAACATCAAACCCCTATACATTAATTTATCATTGAAGTAATATTCTAATTATGCTGTGTAACATTATGATCTTATGTCCATGTTAGAGGTTACACACATAGATATTTACTTTCATTATGTTAATTTGCTTTTGGTTATTTTAGTATAACGTAGCTTTCGTTATGGTGTTCAAAAATGGATATGAAATGACTTTTATGTCAAAATAGTTAACAAAGACTTGAAAACGCTGAACAAAACATTCCAACCTAAAGGAAGGAAACCTATAGACTTTTGGTTTGTATTTTCTGTAATAAAAAAGAGAATGTCAAATAGGGGCTCATAAACTGGTGATATTTTGCCTTTCCCACAAGTAATTTCAATTCTAATGAGACTCATTGAAATTCTTCAAGTTTAACGGGTCTTTGCTAACAAGAATGGAAAAACTGAAATCCCATTTTAAATTTTACTCCAGCGTCCTGAAGTGGCTATCAAATTTGTTATCATAAAGATGAAAGCGTTCTTTAGTTGGTCAGCGGGTCAAGCATTATAAAACTGACCGCGGAACCTGGTACCCTAATCCGGTACAACCTTGGAATTCCTTATCGATTCCCTTTTAAACGTATTGAATTGGCTTGTCGGGAAAATCTAAATCAAACCAAAACCAGTTTCTACGTAACGGGATCAAGGATTGTATAGCGATGTCCACTATTGGCGCTAATGGCGCGCAGAGGGTTAAACTAGGATTTCGTTTCTGATGCGCGATGGCTTGCGCTATGGTTCTTAAGAGCGTGTATTCAGAAGATAAAAGACGCCGGTTAGGTGAGGAGGTAGGAAGGGGATCAAAGGGGGTTGTTCAGGTAATTACAGGTGACTTGTGACTCCGAGGGGGTACCTGCGTTGTCGGGGGCAAAGGGTGACGGGGGTAGAGTATGGTACAAGAACACATATTGTAAGATCACTGCAAACATCTTCACTTCACCAAGCACCAAGAATGGGAATTCAAACCTAACCAGCGAAGTGAAGGAAAGTTAATTATTGGCTTACGCAAGGTGCGTGGTTTTGTCAAGTCATGTGGCCAGCTTTTACTGTTGTAGATTGTACTTTTACCTGGTTGCATAAGTAATCGAGGGGACAAAAAATGATCAACATTAATTTAAGAATTAAAACATTTTCTCTGTCAATAAGGTTGAAGTAGATTATCTCTAGGAAATATGACTTTTTGATACACAGACATTCAACAGAAGAATTGCAATTTACCATTTAGCAATTCCTCGTCAATACTCATGCTTTGCATAAAGAGGATACTAAACGATTATCATGTAATACAATTTTCATTTAATTGACTTCGATCAAAAAAGCGAAAAGAAGTATTAAATATCATGTATACGTCCTGTGGTCCCAGTTATGTTAAAATCAAAATCTAAACTTGAAGGCGAAATTATGATATTATTGATATCAAGAATTCTTGATCAAAGGGTGAAGTTAAGCAAGTAAGTTATCAATTTTCAAAACCATATAATGATATGCGATATGAAACCCTTCACAATGACTCTATTAATGATATCCATATTTTAAAAAATCTCAAATAGCCTCAGACAAAAACGCATTTTGAAATAAAATATAGAAATCTACGTAAATGTAAGCTGACTTATGTGATTGAAAGAAATATAAGCAAAACACTTTGTGGTGAAAGCTTTGCGTTTAAAGACATACAAACATTTGTCATACATTATTAAATGTTTAACAATTCTAGTATCAAACTCGCAAAAATTCAAAAATCCACTGTAATACAAAAACAATTATCAAAAAAATATAAACACCTACCCGTCTCTGTCCATCCATAGCAATTGTCACAAAACACAAATACAAACAGCTGAACAAACTAGCTTCGCGATAATGATATCCAGTTTAACCAAGTTGGTAAATAATGATTATGCTCTGTATATATACAGATTATGTAGGGAGTACTAGAAACAGTCCTTCTCCTGCTTATAACAAATCCAAAGAATTATTTAGTATCCCTTCTGTTCAAATCCAAAAGCAGAGAGTTAATAGAAGTTGTTCGTTTATGGTTAAGTCCCAATAACGAATACTGGTAGAAATAATTCTCCTTCAGCCACTGTGTTTAAATGGGCGAATTAGGAAACACGTTTGCTAAGATTAAATGAAGTGTTTCCAAATTTTAACACGTGTATGAAGCAATAAAATATTAATATAAAACAATTTTTATAACACCAATCCCCATAATTTCCGTCTCATTTAATTTTTATTTCCCCTTTAGCACTCTTGACAAAATCACTGCTGTTGTACAGGCGACAACTGGTTTAATTACGAAAGCTACCATGTATGCTTTTATGCATAAGTTTCGAGGTGTGAACATTATCATGGTTCGTATCAAATACTCTAATTGAACGCTGCTTACTTTAAGAGATTTCCCTTTGATGGGGAGTTTGTACAGAATTTGATTTGTTTGTCAACCGGGTAAAAAATAAAGCAACTGCACAATTTACAGGAAATATGATAAGCCAACTTTTAATTCGTTCAAAGTGGATATGAACAAGATCAAAGGACTACATGCATGTGTTAATTACGTAATAAAGACCCTTGATTATGAAAATATTGATTAAATCGACACTCTCGCAAATAACTGTGTAAAAAGTGAACAGTTGGTCGAAGCATTATGCCAGAAATTCAAGAGAAGTTGAAACACAAATAACTTATGAGTTATAAAAGATGTTGATACGAGATTTAGGAAGGAAAATAAGTAAAGGAAACGGCAACACTGGTCTTGGGTATATAAGAGCTAAGTTTACATGTTAAAAAAGCGTCAATAAATTTGGTTTTAAGTTAAAACAACGACCATTATATGTGTTGACAACAAAGAATAAATGGTAAAACAGAGACAACTATAGGTAGCGACAACATAAATAATTTGATCTTAGGTTAAAATAGGGACAATTATACGTGTTGACAACATAAAGAATTTTGTTAATTGTTACACAGTCACAGTGTTACATTTTGAAACATAAAATCTTTGGTAAATGGTAAAACAAGGACTCACGTGTTGACAACATATAACCTTAAAGGGGCAGTAGCATGTTTTAAAGGGGCAGTAGCACGTTTTTAGGGGGAATATAAGGTGATGTCATGAAAATGAAAATTAATGGTTCCAAATGAAAGACAATGTATTTAAAATAAATGGAGCAGTAATAATTCAAATATAAAATGTAAACTTTAGCCATGCGATTCCTTTTTCTTACACAAAATGAATTAAAGGTGTTCACACAAAAATGGCCGCCAATGGATTTTGTGTAAATCTTCATACTTTGTCCTCTGACTATGGGTGATTGACTTGTGTGATGCGATTTTTTACACTGTCAAAATAATTCATTTAACATTTAATACTTACAATTATCAGTGAACATTTTAAAATATAAAATTATCAAAAAACGTGCTACTGCCCCTTTAAGGGGTAATATAAGATGATATCAGGAAAATTAAAACTAATAGTTCTAATTGTAAGACAATGTATTTAAACCAAATGGAGCAGTAATAATTCAAATATATAATGTAAGGTTTAGCAATGCGATTCCTGTTTCTTACACAAAATGAATTAAAGGTCTTCACACAAAATGGCCGCCAATGGATTTTATATGAATCTTCTAACTTTGTCCTCTAACTATGGATGATTGGTCTGTGTAATGAGATTTTTGACACTACACAACCTAAAGCAGATGGTCAAAAAGAAAACATACACGAGTCTAGAAGTCTGAAGAAGTTGGTCTTAGTTAGAATAGTGACCCAAATACCATTGTTGACCCAAATAATTTTGTTAAGAACTCAGAAACAAGACTAAGTGTCTACAACTTATAAAGATTTTGGTCTAAGATTTAACAGACAAGTTAAGGATTGAAAACGCGGTCTAAGGTGAAGGCTATAGATAATATATATGTAGATTTGACATTTGTATAATTTACATGTGCATTTAGGAAACTAACCGAGGACTTCCCCCAGTTGACATGTTGATTCACCCATTGATAGAATTACAGCCTAGAGACACCCTTCAACCTCATAGAACTCCTTTAAAGGCACCACTCGATCGCACTTCGTCCGCCATTTTGAAACAATAACATTGCGAGCAAACAAATGTGCTGTATATAATATGCTAATTCATTACAAACATAAAGAAATAACTACTTGATTGATAGGAGAGGAGCATAATATTTACAAATAATTCACAATAAAAGTTATCACTAACGACATTGCTTTCCACGATCATAGCTTTGATGATTGACTTCATTTCACGAGCTTTTAATTTTTTGAGCGATACACTTTATTCTTTGGCGAATTGGTTAATCTTGAACAACTAAAATGCTAACCTTACAAACATATTTGAAATTAAGTATGAAATTATCATGTAAAAATCATATATAATTGTAAACAGGAAAGTCCTCCTGAATTTCGTTTCCACAAAATAATACCCCGCTCGAATGGTCCCTTTAACTCTTTTAATACAATGTTTGACTCAAGGGTTGTTTTTACGATGTAGTGAAAAGCAAATAAAATCTGCTCTCTTTTACACAGGTTTTAGTAAACTATTACCTTTTTACATAGATACGTAACACAGATTGACTATAAAGACATTAACTAACAGCATCGTCAGTTGTAGACTAACATATAGTCCCTGAAAAAAGTTGTTTTTTTTTACTAACATTTTAATTTCAAATATTTGATATTAAAATAAAAAGGAGCCCTGAACAATTCTTAATTTCAGGTGAGGCATCTAGACTTGCCAACATTGTCTAGACTTAAGAAGGCTGGTTTAATTATTTCGCTTTAGGGTCTGGATAACAGACTACGTCAGTTGCACTCTTTGTATTTTATCTATGTCATCTTTTTGTAGGTACTCGAATATATATTTCAAATCTTATGTCGTAGGCATTTTACAATATTCAAAACAAATTTACATATGCAAATCTTATTCGTGTAATCAACATGTGCAAACCATAGAATGCATAGTATATGTCAGTATGAATGTGTATATTTAACATTTGCATTGCCTATGAGCCTTCGCATAGATCACTTCCTAATATTTTACTAGCGCTTCAATAAGTCTAAAGATTTGCTGATTTCAGGGGAGGCTATCGGCTCAATTTTGTTTGAATGGGTGGGCTCTGGATACTAGTACCACAAGTATCACAACGCTTAACATTTGCTTTATACTTCGTTTAAAGGGGCAGTAGCACGTTTTTTGATAATTTTATATTTTTAAATTTTCACTGATAATTGTAAGTTAATGATAAATGTATTACTTTGATAGTGTCAAAAATCTCATAACACAAACCAATTATCCATAGTCAGAGGACAAAGTATGAAGATTCACCTTAAATCCATTGGCGGCCATTTTGTGTGAACACCTTTAATTCATTTCGTGTAAGAAAAAGGAATCACATGGCTGAACTTTACATCATATATTTGAATTATTACTGCTCCATTTAGTTTAAATGCATTGTCTTTCAATTGGAACCATCAATTTTCAATTTCCGGTCATCACCTTATATTCCCTCTAAAAACGTGCTACTGCCCCTTTAAGACACAGGTAATATTGAGTTTTAAGTGAGGGAACCAAACAAATCATGTCTTGTAAAATAATGTTATATGACAATGGAAATAGTCGTATTTACAATGCGATGTGATGAGTCAGGAGGACAACATTTATTTTACAATTTCACCAGATTCTTTAATACCCAGTTGTTAACATAATAGATGATTGATAATATAATTTAAAATCAAGTCGGGTATTAACATAATAACTTGCCTGCTTGACAACGACATTAGAATCTATGCCAAAACGTTTCCTTCACAGAATAAAGAAGTTGATTATCAATAAAATAATCTTCCTTATTGATTTATCATGATAACAATATTAATCAATTAAAATACAATAACTTGTTGATCTATCATTATTCATATTGTAATAAAAAGGGTTCATAAGATTATTGACAAATAAAGACAATTATGCTAAAATAGAATGAAAGACGGAATATGATACTCTTTCACAGAATAAATAATATAATGTAAACAACTCACCTCTTCAGAAGAACTAGAGCAGCCACTGTCAACCATATCACTGCCATTAAGATTGTTTTCTATATCCTTCTCCATGGGTGTAATTTCCATCATAACCACAGATATCACAAGTCGAAAATAAACACAAATACATACGATATTTGTAACTGTACACACTAATTCCCATTCAGCTTCAAACATTATATCAGTATTCATTTAAATACATCCATGTTTAAAAACGAACTGATTTGACCGTACGCGCCATCAGTTCAATTAGCCAATGAGAGTAAAGTATTTAGCACAGGTGGCCAGCCTCGACATATACAACAATGCATCGCGCGACGGCGATTCATCTCCATAGCAACGCGCGTGCGCCAAAGGCACCTGTTATATTCGAGACAATTGACACTTGAGATTATAACTAATGACAACTTTGAATGACACGGTTGAGCTAAATGTCGCGCCTGTTTAAAGGAAAACTTCTCCGAAGATTCATGATCTATAATTATAATCTCGTTTTTCATTGATAGGTCTGCCATACCAAAGGTGTGTATTGAGAATAGGAATCTTGGGTTCATTGTAAATTCACAGTGATCTTAAATATATATATCTGATAATAGATTAGAATAAGATATTAAGTGTTGAACGTAGAAACTTATTTCTTTCATGTTACTGCCATAGAAATACATATATGTATATTACATTCACTTCACAGTGAATAGATGTCGTAATGTTATATAAATACGAGTATAAATATAGTCAAGACCTCATTGAAAAAGTCGAGTGTCAACGGAAAACACATGAAACTGAAAGCCATTAGAAAATATAAATCAATGAAATAGAAACTGAAACTGAAATATTAATATATGAAGGTTAAGTCATTTACAAACAGTCATATTTAAATGTATTAACTATCTCTATTATTGCATATATTTGTTACTTTTTCTCATTCAAATTTCTGTCTTTTAAATGAACAAGATATTTGTAATAGTATTTGTTATAGTAAACACTTGAAAATATAGGAATATATTTTCATCTGTTTGACTTTCAATTTTCTATATCGCATAATCATAATATTATTACGGTCCGTGATAGTATTGAAAAGCTTTACAATTTTGGATCTGTGCATCCTTTCTGCATTCCGTAAGCGTACGCGTTTAGACCACTAAACAAACACATGATGCCGCTTTGCACATGTTCAAAACACAATGCATTCACAATATTTTACCTCCAAAACACGCTGCAAGTTTTATGCTCATTATATATGATGGAAAACAATTCTTTTCAAAAGATTGGTTAACATGTGCTGAGTGTGGTTTTCAGTTTTATAGCTGGAATATGTTAATAAAAGAATTCAAAATTGCTATTATATACAAATTTGGCTCTTTATATAACGTTATGGAAATAGTTTGATTAAATCGCATTTGCATAGTCATCGTTTCTTGGATCACATTTCAGTAGTTATTCTAATTGTTTTGTCTCGTTTAATTGGTCATTTGTTTACATTTGTACGTTTTATGTTTTTAACCCACGCCACCTGCAAACGTGAAGCACGCTTTCCACGTGTTTTGTCGATTTCATTTGTCAGATGATCCATCGGAAAAGGCAGTCTCAAAAACAAGAGCAAAGTTTATTACCGATAAACAATTGCGGACATGGTTTATGTTTTGACTAAGGTGGCATGCACATGCACGATCTGCACGTCTTGCACGTGTGTTGTCGATTTCACTTGACTCCCAGGATAAAGCTGTCGCAATGATCGTAACAGTAACATAGATCATGTCTTAATTTTATTACAAAAAAGAGGATGTTACATACACTGCAAACCTGATTTTAAAAAATAATTTGAATCTGTTAGGTAAATTTTTTATTTATTTCTTCTTACTGTATGTTTTTCATACTTTTATGAAATAAGTGCGTATCATAGGAGAAATCAACATGCAACTGTGATAAGTTGCATAATTATGTTGAAAATACAATTTACCCCTAGTCAGAAACGGAATTAACATTTTAAGAGATTAGAGATATTACCAATTAAAATGCGAAATATTCATTCATCATTAATGGTCACTTACTCCTACTAAATTTGCGATTGTAATTAACTATTTTACTACTAGTAATATAATTTTAATTATATGATGCTTCCTGTACGCCTTTCCTCGCATTGTGACAGATATATCAAATTCTAATTTTTATTGAATAATGGTTGATCATATTGGACTACTGGTACTTCAATCATAACGGTGGTAAACATTTCTTCCGAGGAAGGAGATACCTATCAAGAACTTGTCACGTAGAACGTTTTTAATGACTCAAAGAAGCGTACATAAAATATCTAGACAACTTGAAGCATAAGGAGATACATAAAGGGTTCCTCCAACCAAGTGGTCCCTTTTTGGTGCCTTTTAAAATCAATGTTTTTTAGGAATTTAAAGAGGAAAATATGGCAATCAGAGACTTTTCTTGTAAAGAAGAGGTGCTTATCAACAAAAAGTGCGTAACAACTACTTTTAAATTATATGCACCAAAATTCTTTCAGAGCCCATGTCTCGGGTGACAGATGTAAAACAATTATTCTTTTAAACCGGTTTTGGTAATATTTGGCACAATCCATTCTCTCCTCACAGAGGCAGTTCAGTGCGAGCAAGCCTCTGTTCTATTCCAAGATCTCGAGGTTCCGGCAGATTGCCGCAGAAAGTTGT
Organism: Steromphala cineraria; assembly: GCA_916613615.1. NCBI lineage: Eukaryota > Metazoa > Mollusca > Gastropoda > Trochida > Trochidae > Steromphala > Steromphala cineraria. The sequence continues at coordinate 69,084,138 of OU744726.1, read as the reverse complement.
AACTTAGGATATCTTCCTTATTTGCAGCCAATGAAAACACCTTTTGTATATCCATGACTTGGGGAATTCTAAACGGTCGGAAAGTGACATGGAAAATATCATGCCTTTATGTTTATTTTTCATAAACAGTGTCAGAGGGAAAACATTGAAAATCAGATATTGATAGAGTTTGTCATTAGATAAAAACTGTTTTATAATTGTGTAAATTTTTATTTGTTTCATGATTTAATTTGACTAAATAACCAATTAAAAGCTAATACGAAGGTAAAAAGCGAGGTTTTGTAAATGGAAGAGTTATCTCCCCTGGATGTTAAGTTTCAACGATAGCTTTGCCGAACCACACGGAGATGGCCGAGTTTTTTTGTGATTGACCACTTTTGAAACGGCGTCGCTGATTGCACAACTTACTTCGATTGCCTCCAATCAGATTTCTGCCTTTCTATCTCATGTTTTAGCCGTAATAGAACAGAGGCTAACTCGGGTATGACTGAGTTGCGTCTATGAGGCAGGGCAATCTTCCGGAACTTTGAATATATCCAGTATTCATAAAATCATTCATCCAAAGACTCATCCTGTAAACCAGGCGACTTATTTCTCTCACTTCGAAATAATCCCCTGTAGTTTTTCGTCTTAAAATCGCCGATTTAGCAAAATAGAAATTCACATTTTATTAATAGAACGCCATCCTGCTACATCAGCATATATGTTTCCACGTTATGCTACAACCTATCGCTGAAACGTCATTATTTGATTGGCTTGCTATATATAGCGATACGGCAGAATTCTATAGGAGGATATCAGGGGTTAGGTTGTAGCCTTACGCGATGACACATATACGCCGATGTAGCAGGATGATAGAACGCCAATCAAGAAACACGTCTCATTTAGATGTAAGGCACAACTAACTGGAGGTAATCCAAGGTGCAATAAGTTTTCCCGTTAAATTTATGGTTCTGCGTTCGTGTCGAGAATCATCGATGAGCGTATCAAATCGATTGTTTCAAATAATGACTCAGGTGCGGAATCAGGAGAAAGTACATTTCATATTCTTCATTAGGCTTCTTCCTCGATATATTTTTTTATAACAAAGCTTTATTCAGGAGAACGACTAAATAAAATAAAAATGCCGGTACAAATTGGACAGAGAGTTTGGTGATTAATTTTGGATTTTTTAAATTTTTATGACATGTGTCAGGAAAATGTCTTTGTCAAGCTTTTCACTACCAAATATCAATCTAAATAAATTCAGATCAACAGATTATTATTTTTTCATACTGTTGATCTAAGATTGACCAGTGTGCGAGGTCGTCCCGGTGACCTTTCGTATGCAAATAAGGAATTTGCGATTTGATCAATCAAATTCGATGTCACAAACAGTTTATATAGTCGCTCCCTGAAGGAGTGGACGGAAGAAACATATATGTAGCTCCGAGCAAAAAAAAATGAGACAATTCTCAAAATTAATTTTTCGGTTGCCACTCGAAAATTTCGGACATGGTTTGGAAATGTTTAGCCGCTGTGACATTGCTATGATGTTCTGTGCATTATCTCCCCTGTCATTGGGGCGGGTCACGTGACGACGCTGTAGCAGACGACTACTTAGTGACCGGCGCGAAACAAAGCGATACAAAGACTTCGCGTTTTTTATCATGCAGTGTGGTATTGAGATAAGATATTGTTGGAAATAAAGAGTATACCTTTGGGTATCTTTTAACCAATTTTGGCGAGATTTCGAGTTGCTGGGGGTTTACTGTGCAAGTCAGAGTCTAATGTCTCATTGTCAAAAATGGTGCCCGAAAAATTGAAAAAAAAATATTATCGACGTTCTTGTAAATCACGGTTTTTATTTGTTCAAGTAAAGGCTTTTGGTTTTTTATGTGATGGGTTGCTGAACACAAATATTAGAGAAAGTTGAAATGTTTTGGTTATACATGGACATTAGAAGAGAAAGCAAATTTTATTATTAATTATTGTGCAGAAGTGTGGCGTAGTGAGCCAATATTGTGAAAGTACATGAAAAGAGAAACGGAAAAAGTCAACCCGAATACGTGATTTAAGGAAACATTTAAAACGAGAGACAATGTTTCCCCGGTATAAGCTGTTTGTGTTCGAATTTATTAAGATTACGGGTAAGCCAAATTGAATATTTTGCTAAAGAAAGTAGATACACACAAACAGCATAATGGTTAGAATTTGGAATATTTGGAACAAGTCCAAAGCGAATAATTTCATGGGATTTGGCAATGAGGCCAGAGGATAGAGTATTTAACCACTGGAAGACGACAGACCACAAGGCATTCACACAGGGGCAAAACATAAACAGATGATCGGAAGTTTCAATAGATTTAGAACAAAGGACACAGTTGGGAGAAATTGCCATATGGTGAGAGAAGAGTTGGTAGCCAAGGGGGAGTGAATTAGGATGAGACGGTAGTTTACTGATTTTGGAATATTATCCACGAAATTATGGTGTAAGTTACGCCAAACAGAAGTGAAGTTGATTCGTGGATATACTTTTTCAATTTTATTTTCAACAATTTTGGAAAGGAGACAGTTGTAAAACTGCTTAGTAGAAAAGTTTACCATTTCTACCAGTGGCTTACAAGAGAGGGATTCGAAAAGTTTAACGGCCGAAAAACATTGCTGGTAGAATGGAAGCATGGTCTCAGAGTGGGGTGAAAGAAGAGACATAAAATCAGAGCGATAACGCCGTAGAGAGAGTCCTAGCCAGTATTTTGCAAAATAGGTCCACTTTGCTGAGTTGCCCTTTATGAGGGATTGAATATGTTTTAGAATGGATTTTTATTATATGCTAAGCGGTGTGAGACTGAGTTTTATTATATGAAAAGCGGTGAAATACTGGATTTTATCAGTGAAATAAACTGTCTATCAGGCAACAGTGACGATATATTATATTTTCACTGTGACCAGTGACGATATATTATATCGTCACTGGTCAGGTGCCGGAACTACTTTCAGCCATGTGGACTAAATTGGATAACTTTCTATTTTAAAGTCATCTTAACTACAAATTTCCTTTAAAAATCATATAATAAATAGAATACTTAATGTAGTTTTCCAAATACCAGGTTTATTTCATCTCGTGACATGGGTAAAGTTGATATTTCACTTGTGGCTTCGCCACTCGTGAAATATCAACTTTACCCATGACACTCGATGAAATAAACCTGGTATTTGGAAAACAACATTAAGTATCCTCTATTTATTATATGATTGGCAGTGAAATACTGGGATTTATCAGTGAAATAAACTGTCTATCAATCTACAGTGAAAATAACTTATATTTTCACTGCGAACGGTGACTGATATAATTTGACGTCATAAAACAATGGTCTCCCGCGGCGAATTGGCTTATGACGTCACAGTGTTACTGTGATGACGGGCTGTTCCTAGCGGCCGCTCGGCGTGAAAATGACCCTTTTCGGACGTAATTACAATGGTAAAATCATATAATAAATAGAATATCCGTCAATTCTTGACAAATACCATGTTTATCTCATGAGGTGCGCCACTCGTGAAAATATAACCTTTCTACCTCACTCGATGAGATAAACATGGTATTTGTCAAGAAAAGACAGATATCCTCTATATACAAAATGGAGCGCCGAATTGGTTCAGCTGTGGACTGCCAAATATATCTGAATGTCTCCCTCTGAAAGAGTTTGACTTAGTAATTAGAAATTGGGGTGACTGCGCCACGGTACCACAATTTAGGTAAACCCAAAATATTGCACGTTACTGTTTTCCCAAATATAGAAAGTGCTCGTCCTTTGCACAACTTTAAAACATTTCGGAATTTTGATAGTACAGGGAAGAATTGGTCATCACTTGATACATTGGTACCTGTTATTACACCTACGATTTTTGATTGGTCAATCCAAGATATTCCGAAAGGATGATCGGATCTAGTTTTCAATTTTCCAATAAAAATTCCATTGGTTTTTGAAAAATTTAATGTGCCCGAATAGAAGCATCAGTTGTGCAGAAACCCAGTCCATCATCAGCAAAGGCAGATATTTTTGATGAATCGTTTGAACCTGGTAAATTTACACCAATTATTTCTTTACTTTTCCGAATTTTATCAAGAAGAGGCTCTAGTGCTAGAACGTACAGGGAGGGCGAAAGGCCGCACCCCTGCCGAACTGACCTCGTTACTGAAAAGGGTTGAGAAATGTGTTGATATGGCGTGCCAAACGGGACTTTAATCGCTATTTAGTAAGCTTACTAATTCGAATTAGTAAGTTTACTAAATCGAATTAGTAAGCTTACTAATTCAAAACGATTTAGTAAGCTTACTAATTCATTTAGTAAGCTTACTAATTCGGTCCATTTAGTAAGCTTACTAATTCATTTAGTAAGCTTACTAATTCATTTAATAAGCTTACTAAATCGGCCGAATTAGTAAGCTTACTAAATGCTTTTGAAAATATGTTTCTAAGTTTGAAATAATGATTTCTCCCCACCACGTGGTAAAATGGCGGGAATATTTTGACATCAACAAAAGGCACGTACAGTAACTTTTGACAAATTTAGATTCAAATATTTTGTGCGTATATGGTTCTTAAATCTATTTTTATATATATTTTATCGTGGATCGTCTCTCCCATCATAGAGCATAGATCAGTTACACCAGAGACCATGGTCTCTGGTAACACATTACATTTGCCGGTGCCCGTGTCACTAGGTTAAGTTCGAGTTATCTCCCTTTGTCTATCGGTGTTTGTCAATGGTTTCGCAAAGGGATTTGATTTCAAAGTTAATTTGTATAATTTTATTTGTTCAAAGATGACATATGAATATCGCGAAGGTATGATATTTCATCAAAAACAGTTGTTTGAGTGTCTGAACGAAAATAGGACAACTATCCTATTCCTACTCTTCAGAAGGTTCATGCTCGCCATTTCGAGAGTTCGCTCGTATCACAATAAAACAAAGTAAAATCCTTCCTTATTCAAAAATACTATCAAAAATGGTAAATTAAATGTCTTCTTCACGGTTTTAATATAAAAAAGGTACAATACTTTCTTTTGTTCTAGGGAGCAGTCATTGATTTACATTTCAACAACCCGGATGTGATTTAGTAAGCTTACTAAATCATCAAATAAGAAGTGAATTAGTAAGCTTACTAAATGAATTAGTAAGCTTACTAATTCATATAGTAAGCTTACTAAATCGTTTACATTTACTAAATAGCGATTAAAGTCCCGTTTGGCACCCCATATGCTGATTAATAATAACTGCACTAGATATGTCCGCATATAAGATTTTTTACCCACTTTTTGAAATTCGGACCGAAGCCAAATGCGTCCAAAACTTTAAACAAATACTGGTGGGGGGCCTGGTCAAAGGCCTTTTCTTGGTCCAAACTTATAAATGCACATTGGAGATCTTTTTGTTCCACATAGTCAAGCACATTACGAATTAAGTGATTATTGTCTTGAATAGATCTGCCGGGTACAGCGCAAGTTTGGTCAATATGAACAATATCGCCTATAACCTTTCCTAAACGAGTGCATAATAATTTTGACAGAATTTTGATATCCACATTTAATAAAGATATGGGACGATAGTTCTTAATGTTATCTGGATGGTTGTCATCCTTACATAATAAAGTAATAAATGAAGTTTTGGAGGAAGATGGGAGAGAGCCATTGATTGAACATAAATCAAACACACGACATAGAACGTCACCAAGAATGTCATAAAAACAAATAAAAAATTCCTTTGAAAGCCCGTCTGGTCCGGGAGATTTATTATTATCCATTGCCTGAAGGGCTATTAAAATTTCATTTTTTGTTATCTGACCTTCCAAAGAATTCGAAATGTCCGAGTTAATAGTTGTTAAATTAGCAAGGAAGTGATTAGCTGTTTCTTCATCAATGGGCTCTTTGCTAAGGAGATTGGAATAATAATTTTGAAAAACGCCCATGATTTCAGGAGAGGTATTGTATGTATTGCCAGAATTGTCAATAATTGTTTTTATAGTTTTCTTTTTGCCTCTCCTACTTTCCTTGCGAAAAAAATGGCTGGAAGGTTTTTTCGCCAGATTCAAGGTATTTGGCTTTAGAGCGAATTAAATTGCCTTGAAAGTTTAGAATTTCTAAGTTATGGAGCTTTATAGCCAAAATTTTATTTGCATATAGACCAGGATGTAAAGATTCAGCACGGCATTAGTTACGGTATTGGGACTTAGGGGTGTCCGCTCCTTACTGTTAACCTTTAAAATGAAATATGATTATGTAAAGATTTTTTCTCATCTTTATTTACTTCATGATATTCTACATCATCTACATACTTTTAAAAAACAAATGAAGTAAAGAAAATGTGACTTTAGAACCTCTAAAAAGTGCTTCAACAGCATAAATGGCCTAAATTTGACTAAAAATGCGGGTTTTCAAGTACATTTTGTGTCAAAGCTTAAAAACACTACCATATATATTTTCTCATTGATTTCGGTAGGGTAACATAAACTTTGTGACATATCACAAAAGGAAAAAAAGTTTAATGAATTGTTGAATGTCAGTTTTGAACTGATCCCACCATTCTGGTCGGGGGCGGGGGGGGGGGGGGGGGGGGGGGGGCGGGGGTGAGGTGATATGAGGTTTATCGCCGCTTTCAAGTCTATTTCACTTATATAGCGGCTGCTAGTATTATTGCAGGGAGAAAGCCCGTAAAACTATTGTGGCTATGTATTGCGGTGAAACCTGCGAGCATCGGCTGGACCTAGCGAACCATGGGTGGTACTGCGCTGAAATTCAGTGTAGAATTACACCCAGACCTGACTGCGATTAGAACAGTTCTCTATTGCAGACAAAGTTGCCGAGCCCCTGGCGGGATTCGAACCACGGACCTCCTGATCCGAAGCCGAACGCGCTAACCACTGCGCTATCCCGACCCGATCCCAGCATTCTAAAGTACTCTAAAGTAACTTTGTCCTGTGATGGTATTTTATTACGACAATAATTAGTAAATAAAAAGCGAAAGTTATTACCAAAAATTTGGTTATTGCATTTCCAATAAACCTCGCCAAAATCAATACCGGCAAAATCCTTGAGCTTTACAAACACGTAATCATGATCAGAAAATGAACACATAGATATATGGGCACATGAAATAGAATCACACAAATCAGTAGAAATATAAAAGCGATCAAGCCGTGAAGCAGTGATGTTATTTCGCCAAGTTGTGGCTATTTTATCAGGAAAACAAAAACGATAGGTGTCAGTAAGAGAAAAATCGGCAAGCCATTGTTTAATAATGGATGAGACCAGTTGATTAGCATTAAGATTGCCGCCAACTTTGTCAATCTTGGTGTTAAGAACACATTTAAAATCTCCCCCTAATACTATAAGCCTAACAGTGACTAAGAATTTTGACACATTATTGAAAAACTCTACTCTCTCCTGAGCGTGAGAAATTTCATAAGGTTATGTCAAAAGTTTCATAAATACGGTTAATCTAAAATTGTCTCATTTGTTTTGCCCGGAGGTATAGTAACTTATGGCCTAGCTGTTCTCAATAACAGTATGCATTGTGAAAAATAAACCTTGCTTTTGTTACTGATAAATAGTTGAAATAGTTTTAGTTTTATGATTGACAAAAATGCACTATGTTTTAATTATTTGGATGGAAATGAAGGAATTAGTGCAAACGGGTTTGATTAAAAAAAGAGTTACCTCCCCTTGCATGATGATTTTCGTAAATATTTACATTTATGATGTTCTAACTTTGTGATTATTATTTGCCACGTTAGTATCTGTGCGATGTGTAATCATCATTTGTCATTGACAACTAGCAGATACGCTAAATCATTTTAAAAGAAAAAAAATCTATTAATACATCCAAGCAATCGGATTATTCATCGAAATGGTCGCTCTGCTCCGCTCCGAATGACATAGCTCCGAACACCGTCCATTTTAAAAGATGCACTGCTGAGTTTTTCGAACTTCCAGCGAGCTAGGGCAACTTTTCTGATTGGCCGAGCGGCTGATTTCAGAGGTCAGCGGGATGACCCGCCTTACGGGCCAATCTTAGATCAACAGTATGACCAAATATAAAACCTGTTGATCTAAATTTATTTAGATTGTACCAAATATATACCCTTTACAAAGCAAAAAAGTTACCCAAGGCAAAACCGTTTTGAACATCATGTGACTTTCATCTTCGACTCCCGCCTTCTTTCTGACATCAAGCAGGAAACTGTGGTACCCTCGTATTTGATAGCGATATTAAAGGTGCAGTAGCGCGTTTTTTGATAAGTTTATATTTCAAACAATTTCCTGATAATTGTAAGTTATTGCTCAATGTATTACTATTAAATCTCATTACACATCATCCATAGAGGAGAAAGCAGGAAGATTCACATAAAATCCATTAGCGGCCATTTTGTTTGAAAACCTTTAATTCATTTTGTGAAAGGAAAAGAAATCGCATGGCTGAACTTTATGTTATATATTTGTATAATTACTGCTCCATTTAGTTAAAATACATTGTCTGTCATTTAGAACCATTAATTTTCATTTTCCTGACACAACCTTATATTCCCCCCAAAAACGTGCTACTGACCCTTTTATAAGATAGTGCTTATTTCATAAAATACATGTGATGAGGTATTAAATAAATAGGGGACACTATAGAAGTGTCTCTTGATATTTTTGATTTATTTACCAATTATTAATCACTGTATTATGAGTCGAACTACTTGTGCTTGCAATCTGAAAAACATACTATTACGATGATTTTATCCAGTGCACAGAATCTGAAGACTACTCGTCTTTCAGCAAAGCTGTGACTACCACGACTCCGATTGTTAACAGTGCATCTAAACCGTCAGATGAAAATCTAATGAAGATGAAGGCTTTGTTAATAGAAAAAGAAAAAAATCATCTCTGATTTAAAACTTGTGAATGCCAATCTTGCATCAAAATTAGCTGCCAGTCAAAAGGAACTCTAAACCCAATTGAAGAGTAATTCCAAAATCTCTGTATCAGTTCAAACCGAGCGTACTATTAAGCAGCCAGTTCACACAGCGAAGACCCCTGTTGAACGTCGACCATCCTACTCGACTCGTGTGGAGTCTACCCGTAAGCAGCCAGTTCACACAGAGGAGACCCCTGTTGAACGTCGGCCATCCTACTCGACTCGTGTGGAGTCTACCAGTAAGCAGCCAGTTCACACAGCGAAGACCCCTGTTGAACGTCGGCCATCCTACTCGACTCGTGTGGAGTCTACCCGTAAGCAGCCAGTTCACACAGCGGAGACCCCTGTTGAACGTCGGCCATCCTACTCGACTCGTGTGGAGTCTACACGTAAGCAGGCGGGCATGCAGAGCGCTAAACCCCATGCTTGCAAGTTTCCGAATAATAACTCCCCGAAACGCTATTCTCCTCCAGAGAGCAACACGTCTTATGCGGACGCTGTTCGCTCTGATGGAAAGCATGTCAAGCCACTCCCAAAAGGAATTGAGACTGCCAACACAGTAATAGTTGGTAGTTCAATGTTGAAAAACATGAGCAGTACCATCCTTTCGTCTCATCTTCGCCATAAATGTGTGGTGGACACAAATAGAGATGCTACAATAGGTGACATACGTGAAAGATTGCCTCTTTTACTAAATGAAGACTCCACTGTGAATAGTTTGGTATATGTTATCGGGGATAACGACGTTACTGACCGTCCTTTGGAAGAAATGGAAATTTAACTCTTTTTTCATTCACATGCACTTACAACACGACAATGTTGGGGGTACATGTCAATTTTAATTGACGAAATCACATTTACATTTAAAAATACACCTCTAACATATACAATCAAGTAAAATTAAAATGATTTTGAAAGTTTATGAGTCCATTGCACTTTTAAAAAGAATTAAAAAGTCTATAACCCGGGTGGGTGGGTGGTCGCTGTCTCGCCGGCCGGTGAGAGACTAACCACAGGGTGGTCGGGTCTTCACACGTGAGTGCACGTGCAGGGGGTCCTCGGGTATTTCCGCCAGATCCCGAATGTTGCCGAGTTAAACATAAAATAATACATCATTTTTCATCTTAACTCTTTTTTCATTCACATGCACATACAACACGACAATGTTGGGGGTACATGTCAATTTTAATTGACGAAATCACATTTACATTTAAAAATACACCTCCAAACCCCCAACATTGTAGAATTATGAACTAAGACTTGCTGCCACAACCAAAGCACGTGCAAATTTAGAATGGGTTTCTGGTTTTAAGAAGACATAACGCTCATACGCGTTGGATTTCCAATCTCCATGGTATTTGATCAACATGCTAGGCATGCCGATAGATAAGGCAAAAGAGCAGCCACCCCGTCTGAAGGAGTGACCGCTGAACTGGGAAGGAGGATAGCCGCACTGACGTAGGTTTTCACGCAGTGACGTCACAAATGACGAGTGGGTCAGAGTTGAGACACATCCGTTAGCCCAGAAGGAGAAAAGATGGTTATCCGTTTGAATCCCTGTCTGTAGACTCTGTAGAGCAGTTAGAGCTGATACAGGGCAAAGTGGGGAGGCTGGCATCGAGCATAGAGGAATCTGCAATACTCTCTGGCCAAATTGAATAGTTTTACTATGACGTATGGTTAATAGCACATTGTCACTCTGCCAGGTGACGTCACGAATACAGATTTGTTTGGCTGGATTTAAAGGGACCTTACCATCAGACAGTAGGGTAGATTTTCTTACGAAAGTGAAAAAGGCGACAACACAAGCTGCCGAAAACGCCGTGTCTCGCCGGCCGGTGCGAGACTAACCACAGGGTGGTCGGGTCTTCACACGTGAGTGCACGTGCAGGGGGTCCTCGGGTATTTCCGCCAGATCCCGAATGTTGCCGAGTTAAACATAAAATAATACATCATTTTTCATCGGAAATTGATACTCTCCTCAATGTAACGAAAAACATCACTAATGCGCATGTGCATGTGTGCTCTGTTCTCCCGCGACAGACACCCTCCTGGTACAACAGTAAGGCAAGACAACTCAACAAGTCCGTGGAAGAAATGTGTCGTGCAAAACAAGTGACATTTATTGACATTTTCAAACATATGATGTCTCTGAAACCCCGCGATGTTCTTGTTCATGATGGTATTCACTTGTCACGTGGTGGTGTTAAACTGATGAGTAAGCTGATAGTAGAGTCAGTCCCCTGTGATGAGCACACTTACCCGTCTTCGTCTGCAGAAGTCCTTACCCGCTTGCGGGTGGAGACACGCTAGGCAGAGGAAACCACGGCCAGAAGGGAGCTATTAGGATTAGCAAGATCGACCATGACACCTCGATCTTCGTCACCACTAGATTGGGGGTGGGTGGATGGGGGAATGGGGGGGGGGGGGGGTTGGATGTAACCGTCCATCTCCTCCCATTCGAACGACAGAGCGTCTTACCCCACTCCCCGGGATTGGGAGACACATAGACCGGCAGTTGGTGGTTCAGCTGGGTTCCAAAGAGGTCTAAGTGTGGTCTCCCGAAGTGCTGACACACTTGTTGGAACGCCTGGGGGAGGAGTTTCCATTCCGTGGACGGCGGTTGTCCTGCCTGGAGAGAGCGTCCGCTAGGCCACGGTCGACCCTTGCTTGTTTATCCCCCCAGCTGCTATCGAGCTGTCCGTGTGCACAAGTAGCACTTGTCCCCACAGCAGAGCGGACCAGTGATAGTTTGACAACCTGCACGCCCCCATCTCCAGCTCGTTGATGGCCCGAGTGCGCTGGGACAACGACCAGAGCCCCGCTGTCTGTTCCGTTCCCAGGTGGGCTCCCCCCAACCCTGCGTGGAAGCGTCCACGAAGAGATGTGCGGTCGCCGCGGGAGGTCTGAGTGGAACACCTGAGAAACGTTGCTTCCACCCTCCACCAGGCTAGGTGAGGGACAAGCCGCTGGGGGAGCGGGAAAGCGTGTCTGCACACTTCCTCCCTGACGTCAGGGTTAGGAACCCCTGAAGAGGTCTCGGAGAGGACCTGAGCTGAAGTGAGCCCTAAGTAGGGGTAAATTGTATACACCTCTTTGTAGAGTTATCCTAAGAAATGGATAATAATCAACATCCCCAAAACAATTATCTCCGATAATAAAATTACTTAATAGTCTTGTTGTGTCACCAAAAGACATCGGGTTAAAGTTGTAACCCATCCCATGAAAGTGAAGCTAAAGTAACTTCGAGATCGTTTAGAACCAGTGAACCAAACTGGAGACAAACTTGTCCTACCTGGACACCCTGCACACAAAAAAACAAACTACCAAGCGACATGCGTCAATCAGCTCTCCACTCAGGCGCTCCCCTGAGTTAAGAGTGAGAGACACAAGCGCGAGGGGAACCAAGCACACAAGCGCACAATAATCCCAGACCAGCGGAGCGGCCAGAGCTCACCAACCAATCAGCGTCAATCACCTCTCTACTCAAGCGCTCCCCCTAGGGGACGCTCCCCTGAGTAAAGAGTGAGAGACACGCCAACCAATCAGCGACAAGGCTTATTAAAATCTAAATATTTTAGATATTTAAATACGTACCTCAATTCCAAGGTGGACACGGAGAGTGAGAGCGCCTGGCACGCCTCACCTCCTATCCCGTGATCCTGGGCGTCAAGCGCACCACCATGCGACACGCGTCAATCTCCTCTCCACTCAGCCGCTCCTCCTAGAGGGAAGCTCCCCTGAGTTAAGCAAGAGAGACACGAGCTCGAGGGGACGCCAGAACACCAAGTGCACGTCCAAGGAAGCGCCTACTCGATAGTAGACGCTAGGAAGCGCACAGCCCCGCGCGAAGCGTGTGGCGCTACCCCAATCCGTGAATCCGAGCGTCCAGCGCACTCCCAAGCGAAACGCGTCAGTCCCCTCCCCGCTCAGGCACTACCCCTAGAGGGAAGCTCCCCTGAGTTCAGAGCGAGAGACACGAGCTCGAGGGGCCGCCAGAACACCAAGTGCACGTCCAAGGAAGCGCCTACTCGATAGTAGACGCTAGGAAGCGCACAGCCCCGCGCGAAGCGTGTGGCGCTACCCCAATCCGTGAATCCGAGAGTCCAGCGCACTCCCAAGCGAAACGCGTCAGTCCCCTCCCCGCTCAGGCACTACCCCTAGAGGGAAGCTCCCCTGAGTTCAGAGCGAGAGACACGAGCTCGAGGGGCCGCCAGAACACCAAGTGCACGTCCAAGGAAGCGCCTACTCGATAGTAGACGCTAGGAAGCGCACAGCCCCGCGCGAAGCGTGTGGCGCTACCCCAATCCATGAATCCGAGTGTCCAGCGCACTCCCAAGCGAAGTTGAGAGCAAGAGACAAGAGCGCGAGGGGGCGCCCAAGCGCACAAGCACATGTCCAAGTAAGCGCCTACTCGATAGGAGACGCTAGGTAAACGCCTGCCCAATCCGTGAACCTGAGCGTCAAGCGCACTACCAAGCGAGACGCATCAGTCCACTCCTCCCTCAGGCGCTTCCCATGGAGGGAAGCTCCCCTGAGTTGAGAGCGAGAGACACGAGCGCGAGGGGGCGCCCAAGCGCACAAGCACATGTCCAAGTAAGCGCCTACTCGATAGGAGACGCTTGGAAAACGCCTGCCCAATCCGTGAACCTGAGCGTCAAGCGCACTACCAAGCGACACGCATCAGTCCCCTCCTCCCTCAGGCGCTTCCCATGGAGGGAAGCTCCCCTGAGTTGAGAGCGAGAGACACGAGCGCGAGGGGGCGCCCAAGCGCCCAAGCACATGTCCAAGTAAGCGCCTACTCGATAGCAGATGCCAGGGAAGCGCACCGCCACGCGCGAAGCGTGTGGCGCTTGCCCCATCCAACGACGGACCCGAGTGACGGAGTGACGGAGTGACGAAGTCCTGAACAAGTTTCAAGGCTCAAACACACAATCGGGGAGCGAGACAAGACACGTCTGAACACCACTGACTCTGTAAAGTGAATGAAACGGAGCCCCGTTCATCCGCCTCGCACTCCCTCGTATCCTCCGAGGTGACGAACCGCGGGTGGTCCATGGGGGGGGGGGGGGGGGGGGTGATGGTGGACGAGGCCGACGGGTTCCCGGAGTTGCGAGCCCTACGCTTCGCCCCTACCGCGTCCCTTTCGCTCTTCCTTAGAGCCTGTAGATAGAGCTTCAAAGCTTCCGACGAGAGGGACTCACACTCTTCACACCTGTCTTGCGTAAGCGGAGTTGCATGATCAACAGAGGGAGTGGGGGTCAAGTGTTCCCTACTTCCTAAGTCCACATCAACCACAGAACCCAGGGTATGTTGCGAGGGTCTCACTCACCAATGAACCAACAAGGTTGACCCTTCATTCACCAGACGGACCAAGACGGAGCGAAGCGGAGTAACCGCATACCCAGACGGAAGACGGACCAGTCACCCACGTCCGTCACTCACGAGACGGACCGGCGGAGTGAAGCGAAGCAGACGCGTACCAAGACGGAGGACAGACCAGTCACTCACGTCCGTCGCTCCCCAGACGGTACAATTGGAGCGAGGCGAAGCCAACCGCGTACCAAGAAGGAGGACGGACCAGTCACTCCCGTCCGTCACTCGCCAGACGAACCAAGGCAGAGCGGAGCGAAGCAAACGCCAGACGTACCAAGGCGGACCAAGGCGAAGCAAAGGCGTACCAAGGCAGAGGACAGGCCAGACACTCCCGTCCGTCACTCACCAGACGTACCAAGGCTGAGTGAAGCGAAGCAAAAGCGTACCAAGACGGAGGACGGACAAGTCACTCCCGTCCGCCACTCGCTAGACGAACGAAGGCGGAGTGAAGCGAGGCAAACGCGTACCAAGACGGAGGACTGACAAGTCACTCCCGTCCGTCACTCGCCAGACGAACGAAGGTGGAGTGAAGCGAGGCAAACGCGTACCAAGACAGATGACAGACCAGTCACTCCCGTCCGTCACTCGCAAGACTGACCAAGCAGAGTGAAGCGGGGCAAACGCGTGCCGAGGCGGAGCACGTGACGATCCACTCACCCCAGCGGAGCGAACGGCCAAGCTGACACTGCTTGCACACGTCCCACACATCGGGAGGCGTGACCTACTTAAACGAGCAGGGTCGCGCGACACTGAGTAGCCTGCCTGTCCCACAGGCAGAAAACCCAACAACAACAACCTCCAATGTGGCAAATTGGAAGGAGATCAGGAGGTAAGAGAAGATACTCTTACTCCCAAGGATCGAGAAAAAAGGTCTACAAACTTAAATACTTAGACAAAGCAAGATAACTTCGAGAGAGCTCAGAGACACAACCGATCACTGACAGGAAGTTGGAATGAGGTTTTGGTCACGTGACCATAGGCGGCGCGGCGGGGATATGCAGGTAACTCCCGTGTTGTTTTTTCTGTGTTATGGGTCGATAGATAATTGATAGGCAATCAATGGGCTACGGTGAGTCGGAGATGGTATAGTACGTTAAATAATATAAGTTATCACATTGCATAGCGGGTTACAT
The DNA here is from genome assembly GCA_916613615.1 of Steromphala cineraria. NCBI lineage: Eukaryota > Metazoa > Mollusca > Gastropoda > Trochida > Trochidae > Steromphala > Steromphala cineraria. The sequence continues at coordinate 69,068,689 of OU744726.1, read as the reverse complement.
CGGTATTTATTATTCCCGCGAAAGGTTTTATGCAACGAGCGGAACGCGACTTGCATAAAACCTTTCAAGGGAATAATAAATACCGATGTAACCCGCTATGCAATGTGATAACGAATTTATCTTACCGAATGTCGAAAACTATTGTTAAAAACACAATCAGAAGTGAACAAGACCTTTATTTCAAAACAACAACAAAGGTCCGAGTCAAGGCATACTGGTTGACCTATGACCTTATCACGTGACTTTGAATGGTTGACGTGGAAGCACGCTTTACTCGCGGGGTATAAGGGATTTATTCTCCCTCGTTGAAGGTGTATATGGGAATTTGTTAAGGGTCACGTGAACCAATCAGAGATCGAGATTCTTACATGAGGTAGGATAATGTGATAGGTGCTGCTATTCCACCGTCCGATACTATTCAACCTCAAGCCAAATCAGTCTCTACTTGTCTGAAAGTTGGTCTGTGGAACTCACAATCAAGTAGAAATAAAGCCTTAGAAATTGCTGAATTCATACAAGACAATGCTTGTGATATACTATTCCTAACTGAAACATGGTTGAAAGCTCAAGGGGATGAGGCAGTCATTGCTGAACTAACACCAGTTAATTACTCTTTTATGCATCAACCCAGAGATAATTCGCATGGTGGTGGAATTGCAGTGATCTACAGGAATTCTCTACAAGTTGAATCTCAGAAAAGCTCCGCAATATCAGATGGATATAAATAATAATAATAATAATAATAACATATTTATAGAGCGCCCAAATCCATACACTGATGCATGCTCATGGCGCATTTGAGATTTTATCTGTACGGGTTACTTCATACAAATTAAGTGTCAAAGTAATTTGCATTTACAGACCACCTCATTCTAAGAAGAACAAGCTTACTCGTTCTGAATTTTTTGAGGAATTTGGAGAATTTATTGAAACAAATACCAAAACTAACACAATATATTTGGGTGATTTTAATGTTCATTTTGACAACAAGCATTGTTTAGAAAGAGACAAGATAGTGAAATTGTTGACTGTGCACAACCTTACTCAACTTGTCTCTGCACCTACCCATAAGTCTGGTCATACACTGGATTGGGTTGTTACTTCTGAAAAAATATCGTTGGTTACTGATGTCAAAGTAATCGATAAGCAGATGTCGGATCACAGTTTCGTCAGCATGAAATGGAACATGAGTAAACCTACACCCAAACCTGAGCAAATTACATGTCGGAATTTAAGAAGTATAGACAAAGAGGGTTTTAAAGCAGACATTCTAAACTCCCCCTTGTTTAGTGAAACGTCAACAGATCCAAACGTGCTGACTGACATGTATAACTCTACATTGATAAGTCTTTTGGATAAACATGCTCCAGTTCAATTTAAGAATGTACGGATGAGACCAGATTCTTTCTGGTACAATGATCAAGTCCGCAACGCGAAGCGAGAGTGCAGAGTGGCAGAACGTCAATGGCGCAAGTCTCGACTTGAGATACATCGACAGATTTATCGGCATAGACGACAGGAGCTTAATAAAGTTGTTAGGAAAGCAAAGGCTGATTACTGTAATAATAAAATATTGGAAATGAAAGGATGCTCGGACAAGTTTTACAAATTCGTAAATAAACTCCTCGGTAAAAAAGACAATGTGAAACTGCCAGAATATGATTCTGATGAGGTTCTAGCTAATGACTTCGCTGAATATTTTGATACCAAAATCAAGGATATTCAGGAAGATCTGAAAAACTCTTCAAGTATGTCAAAACAATCTGAAATTCCTGATGCATCATCAACTCGCCATGAATTGCCCACTTTTGAACCTTTCTCCCAACAAGAAATTGAGAAGATGATAAGAGCATCAAAGAAAACAACTTGTTCGCTGGACCCTATTCCCACTTTTATATTGATGGATTATCTAGATTTACTTCTTCCTTTCATAACGAATCTGGTGAATTCAAGTATATCAAGTGGAGTTTTCCCAGACTCTCTTAAATCTGCTATTGTGAAGCCTCTTTTAAAGAAAAGTGACTTGGATCCTAACAATCTGAGAAACTATAGGCCTGTATCAAATGTGTCATTTATATCGAAAATCATTGAAAAGGCCTTGAATGTAAGACTTAAGGATCATCTTCAAGAATATGAGCTTATGGATGATTTCCAATCTGCATATCGTGATAACCACAGTACAGAAACGGCTTTGCTACGAGTCATGGACGAACTAAGAAGTCGAGTGGATTCAGGGAATATTGCTGCATTAACACTCTTAGATCTGTCGGCAGCTTTTGACACTGTGGATCACAAGCTTCTACTTTCGAAACTTCAACTGGAGATGGGTGTAACAAATGTTGCGCTCTCCTGGATTGAATCGTATCTGAGAAACAGATCACAAACCGTGGTTATACATCAAGCAGAATCTAAACGCTTTTCACTTGCGTGTGGAGTACCTCAAGGATCTGTGCTGGGTCCAGTGTTGTTTGTACTCTATACTAATAGTCTTGCTAGAGTGATAGAGGATAATAAAATGGATCATCAGTCTTATGCTGATGATACGCAACTGATTGACAGTTTCAAGCCAACAAATGCACAGGAGGCTCTGCAACGTACTACTGACTGCACAACTGATATCAAGTCATGGATGTCATCAAATATGCTGAAGCTAAATGATGAGAAAACAGAGGCCCTGTTAGTAGGAACTAAACGTAATTTGCGTGATATTCAAGCTATCTTTGTTGAAATCGGAACTGCTACAATCCCTTTTACTGGCCATGCAAGAAATCTTGGGGTCATCATTGATTCTCAACTTTCAATGGACTCACACATAGATAAACTTGCTATTATCATCTCCGTTGCATCAGTCAAATACGTCATCTTATAACCAGAGATGCCGCCAAAATACTTGTGCAAATGCTTGTTAATTCAAGACTTGACTATAGTAATAGCTTACTGATAGGAATCAATAAACGTCAGTTGTACAAGCTCCAGAAAGTTCAGAACGTAGCGGCAAGAATTGTGACCAGAACACCAAAAGCATGTCACATAACACCTGTGCTTAAGTGTCTACATTGGCTTCCCATCGAAGCGAGAATCAAATTTAAAGTTCTATGTATTACTTACAAATGTCAACATAATATGGCTCCAGCATATCTTTTAAATTCCTTGGAGGACTATACCCCTGCAAAAGATCTTCGATCCCAGAATTTGAAGCTTCTCCAGATGCCAAAGTATAAAAACACCAGTTATGGACTTAAATCTTTCAGCTGTACTGCTCCAAGACTTTGGAACCAACTTCCTTATTGTCATCAAAATGTCATCCTCACTGACTGTTTTTAAATCACAGCTCAAAACTCATCTATTTTCTAGCTATTATTCATAGATTCTACCCATAGACTCTAATTATAAATATCCTCAATCAATGCTACCAGTAATACTTTTAGGCTTTATTTCATAGCATTTCATCTCATCACCTTAAATTTTCTTATTTTCAATGCGCTTTGAGCATGCACCTTGTGTATGGATATAGCGCTTTATAAATGCCCATTATTATTATTATTATTATTATTATTTTCATCTGAGAAGTTCACCTTTAACGTAAAAAAAGCCTATTTTAAAACATGTCTTCGTTAAGTGAGTGTAAAAGGGGCAGTAGCACCTTATTAGGGGGAATATAAGGGGATGCCAGGAAAATAAAAATAAAGAGTTTCGACTAAAAGACAATATATTTAAAGTAAATTTAGCAATTATACATTGAATATATAATGTAAAGTTGAGCTATGCAATTCCCTTTTCTTACACAAAATGAAAGATGTTCACGCTAAAATGGTCGCTAAAGGACTTTATATGATACTTTATAATTTGTTCTCTGATTATGGATGATTGGTTTGTATAATGATATTTTTGACACTATCAAAATAATACATTTAGCATTAACGTACAATTATCAGTAAAAACATTAAAATATAAAATTTTCCAAAAACGTGCTACTGCCCCTAAAATCAGAGATCGAGGTAGCTGCTATAAATAATGTATGAACAAAGTCTGTAGTGAAAAGAATACTCCACCTCAGCAGCATGAACTATTTGTATCACACGAAATTATTGTTCTTAGCACGTGCACTTCGTGCAGTTTGTGAACATACGGGTACAAGTACTCCTATTGCGTCCGCTTGTTTCGGGTTCCACGAGGAAGTGCATTCTCTCCACGCAGAGGCAGCTCAATCATACCTGAATTAGCCTCTGTTCTATTACGGCTAATACATGGGGTAGAAAAGTAGAAATCTGATTGGAGGCAATTGAAGTTAGTTGTGCAATCAGCGACGCCGTTTCAAAAGTGGTCATTCGCAAAACCTCGGCCATCTTCATGTGGTTCGTCAAAGCTTTCGTTGAAATTTAACATCCAGGGGAGGTAATTCTGCTTTTACAAACCTTCTCATTTGTCATTATTTGGTTGATTAGTAAAATATAGTATATCATAAAACAAATAATAATTTACCCAATTAAAACAGTTTAGATCTAATGAAAAACCCTATCCATATCTTTTTTTCAAATATTTTCCCTCTCACACTGTTGGTGAAAAATAATCATATAAGCATGATATATTCAATGTTACTTTAAAACGTTAAGAATTCCCAAAGTCATGGATATAAAAAAGGTGCTTTCGTTGGCTGCAAATAAGGGAGATATCTTAATTTACAACTTTTTGCCGCTAGGGCAATCTACCGGAACCCCATGCTTTCTTGCAGGATCTTGGCGTAATAGAAAAGATGAACGTAAAAGATATGTTGCTTAATCCCTATCAACATATTTATCCCCTGCTACGAAGTAAGAGGGGGTATATATCGGTCATTCCGTCCGGTCAATGATCTCAAAACACCGTTAGGTCTAGATCAACCAAACTTTGCAAACTTGTTAATCAAAACCTTGTGTACCAATTTAAAATTTTCTGGAATTCACCTTTTTTGTCGTTTCCATGGAAACGTCATTTTTTGGACTTAAGTATATGATATACAATGGGGACAGATTTTCTCAGAAATTATCACACCTAGAAATATGGATGATGGGTACAGCTGATGATACTCTTGTTCAAGTTTTAAAACCATTTCCGAAATTTTATTTTTGACAGAGTGATGGCCCCTTGATTCTGAAATTGGACTTGGAGTGAATAACAGATCTTATTGTCAAAGAGATCTTACTTTTAAATTTCAGTCCCAAAAGTCAATTGGATACCCAGCTTTTTGTGAAAAGAGGTAAAACTGTGAAAAGTTAACACATGGTTCATACAGCCAAATCAGAATAATATTTTCAAAGACATTTTACCACTTTTCAAGCAGGCCTACATATATTCACAAAACTTTGGGTTTTGATGCCGCCATTTTCCAAAGTGCTGCATTGCAACATCGGGATTTCCCGGGAAAAAATCGATCGTGAGAAGCGGAAATTACCGATTTCGTTGAAATGATTGGAAGCTGGTTTCTGATCATATCTTTCCCTACCAATTTGCGCAGTTAGCAAAATGACGATACTTCTGTGTTTTTGATTGTGATCCATGTAACGGGGAATTCCAGTACATGTTTGAAAATTTCAAGGACATTACCACGAAATACCATGACTTTTTCAGGACATTAGTAAGCATTGTAAATTCAAGTACTTTTCCAGTATCAAAACAAAATTGAACAATGTAACGGATGCCGGGCAACATGCCATAAACACATTTTGCCAAAACAAAAGTGAATGGCTTCATATACATTTATAGAACAAAATCCAAGTCCTTCATTTCCCTCCAATAAGATTTGGTTTTGCCATCTTCATATCATTAAGAATCACTGAAAGGCAATGAAGATGAAAATTATTACTCCGCGTTATACACTTTTTGAATCCAATTCGCTACCAAAGGTTTTTTTGTTAAACCTTAGGACAAATCAGAGACATAAACAAATTCATGATAATCATTTTCATTCTTTCTCTGTCTGGGTGCAAAAGTAATACACTAAAATTACTTATCTGGAGTTTGTTTTGTTTAACTTATGGACAAATCAGAGACATAAATAAATTCATAATCATTTTCAGTCTTTCTTTGTCAGGGTGCACAAGTAAACTTTTACTTGCAACAGTCAAATCCCAGAGATCCAGATATATGACATTATTTTGTAAATTCTTGAATTCCTCCCTTAAAATCTGTGTGGAAATAATCCCCCAAAAGTCATTCGAAGGATATCCACAGGCAGGCATGGCATGAGGACCTTTCACTATCACTGTAGTGTCTGGAGCTCGATGTTTAAGTCTTCGAATTGCCTCAACAGTTTTTCGAACACTTTGACGCAGAACCTCTGGATGCTGGGTATGGAAATGAGAATAGAAAAGAACCACGATGATATCTCTAGAATCTGCAGGAATCTTGTTGATATATCTGTGAGTTGCTTCCAGTTGACTTGGGGCAATTTCGTGTCCGCCATAACCAAAGGGAAGACCATGAACCGCGTACGCAACGCTGAACGTACTCAAGACGTCCTCTGCTATGGACAAGTTGTACCACTTCTCAGTTTTCCATTTTTCCGATACCAGTTTTAATTTCAAATTCTTCATCATGAAACTGAACATTTGTCTGGTTGTCGAATCTCCGATAAACCACACCCGCCGACCCTTCAGACACTCACGTGTGGAGTTGGCATATCTATGTCGAGAACTGGAGCAGAATGAAGGGAACCAGCGTCCCTCGTGTGCATAACCAAGCGGGGTTCTTGCTCTCCATGTTTCTCTTGCAGGAATCTTATTGCAGGGGATGGAACTCTGTAGACTGGTTCCATCGGGATGCATATAGGCACCATTGGTTCCTGAAACAAATTACATAAACGACTGAAACTTATATCTACATTAAAACAAATCGCCCTTTGATAAGACAAAAGTTATCTTGAAATATGATTATACTATAATATTCATTAAGAAATTATTCTTTCCTCTTAAGCTGTTATTCGTCTATACTCTTAAGTTTGCATCTTGAAATCTGCTTATACTTTTATGTTTATAAAGACAAAATTATTTCCTCTTTAAACCACATTATTACAAACAACATACCTAATCTTACTTAATAACTGCACTCTCTTAAATAATACTATATCAACAAGTATTCATAAAAAATAATTTACACAATACTCTACTTTTACCTTAATGGCAATTTACTTAATCTTGAAAATTCTTAAAATGAGCTGTTATTCGTCTATACTCTTAAGTTTGCATTATGACAAAATGCAAATATTACATCAAAACTTACGTTTAACTGCAACAAGTTTTAAGGATGTGATGAAACCATGGCGACCTAACCTGAAATATGTGATTGCAAATATAAACAGCAGGTAGGTGTTAAAGTTGTTATTCTTATAAGAAACAGCCGTGAAAAATAAAGTTTAATTCATATTAAAAACATTTATTCATTGATAAGTCTAAGGCATACCAAGGGATCATGACATTTGCATTAAGAATGGTGTAGCATTCAAATATTATTTAGGGTAATGAAGGGGATATTTCTCAGGAAAAATGATTTTACCACATTGTTAGTATGGTTCCATAGGAACCCTAAAAAATCAATGTATTTATAGGATATCTAACGAGCTTCCTCTTTCATATCAAGTTTATGTCCCTAGTGAAATATATTTGCTTTGTCACGAGCCTTGGCGAGTGAAAATAAACTTTCACTGCGCGAGAACAGTCAGAGTTATCTTTCTTTGATCAACGGCATGTCATGACGGCCGCCATTTGCAGGTATCTTTTCGTCAAAATGTGTAAACAACCGCCTTAAAAGTAAGTTTAGGATGCTTTATCATTGTTCAAATGCGTTTTGTTTTGAAGAATGTTGTCTAAAGAATATCCAGTTGTCTTTATAATCTATAGATAACGAGCAATGTCCGTCTGTGTCATTTTGAAGCGACATGGATCAAATTGATGAAGGTCGGTGATCAAATTGTGCTGAATTTAAACCCTCTTGTGTTTATATGAGCCTTGAGATATCAGTAAGATGTTTTATTCTAATTCTTTTGTCCTCCGATTTATTCCTTAACAATTCGGTAAGGAAGATTCAAAAGATAAACCGAAAGTTTGAAGAATGACTCGATTCGACTCACTCAGTGCCATTCGAATTTGTGAATGAAAACACGTTCGTTTTATGAATGAATAAAGTAGTCCGGACAATGTCAAAGTTCACCGCAAGCCAATCAAATCACTTTGAGGTGTTATAACCCATATGTGTCATAACAAATTGTTATGAAACCCCTTTACGAAGTACCACGTGGGTAATAAATATCTTTAACAAAATGCATATAGGGGTCATAATCAACATGTTTACCACGGTTGGTTTAGCTAGCTTGTATAGTTTTTATGTACGTAGTTTCATATAATCATACTCACGTAATAAGCATTTGCCTTTGTTCCACGGTAAGGTTGAGTGGGACTTTATCCATTCTACTAAAAGCCCACTCAGTGCATGCAAGATGTTTGGGTTTTTCACAGAACCACGGCAGGCCATAAGTGGTTTGTCTGAGATCACAAAATCCATTATACGTCTTGGCAAGGTCAGAACTTCCGGTGCAGCGAACAGTTTCATGCTCTGAACCAGCACCAAATCCTCCAACATAGACCCGTGATGTATTGCCATATCTGACGTTCCTATAAAGATAAGCAACCATTTCCCGAGGAGTGAACACTTTTGCTTCAATAGTTACATTCCCTGGCCAGAATAACTTCACCCGTCCCTGGTAGGTCCCGTCTCCATTGTCCACCACAGTACCAGCAGCCCCAGTCAGTTTTCCACCTGATGTCCGAATGCGGATCTCATCACCTCCCTTAGTTTTACGACGACCATCAACGTCTCTGACAATGATTTTGACAATCACAGTGTCTCCAACGAAATATCTTGCTTTCTTATTCACAAAAAATAGTCTAGAATTCTTTGATGAAGCAATAGAACGCCCGTTGGTGATTGGAGGGTCGTTGAGTGTCATCTCCTCCCATTTCTCTGAGGGAAATAGTTTCCTCTTCTGTTCTTCTTCAACATAGGAAGCTAGAAATTTTGGGGGCTTTCTGGGTTTGTTCAAGAAGCTCCTCCTGAAATTTTGATAGAAAATCTGTGTATTCATTAACCAGAATAGGATAGTGCAAACAGGATGAACTGTACGTCAACCTCAACATTCAGTTTTAATCATCATCCGTATCTTTGATTTTTGTAAAATACTTACTTCGAATTATAAGCTTCATTTCATTCAAAGAAACTTGACGAAGTGTTCATTTTGATATGAAATATGACATTATACGAAGCAAATGTTTTTGATAACAGCTTCTTTATTGATTTCTCATGACGTTTTTTGCTCCCAGAGGGAGAAACGTTGCCCAAGTCTTTGCAGTTTACCGCAGATAAAGAAAGACATACTTTGGTTCGACCAATCACACCGCTTCATTTGGTCAAACCGCCTTCTTAAGGCAGCCATTTGAATCGAGATGGATACTATGAGCGTGAACATCCCCATATATGCAGACATATCTGTATTTGTAGGACCCTTGAGTGGTGACTTCAAGGTATATATTCCAATTATTTAAAATTCTTCAAAGGCATTTAGAAGATGCTGTGGTAATACAAGACAAATGTAATGGATAACAACTTCTTTATTGATTTCTCACGACGTTTCTGGGCCAATAAAGAGGTTATTATCCATAACATTTGTCTTGCATTCCAATTATTTGTTGTCATATATTTTCAATCGATTACATGTCACGTAAGCATAGCAGTCGACGAAAAAGGCAAATTTGGGTATATACATAAAGAACTTAATTAAGCACCCCCTATTTTTTTTAATGGAATAGGAATATAAACGAGTTGATGTATTGACCACTCCAGTCATAACAATTGCCTTATATTGACTGTTTAATTGAACCAAAACTCCTTCTTATGCAAAACTAATGACAATAGAAGGAAAAATGCGAAACCACTGAAATTTGGAGAGAAACTACAAATGAAACATTGGATTTTTAAAATAAAAAATAACAATTTTGATCCCTAGTTAATATTCATTTGAAAACACTTTTTATGCATGATAAGAGGCTCGCATGGGGTAATAATGAAGTTCTTTGTGTTTACTATGACTGTTATCTCAAAACTTTCTTCTACTTTTTTCTCTGTTTTTTTTATTCGATTTGGGACTTTTCAGGACACGAGGGCCTGTGATTATCAGATTATTTTACAAGCAGAGTGACTAAATGCCATCAGTTATGTTTACTCTCAATTTTCGTAGTTGTGCGTAGGAATACATTGGTCGCATCACGTCATTAGACTGTAATAAACAAATAGGTTAAGAGAAGGTCCGTTCATAACAGCTTTGATTTTGAACGTTACTGGATTGTGTAACTGGATGTCACGTGATCGTGACGTCATTGGAATGTGAGTTTTTCAACACTGCCTGTTTGCGTTTCATGAGTAATATATATTATATAATCCTCTTCAAATAAAAATTTCATCTGAATTTTAGAACAAAAGGTACCACTGCTTTGCAAGGCGAGCTCGCCGTTGAGGTGCTGAACACTGTTAGGAGCTTATGACTGCAAGGGAGAGAACTAAAAAAACTTGTCCATGTTGTCGATAAGTTACATTGATGACACCGTTGCCAACGGAACCACCGAAAATTTGGTTAATTTATCTAAATGTTGAAGCACTGAGGCTGACATTTCAAGAATCAACAACATTTAGAAAGAATGACATTGCCAGATGTACTGTCGAAAGCCGACTTGACCCAGATTCCGAGGTCATGCATGTTTACATTTACGTTAGGGGAGACCAGGGAAAAGCGCGCCCCCGGGGCAAAGTGACCACGCGTTATTTCTCCAAACCTATCGACATTTGGAGTAATTTGTCATTACCAACGAATGAAAGTAACCGTAATGAAGCGTTGTGACCAACGCTGGAATCATTTGTCTCAGTTGTGGACACAGAATTTCAAATATTCGAAAAAACGCGATTTTACTATAAGGAACGGATATGTCTCAAATTCAAATTAACATAAAAATACAAAACGGAACATTGAACTCTCGTGCAAATGTAACATTAATTGGTATCATTAATTCATTGAATAATGAAATTTGTAGTTACTTGCTTTAATGACTTTCTGTGATATAAATAACAAATGCTACCCCTGATGGGGCAAAACGCGCCGGGGGGAGCGCTTTGCCCCGTGTGCTATAAAATATATCATTTTGGTTAACATATGATGTTAAAGTTATTATTTTACATTTCTTAAGCAAATAAGGTAAAGGTGAACTATCATTTTCATATCAGCATTCTGTCTTTTTAATATAAAAATGAAATATACCATTTTACTTAAAGGGTTTTGTTTTGTTAAAGAATGACGACAAGTAACAGTTACCAAAACCTACTTTTCTGTTGTTTTTTAAATCGTGAATATATAATTCATTATATATTAATGTTCAACCCTAAACGATAAGCAATTTATGCCGTTCTGCCAAGTCCGACACAAAATAGTTGTATGAATTCTTTAATTCGTCTATATAACCAATTCAATTCATCTCATATTCTATTTTTTACTGTTTTTTATATTTAAAAAACCTACATTATTAACACTTTCGTAGTTGAAAGAAATGTACATGCACCAACCATAACGATATTTGGTCATTGAGAATGTTGAACATGTAGGTCCATGACATGTTAATGAATATTTTGCGCATCCTTGCATATATTGCCAACTTTTATGTTTATTCTATCCTTCATATGGGTTCGATAATTGCCTTGCATTATCAAGATGATAGCTTTTGATTATTATTGCCTGATTATTGGTGTGTAATATCTAATACATCTGATAAGTATTAGGGATAGTGTGCAAGTTACATTCTGTACATGTCGGGGTGCCCACTAGACGCACTTATATGTGGGGGGGGGGGGGGGGGGGGGGGGGGGGGGGCGCTTTGCCCTGGTCTCCCCTAATTGATAATTTTGTGCTATGTTCTTCTCAGACGATTTCATCATAAACAGGTAAACGTGTTTTTAACATAATTTTACTTTTATTTCGTTTTTGATCAAATTGGAAGAACAATATATTTGTCAGTCAGTCGAAATTCAGATAACTTGTCATGAAACTACAAGAAAGTAGTTCGGATGTGATCGCTTTCACGTGACATGTTTCACAACAGTGTTGTAATAACATGTCAATACTTCACAACTGCACTATATTCAACAAGAGTGTAATAAAAATAAATACTGAATTCCAAACACACATGACTCATAAATTATGATTGACGCCTATTGATTCCATTAACGAAACTACTATATGACATGAAGCATTAAATGATATTGACACAAGACACATGAGGAGTTATTTATTTTAGTTCTGCAATAAGAAGGTTGATGCCTCTATAAGTGTACTATTTTCATTATTTTTGCACATTAGCGATTTTTAGTACAATTAAATAGTCAATAACAAAGCAATTGTTATATCTGGAGTGGTCAATACATCAAAATAATCCAAATTGTCCAAGAGCACCCAAGTTCATTTTACAAAATAGGGGGGTGCTTAATTAATTTCTTTGTGTATATATAGACAATTAAATATTTTGAATACAATATACTGTATAATGCAAAACCGTGTAACTTACAACTACAAATATTATTAAGTATATAAGTAAATATAAGTAAATGTACACTTACCTTTCAAATATGACATAAGCAATCAGTAGGCAAGTCGTGAAGGAGAAGAACAGTATTATATCTTTTTTATCCATTTGAGTGCCTTTATATATCCAAAGATGATGCGAGTTAGTAATTCATAGGTTGCAAACATTCCAAAACGTTTCGATCGTGGTTCAGTAGAGCTCGCTAATGTTATCTACGATAAGTGAAACAAAGTCATAGAAATGCTTTGTTTTTGTAACAGCTGGATATTATCGATGAGACCATTGAATAAAATTTATTTAACTTAACATTTGTACAACAAAGCATGCCATAGATCTAAAAGATTACTCTACAAATCATTAAAATCGACTCTCATAATTTTTACTGTTTTAAAAATAAATACAATAAAATGAAGAAATTACCAACTATGTGATCAATACAATTACATTTTTCTAGAAATGAAAAGTGCCAATACATACTATCATCTGAAGATATGGCATAATGTAAAGTACAAGGTAGGAATGACAATAACAAGAGGGTTTTTGAAAAAGTTTGAAAACAATACTTTGTTTTTCATTAAAAACCAGTATTATTAAATTTGCTTATAATGGTGATTCGTTTTTGTATATTTTTTTTGCAAGCAAGATATATCTAAATGAACCATTCCTGTGTGTACCTGAAAATCAGCCGCCAACTGAATTAAAGTAACATAATCATACTTGCATGCGGTTCGGGATGACATTTAGCTATTGAGAATATAGATACATCACTCTGTAGACAATTCTTTCGTTGAAATTGTGATATCACATTTACAATTTTTTATCAACAATAACATACCTATTTCGACGTAAGAGCATAGTACCCCCAGTAAAAAGGGCATAGCATTTAACGAACCAGCTTTCAGTGACGTAATCATTATGCTTGTAGGATTTACACCGTGTCTCAACTACCGTAAATTGTGTTCGATGGATAACAACTTTTGCAGCAACGAACATCTTATTCGGAGAAATATCAAACGTATATTTAGAAACCGGAAGTTGCGAGATGGCCACACTTGATTCGTCTTTATGTCGGGTGCCGTTTCGCTCAATTTGGTAAATTATCTCTTATTTTATGAATTTTGGTCCGATTTTCCCTACACTGGTTGCGAAATTTTGCTAAAAAATTCAAGGAAAACAGTAAAATTACTTTTAAAAATATTGAACTCTGATTATTTTACTTTAATACCTTTTTGAATTTGTCCGCAAAAGAAAATCAAATGACTTGCCAAAAAACATGGTTATTGAAATCAGATAACTCGACAATAGCTGCAGCAGGCATTTGAGTCTTTAAACAACAGATACATGATGACACAAAAATAAAATCTAGCTTGTTTGGGCTCAGTATATTTTATCAAGGGATGAACAGTATATGAGATAATGGTGAACCGTGAAGAAAAGTGTAACAGCTTTAGAACAAACGGCCTGGTCTTCCATACTCTGATACGTTATACATATGGTCATTGCGCCCCATGCTATATCAGAGTTCTGATTTTGTCTCGGGTTGGATCTTGATAAGAACCCGAATAAACAATAAAACATAGTTTTAGTAATTAGCGCCTTTAGAAGGTTGGCATGCTTCTGATGGATTAGACTAGTGTCTGAAGACTAGGGATAAGACCAGCTAACTTCAATAGCTTTAACGATGCTATATCATAGTGCAATAATTTTTAAAGTATTTTTAATGTATACGTTGTATTTTTAGAAAAATTTAGAGACCACTCTTGAGAAAATCGGACCAAAATTCATCAAATAGGAGATAATTTACCAAATAATACCGAAACGGCAGTCGACATAAGGGCGAATCAAGTGTGGCCATTTCACAACTTCCGGTTTCTAAATGTACGCTTGAAACCGTCTTTGTCGGGCTCAACTAGATTTTATATTCTTTTTCTCCGAATTAGGTATTCGTTGCTGTCAAAGTTGATACCTATCGAACGCAATTACGGTAGTTGAGACACGGTGTTAATCCTACAAGCATAATGATTACGTCACCGAAAGCGGGTTCATAAAATGACATGCCCTTTCTAAGAGGGGTACTGTGCTTGAAGCGTCGAAATAAGTATGTTATTGTTGATTAAACAATCTAAATATGATATCAAAATTTCGACGAAAGATTGTTCTACAAAGTGATGTATTTCATTTCTCAATAGCTAAGTTTCATCCTGAACTGCTTGCAAGTATGATACAGCATCTTTAACATAATCTAGCGATAAGGATAGACACAACGCAAAGGTTAGAAATTTACTTGAGGCTTTTATCTTTTGGGTTTAAGAGATTATTATCAATACTCTGGTGGGAATATCAAAATAGAGGGCCATATTATCATGAATCATGCGTATAATTATATGCATTAGCTTTCTTGGACGCCCTCTACTACGATTGTGAGGAAAATGTTGTTTTTAAGAAACTAAAATTATACTACTAAACATTTTAGAAATTCTTTTAGTGTTAAGGTTAGGTTATGGTAGTTGTAAGGTTAGGACAGGAGAACCCAGAGGAGATAGGGTGGGGACACGACAGTTGGTGCCTCCAACCACAGAGTAGTGGAAGGGCAACTTGTCGGCGGATCAAATCGTTATCTGATACCCACGGATTCCAGTTGACAGCGGGAGTTCATCGGTTTAGACCTGGGAAATCGACAGACCATGGAGAACGTCGGTGTTGAAACAACTGTTGGTCCATCCAGGAACAAGGCCAGTGTCTGCTGAAGCAGGGGACGTGGGGAGCGTCAGTAGATGGTATATGTTGCATCCCAACTATGGATGCTATCCCATCTTAAAGATGCTAAATCATACTTGCAATATTTTTTTAAGTATTTTTAATGTATACGTTGTATTTTTAGAAAAATTTAGCGACCAACCTTGAGAAAATCGGACCAAAATTCATCAAATAGGAGATAATTTACCAAAAAATACCGAAACGGCAGTCGACATAAGGGCGAATCAAGTGTGGCCATTTCACACATTCCGGTTTCTAAATGTACGCTTGAAAACCGTCTTTGTCGCGCTCAACTAGATTTTATAGTCTTTTTCTCCAAATTAGGTATTCGTTGCTGTCAAAGTTGATACCCATCGAACGCAATTACGGTAGTTGAGACACGGTGTAAATCCTACAAGCATAATGATTACGTCACCGAAAGCGGGTTCGCAAAATGACATGACCTTTCTAGGAGGGGTACTGTGCTTGAAGCTTCGAAATAAGTATGTTATTGTTGATTAAACAATCTAAATATGATATCAAAATTTCGACGAAAGATTTTTCTACAAAGTGATGTATTTCATTTCTCAATAGCTACGTTTCATCCTGAACCGCTTGCAAGTATGATACAGCATCTTTAAGATGGGATAACTCTCGGGCTATCCCAACTGTGGATAAAATACTATTCCAAGTTGGGATATACCATCTTAAGATGGGTGTCTGGATCAATTTTTGATTTTGAAAAAAAAATGACGTTTGAAAATATGAACTTTGAAAAGAAAACCAATTTAATAAAATTTGATGAAAAAAATTACTTTGAATAAAAAAATGCCTTTACCTTATAAAATGTTAATTTGGATAAAAAGATTGATTTTAAATGGATTTCTTTCAAGTGTTTGATGAAATATTAACTTTAATGATTTCTTGTATTGTGTTTGATGAAATATTGATTTTGATCATAAAAATGACTTTGAAGAAAATTACCTTTTTGTTAATTTTAATGGAAATATTGACGTTGATAGATTTCTTTTACGTGTTTGATGAAATATTGAGTTTGGTGGAAAAAGGACTTTAAAGAGAAATTATGATATGCTAAATTTGAAGAAAAATATATTAAAAACTTTTGATAAAATTTATGATTGATGAAATAATTTAATGAAATATTCCCTTTTTATCAAACTCATTTTGGAAAGACATACTCCTAGAATGGTCGCACTTTATATCAATATGCAAAAGACTATTTCGAATGAATATGACATACTCTCGCAATCACTGTGGAACAATGACAATATTTTGATAGGCAGGCAACCGTTTTTGTATTATGATTGGTATGAAAAAGGTGTTGTTTTCGTTAATGATCTCCTACATGGAGATGGCAGACTGCTAACATATGAAGAATTTTCGAATACATTTTCAATAAAGACCAATTTTCTAACCTATGAATCAGTGAAAAGAGCCATATTGGCATACAGCCGATCTCTTAAAATTACCAAATTTAACAGAAAACTGTTTGGTCCTATATATCCTTTTAACATATCACAAATAAACACCATAATTGAGGGTAAAAGATCGTATGCCTTTCTACTTGACTCAAAATTCGTTCGGCTTCCCAGCTTTTCAAAATGGGAAAGAATTCTACAATTTGAATTTGCTGACAATGATTGGAATTTTTTAAATATAATTGCAAATAAATGTTCAGGATGTACCTATTTAAAATGGTTGCAATACAGAATGATTCATGATATTTTGCCAACAAGACACTTCCTCAACAGAATTGGATATATATCATCCCCACTTTGTCCATTTTGCCAAACGGAAATTGAAACTGAAATTGAAAATGGATTGTGAACCTATCTTCAATTCATGGAAAGAAATAGAATCATGGTTAAATTCTGTACAATTGCAATTTGAATGCACAAATAAGATTATAATATTAGGAATGAAAGGAAAGAACAATAATCCTGTAAATGCATTAATTTTATTAGTCAAACAGTATATTTATAGATGCAGCATAAATGGTTTTAAACCAAAATTAGGATATGTGACAAATACAATTTTACGTTACTATGATTTATAAAAATTTGTGTTTTTGTCGACAGAAACTGAAGAAAAGTGTTTTAAATATTGGTCATGTCTGCACTTACTGTTCAAGAATAGTCCTGTTTGAAAATAATGAATTGTTAAGAAATAATCCTGGTTTGCTTAACTTATGTATTTATCAGCCAAATGTGGATTTATATATTTGTACATATGTGCTGTTTGTGTATAATGTTTGATTTGCCTGTATAACAAATTATGGAAAATAAAAAAATAAAAAATAAAAAAGAGATATTAGGGCAGGAAATCCGTTCTGGCAAAACCATGGCATTACTTCCAGTTTGGCATTATAACCAGGGACATTATTACAAGGGTTTGCGGTACATCATTCTTGCCTTATTTGTGACAAATGTAATTTAGATGCGTTGGATGTTGAATTCCATTTCCTCCTTGTGTGAACTTATTTCAAGAAAGTAAAATTTAGATAACAACTTATACCTGATTAGAATGTTCAATGCCCAACTCAGCATAAATTTTAACAATTGATGTCATGTAAAACTGAAAGGATATTGAAACCACTTGCAATGTTTTTGGAAAGGAATATGTACTACAAACAATATGGTTCACATACCTGCTCAGATGTAATATGTCAATGTATAAACGTTACCATGGAAATGTATAATGTACCAAATATTATACTCTGGGCATTGTGGCCTTCAATACAGGAATAAACTATATTATATACTATATAAACTCTATTATGTTTGTTAAAAGGAGAGAATCGAAGAGATGATTTTTATCGTGATATGATTTTGTTGTATTGTCTTCTAAATTATAAATATTAAACTCAGGGGAGCCATATATTTCCAATTTTATCATTTCAAAATTAGTCATAAACTTATGGTTAAAAGCAGGTTAAAGGTAGCCGTAACAGTTGTATGATGAAAAAAGAAAATAGAATTGGGTAACAGATGTTATGTTATGTTCAGTAGGATTTGGTAACATATGGTTAGAATAGATTCTCAATCAAATTTTCTCATGCCATTTAAACAACGCTTGCAAAATACATATCTACAAGACTGGCTTCAAAATATATCAGTTTCAAATAAATGTTTCTATTTCAGAATGTTTAACCAATCTATATGCAATGAAAATTATTTATCATCGTTGAATGTTTGGAAATGTAATATTTCGCTTTCAAGTTTCGCTGCTCATCTCATGACTTATTAAGTGCAATCTAAATAAATTTAGATCAACAGATTTTTTATTTTGTCATACAGTATGACCAAATATAAAACCTGTTGATCTAAATTTATTTAGATTGTATTAAGTTAAACCGGTAGATATATTGGTTTGGAAAAATAACATAGAGTATGTAAAATGTGTAATTTAAATGAAACTGAAGATGAGTATCATTTTTTGTGTGTACGCCAGCTAACATCGATTGAGATATATGTATATTGAAAAATAAATACTTCACGAATCATATTATTTATAAATTCGTATCATTTCTATACTGTAGGAAAATGCACGCCTCTGGCCTCTTTCAGTGCAAATAAAGATTGATTAACAGTCGTCGAAAAAAAAAGATATATAATGTATGTAGCAATGAGTTTGTATATGTGTTTAACTCCTGCGATCCTTTTCGACATCACGTGCTGACTATTAATGCTGATACTGGACGAAGACAATGGTTTGATTACAAGACGGTTGCTTCCTACCTGGTCTTCCTTTGGGCTGAGTACGTCTTAAAGACGGGGTGGCCAGCTTGGAAGGCTGAGAGGGAGCGAGGAAGAGAGAGTCTAGCAGTCATGTAAGAGACTGTAGAAGACGGAAGGATGGCCCAGGGAAAGAGGACACCATGGAAACAGACAAAGAGAGAAGACAGGCAACTACAGAACTCCGAATCAGACACCGACAATCACTGGGCCCAGAGAGGGGAGAGGACATTTACTGTGCACTTCCTAGTTGGAAGAAAATCATGAAATTTGAAAATTGACTCCTTTTAATTTGATTGTAAACTCCTTAATGTTCAAAATATATCGAAATGAGACATAAATATATTAAACAGTATCATTGGAAAACACAATTGTTGATAAATTGGTTGAATTAAATACATTACAAAATACTACTCAATTATGTAACTTAGGTACACTGTAAATGTCTTTTCAACGCCATGAGAATTAGAAATATGAAACTTATCAGTTATAGATTGATATGTACATTATCCTTTCATTACATGTTTATGAATATTTGTAAAACTGAATACCACCAAAACCCTTCCGGTTATATTATATTATTTTGTCATAACCCAAAGAAATGTCATAAAATGGAATTTTAAAAAATGAATTGATTACAACCATATACACGCATATGTGTACTGTGATTGGAAAAGGATACAGATTTTAGTAATGACAGATCTTTTGTTTTTGTTTTTATTGATGCACTTGTAGAAATCCTCTGGTCGTATATTTACCAAGAAATTGTTGTTAACATATATATCTATTATCACATTCTCTAATATCCAAGGTTTTTTCCCCATCAAACTAAAACTGTTGGTGTTTAAAACAAGCTTTAAATATATTTTTCATCAATATTAACATACAGTCAGATAAATTTTCATCAAACTTTTTATGTTATCAAACACGTATCAAAGATATTCCATCAAAGTCGGTTTTTCATGAAAAAAATAAAGCATTCAATTAAAATTTTTCCTTTCAATTAAAGTCAATATTTTCATCAAAGTATTCATTCCATGAAAGACATGTTTTCATCAAAGTCATTTATTCATTAAAACCATAATGTTGGTGGCTAAAACAAACTTTTAATCTAAATATACATTTCCGATAAACTCAATATTTCATAAACCACTTATCAATTTTTGTTATCAAAGTCAATATTTCATAAAACACTTATCAATTTTTGTTATCAAAGTCAATATTTCATAAACATATCCAATTATTTTGTCATCGAAATCAATATTTTATATACTGATTTCATCAATCATCAATTTTATCAAAATCAAAATGTAAAGATCTTAAACAAGCTTTCAAATTTATTTTTCATCGCAATTAACATTTCAAAAGGTATTTTTCTCTTCAAAGTCCTTTTTCACCAAACTCAATACTTCAAGTACATGTAGAAGAAATCTATCAAAGTCTATCTTTTCATCAAAATTAACATTTCAAAATGTAAAGTTTTCTTCAATGTCATTTTTTATCATCAAACTCAATGTTTGATCAAACACAAAACAAATAAATCATAAAAAAGTCAATAGTTGATAAAACAAGTAAAAGAAGTCGATTAAAATCAATCTAATCATCAAAATTAACATTTTATAAGGTAATTTCTCTTCAAAATCACTTTTTATGCAAAGTCATTTTTTCATCTAATTTTGTCTCAAAGTTCATATTTTAAAACGTTTTATTCTTTTTCAAAATCAAAATTGATCCAGGTATCCCATCTTCAGATGGGATAGCATCTGAAGATGGAATGCAACAGTATACATCTGCACGCTTGTTGGGATGACTAATGTTTCTGGATCACAGCGGGAATGGAGCTGTAGCCGACGGTGGCCAAGGTTACCAGGACTGAACCGAGACTAATATGACTCTATGATTACTCTAACCGGAAACCCATCCTATCTCACCATGTGGTGATAGTTTTATGAATTCATAATGAAATTATGATTAATGTATATTGGCATGATATATTTGTTATGAACAGAAAATAATTATTGTATATGTATTATGATTATTGATAGACGCAAGAGTGTCGAAACTATTTGGCGTCAACTTTGACTTGGCATGATGATATTTTTATTATTGAATTATTGTATTGTATTATTGGCGTAATGTATTTGAAGTGTTAATAACGGAAGATAATTGTTGTGAATATGTTATATATGTATGTATATGGCTCCAGGTCAAAGGGAAGCAAAGAAATCTTTAGCAATATATCTTGTTTGGTGATGGAGTAGTGTAACAAAATGCTGTTAATGCTACAAATCCCATGTATCTAAATCAGCTTAGGGAATAATACCTTGTCGTCAAGATACCTGTTGTTGGCAACTAGGCCTGTCTAGCTATTTAAGGCCAGGACTGCAGCTGAAGAGAGCAGATCGACCTACCCCCCGAGTCTCACCTACAGCTGACATGTGAGCGACGACTGAAGTCGGGAGATGGCCCAGAGAAGGCGGACGTGGAGGGTGGTCAACAATAGTATTGAGATAGAATCATTGTAATAAAACCAAGAAAATCCAGACCTCGTCGTTGTTGAATCATTGAAGTGTGCTGACTGTGCTACATCTTTCAATACTCTATGCAAATTTGCACCTATTCAAGGGCAGGTGCAAATGTCTACCACTCTGATCAATGCGCATCTTCACCTTTTTAGTAAAAGCCTACGGGCGGGAAAGGAAAAGTTTGCCCAATAATTGATGTGATTTCTTTTCCTTTTCCTTGATAGACTTTAATCAGACTTTAATTTGTTCTGAGCTCTAAACATAATAAGGTAACGTTTCATTTGCCGATGAATTTTTAGAAGTATACGGTCTCCCCTCGTTCATATTTAATGATAATGAATTATTAATTTGATTTAATTTCATTGACAAAACTTTGAAAAGCTGCAGTTAATATCAACGTCACGAGCTCCTGTTTTAATATGTCCCATTATATAGATTTTTGTCGAAACATTTTTATTTGTGAAGCGTACTTAAAATAACGAGGAACCGAATCGTTCGTAAAATAATCAACACAACCATTATGAATGTGTCAATGAATCAAATCAATGAAGTACAATATCGTTATTAGACAGGAAGTATCTTTAAAACAGCCATGCCAGTATAAAATCAGAAATAGTAAAAAAAAATATTTTGGAGTGATTTTTGAGTTGGGTGAACAAATTTGCAATCGAACTTTATCATCATTCTATTTAAAAAAGAAAATCTGTTTTATGACAGTTTAGAGTATGTACTAGTGAGTACAAACTTGTTTTAATAAGTATTCTACATAAATTAATATTTGGAACTCATTTATGAGACCAATCCAAATCCAAATCCAAATTTAACTCAATTGATATATTTTTATATCTGTTCATTTATTGCCATTCTTCTACAATATTTACATCAAGAGAAACGTGATATATTATTATTAGGTACACAGAAGTAGGCTGTAGGATATAAGGTGATGTCAGGAAAATGAAAATTAATGGTTCCAATTGAAAGACAATGCATGTAAACTAAATGGAGCAGTAATAATTCAAAAATATAATGTAAAGTTTAGCCATGCGATTCCTTTTTCTTACACAAAATGAATTAAAGGGATATTTTGTGAATCTTCATACTTTGTCCTCTGACTATGGATGATTGGCTGGTGTAATGAGATTTTTGACACTGTCAAAATAATACATTAAGCATTAACTTACAATTATCAGTGAAAATTTTAAAATATAAAATTATCAACAAACGTGCTACTGCCCCTTTAACAGTCTAATGTAATTTTAAGTGGGATGAATTACAATATTTTTTTATTGACACTCAAAACATTTAAATAAAATTTCAAATATTTCTCACCTATTTATATCAGGTTACCTGCGAAGTACTTAAATACAGAATATATATTTCAGTATTTCAGGAAGTTCTTAAATTGTTTCCGAATATGAGGAAACTATTAACATAATTTGAATTCATACTTGACCCGCAAACATATAATCGTTTAAAATAAAAATATTAAAGGGACAGTAGTACGTGTTTTTTCAGATTTCTACAATGAATATCAGTTGGTGCCAAATGTTATATTTCAAATGTCTTATAACTAAACTCATGTATCCGTAGTTGTTGACGAATTTATAAAAGATCAACCGAACACTGTTATTTAACCATTTGAGGTAGGGAAATCTTCGAATATCTTCTTTGAGAAGCATTTATAAGCTGGTTGATGAAGAAGAGAACAAGTTATTATGGATAGTCAACTTCTTTATTGCATGAAATGCGACGTTTCGATGTAGATACTAACACCGTTATCAAGCAAATGATACAGGACATGATGATAGAGTTATATATACATAAATTGATACAAGTTTATACAATTGAGAAGTTTGATGTAGCGAGACATAAATAAGTTTATACAAAGAAATAGTTTGATATACATGGTGATGATCGATTGTTATTACAGTAAACAATGCATGGGGAAGCCAGATGGACATAGTGAGGAATTTATACAATAGAGCAGGTTGATGATGTACAGGTTGATTGGTTTACCAATCAACCTGTATATGCAATAAAGAAGTTGACTAAACATAATAACTTGTTCTTCTTAAAGCAAATTTGTTTCGTTCGTTTCAGAGCCTCCTCGTTTCGTGAACTACCATTGTCTTGCAATATGATGTCTATTTTCGTTTTCTAGAGGCCAGTTTGTTTAACATTTAACCGTGCCACTGTTTCCTTTAGTCATATGAAACATAAAGTAAAGGTACAAAACTGTTGGGAATAAGGTTGTTGCAAATAAACAAATTCCGTTTTAGGCAGTGTAGTGCTTACCCCCTGTGAAAAGGGTCCGTAACAAAATCAAATAATCTTGTTGAATGTGAGGGTCGTAAAAATCATCGTGAAGATCTGAGAGAGGTTGTTATGTCCAAATCAAATAATTTCTCACTAAGATCTATTCGTGGTGAAATTTGATGTTTGGCGAAGTCCAAAGATTAGATTTAAATTTTGTCAAGAACACTGGCAAATATGATCTCTCATAACATTTTATACTCCATTTTAACTCTTTACATGTTTTTAACTGTCAATGAAAAACGGTTTTCCTTCCACAGTTTGTACATGTTGGACTATCGCAATTTCAAAGTCAATGTGGGAGTAAAGTAATGTTGTCTCTTAGGAATTACCAATTTAAGTTAAAATGGCCACCGAACAAAAATTACAGAGAAAAGACGAACATGCCCCGGGGCCGTGGCTGTACCGGTCTGCTGTGAAGATCGCAGTCGAAGTAAACCTAGCCTCAATATTATCCGTTTCACTCCTATACTGAGTCTAAAAAGGCCGAGTAGAGGATCGCGTCAGCCCACGTATCGAATTAAACAATCAGTACTCAGCTCACCAAGCCACGATAGTCTGCCTTCGCACGTATAACGTTGGAGGGTCATAGGTCGCAGAAAGGTCGACTGACACGACCCTCTACTAGGCCTTTCTAGACCCAGTATAGGAGTGAAACGGATAATATTGAGGCTAGGTTTACTTAGACTGTTAAGATCGGTAAAGATCAAAAGTTCCTAAACACAGTCAACATTTGTGAAAAACATAGTGAACCTAAGTCGAATGAATTACTCAGCCACATGAAAAACGGATTTCCTTCCGCAGTTCGGTAAAGATAAAAAGTCCCAATCCCAATACCTCGTGACGAGAATGTACTGATTGATTCTGAAGATTAGGTCCCCCTTTTTTTGTTTATTTCTGTTTATTATTCTTTTTATTTTTTCAGGAATGTCTTTTCAATTTCCTCTCTATGTCCCCTTGGCACTAAAGCCCAAACTGATAGGAATACGTTTTGAGCAGATTTAAACAATAGACTTTCAAATAAATTCACATAATTATGTAAGGCCGCCGTCTCTTCGGATAAAAGGTACCTTGTATGTTTACAATTTGCTCTAAATAATTTCCTAAATATTTTCTTCAGGTTATTTCAAATATTCATATATACAGTAGTATACACTATATATATATCTATCTATATATATATATCAAACAGTTTAAATTTGCTAATATAGATAAAGTTAGAATAATTTTCATATCGATACAGCCAGGTATCAGAGATAAATCATCCATACATGAACATGTATGTCAACTAATTTTGGTATAATTTATCTTTGTTGGCCCGAATGAGGGCATGTGATAATCAGTATTGATATATACTGTATTCATCCCTTTAATTTAGGTTTTCCCTCCAATGCACATAATGCATTCCCATCAGTTTAATTTCCCCTTCGTATTAATTGATTCAGTTATTTAAGAACATTGACGATGGTATCTATTCAAGTTTATTTGTGATAACTAAGAATAGTTAAAGATTGAAAGGATTAGATTTGATATCAAGAGACAAAAAGGATACTATGATATAGATATGTGTCTGCTGCAGTTGAAAGCATCTCGACTTATCAAACGTTGAAGGCATCTCGACTAATCAAACGTTGAAGGCATCTCGACTAATCAAACGTTGAATGCATCTCGACTAATCAAACGTTGAAGGCATCTCGACTAATCAAACGTTGAAGGCATCTCGACTTATCAAACGTTGAAGGCATCTCGACTTATCAAACGTTGAAGGCATCTCGACTTATCAGACGTTGAAGGCATCTCGACTTATCCAACGTTGACGGCATCTCGACTAATCAAACGTTGAAGGTATCTCGACTAATCAAACGTTGAAGGTATCTCGACTAATCAAACGTTGAAGGCATCTCCCCTTTTCAAACGTTGAAGGCATCTCGACTTATCAAACGTTGAAGGCATCTCGACTTATCAGACGTTGAAGGCATCTCGACTTATCCAACGTTGAAGGCATCTCGACTAATCAAACGTTGTAGACTGATTTTTTTAATTGATCTGGCGTCATGAAAGACATTCTACAAAATTATGTTCATCTGAAGATGTATTCAACTCGACATCAATTTCTCCTGTAGACGCAGAAAGAGTTTTTTCACAGCACAATTAAATTGTCGGAGATTCTTGGAACAGATTTGATGGATCAAGCCCAACACCTGGCGTAGTCTATAGGCTTTTAATGATCTGTCTAGTATCCAGCCTTGTCCCTGATTGAAGAAAATCAAAAGAAGACGGTCTTACCTTAAATTTGGTTGTTCAATTAAAGTGACACAGAGTATCTTTCTTAAAATTGTATTTGGTTTTGATAATCTACAAAATATCTAATATGTTGATTGAAGTTCATATCTCATCACTGGAATTGCAAACATATCCATTTATGCATAATATCTCTAAAATGCTTTTATGGAAAAATCAAGAAAGCATCTCAAATACGTTTAATATTCGAAATTATGCATCCAATTAATCTACCTATTAGTTACAATACCTAATAAACACTATCGAATCGAATATATCTTCCTGTCAGTTTATGACAAGGTTTCAGAATTACATTTGGCGAATTAGCGCGCGCCACTCGAGCCACATTGTCCGGTTTTCGATCCCGATTTTGAATGGCCGTATTTTTGCTCTAATGTACTGATTGACCTTTAACTTGTTATTTTCAGTAACAGTTAGTGGTTCCCGATGTAATAACATCGATTTCAAAACTTGACATATGTGATCCAATGAACATACTCTGTGTCTCTTTAACAAGTTTCATTAGATTTCCCTATCATGGTTCATTTGTGTCGATGTTATCTTATCTTGAAATGGGTTATCCCTGCTCTTGCTTGGGAGGGGGGATGTGGCTTTGGTGCGTGTTGTATTATACAATTATAGACTCTAATAGAGTCCGATATCGGTTGACATTGACCTGAGTAAAACAATATCGTTTTGCTCAGGTCTCTACAAGAGTCTTTAATTGTATAAAGGACTTTCATAGCTACATTATGAACTTCCTTGATTGTATATAATTCTGCAAAACGTGAAATGATAGCAAATTTGATATACATATCTGTGTATGCTTGCGGTTTATATTCAAAACCTCTGTCTTTGTATTATATTCGTTGACATCAAATAGTTGGCGATATTGTTTATTTCTTCCTGCCACTCTAACTATGCTATTATTCACGGACTGCTGTCTGTGTTTAATTTTTAAATCAATTTTGTACATACTAGCAGAGGGCATTTGAAGTTGGATAACTTGTCCCCAATCCATTTCTTGTGAATGCCGCGGAAATATGTTTAAACCAAACCATTAGTTATCAAAGTTAACTTAACATCAACTAGGAGGTAGAAAAAAAATCAAGGAAGAATGAAATCAAAATATTCCTTTTTTCAGAAATAAGAATTTCAAATGTACATACTCACATATTCATATGTGTCATGTGACATTTTGTATTACCATAGAAAGCGATTCAAATGTCTGATTATGCTTGGTCATACAAACGTCTAATGAGAAGTTAAGGAAAAGACAATCTAAATAAATTTAGATCAACAGATTTTTTATTTTGTCATACTGTTGTATGACCAAATATAAAACCTGTTGATCTAAATTTATTTAGATTGAGGAAAAGATGTCATCAAATTGTACCAATTTTCAGAAATAAAACACGCTGATTGTGTCATGTAAGTAAGTCATGTTGATATCACCACATGACTAAAATTACAATAGGACTCCACATACAGTCGGATTTTGAGATCAGGTAATTTTTAATGGTATGAAATCTAAACGAATCAAATCGAAAACAGTGCCTCAGGAATATAAGACACCCAATTGTATGAATATATGCCATACAAATATGACATCTGGTATTCTCGCAAAAGAAATGATTCAATTTTGGCAGCACCTTCACCCTCAAACTTCCCGGAATTGCCTCCTGGAGAACTAATCTGTTCCCTAGCTAGGTGTTACACAACAACAACAAACGTTTCCCCGAGCGTTTCAGCGCGTTCCGAGTCAACAAATACACGCCAGTCAGACTTCTTTCTCAAAATGTGCTCTCAGTGCCAAGTGCTCAGTGTTCTCCGTGGAGTAAAATCGATAAGGACCAAAGAATTTTGTAAACTCTCTAATATCTCCACCGGTGACGAATTTCATTTTCTTTTGGCCTGCCCCTTTCTATCAGAATTAAGAAGTAAATACCTCCCATCGTATTACTGTAAGTATCCTTCAATTGATAAGTATATAGCCCTCATGAAAACTACCTATATACCACGCTTACTTAACTTGGCAAAATTCATAAAAGAAGGTCTCTGTAAGTTTTAAATTATGCATATCACATGTTTATGAATGCAGCACACTATTATTCCAATATGTATATATATATATATGTGTGTATGTAACATATTAAACTTTTCTCTATGTCACTGTTGTGAATTATGAGAAATAAAATTCTGTTCTGTTCTGCCAGAGGGTCACGTATCTGCTCTTTTGAAATCAAATACAATGTTCATTCCATTATTTTGCTATATCCTTTTCGGGAATTTGATTTTTCGCAATTACTATTTGGTTGAAACAATAAGATGTTATGAAAGTATCTGTATCTGAACTTTTGAAATAAAATGTGAGCAAATCATTCAAAACAGTTTTGGTTGAAACATGTTCTTCAATGTAACCGTACTCAAGTAACTTGTGAACTAAAATATCATGTACATTTCATTAGAAACTATTGCTATATTGTTTGACAACAAATGCTGTGGTATTGCATTGAACCAAAATGAAGATCAACCGTTACCGTTTATTCTACACTCTAGTCACTTTTGGATATACAACATCATGGACATTTCATCTTGACAGATTATGCAATATTCCTTACAGGAGAATTAACTTTAGCACAAATATTAAGAACCTAAGATATCATAGACATCAACTTCCGAAAGTATCAGCACTCTATAACTTTAAAACAAAATATTATGTAAATGATTCCATTAAAAACGTTAGTCTGTTACCCAGACCCTAAAACAAAAAAGAATATTAAAGGAGCCTTCTTAAGTCTAGATAATGTTGGCAAGTCTAGATGCCTCAGCTTTAGGCCTGAAATTAAGAATTGTTCAGTTCTTCTTCTTTTTAATATCAAATATTTGAAATTAAAATTTTAGTGAAACTTTTTTCAGGGACTATATGTTAATCTATAAAAAGCATTGCCATATACTGTCCTGAGGATGAAAATTGCTTTTGTAATAAACCACAAACATAACAAATATCAACAGTTAAAAAATTGTATTATCAACTTGACTTTAACTCATCAAACAACCATATATCTGGTGAAATAGAGAAGTCATTAGTTCTTAAATTGAGGCCCAGATTGCTTGCCAATGAGTGCTGGTGAAAACAAGTTAAGAAGCGAGCAGAGCTCACATATCCCCGCTTCCGATTTTGTTTTTAAAAATTCAAATAGTAACATTGATAAACATAGGGTAAAGTTGTATGATAGTTAAGTATAAAGTTTTAAAGATGAGTCATTGTGTAAGTCATGTTTCAACTGAAAACACAAAACTAAATTCATTAATAATTTAGCATCAAAAGGTACATCAAGGGGTAATATTCCATCTTTGTTTAAAATTTGAGATAGTTATTATGAATATTCTATAAGATCTGCTGAGGAGAAAATCTTGTTTGTTGAGTCACTTTGTAAGTCATGTTTCCCACGGAAACCACAGAAATGAAGGCGGGGGTATAAAAACTGGGGTTGCTTAACTTTTTTCCATATGTACATTTTATTGGGAATGTTAATTTAAACAATATCAGTCTTTCAAGTATAAAGGACATAACATTGAACAACAGAAAATATCAACATGGACATATGGTAATTTCAGCATTGTAGTTTTGAATAAACAAAATAATGTACATTTCATCTGTTTCATTCAATTAACTTTGAAGAGGATAAACATAACATTTAGTTAAAAATGAGTAATTCATAACAAAATGTAAAATTAAGGACGTTACAGTGACATTACTATATTAATTAAAACCATGTTGTAGGAGTACCTCCATCTTCCTACGCAGAGTCTAAAAGGCCAGTTTCCAAACTGTCATTTTATGCCTTGCTGCATAGCCTTGAGTTTTCTGTGCTTGCTCTCTACTCTGTAGGGGCACTATAGCAGAACAGAAAAGTAAGGTCTCTGCAGCAAGGCATAAAATGACAGTTTGGAAACTGGCCTTTTAGGCTCTGCGTAGGAAGATGGAGTACCTCTTATCTTGCTGTGTTAACCACACTGTTAGACTCAAATCCAAAGTGATATGGAAGACCATTTGAAATATGGATTAATCGTGCACATGAATCATGAAGTTAAACCTTCTTGGCTCCATTTTATTTATAATACGTGAATTGTATAAAATATTTTACTGCAATATTTTACTGCATATCATAACAACGTATGAGTATGACTAGTCTTTAAATACTTATTATCGCAACTTAAGCAATAATGTAAATGTAAGATGTAAGGGAAACAGAATGACTTTTATACACATTATAACACAAATCGATTACTACAAGACTGTACATTAAAACATGAACATATCTAATTCCTTACACTTTAATCCAAATATAGCTTTACCTCTAATACTGGCATATGTGAACTCAGTATACCTTATTATTTACAACAATTACTATAAAATTACTTTTGACTAAAGATAGATACGCTAAGGTCACTTAACATATGTAAAAATATAACTTTTATTTTTGAAGAATCAACCAATAACATTAAAAAGTCATATTTACAACAATTACTTCTGAATTAAGCTAGATACGCTTTAGAAACTTAACATATGTTAAAATATCACTTTTATGTTTGAAGAATCAAGCAATAACATCAAAATGCGACAAATGCATACATACATACATACATTCCCCCCAGTGACCAATTGTGGAGATTTTTAAAAACCAATATCAA
This sequence comes from Steromphala cineraria, assembly GCA_916613615.1. Lineage (NCBI taxonomy): Eukaryota > Metazoa > Mollusca > Gastropoda > Trochida > Trochidae > Steromphala > Steromphala cineraria. The sequence continues at coordinate 69,037,732 of OU744726.1, read as the reverse complement.
AGAATTCATAACTTGAATACTTAAACGTAACTCTGAATAACTATCAGCCAACCATCGGCCCATGTACCTGTAACCATATCAAGCATTCACGGTCCGCCTATCACAGCACATGCTTGCAACATCAAGAAAGATAAAATTACAAAATGGTCTCTAGAATCACGCAAGTTCTCGCATCCTCTCGCTCTCCATGACGTCATGGACAAGTTTTGGCGTCTGCTAGCGCGAGAGGAACATTTTGTGGTAACACCGCTTTAGTGTGCGCTTCAACTTGCGCGGGGCTGTTTCAACAAGCAGACGAGATTTGAGTAGTTGTGGACTTACTAGCCCTGGGTCAGATTGACCGCTGGTTCTGAGGGGATATTCATTACCCTGATAAGTCAAATATGGCGGAACAAACTGGGGTGATGGATTTACCGGCCAATATGCATGTAAGTAACTTTTAATTTCGTTAGGAACTTTACCCATGACAGGAACTTTTGAAGAAAGTCTTGCCTCTGAATTAGTTCCCAAATTATCTACCATGGAATGGTGTATATTAGAAGCTAGAAATTTTGTTACAATTTGTTACTAGGAATGAACATACGTTTAGGAAGGCATTGCGAGAGTTTAGTTCTTTGACATTTTGGTAGGCCTACTAGTTTTATTTAACATAAATTGACTTTCATTTTACCATTGTAATACACATCTAGAATCTAGACTGCCAAAGTTTGATAGACTTTGCTTTGTTCTTCGATATTCAGCCTCTCAGAAAGGGAAATTTTGCTGCAACACGATATTTAAAATACTAGCGTACATTAAGTTTGATAAAAGAAACGTCTTCTTAGGGACGGGCGACACATAAAACAGAAATTGAATTTCGAAATGATTATTTTTCATTCCTTACACACGTTTGTTATCGTTTCGGAAGTAATGAAACTACCTTGTCCATTATGAATAAATGGCGTGGTAAAAAAGTACAATACCTGAAATCATAAGCTCCATGATTTTCATAGTTTTATTTTGCAAAAGAAAATGCTAAGATTCCTGCAAATATCGAGATTCACGATCTCGCTACCAAGTCACTGGCACCTGTTTGTTGGACTCCAAGACGTTAACAGGATGTTCCCATGGTTTAGCTGCCAGTAATTCCCCACACTACTATGTCGGTAAACACACAGTTCTGTTGTTAGCCTCGTCCCATCTTGATTTTATTGCTATCCATTGAATGAATCAAGTGGGCAGGCAACTATTTAGATTTACATATGGCATTTACAGACAACTATTGGCTCGATTTACATGCAGGATTTACAATTGTTAACCGATTTAAGGATCGTGAATTTGCAATATATTTGAATATTTAGGAGCTATCAAGTCTACATTTCCTTAGCAAGTCTCCTTTATATTATAAATATCGAAGATGAAAAGGGATTTACGAAGGCTCTGCTTTCGTTTAAAGATATTTCAAGCTAAGAAGACTACTCTAGATTTCAAGTTTATGAAACTTGCATATTAAATTACATAGTCGTCGTATGTTAGGGGATTGAAAGCGGAAGTTTCAGATTCAGATATTTTATAAAACCCTTAACAATGCTTGTAGAAATAATGGTTGTATATCAATGGAATATGAGACTTCATTCTATTGTGTATTTTACACGTGGCATTTAAACTAAATAGCTAATGTGCTAATTGCTGACTGTGATCTGCGAGCCTAACTGACGGCTGCATGGATTCTTTCATTAACCCCATTACGTTCGAGGACCAATGCTTGAGTCGAGATAAATGTTAAAACTTCAAGGGAGTTAAAGCGCTCCTTGCTGTGAGCACCACAGTTCAGGCGAGAGCGGACATTAAAACTACAATTACAGCTTTTCCTGTTAACCTAATTGTCAATGGAGGAATGTTGGTAATTAAAGTAATTAATACTTACCAGATTGAGTTACATAACGGACATATTACGTTGTTAAAAAGACTTGACCTGAAATTTTGTTGTTGAAGTCATATGACATTTTGCGTTAAGCAATTTGCATGTAATGCGATAGAATTTGACTCATGGATAGCCATTTTAACATAATTTGCAAGTTAATTACAATGACGTCCTTTTTATACGAAGCCTACTCTAGTCAATTCTACAATTCACTGTCATTGTTATTGGAAATTATGCTACACAGTGTGAATAGACATATTAAGTACCAATATAAAAAAGATAGTTGAAGAATATGACAATCATAAAGAATGAAAATGTTTTTAAAGACAACGTTTGGCAGGAATTGTCAAATATAAAAAAAATGAAATAAGATATAACTTCTGTCATTAACGAGAGTTTTTTCTCTTGGGAAGTTTATGCGTTGAGGCAGATGGAAAAAGCAACACTTGGGTCAGCGGAAACAGCGGATACCGGTTTTTAAAAATCCGTTTTCGGGACTCTTAGATAGTCAATTATGGCGCTCTCCCAAATCTTTTAAAAAGACTGGCAAAAAGACTTTCAGAATCAACTGTGTGAAACGACATTGAAACAATCAATGATAAATTGCCACCCTTGGTCAACCCCTAGTGATAAAGGAAGTGAAACTTGTACTCGGAATTAACCCTTAAAAGCGAAAGTTTTAAAAACCGTGACAGATTTGGTTTGAAACCCGCTTCCGCTCGTTGTGTACAAAATCATCAACTGGGTTTATGAAAATAGTAATCAATGGAAGGTCTTTTGGTATCTTATATACAATCGAAATCTGCAGAATTAAGCAGGGTATTAATGTTTTTCAGATAGGAAGAGTTGGTACGAGTTTCAAATCAAGGTGTAGGGATTTAGCAAAACTGGCTGAGAATATTTTGCATCAGCTTATAGAATTTCTATAGATATTTTTTTAATTAAAAGCTACCTGCATAGATAATTGACTTGTTAAAACTGATAATTGAAAAAATCAACTGACATATTTGTGATAGTCTAGATGGGGTTGGGCGATGTCACATGGTGTAAGTGTTGTATGACCAAATATAAAACCTGTTGATCTAAATTTATTTAGATTGAGGAAAAGATGTCATCAAATTGTACCAATTTTCAGAAATAAAACACGCTGATTGTGTCATGTAAGTAAGTCATGTTGATATCACCACATGACTAAAATTACAATAGGACTCCACATACAGTCGGATTTTGAGATCAGGTAATTTTTAATGGTATGAAATCTAAACGAATCAAATCGAAAACAGTGCCTCAGGAATATAAGACACCCAATTGTATGAATATATGCCATACAAATATGACATCTGGTATTCTCGCAAAAGAAATGATTCAATTTTGGCAGCACCTTCACCCTCAAACTTCCCGGAATTGCCTCCTGGAGAACTAATCTGTTCCCTAGCTAGGTGTTACACAACAACAACAAACGTTTCCCCGAGCGTTTCAGCGCGTTCCGAGTCAACAAATACACGCCAGTCAGACTTCTTTCTCAAAATGTGCTCTCAGTGCCAAGTGCTCAGTGTTCTCCGTGGAGTAAAATCGATAAGGACCAAAGAATTTTGTAAACTCTCTAATATCTCCACCGGTGACGAATTTCATTTTCTTTTGGCCTGCCCCTTTCTATCAGAATTAAGAAGTAAATACCTCCCATCGTATTACTGTAAGTATCCTTCAATTGATAAGTATATAGCCCTCATGAAAACTACCTATATACCACGCTTACTTAACTTGGCAAAATTCATAAAAGAAGGTCTCTGTAAGTTTTAAATTATGCATATCACATGTTTATGAATGCAGCACACTATTATTCCAATATGTATATATATATATATGTGTGTATGTAACATATTAAACTTTTCTCTATGTCACTGTTGTGAATTATGAGAAATAAAATTCTGTTCTGTTCTGCCAGAGGGTCACGTATCTGCTCTTTTGAAATCAAATACAATGTTCATTCCATTATTTTGCTATATCCTTTTCGGGAATTTGATTTTTCGCAATTACTATTTGGTTGAAACAATAAGATGTTATGAAAGTATCTGTATCTGAACTTTTGAAATAAAATGTGAGCAAATCATTCAAAACAGTTTTGGTTGAAACATGTTCTTCAATGTAACCGTACTCAAGTAACTTGTGAACTAAAATATCATGTACATTTCATTAGAAACTATTGCTATATTGTTTGACAACAAATGCTGTGGTATTGCATTGAACCAAAATGAAGATCAACCGTTACCGTTTATTCTACACTCTAGTCACTTTTGGATATACAACATCATGGACATTTCATCTTGACAGATTATGCAATATTCCTTACAGGAGAATTAACTTTAGCACAAATATTAAGAACCTAAGATATCATAGACATCAACTTCCGAAAGTATCAGCACTCTATAACTTTAAAACAAAATATTATGTAAATGATTCCATTAAAAACGTTAGTCTGTTACCCAGACCCTAAAACAAAAAAGAATATTAAAGGAGCCTTCTTAAGTCTAGATAATGTTGGCAAGTCTAGATGCCTCAGCTTTAGGCCTGAAATTAAGAATTGTTCAGTTCTTCTTCTTTTTAATATCAAATATTTGAAATTAAAATTTTAGTGAAACTTTTTTCAGGGACTATATGTTAATCTATAAAAAGCATTGCCATATACTGTCCTGAGGATGAAAATTGCTTTTGTAATAAACCACAAACATAACAAATATCAACAGTTAAAAAATTGTATTATCAACTTGACTTTAACTCATCAAACAACCATATATCTGGTGAAATAGAGAAGTCATTAGTTCTTAAATTGAGGCCCAGATTGCTTGCCAATGAGTGCTGGTGAAAACAAGTTAAGAAGCGAGCAGAGCTCACATATCCCCGCTTCCGATTTTGTTTTTAAAAATTCAAATAGTAACATTGATAAACATAGGGTAAAGTTGTATGATAGTTAAGTATAAAGTTTTAAAGATGAGTCATTGTGTAAGTCATGTTTCAACTGAAAACACAAAACTAAATTCATTAATAATTTAGCATCAAAAGGTACATCAAGGGGTAATATTCCATCTTTGTTTAAAATTTGAGATAGTTATTATGAATATTCTATAAGATCTGCTGAGGAGAAAATCTTGTTTGTTGAGTCACTTTGTAAGTCATGTTTCCCACGGAAACCACAGAAATGAAGGCGGGGGTATAAAAACTGGGGTTGCTTAACTTTTTTCCATATGTACATTTTATTGGGAATGTTAATTTAAACAATATCAGTCTTTCAAGTATAAAGGACATAACATTGAACAACAGAAAATATCAACATGGACATATGGTAATTTCAGCATTGTAGTTTTGAATAAACAAAATAATGTACATTTCATCTGTTTCATTCAATTAACTTTGAAGAGGATAAACATAACATTTAGTTAAAAATGAGTAATTCATAACAAAATGTAAAATTAAGGACGTTACAGTGACATTACTATATTAATTAAAACCATGTTGTAGGAGTACCTCCATCTTCCTACGCAGAGTCTAAAAGGCCAGTTTCCAAACTGTCATTTTATGCCTTGCTGCATAGCCTTGAGTTTTCTGTGCTTGCTCTCTACTCTGTAGGGGCACTATAGCAGAACAGAAAAGTAAGGTCTCTGCAGCAAGGCATAAAATGACAGTTTGGAAACTGGCCTTTTAGGCTCTGCGTAGGAAGATGGAGTACCTCTTATCTTGCTGTGTTAACCACACTGTTAGACTCAAATCCAAAGTGATATGGAAGACCATTTGAAATATGGATTAATCGTGCACATGAATCATGAAGTTAAACCTTCTTGGCTCCATTTTATTTATAATACGTGAATTGTATAAAATATTTTACTGCAATATTTTACTGCATATCATAACAACGTATGAGTATGACTAGTCTTTAAATACTTATTATCGCAACTTAAGCAATAATGTAAATGTAAGATGTAAGGGAAACAGAATGACTTTTATACACATTATAACACAAATCGATTACTACAAGACTGTACATTAAAACATGAACATATCTAATTCCTTACACTTTAATCCAAATATAGCTTTACCTCTAATACTGGCATATGTGAACTCAGTATACCTTATTATTTACAACAATTACTATAAAATTACTTTTGACTAAAGATAGATACGCTAAGGTCACTTAACATATGTAAAAATATAACTTTTATTTTTGAAGAATCAACCAATAACATTAAAAAGTCATATTTACAACAATTACTTCTGAATTAAGCTAGATACGCTTTAGAAACTTAACATATGTTAAAATATCACTTTTATGTTTGAAGAATCAAGCAATAACATCAAAATGCGACAAATGCATACATACATACATACATTCCCCCCAGTGACCAATTGTGGAGATTTTTAAAAACCAATATCAAAGAATTCATAACTTGAATACTTAAACGTAACTCTGAATAACTATCAGCCAACCATCGGCCCATGTACCTGTAACCATATCAAGCATTCACGGTCCGCCTATCACAGCACATGCTTGCAACATCAAGAAAGATAAAATTACAAAATGGTCTCTAGAATCACGCAAGTTCTCGCATCCTCTCGCTCTCCATGACGTCATGGACAAGTTTTGGCGTCTGCTAGCGCGAGAGGAACATTTTGTGGTAACACCGCTTTAGTGTGCGCTTCAACTTGCGCGGGGCTGTTTCAACAAGCAGACGAGATTTGAGTAGTTGTGGACTTACTAGCCCTGGGTCAGATTGACCGCTGGTTCTGAGGGGATATTCATTACCCTGATAAGTCAAATATGGCGGAACAAACTGGGGTGATGGATTTACCGGCCAATATGCATGTAAGTAACTTTTAATTTCGTTAGGAACTTTACCCATGACAGGAACTTTTGAAGAAAGTCTTGCCTCTGAATTAGTTCCCAAATTATCTACCATGGAATGGTGTATATTAGAAGCTAGAAATTTTGTTACAATTTGTTACTAGGAATGAACATACGTTTAGGAAGGCATTGCGAGAGTTTAGTTCTTTGACATTTTGGTAGGCCTACTAGTTTTATTTAACATAAATTGACTTTCATTTTACCATTGTAATACACATCTAGAATCTAGACTGCCAAAGTTTGATAGACTTTGCTTTGTTCTTCGATATTCAGCCTCTCAGAAAGGGAAATTTTGCTGCAACACGATATTTAAAATACTAGCGTACATTAAGTTTGATAAAAGAAACGTCTTCTTAGGGACGGGCGACACATAAAACAGAAATTGAATTTCGAAATGATTATTTTTCATTCCTTACACACGTTTGTTATCGTTTCGGAAGTAATGAAACTACCTTGTCCATTATGAATAAATGGCGTGGTAAAAAAGTACAATACCTGAAATCATAAGCTCCATGATTTTCATAGTTTTATTTTGCAAAAGAAAATGCTAAGATTCCTGCAAATATCGAGATTCACGATCTCGCTACCAAGTCACTGGCACCTGTTTGTTGGACTCCAAGACGTTAACAGGATGTTCCCATGGTTTAGCTGCCAGTAATTCCCCACACTACTATGTCGGTAAACACACAGTTCTGTTGTTAGCCTCGTCCCATCTTGATTTTATTGCTATCCATTGAATGAATCAAGTGGGCAGGCAACTATTTAGATTTACATATGGCATTTACAGACAACTATTGGCTCGATTTACATGCAGGATTTACAATTGTTAACCGATTTAAGGATCGTGAATTTGCAATATATTTGAATATTTAGGAGCTATCAAGTCTACATTTCCTTAGCAAGTCTCCTTTATATTATAAATATCGAAGATGAAAAGGGATTTACGAAGGCTCTGCTTTCGTTTAAAGATATTTCAAGCTAAGAAGACTACTCTAGATTTCAAGTTTATGAAACTTGCATATTAAATTACATAGTCGTCGTATGTTAGGGGATTGAAAGCGGAAGTTTCAGATTCAGATATTTTATAAAACCCTTAACAATGCTTGTAGAAATAATGGTTGTATATCAATGGAATATGAGACTTCATTCTATTGTGTATTTTACACGTGGCATTTAAACTAAATAGCTAATGTGCTAATTGCTGACTGTGATCTGCGAGCCTAACTGACGGCTGCATGGATTCTTTCATTAACCCCATTACGTTCGAGGACCAATGCTTGAGTCGAGATAAATGTTAAAACTTCAAGGGAGTTAAAGCGCTCCTTGCTGTGAGCACCACAGTTCAGGCGAGAGCGGACATTAAAACTACAATTACAGCTTTTCCTGTTAACCTAATTGTCAATGGAGGAATGTTGGTAATTAAAGTAATTAATACTTACCAGATTGAGTTACATAACGGACATATTACGTTGTTAAAAAGACTTGACCTGAAATTTTGTTGTTGAAGTCATATGACATTTTGCGTTAAGCAATTTGCATGTAATGCGATAGAATTTGACTCATGGATAGCCATTTTAACATAATTTGCAAGTTAATTACAATGACGTCCTTTTTATACGAAGCCTACTCTAGTCAATTCTACAATTCACTGTCATTGTTATTGGAAATTATGCTACACAGTGTGAATAGACATATTAAGTACCAATATAAAAAAGATAGTTGAAGAATATGACAATCATAAAGAATGAAAATGTTTTTAAAGACAACGTTTGGCAGGAATTGTCAAATATAAAAAAAATGAAATAAGATATAACTTCTGTCATTAACGAGAGTTTTTTCTCTTGGGAAGTTTATGCGTTGAGGCAGATGGAAAAAGCAACACTTGGGTCAGCGGAAACAGCGGATACCGGTTTTTAAAAATCCGTTTTCGGGACTCTTAGATAGTCAATTATGGCGCTCTCCCAAATCTTTTAAAAAGACTGGCAAAAAGACTTTCAGAATCAACTGTGTGAAACGACATTGAAACAATCAATGATAAATTGCCACCCTTGGTCAACCCCTAGTGATAAAGGAAGTGAAACTTGTACTCGGAATTAACCCTTAAAAGCGAAAGTTTTAAAAACCGTGACAGATTTGGTTTGAAACCCGCTTCCGCTCGTTGTGTACAAAATCATCAACTGGGTTTATGAAAATAGTAATCAATGGAAGGTCTTTTGGTATCTTATATACAATCGAAATCTGCAGAATTAAGCAGGGTATTAATGTTTTTCAGATAGGAAGAGTTGGTACGAGTTTCAAATCAAGGTGTAGGGATTTAGCAAAACTGGCTGAGAATATTTTGCATCAGCTTATAGAATTTCTATAGATATTTTTTTAATTAAAAGCTACCTGCATAGATAATTGACTTGTTAAAACTGATAATTGAAAAAATCAACTGACATATTTGTGATAGTCTAGATGGGGTTGGGCGATGTCACATGGTGTAAGTGTTTTCTCAGACATCGGAGAGATTCCAGCAGACGACACATGGAGGAAAAGGCGGGAAATGATAACTGAAGGTCACAAGGTCACCCGTTTCGACACATGATACCGTTGAACATAGTGATACACTCTTGATCGCCCCAAGAGTAATCCTGTGTTATCTGTCCAAACAAGAGATTTAACATTTTCTTCAAAGTTAGTAATGGAATCTTTGTCTTTTATATGCCTAGACCTTCTTGCAAGAGATTAAATAGTTACACCAAGGCCTTTAATTAATGGGAAGCCGTTTGAATAAAGATCACATAAATGTGAATGAATACTTTAATAGCTATAGAAGGTCAACAAGGAAACATTGTCGTATTTGGAAAAGATCTTCTGTCCAAGGAAATGCTTGAATGTTCTAAAAGTGCAATTTTGTTGTACAAATTAAGCTGTTACAAGAAAGAGACTCTGTTATGATTTCACATACCAACAAATACAAATTTCAACTATTTACATATCTTAAATTTCATTTGTATCATGATTTTTATCTCTTTCAATTTATTTACATAGTCAAGCCTTTAAACTATATTCAATGGTTCCTTTTGAGCACTTGACACGTTTTCAAAGTAATTGAAAATGAAAATCTCGTGAAAAGTGGCATAAAGAATGTTTTAAAGAGACAAAATTAAATGTATTTGAAATCGTTACATCATAAGGGACCACTGTTTCCTTTGAAGATATATTCTTTATATCCTATCGTTAGAACAATTGGCCTATTCTCAAATTGCAAACAATCTCTTTAAATGCCTACGTTTGCAATTAACTCAAGTGATATACTTATGGCAAAATTAAAACATAGTTTCATACCTATTTCGTTGATTTCAAAAACTTTATAGCTATATATGCCGAAATCGGAATAATTTACATTCTCGTTACACCGATCTGTTATAATTTCATTTAAAGAGGTTGTAACACATGGCAATAATATCACCCTTGTGTTTGATCTATATGCTTGATAGACGTCAGATTGCAGTAGTTCCACGCTTATTAAGACATAGTTCCTGTGGCCTAAAACAAACTCTATGAGTCATTATCATATCTCGGTCTTCACAGCATGACAGAGCTTTGATGTTGTGGCTCGGGAAGGGCACATGTGGTGCATAATTCGGCCCTGAACAGGTATGATTGTGGGAAATCCTTGATATGCTGACTTTAAAGGTATATTTTGGGTCATATATGTCGCCATTTTGAATGGACATCGACATTTTGAATCATATTCTTACATACAAGGTCCTCGAAATATCTTCATAATCATGTCAAACGTGCTGTAGGCCTTTCCTGACATTTTTCAAGAAAAGGAAGACAAATAAACATTCTAGGAATATTTAGATTATCTGTGGTGATGAATGTATTTTGAGACGTCTATATCATGTGTTAAATATATATATCCAACTGGAACGTGAGCCAAGTTTCAACAAGTTTCAAGAATCTTAAAAACTAACTCCCAACACAGAGAAATTTGGCAGACATTGTGAAAGATTTTTACGAGCTGAAACTCGACTCTCAAAGCCGAAGTCTGAGTTGTGAAGAAGACTTTTAGCACAACACGGTCATGGGTAGACTGTCACCCAGGCGCCCTCAGTTCACGAGCTTTTTAATTAAGAAAGACTTGTGTTAATAAATTGGAAATGGACCTTCCAGAAGTTGCAATAAACGTATTCCCCAAGCCCAATACTCGCCGATGATAAGATCTGTTTTTAACGACTTTGTGTTTTTGGAACGTAGTTATCAAATTGAAGGTCACTTGTAGTGAAAGCCATTGTTATTGTCAAACCTACCTCCTGATTCAGATTTTTTTGAACATATTCAAAGGACTTATATCGATAAAGAGTCACACAGTATTTATCCTCAACATTACCACTTGAATAACTTTTAGTAAGTGGCTCCTCGTGAATCGTTTTTTGGTAGTTATTGTCTGAGACAGTACCAAGTTCAGAAAGAATTTGTATCTATCATTCCTGAGAGGTTTTATGTCTGAAACACGTCTGGGTCTGTAAAGGTCTTCACAGATATTAAGCAAGGCTAGATGTTTCAGCATAAGGATAGTCAAAAGGAATGGTCGTTTTTGCAGATGCTAGTTCCATCGCTCACAGTGTAGTAAACATCATGCCTTGTTTGCGAGCATGGCTTATTATCTTGGAAGCAGTCGGTGGTTATTTGACTGTTGAAGAGGAAAACTGATGATTCCTGTGGATTCTTGACGCAAACATCACATAACAACGCTCTTGGAAAGATAGGTCATCCAAATATGAGCTCCAAGATAACCAATTTGTCGAGAGTTCAGACAAGTTCAAAGCAATAAAGATGAAAAACTCCTTAGCTCTTGTACTGCCGAAATCTTCACCAAGCTTGCCACAACTTGTGATGGGTGACACGACTCTGTGAAGTCTTTGTGGGCTTTAAAGGGGCAGTAGCACGTTGTTAGGGGGAATATAAGGTGATGTCAGGAAAATGAAAAATAATGGTTCCAATTGAAAGAAAATGTATTTAAGTAAATGAAGCAGTAATAATTCAAATATATAATGTAAATTTTAGCCATGCGATTCCTTTTTCTTACAGAAAATGAATTAAAGGTGTTCACACAAAATGGCCTCAAATTAATGTTATGTGAAACTTCATACTTTGTCCTCTTACTATGGATATTATTGGCTTGTGTAATGAGATTTTTGACACTGTCAAAGTAATACATTTAGCATTAACTTACAATTATCAGTTAAAATGTTTAAATAAAAATTATCAAAAAACGTGCTGCGAAGACAACTTCAATCGTTGAAGATTTAAGTGATTCGAGGAAGATACTATACATTAAGAGCAAAATGGTCGTTGATATTTTGTTTTAATCATTTTATCATGAAATGAAATAAGGATTGGTGAATAAGCCATAATGCGTATATTTACTCCTCTTTCCATATATTTCAGAAAGGAAGAAGGAGATCTTACAATAAACACATCAGAAATATACCGATTAAAACGCCATCTTTTGTCAATTTGATATTGCTGGCTGCAGCTCTAAGTCACATGATATTACGTGTACTTGGAAGATATATTCATACGAAATTGGTTGATGTTACCTATAAACTGGTGTAAGGAGTAAAGAATATTCATAACAATTGACTTGTTCAAGGATTTGTTGCCTAGTAAAGAATTGTCCTTATGTCATATCCATGTCGATGTGTATAGATTCAGATTTGTTGTTAAAGTATAGTGTCGTCAGACCCCTAGAGTAGTGAAGAATATCTTTTTTATATAGTCAGCAAAAACACCTTGACGTAAGATAGTATCTTCAACAGATTAAAGAGGGTGTATGATCGCAAATCTATTTGTGTTGTCTGTTTCGTTGTTAATGTCCACATATATATGGAGGCACTGATTTAGATTTAGCTTTCTTCGTAGTTCCGACTCTGTACCTGTGATAGAAGTTCGTCTACATACTCTGAAGTTGATTTAATTTTACATTCTATTAAAACAACTTTTAAGTTTTAAGATTTAAATATAAGTACGATATGCTGGATATCAAGAATATGTGGTCTGTGATGCATGATGGAGGTGTTGTCAGTATGTCAACTGGTTAAACTTCACCGAGTAGAATTTAATGTAACAAAGAACTACCATTGTAATGTTTTAAGATTCTGTATAGTAAGAAAATAGTCTGTTATCCAGACCCTAAAGCAAGAAAGAACAATAAAGGAGCCATCTTAAGTCTAGAAAATAGTGGCAAGTCTAAATGCCTCAGCTTTAGGAAATTATATAAGTAATGTTCAGGGCTCCTTTTTATTTCTTTTTAAATAAAAAATGAAAATAACAAAATTAGTAAAGAAGTCTTTTTTCAAGGACAAAATGTAAGTCTAGGTAAGAAAACAATAACAATTTGTAGTCAAGCTTTTCTGACATTTTTCAGCGGACAAAACAACGGATCCGAATGCGCTCCGTCATGTAGTTTGTGGACATGAAATTGGACGTGTATATCCATACGGCCCTAACCTTTATATTACAATAAAAACATGTAATGATCATATATTTTGCAATATTAAATATTCATCTTCTGCCATCGAACGTAATGTATGTTTTCTGCTAAATTTACCTCATGTGACCAGAACTGGCAAACGTTGCCTTTCTCTTGAATGTTTTTGAACAAGGGAAAGGTCGATATCGTCAAATGATATCCTTTTTGTACTCATTTCTGCATCGTGGGGATATATGACTTTCAATATTAATAACGACATAGATTATATATATAAGTATGTATGCAATGGGACAATTATTCCAAAAAATAATGCAGAGGAATATATGGATGACAACTTCTTCATCATTTGTATGTATTCAATGAACAAAGAAGTTGTCATCCATTTTTTCCTCTGCATTATTGTCATTCCAACTTCTAAAATGTCTCTCAAAGAAGTAATTATTCCAAAGATTTGCATTGTCTTCAAATCAGGGTACTTTGGCATTTTGCTAAAAAAAACAATTCCCTGAATCCAACGTAATTAACTACGATGTATTGTTGACTTAAGAGGGTGAAAGTTTCTCAACTTTCTAGCAGAAGGAACTGTTATTAACATCTTGACATTTGACACGGGCAATGCGTGGACATGGTGCCATTATTTCACCGCAGACAGCACAGCGGCCAAATTTAGACACATTGGCTGCATTAGTCAAAACAAAGACACATCAATCAGTCTTTAATTAGTCCCTCGTGCAGATGGATGTCTCAAACATCTATGGTCTGCTCTCCGCACGTGATGCACGTGCTAGTTGTCAATTTCAGACAAGATTGGCTTTGGCTTAAAACACTTAAACTGCTGTAGATCCATTTATTCAATTAATATTAGACATGTAATAGTCTGTTCTTCACTTAGATTTTGGAATGCTTTATTTTAGCATTTCATGTTTGGCTTAAAGTAACAACCATATTAAAAATGAATGTTTAGTATTGAATGAATCAGTAAATTTCTAATGAGCTATGTCAGTGTTTTTTCTCTCATATTTATGAAATATGCAATAAGTCCAATAATATAAAAACGTCTCATACACAAATAAATATTATCATTGAAAACATCAATGTCATCTTTGAAAACATACAAATGTTCCTAACTATTTTTGACAATAATAACATCCGTCCGTCCGTAAACTTTGTGCATTTTTACTTTTTCTCCAGAAGCACAAGGCCTAGGGAGCTGAAACTTTGTGTACAGACTCCTTGACTAGCCACAAGTGTAGCTTTGGTGGCCCTGTGGCCCCTAATAAGGGCCACATGGGCCACGCCCTAAAAACCAATTTCCATCCTTTTCACCCGAACCGTAAGGCCTAGAAAGCTGAAATATTGTGTACTGACTCCTTGACTAGTAAGGATTAATAAGTGTAGATTTTATGACCCTGTGGCCCCTACTAAGGGGGAACCACATTGGCCACACCCTACAGCAAATTCAAATATAAAGCCTGAAGAGCTACAGAGCTAATGGCTCTATTTTTGTATAATGCATGCATGAATTATATAAAATTTTGTCCATATTGGAAAAAAGTAATTCTGAGACTAATTTTTAGTCTAATGTGCTAAGGTGAGATATAAAAGTGTTTCAAAGGCCTATAGTTCACACCTTATGTAGAAACCTCAAAGGTATCATTTGCAATTCAATGCATAAAACAGCATCACCTTTCCCGCAGCGAAAGAGCATATCTAATTATCCATAGCATAAGAATGCTTTGAGAACAAGAGAACACTAACAACAACAAAGCTGTTAGCGAACATCTGACGAATGCACAGACATCCCACTTTGAACAAGAAAAAATGTCTTCCTTGAACCAACTATAAAACCTTGTTTCCTTATTGTGAAAGACAATATTGCTACTTTCTTCACTTATAACATTCTGCATGTTTGGAATGAATCTTGTTTGTTGTTTATCTACTTCTAAGTATGCATCTGGCAACATGTTCTTTTGAGACATTGTTGATAGAGTATACTAACGATTGCTTTTACTGCGAATGCTTTGAGACCGATCGTAAAAGACGCTGGTTTAAATACTTATTTTAATATAAATCAAAATAAATCATTGATTTTAGAAGGTTCAGATAAGTTGTCGACCTTTTATGAATCCATACATGGACTTGACAAAAAATCAAGACTCACCTACACAGACAAATACTACAAATATGCTCCCGACATTTTAGTTTTTTTTTCAATAATGATTCTTGAAAGCTCAAACTCACTTTAAAGCAATTGCTATTGTGAGGTTTGAACAACCCCCGCAACTCAATATTTAATATCCGATATGCTTCAAAATGATAGTATTCAACAGAAGTTGTGACTTTAAAATTCCGATTAAATAAAAGCAACTCCTACAAATGACGGATGTCTCATGTTGGCGTTTTTCGATTTCAAACTTTATCGATATTCGTTAGATATTTGTGAAAGTTCATCCAGAAAAAGTTTATTGTATTCAAGGCCACCGGTCCCGGAGAGGTACAACTCCATATTATAAATAGTAATAACTTATTATTGTTTTTTTTTTTTTAAATATCATTATTATTATCATAAGGCGGAATACTCTCAAGCACTCATGCGACGATTGACACGGATACATATGATAACTATAATTCAAGCATTTTATCACAGTTTTTGTCGTTGACACTCATTAACTAATTAACAAAGTAGTTCTTGACGTGTTTAATTTATATCTCAAGATCAACATACTTAATGAAGCAGCTCTTACTATAATCGGTAACGACAAGACAATTTAGAGAAAGCGACAGTCTAGAAGATCACTGTACTGATAGAACTAATTTGCTGCAGAAAAACGTCGCCTAAAAGGCTTGATGCATGCATATCACATTAGTGTCACAGAGTGGATCGTTAGAGATGCATCGTAAACACTCTCACACGTAGACGCATGATACATATACCTCTAACACCGTCAGGGTACATACGTCACATTATGTACTCATCACAACCTAGGTACACGTTGTTGTGTGCACGTCATCTACATATATCTGGTACATGATCTATATAATTGCTAATACCTTCGTTGCATTCACACAGCATAGATTCGTCAGACTCTTTGTTCTTCTATCAGTTTCGATAGGAAAAGGCATTTAGTGGTTGATGTATTTAAGTAAAGATATGGATATCATCTTCTTCTTTCACGTTGGAGTGCTTTTCTTGGGTAGCATATACACATCTCTAGCTTCCTCACATATTGTATGTATACCATCATATACTTCACGGAATGTATCGCTATTTACTTGACAAAGGGGAAAGGAATAGCCTAGATTTGTGTTCTTCGATAAAGAAGTCATTTGTCTTTACTTACATACAGATTTGTTTTTGTGGCCTTGTCACTTAGTCTGTAGATCCCCATTGTATGTTTTTTAGCTTTAACAATCTTCCCAAAACGTATTTTTACAGTTCAGTATTGAATTATTGTATAATATAACTTTACATTATAGCATAGTAATACAATGAAATATTCTTCAAAGCTACAAGGACTTTAAAAATGACATGGCCTGTAAGTAATTTTTTTTCTACATGTACATGGATGCTTCACCGGTTCAAATTCATATCCAATACAATTAACACGTCATTTCAGCGAAACCTTTTTATAAATTGTAAATCGTCTAATCGCTAAGTGACCTTTCAAGATTGTGAGAATGTTGAGAATGGTTTTATTTAATCTGTCTAACTGTCTATACTAAAACAAATCTAATCACCGCTGTTTCAGGAAATTGAACTCTTACGATGGGATCCTTTCTTTTATACTATGTCTATCAAATGTTGCATTATCATCTCAGAGACTTATATATTTTCTTCTTCAACTTATACCTTCTGAATGAGTTATAAACTGACAGGCACTCTGCTAATGGAATATATGTAATACATCACAAATTGAAAGTTTTAGTCATATTTGATTAATGTGTACTCGTGGATATTAATATACGATATGTAGAATACAAGGAATAAATGTTTATATCATCCAACAAACAAAACCCTTAAACCATCCCTTTAATTGTTCAAGATCCCAGTTCCTGTATATATATATTAAATACAATTGTACATACCAGATACTAGTCTGTCCAACAACTGAAACAAAAATCTATATATCCCCATGCAAGTCTATAGTATTGCAGTAAGTCTAGATCACGGTAATTTTTGAAAATGAACAGCTTCACTGGGCTCCTTTTAATTTTAATAGTAAATAGCTGCATTTACGAGGTATTTTCATTTCAGAAATAAAAAGGTAGTCTAACCAGGTACATGTAAAGGGCAATATAATACAACTTGTTATATGTTTTCCCCAAGTGCAAAATACACGTATGTTAAAATATAATTAAAAAATCAAACTTTGTCTAGATTTGTATCTAAAAAATATAGAATTCCCTATCCATTTAACACTGTATTTTTAAGCAAAACTGTCTGTCAATGCGAGTACTCCCTTCCACTCTGAATGCCACCCAAAGAAGGTGCTATTGGCTCGTATGTGTGTGTTGGAGGCGGTTCTGGAACAGCTGGTCTGCTTTGGAATGCATTTTTTGTGTTCCTTGCACATTTGTTCAATTTCATGTTTTGTGACATCCCAATTTACAGTTGATGGAGACGATTACAGGATGGTGTAACATGATTGTGAAAGGCAGGTTGAAAACGTAAAGTTTGACTCAAATTAAGTCTCTGCAATTCATTAAATTTTCTGGGCTTGGGTTTCCTGAAAAGGCATTGACTGTATAGTCGTTAGGCAGAATCAATGTTTTTTTCTACATAGTATTTGACAAGCTTTTTCAAATTCAAAACAAATTGTCAAAAGGTTTTAAGATTCGTATTATTTATATTTATGTTATTCTTTCAAGAGCTTTTACCTACTCATGCTTTCTGTATTATTATGTTTTGGTAATAATGTTGCGTTTAATTGATCAAGTGAAATTGAGTTACTGAGATCTCTTAATATGTAATTATACCTTTAGGGGGTTATGTAAACCTTAACTTGTTTTCCACATTTCTTAAACGAAACCTTTGTTATGAACGTCATATTTGAAAACATGTAAAACATGAGTGCAATACGTTTTCCAAACGTTTACATATTACAGTTAATAAGCGTATTATGATGATTGCAACTAAAATGAAACTTAAATGAAAGTTCCTCTTGCTTTATACGTAACAACTTCTATGATTATCTAAAAAAACTAAAACTTCTATTCTTCTTATTCCATATGAAGCCTTCTCGCTTATGCATTATTGTAGCCTGCACAAATTTTACGCAAAATAATACACAGTCTAAGTAAATCTAGCCTCACTATTATCCGTTACACTGCTATACTGAACCTAGCCTCACTATTATCCGTTACACTGCTATACTGAGTATAGCAGTGTAACGGATAATAGTGAGGCTAGGTTTACTTAGACTGAATAATACATAACAAATATAACAATATTTATTGTTCACCCTTTGATAATTTCTCTCTTATTTTCTAATCAATTATTGTACAACAACATTCAAAGGAAACAAGTATATGTATCGAAACTTCTGGCTCGCCGTTTGCATGATTCGTGCACCATATCTTTGAAACATGATGTTTCACTCACGAAGCTTCTTTGTGAACATAGGAGTGTCTGTACATGAACCTCCATGCCTCGTGACAAAGCATGATGTTCAACTATTACTCAGTAGGGGTGACTCAAGGATGCTAATAAGATGTTGTTATTTATTTTGTAAGTTATACTGTCTGACACTCGTTATAATTGCCTAAACTCCATGGTAGCTTCTTGATTTGTAGGTGATATGTTAGAAGGCGATGTTCATCCTCGAAGTGACTAAATTGAACGTACAGTTTACAATAGGGTTTCATTGGTAAAATGTGTAATGCCTTGAAATTGAGTAATTTGTTGGCATGTTATGTTGTGAAATCATGTAAGGGTCTGCGCAGGTTAAACAATACCCGTTTGATTTCATTAAGGTGATAAGCGGCTAAAGAGTGAATCATATACATATATTCTTTCGGAAAATAACTGCATGACCATTTGTATCTGATAGACAAATCCTGATCCAAGTGAGGAAAATTGTTTTTCAAAGATAATCTGGGTATCGATTTATACATATGATATTTCATTCGTCATGACATATAACAATATTACATCCAGAACCCTCGATGCATTTGTTGTCATTGGGAAAAAGTGTTAATGCTGGAACAAAAAAATCATCATTTCCGTCATCTATCCACACTTAGGCACATTTATATTTATTATAACATTTCTTGTTAAAGACCCATCATATAAGAATGTATTGCAAAAATAAGAAAAGAAGAAAATGAGTTATTATCTTAACTTCTTTGGAGGATATCTCTAACTGTCATAAGCAATGCTAACCAGGTGCACGTTGATAATAATGTGTTCACTATTTGTTTTGCTATTGTATTCACCTTTGTCTATCAGCAGCTAGATGCCTTAAAGGTGTGCTTGTCATATGTACTCACCCGGAAAGTTCAACATTGTGATTCCAACTGTCTTTTTGGGATTCCTGTAGCGCTGATACCAGTTTTGTATTTAGGAAATGTTTATGGATGTCATCTTTGTAAAGAATCCGGCTGATGAATGTTGTATGTGATATGAAAGATCATTGGTATAAAAAGAATGATAATAGATGTGTTTCGTTGTAAAAGAGATTTTCGTAGCAATTTGATATGTTTCCTGTGATAATGTGCTAAAAAGAGTGTTTAGCACAATAGAAATTGTAAAACAGTTTTGCAGACTCATTTTCAGTATTACTTTTAAAGGAGATAATGTTGCAACTTGAAGGTGTGATATAAGCATTTTATTAAATAGACACTAATTTTCCTGTTCAGCGATTGGTCAACACACCGTCACTTGATGGTTTACAAGACATGATATTGACTTGAGTTTTCTGATGAATTACGATATTGTATATTGTTGTTCATTATAAATGATATGAACAGTCAAGAATATTTTTGGGGTTTTTTTTTTAGAAAAAAAGGGTAATTGAATCTTATGAATGACATTTAAAACAGTTGATAAATGAATGGTTTGATGTCTGCACACGTGTTGATTTTTATCACTGACACGTTACCATTATGAAGGATATAGCGACTAATTTGCTTGAAAATAACCTTATTTAAGCCTGATTTATTTCTTTATCATATCTACATCTGTATATATATCAAAGTGAAAACGATACGAAAGACAAATGATACGAAAAACGAAATGAAAAGAAATGTGGACTAATGTTGCCTGTTTTGATATATAAAATCAAATTTCTCCCTTCATGATTGTGTACATAACATTTCTCTTACTGATATATTGTTTAATCGTAATGAAGACAAAGGGTATTAACATTATGAACGAGGACATCTGTAATTTTAAATCACGATAATTTTAATCAAATATATTAAGTATCTCTTTTTGACAAATCATCGAATTATTTTCTATTATAAGTCTAATGTGTGCAAGGTATGTTATATCTCTTCTCTAGAAGTAAATTTATCGTTAAGATAGTCAAAACATCTAAAAAAAATCCTTTTATTTGCTTGTTCATATGATACACAGTATTTCAGCACAGAACCTATGCTGAACGCCCATAATTAACTGGAGGTCTAGTTATTTACCGATTAGCAATTATGATAATTACTTAAGTACTCCTTCCTTAGCAGCTCATAGCAAATCTCCTATTTATCAACAGTGATTAATATAATATTCAGAATACCAGCTTGTCAGTACATATCGAAATGATTTGATGTTTATCTGAGAATCAACTCCCGGTTACCATGGGCTGAGTGTTCTGATGCTTTTCATTGATATCGTGAAGATTTTGTAGCCCTGGGTGTCCTTGGATGTATGAAATCTTAATATGAAAAGTGTTCTTCAAATAATAATATTAAGGATGGGTATCGTTCTTCATTTCTGTATTGCAATTTATCTGTACTAAATATGAGCGTAAAGAACGATCATGATTGCTCAGCTATGGAAAGTAATATTTTTTCAATCACTGTTTATGATTTGTAAACATATTTGAACTATTTTCACAGCACAACTTGACACTTGGCAAAGAACTTACCGTCAATCAAGTTTTATTTGATTGTGGGTTTTTTTCAATTTAAGATGGAAAAACCTCGTTTTAATACGTTCGATATATTAGATATTTTCATAAGTGTGTACCGATTCGTATCACGTTGTTACTGTTTTGCAATATACCGATATATCGATAATACCGCCCATCCTTATATAATATTGATAATACTTCCATTTAAGACCTCAACGTGCAAACTTACAAACGAAGATTATAGCCTATAAGCATCAAGAACACGAGCGTTGACATAGGTTAATATCAAGATCCTGTCAACAGAGTAGGATTTTGCATTTGGCATGTATTCACCAAATGTAAATTTTGCGTGATGTAAACACGAAAACCTTTCCGATATGTAATTGTTTATTCAAAAGCCAAGCATAAAATTAAGTTTCCTGTTTATTTTGTTCATCCGCCTCGTTCTGACATGTTTTACAACAATGATAAACAAATTGTGATAAGTGTGAAGGGAAATGTATCATCCTGCTCATATCTTTTTCTATTTGTTATGTTTCAAAATCTTTATTTTGAAATTTATTTTTCAGTAAGAATAGCCATTCTAACAGTAAAAACTACAAAACAAACGGTTTTAAGAAACTCTATGCTTTATTGGTATACATGATCATGAACAATATTTTAAAAGTATCATTTTAATCTAAGGTTAAAGACAGAAATTGAGTTCATTTTCCAAAAATACCCTTAAGAATAACACACAGTAGGTAAAACCTTCTTATGATAAAATCCAAAGCAAAAATGTTTCAATAAAGATGCAATTAAACAATAATAATTTTCGTCTTGGGAATATCAAATCGGCACAGTATATTTTGAAATATTCGAAATGAGAGGATTAAACAGTCCTATTAGTTTTTGGCTCACAGTTTTTTATCCTATTTAGTTCAGTGGCCTGCTAAAATCTTAGTCTTGTTCAAAACAACATCAAACTATTTGCTTATTGATAAGATATTTCTGGGTATCTATGTGATAATAAATAATAGATGACTCCCAAGACAGATTGTGTGGGTCTGTCTGGAAAAGATACGATTATGAAAAGAATAGGTTTTATGTTTGTTTTTCTATTTTCAGGGCACAAACAAATTTCCACGAACACCCCGCGGACCAAGGTGTCTAAAATGTATAGATGGGTGTCCTGGGCTGGAGCTACACTATTGGAGGTATGTTTATATGTCATAAATAAGATATATCATTTATTTAGGTAGCTGTAGTGCCTTCAGAAAGAAACCTCTGGCCCAGTAATTATGTACATTATTGACCCTTTCTATCCTACGAACTCGGCTTGGCTACTGTATGGTTTCTTTGGAGTCCAATGGTTAAGGAAAAATTATGATTTCTTTACTTGAAAGAATTAGAGATACAATTTATTATGTGATTAGGAAGCTGTTGTGCTTTCTGAAAGAAAATTCTGGCCCAGTAATTATGTAGATTGTTAACCCTTTCTATCCTTGGTTTCAGGCTACTGGTTTCTACTGGTTAAGAAATAAATGATGATTTCTTTCCTGAAAGAATTTGAGATACAACGATTTGAATTATCAGTCGAGTACAATGATAATAATCAAGGCATATCAATTATTATTTATTTTCCCGTCATTTCTGAAAGATCTCATGGACTATTTATTCAATAATTTTGTTCCCATTTCCGAGTCATGACAAATACGAATGGCGGTTAAATTCTCAAATTGTGTGTACAAATATTTTAATCAAAGAAAGTGACAGTTAGCCATAACTAATTACAATAGGAAACACGCCATACTCTCGTAGTTTCCTAAGTGTATTCTTAGAAAACGAAAGGCCCCGAAACCTGGTCACCAGAATGACAAATAAGTCTTGTTTTCTCCTTTCAGTCATGACGATAACATTGTTCATACACTTTGATCAAAACGAAGAAATAATATTTTCATGGTTGCTAAAATCAAGTTTGATAAAGTCCTTTTTGTTCAAATTTCCCTTGCAAAATTTTCTCTATATGAAAAAACATCTTGCACGAAGCCAACAAGCAACTCTCAACCTCCTTTTCCAGGAAAGTCTGTAAAAACTGTCGCTGTCCCCAAGACGACCATGACATTCAAATGGACAGGGAACAAGATTTTCGACCAATCAGCTTGCTCTTTGACACAGTCTTCTCTCCTGATGCTAAATCTGATTGGATGTCTCGCTTTGAAAAGTTGAATCTCCAAGACCCAAATGTTCTGGTTCAGTTGTGCTCGCCTCAGAATGATGTTGTGATATCCAAACTCATTAGTGAAAACTTGGTGAGTAGTCATGTAACAATTTCTATGGTTAACTGTTTTATTCCTTTAAAGGGGCAGTAGCACTCTTTTAGGGGGAATATAAGCTGATGTCAGGAAAATGAAAATTAATGGTCCCAATTGAAAGACAACGTGTTTAAACTAAATGGAGCAGTGATGATTCAAATATATAATGTAAAGTTTAGCCATTCGGTTCTTTTTTCTTACACAAAATGAATTAAAGGTGTTCATACAAAATGACCACCAGTGGATTTTATGTGAATCTTCATACTTTGTCCTCTGACTATGGACGATTGGCTTGTGTAATGAGATTTTGACGGTCCGAAAAATACATTTAGCAATAATCAGTGAAAATTTAAAAAACGTGCTACTGCCCCTTTAAGACTGATGACTGATATTGATGAGCAATTCATTAAGGATAACACTTTAATCACAATGTACAACTTTGAAAAAATTTTGTTTTGGATGAATGACTTATCAGTACATGTGCATATGCAATTTACAAATATAATAAACTGATTTGGATATGGTATATCAATCTGTTTATATAATAGATAACCACACACATAAATGTTATGATTCCAAGATAAGTGTTTGATGGGATTTTCTTTTTAAACTACACTTGTAGATGAAGACATTTACAAATCAACACAATATTTTGTTTATGCCAGATAAAGTCAATTGATGTTTGATATTCTTCAGAAGTATTACTTATATTAAGAGTTTGAAGTGTGAACAAACTTGACCCAGTGCACTTTACGTTGCAGTTTGAAAGCTTGTTTGGCTAAATATATTGCTACACTATATTTACATTTCCTGTTATGTTTTGTGGCTCAAATTAATAAGAAAACTACTATTGAAGACTGTTTAGTAAATTTGAGTAACTATTAAATATGATAGGATATTAAATCTTTTGATATTCAAAGAAAGTGATAAAAAAAGAAAACAATATTTCTTTTTATGTTTTTGGAAGTTAACCTGATAGCAAAAATTAAACCTTATGTATATCAACTTCTTTATTTCAATTTTCATAAGGTTTCAACACCTGAATAAAAGAATACCGCTGAAATAACTTTCTCAGTATAAGTCTTTGAAAAGACACCAATAATATTTCAATTTACCTGTGTATGATGTCTGTTCTGTTCTGTCTGTTGAACTCTATTCCTGTGTATGATGTCTGTTCTGTTCTGTCTGTTCCTGTGTATGATGTCAATCAATTTGAATGAAGATAAATTGATTGACAAGCATCTTGTGTTCTTAGGTCATACAGTTGAACATATGTGTTATGGAATTGTCATCATTTTGACAGGCATCATTTGTAAAAGACCAGAAGAATTCTACACCTATGTTTGAACCCAGATAACCCATTATGATAACCTGGCCTTCTGCACATGAGGCAAATCTGTGCATGAAAGATGTAATCATTTGTCCATCATTGTCTGCAGAAAGCCTTCAGGATCATTTACAAGATCATGCAGTGCATGTACAGTTTACAAACTTTCTGAGCAAATATTGAGAGAGTTATGTGTTCTTGCAAAAACAGTTTATGCAAGATGGGTGGCCAATTAAGTCAAACCTTTGCCTCCTGTTAACATTACGTAAGGTGCATTTGTATGGTTAGAAACTTTCTAATGGATATAAAAGTCAAAATCCTTTTTAAGATGAATTGATAATCTTGCCAAGTAGTTCAAAGTGTAAAATGTTTTTATTATTACAGTATAATTCTATCATGAATAGATAAACTTTAGTTTCATATGGCATCCTTGAAAATGTAAAATGCTAATTTTGGCTTCCCTATGAGGGATTTCTGAAAAAAAAAAAAGAATTATGAAATATTATTTTCTTGACATGAAATAATTCAAGAACATACTTACGAAAATTATGGTAAATACTTTAAGAACTAGATGAATTATGCTAGCTAATACTTTATAACAAAGCATAAGTCATGTAAATACTTCAAGAACCAATTGAAACTTTCAAGGAAGTGTTTGAATTCAAAGGAAGTGAAATGTACAAGTAATTTGCCATCATCTATGAATAAAATACATGCAATGTACATCACTCATCCTTCATGTATTCACCATAAGGAAATAAACCTCTTGAGGAAGCTAGTTAGCTACTCCAGGATCCAGATAAATGTTTTTATTATTCCAGTATAATTCTATCATGAATAGATAAACTATTGTTAAATTTTCAAATGGTATCCATGAAAATGCAAAATGCTAATTTTTGCTACTATATGAGGTCTGGGATTTCTGAATTGAAATACAAAATATAGAATTATGAAATATTATTTTCTTGACATCAAATAATTCAAGAATATACATAAGAAAATTATGGTAAATATTAAGAACTAGATGAATTATGCTAGCTAATACTTTGTTACAAAGCATATATAATGTAAATACTTCAAAAATCAATTGAAACTTTCAAGGAAGTATTTGAATTAAAAAGAAGTGAAATTGACAAGTAATTTGCCATCATCTATGAATAAAATACATGCAATGTACATCACTCATCATTCATGTATT
Organism: Steromphala cineraria; assembly: GCA_916613615.1. NCBI lineage: Eukaryota > Metazoa > Mollusca > Gastropoda > Trochida > Trochidae > Steromphala > Steromphala cineraria. Next base: position 69,011,560 of record OU744726.1, on the reverse strand, counting down.
CACCATAAGGAAATAAACCTCTTGAGGAAGCTAGTTAGCTACTCCAGGATCCAGATCTTTAATATACATTCATCCTGTCACAGATATCACAAAATTTACACAATCTTTTATAGATAAAACCAAAAATGATTGCTGACAAACATGAAAAACTTGACATTAATAAACAAGATGCATGCTTGCACTGTGGGATGCACATCAAATCTACAAGAATAAAAATGTCTATATAAATATTTCACTCTTGATAACATGAGCAGGCAATGGCTTACACTGGCATATAGAGATGCATCCAAAGAGTTGGGTCATCCATGTAGAACTACCTTGTTTGAAGTCAAGGCCAATATGAATACGTTTTAGGAAGGTACATTTTGCCAATTATGATTTGTGAAATTTTTGTTTAAGACTTATACACTTATATTAATAATTTTCACATTTGTATTTTGAAAATATTCTGTTGCAAATTTATTAACAGAGGACTAATAACAAATGGTTGGTTAGTTAAAGCACTGCTGATCACGACATGGAATAGTGATTTCTTGAAATGAAAAATTCCCAAAATATTAGGTAATGTAAGAATGTTTTTGGCATGTAAGTAATTCTTGAATAATAAATTTATGTCTTCATTCCTCTATCTTTTTTATGATAGTAATTGAGTAAAAAAAACCACAATTTATGGTTTAAATTGATCACAATTCTACAATTTCAAAATGTTCATTTAAAAACTATTCCATTTCTATGCTCTCTAACCATTGTCAAGCAAAAAGATTTCTTATGCTATAACAAAAAAAATGTGAAATTTAACCAATTCTACTGAACTTAGCCGCTATGAATAGCATAACCAAAATAACACAATTTTCCACTCAGAAGGTGACCAAACTTTTGGAAGCAGTTTTGTGATACCATATATGTGCCTCTTTTATCAAGTTGACCCGGGATCTAGCTGTATGCTTGTAACCCCCTTTGTAACATTAATTGGTCGGCTACAGTCTACAGATGTTCAGAAGTTGTTTTGGGAATCTTAAGATTTTACATGTCAGAACATGTGTTTGCTGTCAAGTTCTAAATGGCAAATGAAGACTGATTTGATGATCAAGATGAGACAAATTTTCTGAAAAGACGGGTTGTAATCTTTCTTGTATGAGAGTTTTATCTATTTTTTTTATTAATAGCTTATTATTAATTTTTCCAAATTGTTATTAATTCATATAACAGTGCTCATGTTTTGGAAATGTTTTCAGCATTCAGATAGGGTCATTTTTTGTTTTTGAATATCATTACATGGAAATGTTTCTAAAAAAGGGGTGTATGCCATATTGTTTCGGTAACCCTGTTTTCAGAATTAAACTCCCGATGTTATATCTAGTTCTTGGCTAAAATGTTCTTTCATAGTTTTGAAGGAATTGTGTTTTTGATCATTTGTTTTTGTTGTTACTACTTGATGACTTGTGTTGAAAAGAACATCAGTGAACATTTGTATTAGACAAAAAAATTGAAATCATTTTTGACAAAAAAGTTTGAAAAATATATTGACAGTCAAACAGCTTTATTATTTGATAATTCAATGCCATTATGTATAAAGTATAAATAAGAATATGAATAAATTTGAAATCTCTAGCCACTTGAAAATTATTATCTAACCTTTTAAAATTCCACTGCCATATGATTCTTACTTATTATTTTGTAAGTTCTTGAAAAATATCAATGCACCTGTTTCATTTTTTGTCAAATTCTTCCCAACATATTTTAAAAAATATGAACATAAACTGTTTGACTTTTTTATTTGAAGCCTTTAAGTTTATTGGCTTGGAAGAACGTCTGAATCTATTTCAAGAGCAAGTTATCTTTAATGATTGACATGGAGTCTTTAAAATGTACTAAATATGAAATATGCGCTGATAATTTGGATATAAGGTGTTGCGTGGAAGTGATTAGCTAGGTTATCTTCAAAAGGTTTAACTATGCAGGGTGTATGGTGCAAGCAAGATGAATAGTTACTCATCTCAAGGAGTGGTCGTCAAATCTTGTTTGCTTCTCACGCCTTAAAGGAGTAGTTGCAAATTTTTATAATCCCCCGCCACGAAGTGAAAGGGGGATATAGGTTTGACCTCCGTGCGTGCGTCCGTGCGTGCGTCCGTCCGAGTTAAAGGAGCCAATTTTTCTCAGAAACCGTTAAAGATAGGATTATCAAATTTTGTGTGTGCCTCCAGGGTATCAATACCTTGATGGAGTTCGAAAATCAGAACCGCGCAATTATTTTTTCCGGAGTTATTGCCCTTGTTCCGGAGGCAGGGGATGTTGATGACTATGTCTGCTTGTTTGTCTTGAAATTTTCATTACCGTGATTTCTCTATTAATTCAACATCTCCAATAATTCGACCATCTGAGGTCACAAATTTAAAACACTTCTAACAATTCAACTAAGAGCCAAGCTGATGCTCCTATGATTATTGCTTTGCTTGGACTAATCGTTTTATTTGCAAAAAAAAAATGATTGCAAAGCATATTTTCCACATTGCAGTTATCTATATTTTAAGGTATCTTGATTATGATAACATTGCGACATTGTGATCATCTTTTTAATCTATGCATCAATATCACACATATATACTTCAAGTATCCAATATTTAGACCATTGAGGCAAATGATCCACCAAAAGTGAAAATAGCTCAACCAAAGACCTTTTCTGAAAGCCTTTTGAAAATTTTAGGGTTGAATTAATAGAAAAATAACGGTAACACATATAAGTTGATGACAGAGGTATCTGCTTCATAATAATAATAATAATGATAAGTTTAACGTCAAGTATCCATCTTTGTAAGTTGCTCACCGACGGCATTATTACCCTGACGGATTGTACTTTTTCAAAGCTGCTTGCCTGCGCTGAGAGTCCATTTCGGACAGTACACTCGTATAACCAGGTACCCATTCTACAGCTGGGTGGACTGAGTGCAATGTGGATGAAGTGCCTTGCCCAAGGACACAACACAGCTTTCGACCCAAGTCACAAATCTTTTGTGTCTCCACTGGGATTCGAACCCGGGTCGTTGGGGTGAGAGGCAGACACGCTAACCACTACACCACCGTGCTTCAGAGTGTCAAACGTATCATGACTCTTCCGGTCCAAAGTTTTAGAAGAAATCATGAAACAGCATGCAAAAACAATGGGGGCGATTTTGTCACCTTGTGATCAATTAGTAGGGAAATTTTATTTTAGGGTCTGGCTGACAGACAAGTTGCTAACCTGAAATGTACATACTTTTTAGAATTGCTACTTTTGAAACATTTATTTCATAACATGTATTCTTGTTTTGGTTCTATCAATGTTTTTATCTTAAGAAATTTGCTTCTTCTTTGAGGTATTCAGTGTTGGATTTGTGAATCTAATGTCCATGTTCTTGTCTATTCTGAAAGACATGCCGATTATGATATTTGAGGTTGGGAATGTCATGTGACTTTTATCAAAACATTAAATCACCTTAGCAAGACAAAATCCTTGGTCAATTGGGGCTTTATGTTTCTATGCAAATAACAATTTGGTGGTTCCTTACAATCTACCTCATGAAGTATGAAGCATTGTTCTGATAATATCATTTAAGTACAAATAAGGAAGTTGCTGAAATTAATCTTTACTTAAGCATTCTACTTTAAGTTAGCCATCTAGACATAAAGTTAATTTTGTACTTTTAACAACAAGTCTTCTAAAAGAGATAATCTTGTTTTCTGTAATGGCTTTTCTTTTGATTTGAATGTTCTTTAAAATAATTTTTAAATGAACTTGAAGATACTAAGTTCAAACATTTTATACTTCAAACTTAAGCTATCCAGTTCTTTGCAAAAGACATTCGAAATGTAATTTGAAATTGTATATTCCACTTTTCTTGTTCTTCAAGACTCAAATTTACGCCATTTTGATTTCTCAACTCCTCCTATATTTTCAGAAATTAACTATTTTGGGGACTTAACCAAGTCTAGAATGAACCTGTAAGTCTGTTTCAATAATTCAAGTGAATTCAGATAGTCATCCGATAGTCTGGTAACACGACACCATCTTACACAGTTTGTCTCATCTTGTGGCCAAATATACACCAAATATCAGAGATGTTTTTCTTCAATTTGAAAAAAATATTTCTCCAGATGGTGTGTGCCATCAAGTAGATGAACTCCATGCATGGACCAGCGAATTTCTCCCCTGCATGTTAGAAGAATTTAAACCATAAAAAAATTAAGGAATTTTTTTTGGACAAAGTTAATGAATTGGCCAGACAGATGTCGGAAAGATATTTCATCCCAGATGTCGCAGGTAGAAAATAATGGTGGACATTTTGCTAATAAAGGTAAAAAGTAATGGTAGCAAATTAAATAATGTGTTGTATAAAGGGGGTTAGAAACGTAAGGGATAATTTGTTAAATGGGGTATGATGCATTGGCAAAATCGAAAGTTTAAACATTTGAAAAATTTGAAGTATATGTTTGTGACATTTTTTTGTAAACTTTAGTAACAGAGATAGTGCTAATATAGGAATTGCTAAAATGAAGAAAAGAAATGTGAGTTGTTTTGCAAATATGTGATGAATTTTTTTTTTAATTTTAAATATTATCAATATCTTATTTAATGAACATGTACTAAATTTGGAATAGTTCCAAGCTTGAAAAGGAATTTTTTATTAAATAGGAAAAAGGAATCGAAAAGAATAGATACATTTTCAATGTAAAGAAATATATAATGTGTCATAAAAAAAATGAACATAAATATTTGAAAGAAATACTGTAAGTAAAATGTGGATTTTTTTTAAGTACGAGAGAGATTGTTCAATGATTTAGAGAAAGTAGTGACTCTGTATATGAAAGGGGTGATGAAATGTTGCTATGTGCAAGGAATTTGATGAAATGTTTTTTGACAAACCATAAATGTGATAAATGGTGAACGTATGAAGAAACTGATATACGATTGCAACAGGAAGGAAAATTCATCTTTCATCTTGATAATCTTAACATTGATCTGACATTTTTTTTGGATAACTTATCTAAATATCTATTTCAATTACCAGTGAAAAGATGAGCTTATGTGTAAAGAAGATATATGCATATGAATATTCGTGAGATATGAAGTTATTTTTTAGTCATTATTAAAAAGTTTTTCATAGCAAAGATTAAATAAGTAAATACCTAGTCATGTTCACCACAAAATGGTATTTTCCCCATATTTTGATTTTTGTCAATCTAAAAATATGAAGACCTTTTTGCTAAATAGAATATAAACATCTTTTGTTTTGTAACCATAAATGAGAAAGTTATGATCACTGAATTTTTCCTCAAAACTGCAGGAGATCAAATTGTCAAAATCTTAAAACACCTGAAAAAGAAAGAGGATAAATTTATAGTTTGGTAACATCATTTAACAATCAGATACAGCAAAGAAGATACTAATGGGCAGTAGCACGTTTCTTGATAATTTTATAATTTAAATTTTCACTGACAATTGTACGTTAATTTTCATTACACAAACCAATCATCCATAGTCAGAGGCAAAAGTATGAAGATTCACCTAAATTCCATTGGCGGCCATTTTGTGTGAACACCTTTAATTCATTTTGTGTAAGAAAAAGGAATCGCATGGCTAATCATTAAATTATATATTTGAATTATTACTGCTCCATTTAGTTCAAATTCATTGTCTTTCAATTGAAACCATTTATTTTCATTTTCCTGACATCACCTTATATTCCCCTTAAAAACGTGCTACAGCCCCTTTAATTGTACAAAATACAGATCTAGGGCTAAAAAGAAGATGAGAAAGGAAGTCAAAATTTCAAAATCTGCAAAAAAAACCAAGATTGCCAATAAAAATTAATTGTTTCAAAGCTCAGGTAATGTAAAAGTAAGATGGCGTATTCAGAGAAAAAGGGACAGAAAGTAATCATGGTTAGAGCCGTCTTGGCACCAATGTTGGTGGTCCGTACCTAATGTCAAAAGGCTCCAGTTCTTCAAACTGATATTCAAGACATGAGGGATCAAGAGGCAATAGGCAGAGGGAGTTCAGGATTGAGGAAGTGATACAATACAATAAAATATGGTTCAAAGGCATAAGGGGGAAATATTCAGGGTCTTTACATTGTGATTTTGTGAATTTTGAATTGTTTCTTGAATATGTCTTGGAAAATAAATAAAGTTTTTGATTGAAATAAAAATCTAAAATTTCAAAATAAGTTTTTGATGTTAAAATGGGGAAACATTGACCTTTTTGCATCTTCATCACATTGTTTTGGAAAGTGAACTGAGAGGGATAGTCGAACACTCAAAACTCAACTAAAGGGCAGTTAGTTTCAGCACTTCATTTTGTAGTAAAATCATTAAAGGTGCAGTAGCACGTTTTTAGGGGGAATAGAAGGTGATGGCAGGAGTGAAAATAAATGGTTCCAATTGAAAGACAATGTATTTAAACTAAGTGAAGAAGTAATAAATCAAATAAAATTTTTTGAAAGTCCAGCCTTGTGATTCCTTTGTATAAAGAGATTTTCAACACTATCAAAATATAACATTTAGCATTAACATACAACATTCAGTGAAAAATTGAAAATATACAATTTTCAAAAAATGTGCTTCTACCCCTTTAAAATTAGCTACTCTCAGCTCTGAAATTCCATTAATCTAGGACTCCTTTCATATATTTTATATTAAAATAATTGTTGATAAATATTAAATATACATATATATAATACATTAAACGTATATATAAGAGAGGAGTTCAACAAAGAATTTACCTTTTTGTTGAAATTGAAAATAGATAGGATTAAAAATGGATTCTGTCCCTCAGTACGTAGCACATGAGTGTTATTTGGATATCTAATTTTTTATTAGTACAGGGTATTTTGTTAAAGAATCAAGTGCAGCAAGGTTAAAACTATTTTCAGGATAATTTAAAGCAGTGACAGAGAAAAATGTTGCATGCAATAAAAACTGGTGATTTATGTTCACTGAGTGATTCACCATCTTGAGAACATATAACAGTGAAGAAAACATTTCATTGAAATTATAGGTAAAAACTGTCTTTGCTTCAACCTGAAGTTGAGTCGTGCAAGATTTCATATTTTATGTGACTTATATTTACTACTGAGATGTTTGCATATGTCCTCCGATTCTCTCAAAATGTACAAATTGTAATTTTAAGATGAAATGTTTTGAAGGATGATTTTGTATCATGTATTTCAAGAGCTTGTTACTTCATTTAAGTAATGAGTTCTCATATAACATTAATAAGAGAAATTCACAGGTAATCAACACCCGCAAATTTTATTTGAAACTTAGTTTTCTTATAGTGTTACTTGGTCAACAAAGTAAAGTTTTTCAAAATATAAATACATCTATGACATGATACGTGTATTTCAACCTTTGAGATGAATATAATGTCGATGGTGCTTGGTATGTCAAGTAAAGCCAAATACAGAAATCAGTTTCCCAAAGAAATTCTTATCTTATGCCAACTCCAAAAAAATGTCTTTAAAAAGTATTGATTTCTTTTTGTTTCAGTTTTCCCATTATCTTAAAGTGTAATTTTGTAACAAACCTGTATTAAGAAGCAGAAATGTTCAGCAGAATCTTCTAAGGTTCTCAGAAACAAGCAAACAATGATTCATTATGCTGACCTATATGTACCAGATCTTCCAGAAGAATTCTGACATTTGTGTATAAGTCTTAGTCACCATTATACATATAGTATAGACAAATGTACGATAGAGTTTGTCTTTGTTTTGATAGCTCAGCAAAACGTCAGCAATTTTCCATTGGTTTCTTATCTAAGACACACTTGATAGCGCTACAATTTTTTTTGGAAATTGTGATGCAGTAATGCAGTTGAGATGTAATGTATTTATGAGAAATGGTACATGAATTTTGCTTTTCTTCATTCTAAAGGAAGTAAACCTTAAATGGACTTTGTAGTTGAAATTTAACTTAAAGACAAATGCAGTTCATGTCATTAAAATAAAACTGTTAATTCAAATCAATTTTATCAAAATGCTACTAGTTTTCTGGTTTGCCTAATTCTTGAAAAACATGTTATGTACCTTATTGACATCAACATTATTCTTTCGAAGATTTTCATGTTTGAAAGGTTTTACCTAATAATCAGTCAATGTAAATCCTCAATAATTTCTATAGGCTTGAACTACAAACCAATTGAAATGAATCAATCACATTCATATCAATTTGTCCTTCATTAAGACAGTTCTGCAAATGTTTATGCAGACATGACTCAATAGGCTATTCCATGTTAAATTTATATCTTCATTTTCAGTCATACTTATCATGCTCAACATGACTTTAACATAATCCTATTCAACTATGCATATCCCATTTAGTGCAGTGTGTTACGTCTTGTTTTATATAAATATAGTCATTAATCTATTCAGAATTATATTCAGAATATAAATATTCATATAATAATAACAAAATGACAGTAGATCTGCTTTATATGTCTATAAATAACCCAATATAATTCAACGTCCATTGCAAGTTGTTTCCGGGGCAATGACCCAAATAAGAAGCTGAATCATTTCAAGATTTCAGACAAACCACTTATCATTTCTTTATATGTCTCAATGACAATTTATACAAACATTGTGTCAAACACTGGCTGTTTGTCTTGTTCCACCCAGTGACTATCATCTTTACAAATCATCAACCAACTCACTGTTCATGCAGTCATGTTATACATTGTCCAACATATGTGCAAACAACTGAAAACAGATTCTGAGATACCAAAGGTTTAATGAAACTTTATCACTTCTTTGTTTTGGATATAAGAATGAGAGATTTGATGTCAAGATATTTCGTGAGATTTATTCGAGTGAAAATGAAATGTTGATGTTTTTGTTGATATTGTTCTGATAAGGTGGCATGGAGATGAAATTGAGTTGGAACATCTGTGTTTCTTGCTTGAGGTGCTTGATGTGCTTGATGTGATTGTTCTTATATGTACTAGTCTTGGTTTGAAATGTTTGAAATTGTTTCTTTTGAAAATGAGATGAAATATGTTCAGAAAGTTTATGATACGTGAGAAAAGCAAATAATAATATTTTGTGTATATATAACCTATTACAACTCACTATTATTCCATGAAAAATAATTAGTTATTCAAACAAGACATAATATTTCACTGGAATTAAATATTTGAAAAAAAACAAAACATTTTAAAGAACAATTTGTTTAGACCTTGAATTGTTAGAAAAGGATTTTTAAAAGAAATTGTTAAAATTTGAGCTGTGTTATTTTTTACATCATTAACATATCTAATAAAGAAACTTAAATAAATGATTAACTAATATGAATGTAACAAAAGAGATTCTTCACCTCTGAAAACAAATTAGAAACAAAAATATCACTTCCTTGAATAACGTTATTTACCTTAAAGCGATAGATAAACAACAAACACACACAAAGTCACATGCAATCTTCCGGCCTGTATATTTAGCTTGATTTATAAGACAGAGAGCCTCTTGTATCAACTGATGCCATAATTTATTAGCATCAGTTGAGCAGGTTTATCTATAAGGTAGATAGGAGATCTAGAGGAGAGTTGCACCTATCACTTGATATACAACACATAGCATCGGGAGGCATGGGCTCTAGACTGGGTTGAAGGCCTTACCTTGAATATGAATATGAATATGAATATGAATATGAATATGAATATGAATATGTATATGAATATGATGAAGAATATTATGAATATTAATATGAATATGAATATTATGAAGAATATGAATATGAATATTATGAAGAATATGAATATGAATATGAATATTTCTGATAATAGTTATAGAAATAGTATATTTATTATATAATACAGAGTGAGATACTTTATTCTATCAGTGAAATAAACCCTCAACCTGGTTACAGTGGTGATAATTTAACCTTTATCATCACTCTACATGGTATTATTCAAGAAAAGACAGATAATATGAAAGCATAATTTAATATGATAATGACAGCAAATATGATTATGATAATGTTATTATGTATAAATTTTATATTATTATTAATTATGTGATTAAATATCATGTAATCCATGTCTCTTAAAATATCCCAAAGAAGTGAATACCTCATTTCTATCCAATGAAAAATCATCTTACATTCAGATGGACTTTTCTATTTACACAAATATGTGTGCAAGGAACAGGTAAAAGTAGGACTTCCACGGGTCAAAAAAATTGGACTCGAGTACTCGAGGGGTCAGACTCGACTCGAACCCGAGTACCCGACATTCTACCTTTTACCTAGGAATTTTCCGATTTTTATAGCCCTTACCGGTTAGTCTTTGCCTTAGCTGGAATAGCCTATAGCCTAGATATCATAACATATAATTCGACTTTTAAATGGTTGTATACAGAATAATTTTGACATCAACGCTTGAAATGGTAAAGTTGATCATCTATCTTCACACAATACAGACAAACAGACTGAAATAACTTAAATGATTAACAGTCTTAAACATTTTTCGAGTCCTAGAGTCCCAGAAAATGGACTCGAGACCAGCTGGACCCGACTCGGGTACCTGTTGAAGCCCTTGTTAAAAGTACACCAGTCTTCTGAGATCAGAGTGGTTGTTCATGCCTTATAGTATTGAGGAACTATGGTTGCAAATTCTCTAGAATCTGTTCTACTGTTTATTTGTTCTACAGGCAAGCCATCGGTTGATCTATTTGTCCTTGTCATTTTGTATCATAAGAGATTGATATATTCAAAGACTTTGTACTGTATCTCTTAAGTTCCACCTGTTATATTTTCCAGAGCCTAATTTAAGGTTGATGTATTTGTTTATCATCTTCAACCAATATAATTTACTCATACCAAAATCCATGGAACTATGGAAGAACCTCTGAAGTTCCTTTATTTCTTGTCATGAGTGTTTCCATAAGTGGGTATACATATCTTCTTCTATCACAATTATTTATACCTAAATATTGGTCAAGTCTTGAAGAACTATGGAACCTTTGAATTTTCATCTTATCTTTTAAGGATATCTTGAAGGGTTAGTACTTCTTGAAGTGACAATGAGTCAAGTATAGCAGGCATAGTTATTTAGTGTGTGTATCATATATTTTCTTCCATAAAAACTATTTATACCAAAGTATAAGTTTCTTATCAAAAGGGGTATGTAAATCTGAAAGTGGCAACAAGTCAAGTATGGAAGGCATGTTAATTTGATGAGTATATCATATAACTTCTTCTATGAAAATTATTTCTACCAAAATATTAGTCAAATCTTAAAGAACTATGAAAGAACATCTGAATTGGCTTCTTGTTGAAGGAGGTATGTTGATCTGGAATGGTATTGAGTCAAATATAAAAGGCATGTTAATTTAATGTGTTCATCATCTTCTTCCATAAAATTTATTTATACCAAAATATGAATAAATTTGTCAAGAACTGTGGAAGAATCCCTGAAGTACTGTCTTCTTATCAAGAAAGGTATGTAGATCTGAAAGTGGCAATGAGTCACGTATGGAGGCATAGAAATTTGATGAGTACCGGTATATCATAAACCTTCTTCCATGAAAATTATTTATACCAAAAAATTAGTCAAATCTTAAAGAACTATGAAAAAAAACCTCTAAATTACTGTGTTTCTATCAAGAAAGATTTGTATAGAAGGCATGGTTATTAAGTGTGTTCATCATCTTCTTCCATAAAATTTATTTATACCAAAATATTAGTCAAATCTTCAACAACTATGGAAAAACGTCTGAAGTGCTGTATTCTTATCGAGAGAGGTATGTAGATCAGGAAGTGGCGGTGAGTCAAGACTGGAAGGCATGGTTATTTAGTGTGTTGCGGCTTATTGAGAGAGATAGGTTAGATAAGTAACAAGATATGGTGTGAAGGTTGATCAGGGAGGAGAAAGTCAGGTGAACACTTGCTGTATCACTCAAATACTGATACTAGTGTACACAGCACAGCACAGCGGGAGGGGGTAGTAGGAATCAGGGGGGGGGGGGGGGGGGGGGTCACAGAGGAGATCAGGGGGGGGGGGAGGAATCAGATTTGTTAAGTTGTCTGTATTACAAACATTTCCAGGAATGAAAATAAATTTCTTAAAAGTTTTAATAAGTTTTCGCTATCATGGCAGATAGGACTTTATTCATTCTTGGTTTTAGTCAGTATAATATCTTCCTACATGTATAATAAGATATTACACATTTTGGTTTGAAGCAAACACTTCCATCTGAACTAATATATGAAATATGTCGAGGTCTCCATTTCTTAAGCATCTATACTTAAAACTGCACCTCATGTACATGTGTTTATGTATGCCCATGCTTATTCTAACAATTAGACTCTTAAAAGAAAAATTGGTCATTAAATCTAAAAACTTACCACAAAAAATAAAAATACCAAAAAGGAGACTGAATTTTCTTCATTTCAAAATTGTACTCTAAAGTCTTAGTTGTCATAGATTTGCTTTAGTCTTTTATCTTATTTTAGGGTCTGACTATTAGACTAGATCAATCTATCATACTTTCTCATTATATCCTCTTTTATGATTTATTCATCAGAGTCAAGCATGCTCATTGTATCGATTACAGTGTAACAATTGTATTTTGCATTTTAAAGAATCTTCATGTTAATCTCACTGAAATGATTTGTTTTTTTCATAGTACATTGCTGGAAACTAGTTAATTATCTTTGAATTAAAACTAGACAAAGTCAAATTGATATATTCAACACATACTCCTCCAAAATATATCTTCAAAGTCTTGCATACTCTTTTATTTCATCCAATGAAAACTGATATCACTACATGCAATCTGTCTTTCTGCTCTTTAGATTTATGTTTCAAAATATATCCTGTTTATCGAGGCCATTTTGCTATGATGACATGTAAATAGTAAACATCTACTTAACTTTATGTGTTGTGCTGATGAAGAACTCATGATATAGTGTTATTCTAACATAACAGTGATGAATCCAGGGGGTTTAAAATCTTTCATCGAAAGTTTTATATCATATTTACATGTTTTGATCAACATAAGATACTTAATCTGACATCAAATGTACAGTACCCCCTGCAAAAGTGCCACAGCGTTTAACGAACTCGCTTTTGGTGACATCATCAAGATTTACACAACGTCTCAGTTACCACAATTGCGTCCCACTTGGGCGACAAAGAGTACCTGATTTGGAGAAAAAGAGTCAAATCTAAACTCTAGTCGTGCGCGACAAGGATGTCTTTCAAGGGTATATTTAGGTAACATGATTGTAAAATGGCAACACTTGATTTGCCTTCATCTAGACTTGCTCGGCCTGCCGTTTTGGTCATTTCGGTAAATTGTCTCCTATTTTAATGCATTGCAGTCTGATTAAAATCGGCCTAAATATTTTTTTAGTAATACAATATTCAAAATATTAACTGCACAGAGATATTGAATCCTCTACACTAGGTCTGACCGCACCCCTGTACCTCGCATGTTTAATGCCAGTAAAGCGCAGCCGAAACCCAGTCGTTAGCAGACCAACCACATCATCTCGCTTATAAGACCGCAAGCGTTGATCATGTTCAAAATAAGTTAACAAGAGTTGCTTACCCCTAGCTTGATACCGAAGACTTTTGCCGGCGGCTTGTGATTGGTTAGCTGAGTTAATGCCAGAACATGCGACTTACTGGGCTGCCGTCTGACTCGGTGGAGAGGATATACCTATCGAAGTAACACGTTTGATTCCCATAGGGTTAATACTTTTTAACATTTATTCCTCGAAACTAGGCAGATTTTAATCAGACTGAATGCATTTGGTCTGTTTTCTCAAGGTTTGTTGCAAAATTTTGCTAAAAATACAACGAAGACAGTAAAAATACTTTTACAATATAGCATTTCACTAGAGTTTGAATATGGATCTTTTAAAACCTTTTGGTAGATTTGAGGGATATTGCTGCAGAATAGAGAAAGAACCCCAACGCTTCATTAGGCTTCATTTTCAAGTTCATAATTTACAGAATGTAGCATTTACAGTAGAACCCAGATAAATTAAGCGAACTCGGGTACAGCGAACAATCAGATATAGTGAACAAATTTTAAAGTCCCATTAATTGTGCACACCGGATATAGCGAACTAAATTCTTTGGTCTCTTGGAGTTCGTTATATCCGTGTTCTACTCTAGTTTTAAGAAAGAAAAAATTGGGAATAAGTTTGCAATAAAAAAAAATATAAAAAAAGTATGTCAAAGGATGTTTAGTCTATGATCATGAATATAATTAGCATGATCCTAAAATGAGAGCAGAACTTAGATTCTGGTCACCACAATAAATACCTGTCTGTAGTAGCAGTGTATAAAATAGATTGGAAACTAAGCCTGTCCTGAAAGTTAATTGGTCAATTCCTTAGGAAAACATAAAGAAAAAATTTGAAATTTACCAGTCCTGACCAAAAGGTAAAAAGTAGCCAGTTAAAGGACTGGCAGACGGGCTATATTTTAAACTGGTAGTAGTAGCTCAATGAGGTTTTATATATGATGATCTTATCTAAGAAATTTGTATTCATCTAAACACATCTTCTTTCAAATTAATCACAATCTTTTCATTGATAACTTAATCATCTGACATAAACTTTGGCTATATTTTTGAATTTATTTAATTCTTTATTGATCAAAAGTGAGAATTTATTTTTCAGATCATTCATGATTAAATTTTCTCCAAAAATTATTTTATTGTTACTTCATCATAATGCAAAAATATTTGATTTTCTGAACCCTTTACTTAAAAAGAGGATACCCATGACTTATAATAACCAAGCAAACTAAGTACTGGGTATTAATAAAAAAGAAAGGCAGTGCAATATTACATGCTTCCACACCAAATTTGTCGTGGATTTCTAATTTTTTAATCATTTTTCAAAACTGGGTGATCAAGTGCATGATTCTCAAATTTAATATGTTTATGAGTCATATAAGATATTTAAAAAAAGTTCCCCTATATCAAATTTTGACATATATTTTGAAAACGACATTGAAAAAATATTTGCACTGGTGTTGTCAAACTTCTTGTATATTTTTAGTTACATTTAAAATTGATATCATGATAAAATCTCAAATGATGCCATATTAAAAGCCATCAAGTTCATTTGAAAAATCTGTTTTAACATATGCTTGAAAGTTCAAATTTTAAACCCTTGCGATATTTTCCCACACTAAAATTATGGTTGAATAATGATCTGTTAAATTAGGTATCATAAGTTTGTTTAATAAAAACATTTTTAGAAAAAAGTTAATTTGACTTCAAGGCAACATCACAGAGCCATGATTATGAGGATTTTCCAGGCTAAGTTTAATAAGCAATAGATAAGAATGAGTTCCATCCGGGCCACATGTAGATAACTCATTGATAACACAAAAAACATTTGACATCGTTATCCGAATACCGTAGGTTATCACCAAATTTCAAGTCACAGTTTTAACAATCTGTTAAACAATTTATTAACATCCTGTAACAAGGAATTTGCTATCTGTTTTTCAATTTGTAAATTTTGTACTTTTATTTTTAAGTCAAGATTAATCGTAGTTTATTTACAAATTCTTAAAGAATTATTTTCTCACAGATGGGCTAGGCTACGCTGTTTAAAAGATTTCTTTTAAGCTTGTTTTGTCAGGTGTAGAAGCGAAGAGATTATGTTTTAAAGGGTTTTACTTATCTAGTTAGGTAGTCTCGCTGCTGTTTGTTAACTATCTTTCTCAGAAGCAAACTGCAAAAAAGTTTGACTAATTATCTGTATCATTTACTTTCTGGCGGAAAATTGATACCCTGGAATTCATGTACCATATTTAAACATCATCAAAATTTGATTGATCATTATGATTAGATTTTGTAATTTATGACGATTATTTTTACAGAAGGGAACAGTTTTTGACTAAAGTTGCCACAGATTGATTACATATTTCATAGATAGCGCTTTTTGTTCAATAAACATTAATTTGGTTATGGGGAAAATTATGATATTGAATAATTGATTTGGAATTATGCTTTTGGATGTAAATATGGTAAATGACAATGACAAAATGTTCATGAACACCCTTTTTTAAAATACACCAAGCTTTAAGCTCCGAAATGACCATTATAAAGGCACAGGAACTTGTAAATTAGAGAGTAGGTCATTCAGGCGATTTCAAACAAAAGTTCCTGGACTTTCAAAGACCAGGGATACTTTTGACAGGGGTTCTTGTACTTGATAAAAACTTTTACAGGGACAGTAATCATGGGACTCCGGTAATCATTTCTTATCTTCCAGACTATAGTTTCTTTAGACAAAGATAAAATTATTATAAGAAAGAGGAATTGACATTGTTTGAGGTTGCCTTGTCCTTATTTACAGATTTTTCAAATGTTCATTAAAATTGGGGGAATCTGAAGTTATAGCAGCGTTATTCGTTATTCTCATAAATTTGGATGGTTTTTAGACTGCACAACAGTTTTCTACCTATCAACTAGGAGTGCATGGTGTCAAATCCCAAAACTTCTTACTACATCTCTCATTCATACATGAAATCAAAAATGACATAATATTTTTTACGAAATTTTTCAGAGATCTCAAAAATACATCTCCATGTTGCCTCAAGACAAACAGGAATTTGCCTCACAGTTGAGACGGAAGCAGCTTCAGCGACAACTTCCCTTGCACGACCTTGACCCTCGCTTCTGCAACAGCCTCACAGAGAAGGAAATGGCAAAATATGAAAAATTCTCAGATAAACGGAAAAAGAAAGCTGCAGGAATTGCCCATATTGGAGAGGCACCGTCAGGGACTGCTGGGTGTTTGGTAAGTAGGTTTTTATACAATTAATTTCAAGAATCATATTTTGGGGGATGTCATGATACAGGTACCTATATATGATGATACGCAGGTATCATGATATTGAGGTAATGATACGATATATTTTGTTATACAGTAAAGGTGACATTATTAGAGAGAGAGATATACTTTCACTGATAAAGACAAAAACAAGCTGATGTCATATAATCCTACCTTCTATGATTAAAACATGACAAAATAGCTTTCTTAACAAGAACTTTAACAAGCTTTGGATATTCACAAACAAAAAGAAATATATTCACCAAAAACTTATCATAATATAGTCACTGTATTGTGTATACTGGTAGTTTATCAAAGATGCATATTTACATCAGTGTATCATGCATCCCTCATATTTGATATTGCAAATCTAACTTTCTTGAAAATCTATAACAAATTTTCTTACGTGTCTTCAGCTTTTTTAGATGAGGATAAAAACTCCTCCTCTTTCACCCCTGCAGTTCTGATGTTAAAAGGCCAACTTACATTCAGTTATTCGCAATAAGGGAATATGCATTTCCAGAGTTTTTCTTCCATAAACGAATAGTTATTATTAAAAGACTTTTTTTGTATTCCACTTTCTCAAACCAATTGCTACTCTCTCTTTTTTTTAAAAATCATTAAATTTGTAATCTGTGGTGTTGGTTATGACCTATAATTGGTGGGAGACAAGTAAAGGGTCTTAACATCTGCGTGTTACAAAATGGTTTTTGAAATGTCACAATGTTAGGGAAAATATGAAACCAGCATGACCGAAAACCATGTCAAACAACGACAGTTTGATATCCTTTCTGACATACATGTCAACATATTTGAGTGAAATGAATCCCAACCTTTCAAGCAGTACCTCTCAGAAAGGACAAATTTGTAATTCATCATTTTACCTATCATCTCTTCTTACATCTCCCTCAAACACGGCTGAAATGAAATGCTTTGCTATGCTTCCCCAAAGAACATAATGGCTTTGCCAAATTTTCAAGAGATCAGTTTTGAAACTGAAACCCTCTGGAGGTTAATTCTAGTTTCTTGTTTTAGAATTTTCCAGAGTAAAGCCGACCAGGAAATGGTCTTCTTCTTTGACACTGAATTCTTATCCTGATATAATGGCATTGTAATTGATGGAAAAACAAAATATACAAAAACCTCTTTGCTGAGCGTTAAAAGAAATAAACAATCTAGCCTAGAATGTTTTCTGTCAGCAGCAATTGCACGTTTCAAAACATGAAATTGCACAGATGTTTTGTTTGTTTTTGTGATATATAAGATTGAAATGATCTAAAATGACATTTATCTCTAATATGAGATTGAAGTTGATCATTTATTAATTTTTACCTGTCTGTTAAGAAATACTTTTGAAAATGTTTTGAAAAAATGTTTTCCTTAAAATTGTCGAAGGCTGATTTTGATTATTCGAGATATGTTCAGTGTATCTATCTAATAGTTGTTTTACTCATAGTGCTTATTGGTGGCTGTCTCTTATGAGAAAATATAAGTTAGTACTAGAATTCATTAATTATGTGAAAATAAATTTATTTTGATAGTCATATAATTTTTTATATTACAGAAGGGAGAAAAACAAACAATAATTTAAAACAACACTGAAACCTTATCTATAAACATTTGACTCAGTTTTTCATCAAGGAATACAATACAGAGATTCAGAAATGTTAAAAGATTGCAATAAAAATAGACCAGATTAATTCAAAACATAAAGATCACTTACAAAATTGTAATGAACATGAGATATAACTCTTTCATCTTAAAGTAGAATCACAGATCAATATGAAGATAAAGATAAAAAATGTAGGAAAAATTCAACGGTTCTCAAAAACGTTTATTCTTCATTTCTTAACAATTGCCAACATTCTTGGTCAGAGTTCTGGAACCCATCATGGCAACTGGCAAGCATCAATCTCCAATGTGCGGTGAGATATTGGTGTTTTTGCTGTATATCATTTACTTTATCATCAGGAGTCCAGACCTGAGAGGGGATTCCTTCGCCTACCAATACATTGTTGGAGTTATCCAAACACTCCTAATGTCATATCTTACCTCGTCAGAAGCTTCAAATCGGGTAATGATGTGAAATCTTGGCTGTTTCCTGAAGCTTTAAGTTGGATGAAAGAAATTTGCTTGGGATAAGGCAAGGAAGAAACCTTGGTCCATTTCGTTTAGAAATAAAAGAGTTGATCACCAATGTCTTTTCCATTTTAAAAACCAGGAAACCAATCACATTTTGAAGAGAATTTCTAGATTTTTGTCAAGCTGAAAAATATTTGCTTTGGTAGAGGAAGGCATCTCGTAATTTTCTTTTTAATGATCAGGTAAACAATGACATTTGGTGAACATTGTGCATTTGGAAGGTTAAAGCATTTCATAAGAAACACTTTCAAATATGTTTCAGAAAAGGACTTTGGCTTTGGAAAGGCAAGGATTTTTGTAACTCAACTAAATAATCATCATTTGGATGAGGATTATACATATTGATGATATTGAAAGAACACCAGAAAGGTTATATAAGATGATTGAAGTGTCATGGAAAGGTAATCAATTGGAAGTAGGCAAGATTACCTTTGACCTTTCTTTTTTGTTCACAGGGAAATTATCAAATTTGGGGAAATCATACATTATGAAGGTACTGGATTTTCATAAGGAAGGGTTTTTTAAAGAGGATTTAAACGTTTTTAACCCAATCATATAATTTATATAAAAAAAAGGAAAATTGTCTTTGGTAGGAGAGGTTCATGTGAATGAATTCATCAAAATGTTTGACATGCTTTTGCTCTCTCTGAGGTGCTGAGCAAAACTGGTGATTCAGATATTTTGTTGTCGTTGCAATGATGGATGATTATGTCAGTCTGCAGGATTCATCGTTATCCAAACAGTATTAATGTCTAACCTCTCAAGATTCCTCATATTGGACGATGATGTTCTTGCTTATTCCAGGTGTTTTCAGTTTGGGTTATAGAAATCTGCTGTAGGTGATGCAAGGTAATGACCTTAGTCCTTTGCTTTTTATAGAAATGGTCGCAAAGAGAGTGCATTGGAAGTGCATCATCATGTTCTTGTCTGGTGCTGTTTTCAATTTGAGTAAGAGATATTCCTGGGTGTGGCGAGGTTTTTCAAAGTACATTACATCAGCAATCATCTGGTCTGGCAAAGGTACTGATGATATCCAAAATAAAGCTATGTCACAAAACTGGAGTGGAAAAGAAGAAGAGTAAGATGAAGATTCTTGTAGTCTATGTTGTACAATATCATGAAAACAAAACTAATAGTAAAACTCTTATTTTTTCAAGATGAAGACATAGATTATAAAAATACTTAGCCAGGTTCTAAAAGTACTTGCTTTTGCTCAGGAAATGATGAAAACTCCAGGTGTGTTGGGTTTTTTGTAAGCTAAAGAAATTTTTCTCAGATGTGTTTATTTTTGCACTGAAGAATGTGAGAAAAGCTGTACTTGCAAGAGGTTAATACAAGGAGATATATACTATGGAATTATGTTATGATACAAAACTTAAATCTTAGTAGATTTGAAAGTTTTTGAAAAAGACATTACTAACACAGAACTAATACCAAATCAGACCAGCCACTCCCCCCCCCCCCCCCCCCCCCCCAGAATTAATGTTTAAACTACAACCATATTCATACATTGATAATTTCAAGAGTGAAAGTAATATCATGACATGAGTTTCACACTACATATCATAAGATTTGGATTTCAATATTAATGAAGATATTCATATACAATATGGGATTTGAGATATGATATTCAGATTGCCCTCTGATGTTATTGACTGATCTTAGATGTTTTTTGATAACATTTACTATTATTTACAAAATATGACATTATGTTTACAGTAATAAACATTCAGACAGTTGTCAAATCTAATTGTTTTTATCCAATCCATAAAGCCGAAATTATTTGTCTCCAGTTGTTTTGACTTTCACCCAGGGGGAGTAACTCTATATTAAAGGATAACATCAGTGTTATGTCTTCACTACTGTCATCAACCCCTTGGGATGAACTAGTCATCGTCATGGTAACTTTATAGCAAAAAAATATAAACCCTGTGTTTTTAGATTCCTTGAAAAGAGATAACTGATTTGAAAGGTGTTTCAAGGCTCCGTAAAGTCTGTCTCTAGCTGTGTGGAAATTAAGTCGCACTGTTAGTCATCATGGAACTGATGCTGTTTTTCTCTGGAATCTTCATTTATTTGCTTGAACCTGATACCCCTCCAATTTGTAACATAATATCACCAAGGGTATTTCAGTGAAAACCAGTTACCCTTTCTTAACCAAAGAGTTGTATTGTGACTTTTCATCATGATGAGATTGACTTTATGTATGTATTCAGTATGATAATTGAAATGTAAAATTTCAAAAAACAACATCTTGACAAATGTTTTAAAATTCTTCTATTTTTGGGAGAACTTGTCAACAAGGGAATTTTACATGTATAAGTGAGGTTGAAGGTTATGCTCTGAAAGAAATTTCCAGAAAAATCTCTGTATTGCAATACTTTAATGTTACCTTCAGAGTAATTAAGGTAGCAATTACCTGAACTGAAATATCCAGCTAACAATATATTCATTAAGTCACTAAGACCCTAGGAAATGATGAAAGGTGTTTCATGATGTGAAAATAATTCCTGCACTCAACAATATAAATTTGAAATATTTTCATTTTGAATTATGTCCCAAATGCAAATAGATTATATCTAATTATTTGATATTAATCTTTTATCAAATAAATAAGATTTAGTTGGTTGACATTCTTAATAATCATTAAGTTAGCAAACTTCATAAAAAAAATTCAGAATATATAATACACAAGGTATACATCCATATCTGAAATCTAAGGGAAAATATTTGAAAACTTTACACCATATGGTTAACAAATTGTGATAAAGCATCTGTAATTCTTATTTCAAAGTATTTTAATGTTGGTTACTTTTCCCCCTGGTCACCTTGACTTTCACCTGTCTAAATTGAAATACCAAACATAGGTAATATGTCTCACAGAAACCCAGGTGTTCAAAACTTGAAACATTTGAAGTTTATACTTAGTATTTAAGCTGTATTCAACTATTTACTAGCACTGATCAATACATCTATCTGTATTCATGAACAGGTAATGATTGAGTTCTCTGAAAAATCCACAAACACATAATTCTTACAAGTGCAGCCTACTTGTGCATTTATATGTAGAATTTGATATCATATTCTGAAGTTAGATACCTCTGCTTACAGTGCATGATGATTAAGATAACAAGGAATGTTTTTTATTAGAATAAATTCGGCCACATCCCTACAGTATCACATTTCAATATTTCAATAACAAATGAATTGATTTACGCAATTTCGAAGCAAGAAATATTCATTTAGACAAATTTACAAGAAATTTACAAATTTATAAGAAGGTAAATACATACATCTCACAAACAATTCTTGTATATCAAACCGAAAAAGGTTTAACATTCCAAATCATTAGTCTATAGAATATGGTATTCCCCATGATTCATGTATATCTAGATGACTGATAATCGGAGGTTGATAAGGCTAATTAAGACTCTCTTTACTGTAAATTGACTAATCTTCCATTAACCCAAAGTTGGCAAGGTACGTATTTGATATAGGCTAATACAGATTGTATGGCTCAGTGCTTGACTTCCTGAGTGGAGATAATTGTTAGTCTGAAAATTTAATCATGAGTCTGCAAATTTACTGGATGATTCAAAAACTTGTGAGAAATCCCTACACTTCTAATTCACTATATGTTGCAATGTTGATTTATTGCTAGTTTAATAGATTCATTGCTATATGTAAGGATATCATTTGATTTAAAATATTTTTAAAATTTTAAATATTCTTCATCTACATCAATCTTACTTACACTCAGGGTGGATGAAGGAAGATTTACATAAGATGGGTAGGTTGGGGAGGGATGGAACATTCACCATTGAACCCCCTCAGGGTGACAGCACCCACATTCCCCTTATTTCATCAATACATCAGGTACCCTATGTTGAGAAGTACAAATAAGAAGAATCTAAATTTGCTATATATTAATATAGGTATTCAATTTTCAGCATATATTTACTTCAAAGAAGAATACTTAAGTGGCATTCATCATTTGTATCAACTGTAAATGTTTGCAGCCCCTAAGGGAATCTATTTGTTTGAAGTGATAGACACATGTATACCATACATGGGGCAGCACTGGTTTCTTAACATAAAATATTTATTTTAAAATTTGATGAATTTTGTTATTATGAAATTTCCATCACATTTATATCATGGAAATGTCTTAATCACCTCCTCTCTACTAGTCAGTTCACTTCCAAAGCAATGCAAATAACCAAGACAAGATTGCATTGTATTGAATCTGAACCACCTGACATTATAGGATATAATATCTTGACGCAATGACTCCTGTTATGTTTCTGACATCAAATCTGAAAACAAAAATTAAACTTTAACCATTTAAAGAAAAATATAAAATTCCACTATGATGTTGAAAAATTCATATGTGGCAAAGATAATGAAGATTTTTAAAAAAAGGGACTGGCTTCTTCACAACAAAACCCTTTCCCCTCTCTCTTTCTCTCTCTTACTTTTTTTTCAACTATCCTTGTTTTCCTCACTCATTTTTAGCAGCCCCGTCTAAGGGGCTGCTATCATTTTTTGTGCAGTTTCCGCCGCCGCCGCGCTCATACTAATGGCTATAACTTTTTTCTACTAAGCTTTCCAGAACTTGTATTCATAACTTACTGCTTATATCTCGGGGGAACGATTTTGACATGTTCACTTTCAAGGTCAAAGGTCAAGGTCACGAGCTATAAAATCACAAAAAAATTCCTTGTAAACGCGATAACTTGAAAAGTGTTTGTGCTATGAAGCTCTAACTTGGTATGTATCATCCTTGGAAGAGTAAACAATTTTGAAAAGGTTTTCGCTACAATCTGTCCAAGGTCAAGGTCACAGCAAGGTCACTACTTTAGCATGGTATGCGAAAATGCTTTATTTTAACAATGAACATTTTTAATCATTAGATGATTGTTATACTCAATGAAAAGACTAGTGTTCATTGATTGTGTAACCTTGAAGGTCAAAGGTCAAGGTCATGAGATTTGTGTTATTGCAATGTGCAACTAATTTGGATATAACTTAATCCCATTAAGCTTTTCAGAACTCATGAACATGTATAAGTGTTTACACCTCTGGGGAATTACAATGACATGTTCACTTTCAAGGTCAAAGGTCAAGGTCACAGCAAGGTCAACATATATTGAGAAAATGGATTATTTTAACTTTTAACACTTTAATTCGTTACATTAATGTTATATTCAATGAAATGTATTCATTGATTGCGTGACCTTGAGTGTCAAAAGTCAAGGTCACAAGAAAATGCCCAATATGCTGAGGCTTGAAGAAGGCGGAACAGGGTAAGGCGAAACCCCAAGTTTCGGGGCTGCTCTGCTTATGCGGTGTCCCTGCAAACGCTAATCTAGTTTAATAAAACTTCAATTAGGTATTTTATAGTGACACAGATTGAAGACACCACAATATTTGTCACTTATTGTATTGTCAAAAATATGTAATACGATTCCCCACCACATATAATTCACTGTTAAATCGTGGTAACTTCTTTGTAATTCAAAAAAAAAAAAAAAAAAAAAAATATGAAAAGAAAAACATTATAGTCTTCAGAATGTCATCAAATAGTGTATGTTGCTTTAATTACATATTTCAACCATGCATTGAAAAATAGTATTTTTGTGACAATGTACAAATGTTCTCATAATTCTTTTAAGTTATATTATTAAGTATTATGACAGTTTAGACCACCCAACTGCCTGACAAAATTGGTACCATATGAAAAGATGTCTACCTTTTCATATCTCATTTTTTATGTTTCATTTATAGGGGTACAGTGCATGTATACAGCTATAAAAAAGACTGATAAAAAGTTGTTTTGGTAATTGATAAGCCTTCAATGACTGCTATCATTCCATCTAGACTGTAAAAAACAACATGTCTCGTGGGCTTGTGAGGAAAGTTTGCAGCTGTGTTTTTATGGCGTAACTTTAGCGTGATATTAACAAACCATAGTGGCGCATGAGTCAGAGAGATGTAGTTGAAGGGGGAGGGGGGTCGAGGAAGAGTGTGATTAGGGATGGGAGGAGGAAATTTAAGGGGGGGGGGGGGAGGGGGGGCATTTTGGGTTATTTGAAAATAAGAACTGAAAAGTGCCAGGTAGATTAAAGGGGCAGTAGCACGTTTTTAGGGGTTATAAGGTGATTTCAGGAAAATGAAAATATATGGTCCCAATTGAAAGACAATGTATTAAAACTAAATGAAGCAGTATTAACTATAATATAAAATGTTAAATTTAGCTTTACGATTCCCTTTTCTTACACAAAATGAATTAAAGGTGTTCACATAAAAATGGCCGCCAATGGATCTTACGTGAATCCTCATAATTTGTTCTCTGACTATGCTAAAAGAAAAAAATATACAATTTTCAAAAAACATGCTACTGCCCCTTTAAAGTTACTTCTACTATCTTAAAAAAAATTGATAAAAAAAACCATTTCAAACATTATGCTAAAACA
The DNA here is from genome assembly GCA_916613615.1 of Steromphala cineraria. Classification (NCBI taxonomy): domain Eukaryota; kingdom Metazoa; phylum Mollusca; class Gastropoda; order Trochida; family Trochidae; genus Steromphala; species Steromphala cineraria. The sequence continues at coordinate 68,986,109 of OU744726.1, read as the reverse complement.
TAATACTAAAAGCATTAATAGGTTTTTTTTTAGTAATGTTAGGCATGTTTGACGCCAATAACATAATCTGTTTTTAAAAATTGTGTACTAGAAATGAATTACTAAAAGCTTACTTTTTAGATTTGATTTAACTTTTTATAAGTGTCACTATCTACAGTTGTACATAAGCATAAATATTTGAATGCACAACTATAGAACCAAGCAGCACCAACATCACTGACAGCACTCGTTATACCACCAACTTACCAAGATAACCTTTAAGCCTTGACTTTTTAAGATAAGATATTTAAAACTAGACAACTTTCCAAACAAATATATTTTCATTGTTTTCCTTTGAAATTTACAAATTGTAATGTTTCCGTATCCGAATAACTCACCCAAGCACTTCATAATCAATATATACCACTTTCTTGTAATTATGAGTGCCTCGAGTGTTTCAGTATTCTTCCTCTTCCGACTTTTCATAAGGAAATAAATGATTCTTCAATGGAATTTAGGTCATATCATAACTATAACGGCACTTGTCATGTGTTATTTCCAAATTCTAAAACTTTAAGAACTGTTTTTCTTATCCCAAAAAGACAATTGCAATTTACTAATTTTCAAATTTTGAAAATGAGTTAACAAGTATTTTGGATCAATTAATCAATTGGCGAATATTTGAAAGATAAATACATTCAAAATTAAGTTTTTGAAAATGTTTTCATAATGAAAGTACTATGAGATATTGATAAGGAATTTCAAGATAACCTAGTTTTTTTAGATGACAAAGGTCCATCCGTTATGTCTATCACTTTATGCCAAAATACCAATCAATGAATAATGTGTATTTTCAACCTTTGTCTCCCATAAATCCCAGGATTGAGAGTTTTCTTATAAAGTAAGATGTTGAAACTTAAATAAATAAGGAATAAGTGCAGTAGCCACTGATAAATGTGCCTATAATCAAACTTTGCTAAATACTCTGTTTCTAAAAGTTTGCATTATATAATTAAGCATTGAGCATTTTTTACAATATCTTCAATAAGACTGGCATTCATGTGTCCGTAATGAGTAGTGCGCAATGTGTAATGCATAATCAACACTTTACACTAAAATAGTAAAAGTTCTTTCCATGTACGCAATAAGGTGTAGTAAACCTCAGAACTCTCATGAGAGTGTCCAAATTCGCAATAGGCACTTACGCAGACCAAAGAGGGCATCACTTTATGCATTACGCAATACGCGTACATGGTATCAACTTCTACTTTTTTAGTACAAAGTGGTAAAATTTGTTACTTATTGAATGTCAAATTGGTTATTCACGCCACACAATTATGGATACATGGAATCGGACATTATGCGTCAAGCAACATGCATTACGCATAACGCATATTGCGTATATGTAATCAACTTCTACTATTTTTGTGCAATGTGTAAAATACTCATTACGTATTGAATGTCAAATTGGTTACTCACGCCACACTATTATGGATACATTGAATCGAACATTTATATACGCGTCAAGCAACACGGATTATGCATCACGTATCACGTACAAATACGAACACATGGAATGTCAGCTTAATGCATGTAGTGGTTGCAATGAGAACATATGGGAGGCACTGATCGAGTATTCCTATCTTACAATGTGTGTGATGTTTGTGTAGTATTCTTGACTCTCCGCAACCTGTGAAGAATGCAGGTCTTTGTTATTGATATATCTGACCTATACATACTCTCTCATATCATTCTGCCCTACTTTCAGAATATACAGTAGCCCAGTTATTGTAAAAACAATAAAACTGATGATCTCTTACTATTGAACATGCAAAAGTTTAGGGATATGAGAATTAGAAAATAAACTATTCAAGTGCATCATATTGCTACGTTTAATTTTAGGCTCTCTTCTTCTTTTTATGTAGAATATGCAATTGAAACTATAAATTTGGAAGTTCTGTAAGTTTTTTATTACTATTTTTTTTACTATACAGTATTAAGTATTCAAATGTAAAAAGTGTTAATGGTTCATTTCACTTAATCACATCACAAGTTTCGTAGAATAAGTTATTGTATTACAGAAATGTTGTCCAAATTCATCATAGACCCATAAATCTAAATTGAAAAAAGATATTAAAATTCCCAATTTACGATTTTTGTTCTTACATTATTACAGAATTCATTAAGTCTGTTAGATGATTATCTTAATTGTTTACCTCAGTGTACTTGTAGGTATCTCATAGATCTACATACAGTAATGACAAGATGTATAATATATACATATATAAACATATATATAAACAGGTCAAATGTAAACAGATAAAGTTCACAGTCTATACAATTATAAGCAAAGTAAACAATGATAATCATATTACTTATCTTATTAGGCCGCCATATGAGACGACTGTTTACATTACATGGTAACTGATTTCTGCAAGTCATTAGGTATATATATCTATTATTATATCAAACATCAAATGCATATCAGATTTAGGTTGTTTAGTTCTGTACAACTTTACCTAAACCTTCCCTCCCCCACCTTCAAAAATTCAATTTAAAGGAAAAACATATCATAATTCAAATATTAGTTATAATAGTAACATATTCTATAAATTGACAATGATATTAACATTCTTCAAAACTATGGGTCCCTTTAAATAATAAACCTAAAAACATTTCACGATTTATTATTCATTCACAAACAATATCAACACCATTCAGTGATTTAAAGACATGTTTTGTTTTTTGCTTGACAATTTATGTAGGCAGATGGGCCACAGAGAATTTTTATATGCAGTGTTTTCCTTTAAGGAACACAAACAGGCCATAAGAAGAATTTAGTAGGGTATGGCTGTCTGTAAACATTATTTTATGGTTTGGCTGTGTTGTAAAGATGGTTAGGGAAACATTTTACGAATGCTTCTCTGAATATAGTGAAGAAGAAAATAGATTTACATGATGTTTACAGAAAACAATAAAAGTTGAGTTATTAACTGATTAGCACATAAACAAGTATACCTATCTATGAATATATTTTTTTCAAATGATTAATTAAAAAATTCAAGAAATGCTTTCTCAATGAGCAATTTAACAAACATTGAATTTCAGGATATAATGTTGAAAAGATATTCAATGAGTAAAATTTTGACTGATATTCACAGAAATTTGTTTCATTATCATGAATAACAATATGCATCTATCTATCTATCAGTTTATCATAACATTTTCAATGTCGTGATAATATACAATTATAGACTGGTGATTTTGGTCAATACCTGTTTTTATAGACCAGAGGAAAACAATATTGACCGAGGACAAAGTCCAAGGTCGATATTGTCTTTCTCGGGTCTATAAAAACAGGTATTGACCGAAATCACCAGTCCATAATTAATATATTGTATTATTATGTCTCAGTAAAAAAAAAAAGAGAATAGAAAACTACAGCAATGAGCGGCATTTGGGCTCGATTGTTGACGAGGACGGGTCAATAACGTCATGATAACAATAGCATGACATCATGAAACAACAGTTTGACGTCATCAGCTCTATTTTAGTAACTCAAGTCAATATCACTTTTTGTTGGACTCGGGGTCACAGGGTCAAGTCAATATCACTTTCTGTCGACTGTCACGTGACCGGTTCTTGACCAATCGGATTCCCGGAAAATTACGCTTACATAATAATGCTTCCAATAGACTATCCATGTGGTTGAAAATATGTTTGTTCCCTGTCTCAACTCAGAACAAGTGACTATGTATTCGGCAGTGTTCATCCATACGTCTGTATTCTTGTTAAAATGACATCACATGAACCATTCAAATTCATCATATTTGGTGATAACGTACATTGGGAGATAACCTATAGGCACCAGATGATTGCGATGACCATGACCCTAATTCAAGGTCACTTCAGCACTATGACCACTTTTCAAACTCTTGTTAACACGATATCATGAACCAACTTATTTCATGTAAACTATATGCTAATAGCTTAAATAAGGGCATTACGCAGACAAGTTGATATTAGTGATCTCAAATTCATTTTCAAGATCACCATGCCAGTTCATTTTTCTAGTTTGTTAAGGTCACCATGGCATTTTCTCTTGTTTATGTTATATCCATAAACCTTTGAAATCTTTTTGCAGAGATGTCACCGGTGCAAGCAGTCCATGGAGTCCAAGACAGTGGCGGTGTGGGCCAACCGACTGCCGGGGGAGTGCTGGCATCCAGGCTGCTTCAACTGTACCACGTGCAAGGAGCTTCTAGTCGATAACATCTACTTCTACAAAGGGGGAGAGATCTACTGTGGTCGGCACTACGCAGACTTGCTCTATCCTCGCTGTGATGCTTGTGATGAGGTCAGTTTTGTTTGTCCCGAAAAAATAAAAGAATAAATGATTCAAATATTGACTCTTTCAAAATACCAACTTTTTCCAAAAGGAGTTTTCATCAGTGTAGACGTAGGAATTGGCATGCCCATCTTTTCCGAGGATTACCTCTAAAGCCATTTAACAATCACTACCAAAAAAAGTATTCTTCCATTCCATATCATCAAGATGTGACTTTAAGGGGTATGATCAAATTTTCAATTTGAAATTTGTCTTATCTCAAAGTGTAGAGTGGGGTTTTTTTCCGTTGCAGAATTCTGTATAAATAATCACCAAATTTACTCTGCTACCTCTCCATCATGTAGATGTGCCTTTTGGGGAATTGATTTTTTTTTATCTCTTCTCGGTTTCTATGGCAACAATGTGAAATTTGTCTTTATTTAAGAATAGAGTTTGTTTCCAAAGGTTTATTTTTGACTTGGGCGTTTTTAACAAAAAAATTATAACTTAAATTGAATATAGAATAAAATATATAGAAATGTCAAGGTGTCTTATTGTATAAGTGTTTAGAGAGTTTTGAGAAATTGGGGAAGGATGAGACACAAATGATGAAAGCAGTGTTCTATAATTGCCCATCTGAATGAAGATGAGACACATGTTTAAGAAGTTAAAACACTCTCCTGATATTCTTTACATTCTTATTTTCATAAATGATATATGGTAAAATGTTGTTAAAATAAACCAAGATATTAATTTGCTAATATTGCTTCTGCTTCAGTTGATATTTGCGCGAGAGTACACACAGGCTGAGGCCCGCTCGTGGCACGTGCACCACTTCTGTTGTTGGTACTGTGACGCCCCACTTGCTGGACAGCGATACATCGCCAAGAACAACAACCCCTACTGTATCATCTGCTTCGATAGAATATTCAGCAAGGTGAGATATATTTGATGTAAAATGCACTCTTAAATACATACATACATATATTTTTTTATAACTTTTGCATTTATTTGCATATGGATATTTTGGATATGGTCATGCAGTCGAACACGGATATAGCGAACTCGGATATAGTTTACAATCGGATATAGTGAAAAACAATTTACATTCCGTCAAAAGCCCTATGCATGGCAGCCAAACGTGAGTAGGGAACACCGGATATAGCGAAATAAAGTGTTGGTCCCTTGGAGTTTTTTATATCCTAGTTCTACTGTAGGTTCATTTGAGGAAAGACACTAAAATGATTTGATTCATATTTCATTGTCTTCATGTGCCCTCTTCATGAAAAATGAAGAAAAATTAAATGTCAGTTGAAAATATCATAGTCATAAGGAAGACAAGAGTAATTCTATGGATGAACAACTTCTTTATTTGACAGTACCGACGTTTCAGTATAGATTCTTATACCGTTTTCAAGCATATGGTGAAAACAATTAGGAGTACAGCAATTTATACAGTATGGTTTAATAATGAGAAAACAATAACTGTCAAATAAAGAAGTTGTTCATCCATAGAATTACTCTTGTCTTCCTTATACCATCAACTTCTAGAATGCCACTCAAACAGCCTATTATGTTCATCCTCTGAAATCTCAAAATCTTAAATCAACTCCATTGGAAGTTGAATTGAATGATCGTAACCTGTCAATATAAACTATTTTCATCTGTCGTGAGTTTTTAAAAAACTTAAATCATAAAAGAAATTTTGTCTGGCCAAAACTCGGGAGTTAAATGGGCAATCTGCAATTATTTGTACTGTTGAGTCTTGAGTGTGAAACAATAAATTCTAAATATAATCTAAGATTTTCTTCTCTGCACTTTTAAAGTTTTGGTGAAATTATATATTCTTGACTAAATCAATATGAAACTGGATTTCAATATTTTTCATCATTTTCATTTGAATAGTATATTTGTAAAATTCATTAAAGATGACAACCTAAACTAATATCCTGGACATAACAAGTTATTGTCAATTCTATCATCAAAATCTATTAAAAGATATAAATATGAGATACATGTATATCATTATAAAATAATATCATAATTGCATGGTTTCGCTTATTTCCAGTATTTAAGCCCTCGGTGCTGATAATTTATTCTTTTGTTTGATTGGCAGGTGTGTAACACATGTCAACGACCAATCACAGCCGATTCCCCAGGGATGAACCACGGTGACCTTCACTGGCACGCATGTCCGCACTGCTTCAGTTGCAGCTTGTGTGGGCGGAGCCTAATGAACAACCAGTTCCTGTTACGAGAGGGCAAGCTCTACTGCAGTGCCGAGTGTCGTCAACGGCATGTCATGTACCCTAACGCTTCCTACGCCAAGCATTTACAGTCCTGATAGAGAGGCTGTATATCTGAATCTCAATAACCTCATTTGATTGGTCAATTAAAAAAAATGGTCCTCAACGTTATGCCATGTACCGTAGCGTTTCATGCGCTAAGGGTTTACAGTCCTGATAGAAAGGATGTATATCTGAATCTCAATAACCTCATTCGATTGGTCAATTAAAAAAAGTAGTCCTCAACTTTATGCCATGTACCCTAACGTTTCATAAGCTAAGGGTTTACAGTCCTGGGTCTAGATTTTCGAAGCTTTCTTAGTACTAAGATAGTCGTAAGTACCATTCCTTAGCATTGGCTTACGACTATCTTAGTACTAAGGACGCTTCAAAAATCAAGACCCTGATAGAGAGGATGTATATCTGAATCTTAATAACCTCATTCGATTGGTCAATTAAAAAGCGAACATGGTCATCATCGATAGGCAACGTACACTATCACTTCATAGGGTCAGCATTTACAGTCCTGATAGAGAGGCTGCATATCTGAATCTCAATAACCTCATTTGATTGGTCAATTTAAAAACTAACATTTGATTCATTATAGGGTTATAAAACATATTTTCAACATTCATGTAATAAGTTCTAAATATCATGTTTTTTGTTAGCAGGATCAATTGTCTCTTTTTTTTTCTTTCAACTCAATTTCACATATGGAACAAGTTTGACTACAGACATGTTTTGTTTTTATATTACTCAATATGATTTCCTACACATGGGGCTACACTCTGTCAATATCTCTGTTTATTGAGCCTCTTAGATTGTTTGGTTCATTTGGCTACTGCTGATTGGTCATTCAAATCATTGATTTTGATTGGTCAGGTTACATGTTCATTGATTGGTCCTTATCGATGATTCCCATTGGTCAGTTAAAACTGTTTGTCCATATTCTTTGATGATTAGTTGATTTGAAGTCTAGAACAATCAGTATTGCATCTTAAAGCACAAATGTTTTGTATAGATATAATTGTACATATTTAGAGTTTATTTAAATGTCAATGTCTAGCTGTTGAAGTTTATTTGATGCTTAAGTGTAGATGTGTAAGTCGATGTCTCTCTGTGTAACATAACTGTGGTTTAAGAGTTGTAGTTTTAAAAGTTGCTTCATGACACATTTATAGGATGTTTGTTTTTTCTTGACAAATACGATGTTTATCTCATCCAGTGAGGAAGAAAGTTTATATTTTCACGAGTTGCACAGCCAAGAGTGATAATATGAAACTTTTCTGACTCACAGGATTATAAACATGGTATATGTCAAGAAAAGGCAAATTTTCTATTCATTGTAAATGAAGTGTATTTACGTAGAGACAGCTCAAAAGAGGGTCTGTCGCTAAGGCAACAACATGAGGTCATTAGCCTGTCATTGCAGCAGAGCATTATTCTATGATGTCAGATCATTGATGTTATCAGTCACAAATAACTGATAACATGTTCCATTGGTATATCACTAGTGACTGCCAATATGGTTTATTTTCATTGGTAGATCTCAGTATTTCACAGCCAGTCCTGTAAAAGTTTGGAGGAATACAAACCAAGTTCCAGATGACATTATTTCATCTTTTGGGGATCCTTTTTTCACTTTATCTCTCTGATGTTTGATGAATTATTTACATTACAGAATCAGTTTAAATGAATAATTTAATTATGAATCATTTTCTTCGTAACAGTTAAACCTCAAACTATGCTAGAACTCTTTATCCACAGTTGGTAGTGACAGATTCTGGAGCGTTCTGTGATACAAATCTTCCACTTTATTTCTCTTTCTAGAGCTTCAGTATTTTCTTTTTATTTCATGTATTTACATGTTTGTTAGTTTTGTTTGTGAGTGAATGATATGCCAAACTTGCCTAAAGTACATAAGTAGATGTGTATGTCTATATGCAATATTATCTGTGCAATAAAATGAAATGTTCTTTTTTTTTGTGTGAGTATGCCTCTTTATTTGTTATATTCCATTTTGTAAGCAAATGTAATAGTTAGGTGAAATACAAACGATAATATTTATATTCATAATCTGTAGTTTAGTTATGAATTCTGAAAATTTGAGATTTGACATGTCAGCAATTGGTGCTATTATTACAGCAGTAGTAACATTTTGAAACCACATATATGCATCAATACTAAACTTATATTCAGTCTCTGAAATAATAATTCTTAAAAACATTTATTATATTTAAGATACAAAAGGAGCCTCTGAATAATTGATAGATGCGGGGGTTTGAAACTGACGCGAGCGGAAACCAGAAACAAATTACTTTTTTAAGGCCTTAGACTACATCAATGCTGGAGTACTAAATTATTACATATTGCTGTGAACATATTATTAAATATATGTATCTGTAGTTGTATCTTCCATGGGTAAAGTATTAACACTTTTGATTATCATTTCACCTTGAGGAACTTTAAAATTTACATCATTACAAGCTTTGATATCATGATGATGATGTAAACATAATTTTATTTTGTCCCAGAGATCAGTGTTGACAGTTTAATGATTAGGTCAAATGTTATTGATATGTTAATTACATGTTTTAGGGATTTTTCATAAAGCTTTGCAAATCATGTAATACAAAAACCTCTTGGGTCTTGTTCTGACAAATTGATAAATATAATTTGATAAAATACAAACATTGCCTATCTGAAATTGTCTTAAGACTTAGAGGTCCCTGTCGATTTTTCAACAGAGGAAAAGAGCCTTCTTTCTATTTAATAGTTTCAATGAAACATTCTTGTTCATGTTATACCAACTCATTGTGCCTTAATCTGTATTGTTTTATCAACAACTTGTAAAATATATCCATAAAGATTCGAGACCATTGCAGTATGATACAGTTTAATCTTGAGTCTTAGAACTACAGTGCCAAATTTTTTTTTCATCATTCAATTTTGTATTTATGTTTTCATTTCAGCTTGAATAAATGAATTCTTTCTCATCCAAATTTGTCATATTTTTGTATGTAGAAGTATTTCATGACACTTCATTAATGAAGGCACCAGTTCTTCACATTTTAATGAACATTGCTTTTCTGCTTGTGATGTGATGGGACACCTTTAATATAAAAGCTCATGACATTGTACCCAAATCATTGATTTATTGACCCTGTTACCTCTGGTAAGGGCCCCAAGGTACATGCCCTAAAGCGTTTTTTTGGTCTATTGTAGAAGGAAGCGCAGAACTTGTATGCACCTTTGCTGATAAGAATTGCAACTTACTGGTTTTACACTGGGAACTATCTGAACCTCTGATAAATTAAAGATAGCCTGATGAGCTGCAAGGATAATGACCATTTTATCAATTCCTTATTTATAAATCCTTTTTGTCAGGAAAGAAATGCATGCATTACAGAGGTGAAGAATCTCCCGATGATGAATACTGAATAGCAGTGACTAATTTTGATAGCTAACAATCAGGATATTGTATTTCTAGCCAAGAAATTTCTTTTCTCACCTCAATAGAGTCTATAATATAATTATATAACGTTAAGCGGTAAATTTTGTTTTTTTAGGGCATATCCATGCTCAAAGCATTTAGTGACATACATTTATAACCCCTGGTCAACAAGTATACAGAAACACTCCCTGAGGAAAATACAACAAGTGGCCTGTCAGGCCCTCAAAGTGACCTTATTGATTGCTGAAAATAGTTAAGTAAAAAAACTCAAGCCCTGAACACAATATTCATTTTGCGCACTTTGAAATGAGGCACTTCGTTACCCAGGATGACACTACAAGTTACTCAACTCATGTCTCAGTGTGTGGCAGGGAATCAACCCTTCAAAGCTCTTAACCTGGTTACCCACCCATCCAGCAGGCTGCGCACATTGTTGCTGAACTACACTGATAGAGGTCAACTGAGCATTTCCGGGACCATGTGCTATACAGAGATAATGACAACCTTTAATGGAAGGAAGAGAGGAGCTTCCAAGATATTCCGATACAGCTGTAGAGTAACAATAACCTCAAGGAACAACAAACACTTGAACTGATTTTATGTTTTAATTGTTCATTTTCCTGTAGACAATTACAACATTCATCACTCCTGTGTTTTAAAATATAAAGAATATTCTATTTCAATGCATTTAGTTGCATTAAACAATTTTCTGAGCACTATATAAACCTCTGGTGTTTGACTTCAATTCACACAAGCTGTTCTTAAAATTAAAAAAAATATTTTTGTTGCAACATATTTGAAACCTTAATATTATACATTAACTTTACCTTTTTCAAAAAAACAATCAACAGATTTCCATTAACATTTGGGTTTGAAAATATTCATTTTGTGATGAAACCTTTTATAAATAATATTTGAATCAATTTCTTTACAATCTGAAATCTGAAACTGAAGTCTTCACATACATCTCTTTGAAACTAAACTGTGCATAGTTTTAAATTAAAACAACTTAAAACACATGTGATCCAAATAAATGATATCTAAAATATTGCATTTCCCAAGGGCTGCAAACAAAATACATAAAATCTTTCCTCTTGACGATTAATAACATGTCTTCAAACTATATACATTAAAAGTGTCATTTGAACTAAAAATACTATATGAACTTTGGTTTGGTTTTCGTATATACACAATCAAGGGTTTTATTCTTTCAGAAGATCATGTTTTTTTTCAGTTTGGAATATACCCTTTGACAATCTTCAACAAATGATGTCTTAACCACCAAAACAAATGAAGGTGGATGGAAATGGTTGATGTCTATATTTACAATAGATGATATGTACACATAAGTAACAACTATTCACATATTTACACCATATGTACAGTGACTTATAAACATTCCCAATGGGAACATAAGTTGAACAAGTATCATGAGTTATGTTTAAAAGAAAAAACAAAGGAGAACGAAACTTCAACGTCTGAACATTCCCAACAGAATTTATCACGAATTACAACTCTGATACTAATAAATAGCTTTGTTTGATTTTTTTCACAAAGAAATCAAAAACATTTCAAATCATAAAACAACAGATGGATAACCTTAGCACCAAACATCTTTCTTTGTTGACAGGTTATATTTCCGGAAAATGGCCATTCTTCTTTTCAATCAGTCATCCTGCGAAAACTCCAAGAGTTCATTATTTTGCCACTAGCCTTAAAGCATTGCATACTTAACAAAAGGATCATATTTCAATTGATAAATGTAAATGAGACAGATGGATTAAGTGGCGTTTGCCTTTGCTGTTTGTATAATTTTTTCTCCAGCTTGAATACAAGATTTTGATGTCCCATTTGTGGCCATGATCGAAGCAGAATGATTCAATGGAGTTATTGATGTTTCATCAATTGCTTTCCAATCAATAAGGTAAGTCCACTCGTTTGTAATAATCATTTTTCTCTCACGACCTGAGAGAATCCCAAAAACCGGAACAGCGGCCTTGAACTATTGCTCTTCTAGAATGAATTTCAGAACTGGCGCTATCAATATGAGGGCATACTGAATAGTCAAGAGTTTTTTCTCTTTAATCTTATCTATCTAATTTTATCCCTTCCTACATAACAAAAAGAACAATATCTCGTTACGAGAGAATAAAAATAGTCAGGGCTTGATAAAGAGTTATCCCCCTTTGTAAAGATATCACTTTAATGAATCAAAGTATAGAATTTTAAAAGGCTTCCAAAGTGTCAAGCATCACTGCCCATCTAACAGAAGAGACATTTTGTTTAAATCCACTTTTCGAAACGACCTTCATCCGAAATTGCGGTATCTTCTTATGCTCCAGTTCTCAAAAGTCTGAATCGAGACCATCTAGGTCATCTCCACTTCTTGAACAGTACTTATGGTGGTCGAAAGTCTCAAGCAAACAAAAGAGTCAATGACGTCTGCTCCATATCTCAAAAAGAGTCTCAGAAGATATTTTTGGCCACAATTCACAAGAAGTCTGTGTCCTCATCCATCCCAAGAGAGGGACTCACTGGCGCCGACATCATCATGGGATCTCCTCCGACTGGCGAATCCTCCTCTTCCATGAGCGGAGTATTGACAGGAGTGGTTGAGAATAAAACCTCTGCAGGTTCCATCTGTTTGGGCAAGAAGTTGATGGCTCCTGGTGGAATCATGGTTGTGAGTGCTGCCATGTCTTCTGAGAGTCCGGTTGAAACTCCATGAGCCTTCATCAAGAGTTCCAGTTGCTGTGAACGAGAAGAAGAATGGGTTAATCCTTGCGAAAGGAAATGTCACTGACAGTGAACATCTGATCTATTGACCTTACTTACTATTGTCTTTGTGAAAGTTTGTTGTAACCATTCTTACTTATTTCAGAAGTTACTTTATATTACTGACAGTGACAAGCTGATCTTATTGACCTTACTTACTATTGTCTTTGTGATAAGTTTGTTGTAACCATTCTTACTTATTTCAGAAGTTACTTTATATCACTGACAGTGACAAGCTGATCTTATTGACCTTACTTACTATTGTCTTTGTGATAAGTTTGTTGTAACCATTCTTACTTATTTCAGAAGTTACTTTATATTACTGACAGTGACAAGCTGATCTTATTGACCTTACTTACTATTGTCTTTGTGATAAGTTTGTTGTAACCATTCTTACTTATTTCAGAAGTTACTTTATATTACTGACAGTGACAAGCTGATCTTATTGATCTTACTTACTATTGTCTTTGTGATAAGTTTGTTGTAACCATTCTTACTTATTTCAGAAGTTACTTTATATTACTGACAGTGACAAGCTGATCTTATTGACCTTACTTACTATTGTCTTTGTGATAAGTTTGTTGTAACCATTCTTACTTATTTCAGAAGTTACTTTATATTACTGACAGTGACAAGCTGATCTTATTGACCTTACTTACTATTGTCTTTGTGATAAGTTTGTTGTAACCATTCTTACTTATTTCAGAAGTTACTTTATATTACTGACAGTGACAAGCTGATCTTATTGACCTTACTTACTATTGTCTTTGTGATAAGTTTGTTGTAACCATTCTTACTTATTTCAGAAGTTACTTTATATTACTGACAGTGACAAGCTGATCTTATTGATCTTACTTACTATTGTCTTTGTGATAAGTTTGTTGTAACCATTCTTACTTATTTCAGAAGTTACTTTATATTACTGACAGTGACAAGCTGATCTTATTGACCTTACTTACTATTGTCTTTGTGAAAGTTTGTTGTAACCATTCTTACTTATTTCAGAAGTTACTTTATATTACTGACAGTGACAAGCTGATCTTATTGACCTTACTTACTATTGTCTTTGTGATAAGTTTGTTGTAACCATATTTACTTATTTCAGAAGTTACTTTTTATTACTGACAGTGACAAGCTGATCTTATTGACCTTACTTACTTTTGTCTTTGTGATCAATTTGTTGTAACCATATTTACTTATTTCAGAAGTTGATATTTGAAAGAAGAAATCTCAATAGGCACATAATAGTAGGTGAATAGAAAATGGTGTTTAGATAGATGTTTATGTCATAAATCAAGCCACATGCCAATTTTACAATCCAAAGTATTACAATGTAATAATGTTGCATCACAAGTTAATACAACAATGCATTCAAATCGCACTGTCAATCTCAGAATACTTGAACCATACAATCTGGCATTTGAGGAGGAAAACCTACAAAAATACCCTTTTTAATTTACAAATTTGGAAAATATACTCCTGAATAACTCAAATTTGAATATTTTGGATTGCAAATTATAAGAGTACAGAGTTGAATTTCCAAAATCTGTTCATTGAGATTAAGTAGAGGCTTACCTGAACTTTAAGCATGTATTTCCTGTTGCTGGCCTCTAAGTGTCTTCTCTGATCCTCCAGTTGTCGCAGTTTGTCCTGGTCTCGCTTCAGTTTACGGATGTAGTCCACTGATGCCTTCAGGATCGACCCCTTGTTTTGTCTCAGGTCTCTGTGGAAAAAATAAATAATAACTTGAATCAATTGTTTTAATCATGAGACTTCTCTGTGGAAAAAAACCCATAACTTTGATTAAGCTTTTAATAATGAGACTTGGATGATAAAAGTTTAACGTCCACCTCATCTTTTGCAAAATAAACTGTTTTCTTCCTTGTATAAACAAACATTTTAAAATTGTTTTGAGGCTGGTATAAGGTTAATGATTAAAACTATGAGCCACATGAATGGTAAATGACTGTTTTGATCAGTTTCCTCTTGTATATATAGATAATTGTAAATATCTTCTGATAGCAGATATCAGCCAAAAAATCCTTTAAATCATAAATACCCCAAGTTTCAAATACTGGCAATGTAAACACTTTCTGCATTTTGTAAAAGTTTAAGCTTCGAGCGCAGAGCATAGCAACAACCGGGATATATCTGATTGGGCTATCAAGATTTGGTGCAGTACGCTGAAAAGTTGGCACCAAAATTTCTTATATAAGCAGGCGATGGAGACTGCTACAGGTTATGGCTTGTAAGTTAATTGGGGGGAGGAGGGTAACGGGGGATAGTGGAAATATCAGCTCTAGTTTCAAGTCTGATTGATGGTTATACAATATGAAATACTCACGGATCACTACATCTTGGCAGCATTGTTCCGAGCTCCTTGATTCTGTCATTAATGTTGAATCGCCTTCTCCTTTCAACTGGAAACAGAAGAACACAAATGAGGACTTGAACAGAACTTCAGATAAACACTTTATATTCAGTCAGCCAGATATTTTGCAGCATATTTTTTTAGCTAGACTATCTCAAAATCTCCTATTTAACAAGGAACAATTTAACAACGGAATATATGGATGACAACTTCTTTTTTTATTGTATGCAAGTTTTCAACACAGATTCTTGTGTTGTTTGTTCTCAAGCAGAGGAAGAGTAATGATGTAGGGGCATATATATAAGTAAATAGTACAATACACAGTAAAAACAACTTAATGAAAAGAGTAAATGTAATTAAAAAGAGATAAGTGGTAAGAAGCCAGTAATGTACAATGCAGGAGATGACCTTCAATTAATAGAGGCCAGTGATGTACATAAGTGATTACAGTTAATTGATTAAGGAGAAGATCATACGCTGACAGGATGTAGTAGCCTTGATCACGGTTAATTGATGGCTGAATCTTTTTGATCTCCACAGCGAAACAGCAATAATTTACAACAGTGCAGCAGCTCTATTGGGACTCATCTACGACTAATGACTTACTCATGTTGTGGTTGTCCTTCTTTTGCCTCTCCTTGAACCAAGCCTTCTCCTCATCCTCCGACAGGAACGCCGGCATCGGCTCCTTGCGGAAGGCTGCGGGGCAAGAGGATGACGATGAGGCATTGCCTGAGTCGGTGCCGGTGTACGGGTCCAGGAGGTTTGATGGCACCTGGCAACAGAGAATGATGAACATGAATATCAAGTCACTTTATAGTCGATCACCCACCTAACACACTTCTTTGGATTTGAGGCCTCCATGTTCCACTTTACCCTGGCCTTTGCATTGTTGGGGCCATGTATCTTTAACATTAATGAACACTTGGAAACATATCGGGAAATTTTATGTTACCAGATGGAAGGATGTAGCAAAAGAGTTTGTACGGTTAATGTAGGAGAAACAGCCAAAATCACAGACATTGTTCTGCAGAGATTCATTAATTCAAATTACATGTTTAGCCCAAGATGGTTTCTTTCTCCTTTTACCCCATAAACTTAATCATATGCACAAATTTTGAAACACTGACAAGATTTGCTGCGTCATGGTTTTCTTAATAATTTTTTCCACATTATGATATTTGACCGTTTTTATAATTCAATTAAAAATCTCAAAACAACAATATTTTTCATATTTCTGATATACAGGCACATCTTACAAGAAGTCATAGACATCCTACATGTACCTAATGTCCGAGTAATGATAGCTTGGCATATAAAGATAACAGGAGAGTAGACAGGTGAGTTATCAGGTGTTATCAAGGTATGATATTCTCTACCTCTCCAGAACTACCTGATAACTGAATTAGTTTCCATAGGTCAAGGAGAATTGTCATAATCACACTCACAGATGTTTTCTGATAAATTTGACAAATTTTGACACAACATCTTGAATCATATCTTGAATCATATCTTTCAAATTTTCAGAGGATATTCTTTTTACACCATTTCACAAACAAAGGTGTCATGTTTGGATATCAGGGTGGTTTTCAGATTTTTGCAAAAAAATATTCAGTCAAAATAAAGTTAGGAGATTCCGTAACCCAACAATGTTTTTTGCCCTATCAATAATTTTCATACAAGTTACAGTCTAAGTAAACCTAGCCTCAATAATACTTGCAATACTCTCATACTGAGTCTAGCGAGATACAGTAAGAGGTTGCGTCAGCCGACCTTTCAGCGACCTATGATGTATATGTGTGAAAGCAGACTTTTGCAGCATGGTAAGCCAAACCCTGATTGGTCAATTCGATAAGTCAGCTGACGCGAGCCCTTACTACATCTAGCTAGACTCATAGTATTTTTGAGGCTGAGGTTTACTGATACAAGTTAATGCTAAGAATGAATGTATAGAGCTCTATGTACTCACCGTAGATGACATGAGAGAAGGTTCTATGAGGTTGAGGTCCGAATCAAAGGCCGGATCCACGGACTCCACGCTGAGTATATTGTCCAGGAACGTGTCCACCTGGGAAAAGGAATCATCATCTGTCAGCAACATGCAATAGTTGGGTACAACTCTAGCTCTTTCATTGCTACAAGCCAGAGTCAGCAATCATCATCTGTCAGCAACATGCAACTGTTGGGTACAACTCTAGCTCTTTCATTGCTACAAGCCAGAGTCAGCAATCATCATCTGTCAGCAACATGCAATAGTTGGGTACAACTCTAGCTCTTTCATTGCTACAAGCCAGAGTCAGCAATCATCATCTGTCAGCAACATGCAACTGTTGGGTACAACTCTAGCTCTTTCATTGCTACAAGCCAGAGTCAGCAATCATCATCTGTCAGCAACATGCAATAGTTGGGTACAACTCTAGCTCTTTCATTGCTACAAGCCAGAGTCAGCAATCATCATCTGTCAGCAACATGCAACTGTTGGGTACAACTCTAGCTCTTTCATTGCTACAAGCCAGAGTCAGCAATCATCATCTGTCAGCAACATGCAACTGTTGGGTACAACTCTAGCTCTTTCATTGCTACAAGCCAGAGTCAGCAATCATCATCTGTCAGCAACATGCAACTGTTGGGTACAACTCTAGCTCTTTCATTGCTACAAGCCAGAGTCAGCAATCATCATCTGTCAGCAACATGCAACTGTTGGATACAAATCTAGCCCTTTCATTGCTACAAGCCAGAGTCAGCAATCATCATCTGTCAGCAACATGCAACTGTTGGGTACAACTCTAGCCCTTTCATTGCTACAAGCCAGAGTCAGCAATCATCATCTGTCAGCAACATGCAACTGATGGATACAAATCTAGCCCTTTCATTGCTACAAGCCAGAGTCAGCAATCATCATCTGTCAGCAAGATGCAACTGATGGATACAAATCTAGCCCTTTCATTGCTACAAGCCAGAGTCAGCAATCATCATCTGTCAGCAAGATGCAATAGTTGGATACAAATCTAGCCCTTTCACTGCTACACGCCAGAGTCAGGATCAAAACATATTTGTTACTGGTTTCTTAGTTCTGCCTGAAAATGACGATGAAATATTTTGGATGATTTTTGTGCCAATCGATTCACTATCTCTAATATCTATCTTTGTTCTATCAAAAACATGCTTATTTTGCCTCAATGTCAAGTTTGCTTGAAGTGAGATGACTCTAGGTTTTAAAACAAATGCGATAGTTCAATAGCTTACAAGTTTACCAATTTAATGTTACAAAACATACCAGTTTTCGTTAAACTCCGAGGAAAGTCTACGTTGACATTGATTTTCATGATGTATTCCTAGTTTTGCAAAGCTAAGAACTGATAGTTACTGATTATTTAGCCCACTAACCATTCTACAAGGAAAGAAAAATTACTGTAACAGATACAGCATCAAGAGTTACTATGCAAGAAAGACTAAGAACTATTTTATTCAAGGCTACGTACATCCGAGGTGCTGGTGGTGACACTGCCCATGCCCATGGAGAGGGGACTGTCCGGGTCGGCCGGGGCGCTGGAGGAGGTGACGGTTAGTTCCCCGGGGGCGGAGCTGGACACGTGGGGCGGCTGGAGGGTGCCGTGGTTCAAGAACAGCTGGATCTGACGTTCCTTGTTCTTCTGCATGTGGTACTTGGTGGGGAACTGGAGCCCTGTCCGTACCTGGGGTGGAAATATTGAATTGTTGTAACATACTTTTTTTTGCAACACTGAAAGAAGATAAATCAAGTTTTGGTAAAATTGAAGCCCTGTTTGTACCTGGGGTGGAAATATTGAATTGTTATAACATACTTTTTTGGCACCACTTAGAAAAGATTAATGAAGTCCTTGTAAAACACTGAAGCCTGGACTTTATACCTGAGGTTGAAATATTGAAGTATTTTATTATACTTTTATTGCAACATTGAGAAAAGATAAAGGAATTCTGGTTATCAGCCGTTTCCATACTTGGGATTGAGAATAGAATCTTTTTTTTAATACAATTTGTGTGTAACTTGTTACATGATTTTGGTATATTCTTGAATCTGAGTGGTTGGCGTCAGCTTTAAACTTAATTACCCACATTAACAATGAAATATTACAAAACAATATTTATCTTCATTCATTTATTCTCAGAGTGGATTAGAATTCACAAGATAAGTTCAACAAGGTCTATGTTCAAATCTGAAGTCTTATCTGAACTTGTGTTTGAAACATAGTATAACTGATTAAAATATAAGAATTTAATTCAAATTTCTTATCATTGAGAGTGTTATCAACACCATTATAATGAGGCTTAAGCCATTATTTTTGGGAGATGAAATTATTTTTTTTTTATGAATATTCTGCATCAGATAATAAAACACAAAATTTAATTACCATTTTTTTGAACAAATTTATATTCTTAAATGATTTTTATTATCGTCAAAATAGTTATCATTTATCATCTTAATTTTTTCTCCATGAAAAATAGTGAATCACTTTCAACAATTTCCGAGACACTAATCTAAGAACATTTCTGACACATATCAAATAAATTTCAGACACATTAGACAAATTCTCTGACCCATTTCAAATCAATTAAATGACCCAAACATCATCTACAGATTCAAACTTGATATGCAAGTGCATTGAAGTCACAACTCTCTGACGTATGAGTTGAACTAGACTTCCGGCAAGCTTCCTGTTTGCTAGCGGAAGGTGACGGGGTCGTATTAATTACGAGCCTACCAAGTATGCAGATGTAGTACGAGCAGACAATAGCTCTTCAAGTGGTAGGCATTACTCAAGGACGCATACATACAGGAAATCATCTCCCTTTAAGTTCAAAGGGTGAGCGATGGGTGGAAAATTTTCTAAATTTGTATCACTGTGATGTCATTGCAATGCCTTTAGTCATTTTTAGCTGTTTTTGATTATGTTCATTTTATTCGTACTTGTTACCTTTAAGTTCATTATAATCATTAACTTTTGGTTTTGATTTTGTTGATAGAGTGCTCTCATTTGGCTAAACAATATTTATTATTTTTTTAATAATTTTAGGACCAAATTTCAACCCAAGAAAGGTACTCGGAAAAAATGTACCTTTGTTTTAGAGAGTGGATTATGATGGATTGACCTTGCAGGTAAATTCTATAAATATTTTCCTAAAGCAAAAGGTATATTTGATTGTCATAATCATTTAACCCTCTAAGTGATGAGGTCCGAGCTAATTTCTCTTCTCATATCAATAGCTCCCCCCTAATTTCATCTGCAAGAACTAATTATCTCAATTCTTCTTTAATCTTTAAAGGAATTCCAAATAAATTCCATGAATAAATAATAATGTTGTGGGTCAAAGATGCAATGTCCAATTGGCTCCATTTTGAATCTTCATTTCTGCTCCCCTCACAACCCCTGAAGGGGCACAGAGTTGCCTTGAAACGTTGTATGCAAATACAATAAAGAAGTTGTAATCCATTCTACTATTTGTCATATATACTTCCTCTTTCTATTTACCTATCAAGAATTTAACCTTCTATCTCACCTGTAAGACTTGAGGGGGCACCTCCGTGCTGGCGGAACTATTGGGGGGCATGTCGATGGTCTTGGAGGGCACGCTGGAGGGCTTGAAGATAGCCGACAACTCTGTATCTCTCTTCTCCTCCTCATATGCCTGTTGTTTCATCAACTGCAGCCGCAGGTTCGCTCGGCTCGACATGTTGGCATTACGGAGCTCTGTCACAGGGCTGCAACACAAGAGATAGAGTTTTGGTATGGAAGTTTAACAGGTATGAAAAAATTGCAACTTCTGAATTTGTCTTATCCACTTAAATACTTTGAGCCATTGTGAGGATGCATGACGAGATATAGAGAATCTTACCCAAGTGTCTTCTGATATCAAATATATCAACAAAAGTTGATAAAGTTAC
Source organism: Steromphala cineraria (assembly GCA_916613615.1). Lineage (NCBI taxonomy): Eukaryota > Metazoa > Mollusca > Gastropoda > Trochida > Trochidae > Steromphala > Steromphala cineraria. The sequence continues at coordinate 68,964,995 of OU744726.1, read as the reverse complement.
AAATATCAGAGGCTTGCCGAGGATATTTTACTTTGATCAGTGAATGTTGATATATTTGATATCAGAAGACACGAGGGTAAGATTTTATTTATCATCCAAAATCATTTTTCATCACATAAGCATGAAAAATATAAATATACATATACAGTCCTAAAACTGCTAAACCAGTGATGTCATAGCATTGTGATGTCATCGTGGTAATGACGTCATAGCATTGGGACGTCATTACTGATGATGTAAAACGTTTGTGATGTCATGTATTTTTTGATTACAGGGCATTGTTCAAAATCTACTGTCAAAGTGATATCTCCTGTGGAACACAGTTTTGGATGATAAATCGAGGTATGGTAAGGAAATACAAGCGATTGTGATGATATATATATCCCCTGGCAATGTCAAATCACCTTGATTAAATTCAACACAAAAAAGTTATGTTATTGTACCTGAAATAAAAGAGACATGACTTTGTTTAGGATATTATAGTTTCTCTTTGAATTTCAGAAACGGATAAAAATTCCACAGATTTCCTTTTTAGGAGAAATGATTTCGTTTGTCCCTGCTTTCATATTGTCACTTTTCTTGCAGCTGCCCCTCCGCAGCTCGTCATAAACTCTGTCAAATCTAAAATCCTTCCATATCTATTGTGTTATGTACAAAATCCTTTAGAAACAAGGTGAACGGTCACAATGATTTATATGAAGAACGAACTTAATGGAAAGCCTATTGTCAATATGGTGGTTAACCAAACTAATACTTAACAATCAGAGCAAAATTGTTCCCCATCAAATGACCTTCATTGACATCGTTTAAAGTAACCTTTTTTGACCTCGTACAGCATAATGGATCGATTGCCCTTGCAATTACATCAAATTGAACATAATTTTTTAACTACTGTCATTATGATTGATCTATGTAATAACTTACTTCCTGATCTTAGTATATATATTCAAACATGTTTTGATTATGTCAGATAAAACATTAGATTGAAGTGTATCGCAAATCCATTTTAGATTAAAGTGTGTCTGAAATCAAAAATCTTAGTGACAATTTTTGCTTTCTAGAGTTTTAACAAATTTCAAACTATCTTTAACAAAATTAATTCCCACTATTTCAATAATAAAGTTTCAGAAGGAAAAACATAACAGAAGGAAACCGATAACCATTCAAGGTTGTAATTTGGGACGACATTGAAACAGGGAAATTATGGGTTTTACTGTATTTTGAAAATACCATAGATATTTCTGGCTTCCTTGTTGTTGACAAATATTTCCTTAATTCTACTTTCACTTTCCATGATATTCAGCGATTATTGAATGAAAATCCTATTATTGAATCTAATTGGAATTTAAGTGTTGTCTTAAACTGATATTTTGCATGTTTATTACCCAATATATTCAAGTAAAGAATTGGCATTATTTGACCTGTTACACCATCCTTTAAACTAAATTTTCCTACTCACTTTCTTTTTATATTGGATTATCAACATACATTTAATACAACAATGCTCATTACATTTCAAAGAAGAAAGAAATTTGACTTTGTTGTGTTATTTCATAAAAGTTAAGGAAAATTAACACTTTCAATTTTGACCAACAGCCTCATAAGATTTTAAAGAATATTATGACATCTATATTTGATTTTCAAACTTGTCAAGGTGCAAAATAAAAACAAATGATGATTATTATTAGTAGTGTTAAAATACAGAGTACAAATACAAAGAGAATAATTTTAGCTTACCATAGTGGAATAACAAGGCCAAGAAATTGACATTTGGAAAAATGCTGTATAGTTTCAAAACCAGATATAAATTTTGGACTTAATACAATTCCATGAAAACACATACAATTCCATGAAAACACTATTATTCATGACAACCTTTTTAATAATAATTTGTTGTTTATAATATAATAATCAATAAACACTGTTACAGTAGACTCAGAAGTGTCAACAGCCTCATAAATGTTTGCACATATGGTGCATAGGTTAGATCGAGGTCAAATGTGTTCAATATATGTTTGATGCCTGAGTACATTTCAATATTTTACTCTAATTTTACTCAAAGTTTTAGTCAGTAAACGATCAATTGAAATGTTGAATCGTACATCAATAACCGAACACTTTTCATCAAAAGATGTTGAAAATGTTGAAAAATGACACCAAATTGTGATGTATAGTTCAATTCAAAACCTTTCACATAATATTCAAACTACAAGCGATACAAAATGTAAACATTTTGTAGCTATATTTCATATAAAACAAAAATAATAAGACTTGATACAGTAAAAAAAACTATGAAAAATTCAATACACATTAACTTAAATTTACATTTAGAAAACATGTTTGTCTTAATTAATATCTTAATATAAGAAATTTAATGAAATTTGATTAGAAAAATATCACTTGGAAAAAGACCTATAGACCTTTATCAAAATATCCTTACAATCAAATATAATTTAATTATCATTGATGAGACCAATAAAATTCAGAAATGCAAAACAAACAAACAACAATGATAAAAAGAGTTGTCAACAATGAGACACAAATTGCGGTTAATAAAAGTACAAATCTATGACCTTAATTAGACTTGTTTACAGTGAGGGACTATCTAATTATGAAGATAGGTCATATAGTATCATATAAGTATATAGAACAATAAGTGGCCCATGAGTGATAAAGATAACAACTCCATCCTTCTAATCTTATATAGATAACTATAACAATCTCTTCTTGCTACAGGTAAATCAAGTCTTATTGAAAATAAATTATTGCATATTAACGTCATGATGTTAATGCCATGTTGAGTTTTTGTATAATTTGTAATTTTTCATTTTGCAAAAAAAAATACAATCTTGATTTTGATCTTGAAAATATGCACTTAAATTTATGTATCACTTGAATGAAGAAAATTGAAAACATAAAATCTAAGAACCCAAACATCCAATGAACGAACTGACACAATATGCAACAATTATGTATAATCAAAACCAAGATTTTAACTTTAACAGAACATCTAAAATATCAAACTAACACCAATAAATAATTAAACATCAACAAACATCAAAAACTACAAGTAAAATAAAAATACATAAATTCTAATTTAAAATCAAAACCGTAACAGTTTTCGCGATGTGTCACAATTAAAGCATGACTCAAAAGCAAAAGGAAACCTCAAAATCAACAAGCGAAATGTGGGCGTACCTTAGCGAAGGCATCGCGAACCTAACTCTGTTGTCCCTGCTCCGTGGTATACTCAGGTCTACTGCCTGATTCATGCTACGCCTCAGTTACCCTGTTGGGGTCATTTTGTCACACCTACACTCACTGACTTAACCGGCGTAATGGCGTAGCTGGCGTATATAGGTCAGATACTCGAATGATAGGTCCTGTCATTCCTTACCGCTTGTCCTGGCTTGTTGGTTGTAATGTTAACTTGGTGTATCTTATATTTCATTTGGACGGGAACGAGAATTTACCTTAGAATGACATTTGCATGACATTTGTATATCTATATTTTCATCTTTATTATGATTTTTGTGAAAATTGTCTTGAAAAATTGGAACATTAAAGAGAGTATAGTATATCCATACCTTTAATTTTTGTCTTGAATAAATTTGTTGTAGATTATTGGTCTTAAATCAAGAATTAATATACCATAGAGGTAGTGTCTTATAACTCATTTGTATATTTTGTCTTTGATGAATATTTGTTTTTATTTGCATAAGGTTAATTCCAAATCATGTTAGTTTTTGTTTAATGCTAAAAGTGAAATTCACTTTGAACACCATTTTGTTTCATTGTTGTTACTTTTGAAAATCGCTAAATTGATGTTCGAATGTATGAAACCTTCAGTGCAATTACACAAATATCATTCTTTTTAATCTTGAAAAAGACAGCTGTTCTCAATTTATAATTTGTAAACACAAATTATTTATGACATACCTATTTAAAATACAATATAAACATTGACAATTAATTACAACTATTTGCGCATCAACTTATTCGCATCTCATACATCATCTATAACCTTTCACTTATCAAGCCGAAACCAAAAGGGTAAAAAGAATTCATGAAGAACTCCATTTCTTATATGCAATAGGACAGGCACATTAAGGTATGGATAAGGATTTCATTACATCTAGTGGGTTTGTAGATATATAATTACTTAAAGGGGCAGTAGCGAGTTTTAGGGGGAATATAAGGTGATGTTAGAAAAATGAAAATTGATGGTTCTAATTTAAAGACAATGTATTTAAACTAAATGGAGCAGTAATAATTCAAATATATAGTGTTAAGTTTAGCCATGGGATTCCTTTTTCTTACATAAAATAAATAAAAGGTGTTCACACAAAATGGCCGCAAATGGATTTTATGTGAATCTTCATACTTTATCCTCTGACTGTGGATGATTGCAATGCCTTGTGTAATGAGATTTTTGACACTTTCAAAATAATACATTAAGCATTAACGTACAATTATCAGTGAAAAAAATAAAATATGAAACTATCAAAAAATGTGCTACTGCCCCTTTAAAGTAATGATAATTGTAAGAAAAATGTTTTACTATTCACTTAAGGTATGACACGTGTTAACAGAACTCATTGCACTTGTTGGTGAAACACCCATACCCTTGCAAACAGCTCTAAGGTTACATATCATCTTCTTATGTTCTACTTATGTTCAGATGGACCACATTAACAATACAATTCCAGACAGGCAGTATCGGGTGGTTACTGTTACAAGAAGATAGAATACAATATGTAGCGTATCAGTTTTCTAATCACCCTAGACCAGGACTGTATGATCTGATGGACTCTGGACTCATTGCGGTCAAACAAGAAATAAGAAAGATTGAAGACATGGGAGTGACTTTATCTTCTTAAGTAAAGATAAGTCTTGTTGTCGTGTAGTCTTAAAGGTAGAATAGTGATTACTTACTTTGTTCCTTTGTTATCAAATACGAAAAGTGAAAGATTAGGTATGTTTAGTTGGAATATCAGCAATTAATCAAAGTTTCATATTGATTGAATTTTGATTTTCTTGTCACATTTTTCTTTAGCTATTCATAATATTAAATAAGACATTTCCATGTGTCAAGGTTCTTTTTAAAGATATGGAAATTTGTATAACTAAATATAACAAATACAAGGAACTGAAACTTTAGATGATCATCATGATGAATATTATTTATATTTGAAAAATTAAATTCTGAAAAATATAGATGCTATTGATATGGTTAATAACTAAGTTTCAAAAGAAATGATAAGATCTTTTTGCAAATGGGTAAAAAGTATTTTTAATATGAATGATATTTCATGGTCAGAGTATGCTCATAAGATTTTTTAATAAGATAATGATGAACTAGTGAAACAGAAAATAAAAATAAAATTATTATATCCTTAACAGAAATTGAAATAAATAATAACTCACGGGAAAACATTCAACTTTGTTTGAATAATTCTATGTAATGAACTTGCCCTTACAAAATCATGAGAACAAATAAATCATTTCACAAGTCTTAGGGCCCTGTCACACTTAAGCGTATAGCAAGTGCGTTTGAGTTGCGTATGGAAAATTTTTCATACGCAACCAGTTCGCTCAAACATTTACCGTTTTTTGCCATACTCGTACCGCACATGGAGCGACTGATTTACGATATTTGCGTTTTCTTTGCGTTGGGGTTGCGTTGGAGATGCATATGACTTGCGTATGTTCAATTTATTGTGACAGATGATTGCATATGCAGAGCGCATACATACCATACTCTAGACGCTCACAACTTATGTCTACCGCATGCCTTGCGCATAAAAAGCGAGTATTTTCCGAACACGTTGCGTCTTCACATAATTTTCAATGCTTTCTGTCTTTGTAATACGTTTTCGTATGTTATATATATATACATATCATTCAGACAATTATAATTGCAAGACAACTTATTTAAACAAAAGTGTGCTAAATAAAGTTAAGATTTCTGAATCCATTTCTCTATCACATGTGATTAAAAAGGAGTTCCCACTTAAATAGCAGTCCGCAGATTTCGCCTGATACTTGATCTTTTCTGTACGAATACAAACCTCTCGATTGAGGTATTGAAAGTTTTGAAATATATAAAAATATCATTCTTCTCCCCATTAAAACTTCGGTCGGATCTTTTTCGTTACATGCACCCACCCTCTCTGATTTGTTTACTCACTATGTCATGCTGAAATAAAAGCATCTGTTTCATTCCGTCGCTTTTTGCCAGGACCTGCTCTTTTCAAGGATAACTTACATTTGTTAAAAACTTATTCAAAATGTTCAATTACATTAATTTACCTAGACACCTGACCAGAAGATTATCCTTGATAACTCCTATATAAACAACGGAATAGCGCACAAGTTTAGTCTTATGGTATATTTGTAACTCTGAAATCGCTTTGCAACTGAGAAGTTTACAATAAAAACATTAAAAACAAACAATTAGCTTTTTAATGATTGTGTTTACATGGATATGTAATGCTATTTATTTCTTTTTTATAGCTTCTTCTTTACTAGAACTAGTAGTACAAATATTTAACTCATTATGTTTCTATCCTCAGCGTTTTGTTTTAATGAATTTTTAATTTAACTTTTAATGAATGATTGAATGAAATTCTCTAAAAAATGGTTAATTAATTTCAATATGTAATTCCATGCGGTTGTTATCATAGTTGGACTCTTAATTCTTTAAAACTACAATGTTATAGTGCTATATGAAAGAAAGAGACACGATGATAAAGTATACATGTACGGAGGTATTATGCTCACCAACCCTTTCGTTATGGTATCTATATAAACTTCACGATGTACCCTATGTACGCTATGAGTACGCTTGTCATACGTTACTCATAAGGAAAAACTGGACAATGCATTTTTCCATTGTTATCATTCGGTTTAAGATCGTTCTTCATACGTGCTACATTTGCGTGAAGAGCGTTTTTTGCACGTCTACAATGCGCTATCAATGCGTTGGTTCGGGACATCAACTAACACTGGGTATGAAGTGCATACTCATTACGATAACCTAACGTACATGTACCGCCCTCGACCGATGAAAAACCGATGTGTTGCGTGTTAACCATACGCAGCATAGTTTTGAGCATGTCCAAAACTATCAAGCGTATGAAATGGTCCAAGCGCATGCCGACGTACAAGAATCGACCTTAACACAACCAATTTGCATATGAGTTGCGTGTTCTGCGTTCGGCTGCGTGTTGCTGCGTGTTGCTGCGTATGAGAGAAATTGCCATACGCATCTCGTACGCAGGGAGTATACGCTGAAGTGTGACAGGGGCTTTAGTTGAAAACTTGATAAAAGGCAATGTTGAAAATCCTTTATATTTTTCTCTGTGAACCTTACAGTAGTGCATATATATCATATATATATTCCATTTATCATTTCAGGGAAGTATGTAAAACACCGATCAGCGAAATTGGCAACATAAATCAATATCACTTTCATGTCAAATACATATTTGCTGATGCTTTGACTACATACCAATAAATATTGATCAAACAACAAAGGGTATTGCTCATAAACAGTCTCTTGAGGTTTTTATGATTACCTACATGCAACCATCAAAATAATTATCCCAGGGGACCGCGTTATTTTTTTGTCTAACAAACAAAACTACAAAGAAAGGCAAACCTTGATTTCAAAGCCAACATGCAACAAGTGAATACTGCAATTCTATTTCTACAATCCAAACTATACATATTGTTTATCCATTGTTTATTAAATCTATCATGTAGCGATTGATACTATCTATCATGCAAACAATAAATAATAATAACAATAAGCCAACCCTTAAAACGATTTTCTAAATAACTCAAAAGTTCTCATTCCTTGCAAAATGTATATCATTACATGAAACCATTGAAATGAGGTATTTTAAATCTATCATTTTCTATTTTAAATGTTGAAAGCATATTTAAGTATATGTAAATGTACATAACATGCAACTCAAATAAAAAAAAAAGAGAACAAAAGAATTTTTCAAAGCTTGTTAAGTTATTTAATAATTCTAACACATATGCAAAATAGTTTTCTCTTTTACAAGAAACAAGATCAATGATTATCAAAGATAACGATTCTAATGCATTACTACATCATAAATCAAACATTAAACCATTAAATATTGATCCTGATATTTAGCATAGATGCAACTAATTTTGCTTTTATAAACATGGAAAAATTACAAATTAAACATGAAACAAAGCCCATCAAAATCAAAATTACAAAACATAGAGACACATACTATAAGCACGATCAAATTAACCCAAAACAGCTCAAATGCATGCAAAAAATATCATTTAAGTAAATAAGTATAATTTAAGCAAATAATGTTTTCAAAAACTTTCACAAGAACAAATTTCTGAATCTAAGTTGTTTACTACGAAACAGCAGTCAGCTGATGGGCTAAAACGTGTGTCATCATTGTGGAGTTATAAATAGCACTTTCTGCTGCGTCATGGAAAGACCTCAAATCTACATAAATAGGAACACTTCTGACCATTTCCTGTGAATTGACAATTCTCGAGGAATGAAAATGAAAGTTGAATCCCAATTTAGTAAATCTACATTCCAAGGTAACAACTCACCTAGAAAACCTTGAACTTGTTTACACAGTCACTTGGCAAAATCCAACAGTAAAATATGTATCTATCAAGGCTGTCAAATCATCTAGGTGACAATTTCAATGACCTAAATTGCTGAACCACTTCTAGGAAATTTGTTCTTTTTAACATGGAGCAAACTTTGGCCTTTGCAAAGTTACACCCACAATAGATCACATATCAATCCAATCCATTGAAACTATGAGGAAATATTTCAGCAAGAGTTAAAGCACTTCTAGGTAATCTCTATTCCTTCGTATCAAACACTCACCCTAAAATCCTTGAACTTCAGTGAATAACATTCAGGCTGGCCCAAATCCAACAAAGAGCAAATTACGTATCTACGAGAGCCATCGAGGTCTATGGGTAAAAGCATGCCAGCAACGCACTAACCTTCGCTACTGTCACAGCTGAACAATATGCTACCATTGATCGAGATATGGGGATTCTTTTAGAATGATATAAAAATATCTGTCTCAACATATGTTTATGATAGATCGTCATTTGCATTGCATAAGCTGCAAATATGGATCTGCAGTATTTTGTATGACTCTATTTTTTGTACTGCAGTTAGTTAGTTCTAAATTCTAAAATGTTGTTGATAAATGCATTCAGTGGTGCAATTATCATATTGAATAGGCATGGGCGTGGCTGCACAAACTTGCAGAGCAAGTGGTTGAGTATATTCAATCATATAAAATGAAATATATCCTCAAACGAACTGCCAGGGGATACATCATGTGTATATTTCAAGGCACAATAAATGTCTTTGTAGATCGAAAGCTGTTTGAAGATAATTGACGACACTTTTGATTGACGTGTTCAACAACCATGTACAGTATATATTGCATTGGTTTGTAAAACAGTATAAAATCAATTTAAATATAAATTTTGAAAAAAATTAAGAGTGAACTTTTAACTTTAAGTACTTAAATAAGCACAGGTTAACAGCTTTGAGAATTATGATTGCATTGGATGGAAAACAGTATAAAATCAATTTAAATATAAATTTGGAAAAAATTTAAGAGTGAACTTAGGCTAAGAAAAAAGCTGCAAGAACTAGCTCCTAACATTGTGATAGACTTTTGAATAAAAACATTTTGTAAATATTTTTACTCATCATAGATAGTCTTTATCAAGGTGTTATCCCTTCTATTAAATTTATTTAATGAGATATTTGAAATTCAGATATCTATGGCACTAATTTTAACACAAACATTGAAATCATCATAATGAATCTTAAAATCTGAAAAACCCTCTGATTTGACAATATACTGAACAAAATAAGTTAAGATGTCACAATCAGTTTCAAATCTAGAAAAATGAGGGATGGTCTGCAAAGAGGTTAAAATATTGCCAACAAAAAGCAGTCATCACCCATGGCAGTCATCCATAGTGAATTCCATCTTCTCAGTAGGTGCCCTTACATGAAAATACTTAGTCTGTCACTGATAATATCTTGACTCAAATAATTTATATGTTGCAAAACACACTGGAATGAATAGTCCGTTTCTACTAACACAAAATATTTGAGCCCTGTTGACAAAGAAAATAAGTCACAAATAGGTCACAGAGTGACCTCACCTGTTGACGAACAGGTAAACAGATCTATATCAAGTATATTATTAAATACATACTGCTTCTGGCACTGATAGTATTGACCACTTAATTGCTTCAACACAAATCTAGGACTGACTTATACAAAATGTACATGTCCTCTCAAAGCAATAGAATCTTCTGAAGTGAATTTTACTTATTGGAAATAAAATGACACTTTTAAATAGAAAATTTTGCTCAAGTTTACACCCATACTATAGAAAAAGAGATAAAATGTTGAATTTTGTCAATTTCTCTACCAAATATGCATCCCTTAAGCATTACAGAAATGTTTCATGCACACAAAAGTCAATTTTCTTCTTATTTTTGTTACTAATTTAAATACTTTGCACACAAACTTGTAAAATGTGATCAAATTTGTCTAGCCTTATTAGACAACACAACTTAATTGCTTCAAGTTAATACAACGTACTCGTACTATATTTTTTGGTTCTGTTAACATTTGATGTATCAATTTTACATTTTATCAATTAATACCAATTACTCATAAATTTTGATGTAGGTATATCATTTCCATTTTATCGAATGATACCACTTATTTGCTTTAGTGTAAATACTAGGTTGAATTGCACTTTATGTGCTTGTCCTGTTAAGATTTGTTGCATATTTGTTTCCATTTAACAAATGAAAGCACTTATTTGCTTTAGCGTAAACACAGGGGTGACTCATACCAGTTTAGCTTGATATAGCATTTTGATTGATATATTACTAGATAATACCATATTATTGATATGGAGCATATACAGGGGTGAATAATACTGTTTGTGCTTGTCATGTTAAAAAAAATTTATTTTTTTTCAAAAGATTCAGAATAACACCACAGATTATTGCTTAAGCTCAATACAGGGTTGAATCACATCACATGTCATGTACTTGCCCACTGAAAATTTTATATATTTTTTAATAATCAGACACTACAACTCTCTTACTTTGACACAAATACAGGGGTGAATCATACCACATTTGCATGGCTTCTTAAAATTTAATACATTTATATTCAAAATTATCAGAGCATGGAAATAGAAAGACATGCGTTTTCCTGACATAATTATCGCCTTTCAATAGCATGTTGCTAGAGCCCGGTAGTTACAACTTGTATGTAAATTTATAATTGGTTCAGTTAGAGGTCAGTAAGACTGGGTAGGTAAAAACCTGGATAAGTAATTTCACTGTTTCGATCCCATCATTGGTTGTGTAATAGAATTGATGCATGGTAAGTCTTTGCCTTTAAATTGTTTTAATTTTCCATGAAGAGTTACAGAGGTATATTTAAATATGATGTGAATTAGTTATTTCGAGGTCATTTTAAGTGTTTTTTATATCACATTTGATTTACGTTAACAATGTTTTATGAGGTGATTGACGTCCTGTCTAAAATGGTTCTGGTAGGGATGATTTCATGGGTTGATGATGGTTATCCCACTCGTTTTTTAACATTTGATTTATCTTGTGATAAAATAAATAGATATTCTTCAATTCAAAAGAAAGCTATTCAAAATCAAGTTTTAGTTTTCTAAAAACAGTAATAGCGATGAACTGTACACAAGATCCTCTTTCATTTAACCTGATAATTTCATCTAATGATTGACCTTGTGTCATTTAAAAAAAATGAAACCATGAAAAGGATGATGTGATAAACATTACAGTTGAATAATTAAAGAGTTAATATGCTAAAGAAGAAAGTTGCAGACACATTCTTGAAAGTTAAAAAAACATCTCATATATTTCAACACCTTTTTATAATAAAATCATAAAGAGAATACCAAAAATTTACAAATACACAATAAAATAAGCATTTATGTTTGTCGAAGAATAAGAGATAATCTACTAAACACAATTTTTATTTCATAGCAGTGATAAAATGTTTCTTCCCTTAAAAAAACAGTATGACACCTGTACATACATAAATCATAAAGAAGTGCATCCTTATCAAATATTTTCCACAATGAGCATTGTACAATTAAATTTATACAATGTTGGTAAAAAAAAGTAAGAAAATGTATACAATGTTTTTGCAAAAATACAACATCTTTTCAAAATGTATCACTTATGTTTTACAATAAATACAGACATTTAATAACAATGTTATAGATATGACAACAAAGTACAGTTGTTTAATAAACGCCAAGATCTGAATAGTAAATAAAAGTAGTTTTACATGCCCAACATTTCTATTTAGGCTCGAATGATATCAATATGTATTCAATAATATAGTTAATTAATAAATGTTATCGATGACAGCATTTCTGTCAACAATGACAATGTGAATAAAATATGACAGCTGTTATGATTGACCTATATGTGTGCTCTGTTGTTGAAATACATTGTCAACAGTATATTAAAACAGTTATCCATTCTAATCCTAAGCGCCGGTAACTTGGTCCAATTTCCATGTACTGTTACGCAACTACAACTGTAAGATTGCACAAGTAACGGAATCCCGCGTTATCACGGAGGGCGTTTCGTGACACTTCGCTAAACGTCGGAACTTACCTTTGAGAGACCGTTTTACTCTTCAGCTCATAGTACGACGAATCGGTAATAAGTTCATCTTGACTCAGTAAACTCTGAAAGTCGATTTCAATTCCCGAATCTGCCATTTCTTGCGTTAGGGTCTTTACTTCGGACGAAATATTCGACATGATAGAAAGAATTCTCGTCTCCTGAACCAGGCACTTGCGTAAGTCCCTCTGATTGGCTGAATAATGTCATGTGTTTGGGTCGAGTGTTGTGATTGGTCATTTCAAGAAGTCGTCATTGACTAAATTTAGAACATTACATCAATTTCGGGGGGAATCCCATGGTCTGTTTTTGGGACTCCCGGCGCGTGACGTCTTTTGTTGCTTAGCGTATGTCTGTCCTTACAAGGGTGTACGGTTTTATTAGGTTCAAGGACGAATACACTTTTTTTCACGTTTAAAATAGTTTGAATAAATGAGTAAGCATAATTATAATTTGTACTTTGATACTTAAACACTAAATAATCAATTAATGCAAAAAACTATAAAAATTAATACAAATATATATTCTGAAACAATATCTAATATGCATCTTATACCAAGCCTTAGAAATTTGCAATTTGTGTACAAACCACTGTTGACCTATCTTCAATATGAAATTGCCAAATTTATGGTTTATTGTAAATTGGGCATGAAAACGTTTTAAAAATGATGTTCTGTAGGAGACTTAATAAAATGCTTGTGCATATATCAATGCATAGATATGAACATGCCCCTTAGATTGTGTAAGCTGGTTTATGCCATTACTTATCAATGTATGTGTTTGTAAGTATAAGTGAAATAATGTGGCATGTTTTCTTTCATAATAACACTAAAACATAATAAAATAACCTCATCAAACATCGATCTTGAAATCAAAAAACACATCAAAGCTACATAACAATGTTATTATACTTACCTGATTAAAGTCTTTATTAACAAAAATAACACTCAGCATTTCACCCAAATATTTCATTGACATTTTCTACTTCTAAGAAAAGACCAAAAAATCCTCCTACGAAAAGACCGAAATTCACTCCTACGAACGGAATCCTTCTACGAAAAGACCTATACCCGTTTTATATGTGTGTACATTCATGTGTGTCGATTTTTAATGGGAGTTCATATTCATTTATTTTTATTTTGAAGATATACGTGCATTGTTTTATATTAAGATGTCAATGTGGCAAGGTATACATATGTCACATATAAAGTAAGCAATTTTCTATCTACTATGAAAACATACATTTTTCATTGTAGAATAATTATTTTAAGCATATAACAAATGAATACTATACTATACTACTAACTGTTTGTATAGCGCGAAAATCCAGCTCAGAGAGCGCTGCTCAAATGCGCTTTGGTTTCCCTTCGATAATTATAGCAGTAATTAATTGACATTTTATTTACAAATTCAGACAGCAGTTAATTCTTAATTCTTTATATGAATAAAGTAATTGGTAAAATAATTCACTAAAAGATTTGCCTGGGTGACTTTTACCTCAAACCCAAATCGTACATAATTCAAGAGTAATCCACATATTTCCATGTGATGGTTAAGTGTACAATTTAATATCCCTTTCAATTCATAACAACAATATGCATGAACAGAGGTAAGTATTAATGTAATATTAAACTAAAATGCTAAATTAGAATTAATTTCTCGTTTTGGGGGGAAATATAACAAACTTATCTGGATTTTGGGACTGGTGAGATTTTATAAGATAAATTATGGTCTTTCCACTAAATCAGGCATCCTGTCTCAGGGTACGAACGTTACGCTAACTCCACTAATCGGTAGTGGGGTTAGCGTAACGTTAGTACCCTGAGCACGGATCTTATTTTATGTTATTATATGTTATGCTATGTTATGTTAGTTATGTTATGTTATGTTATGTTATGTTATGTTATGTTATGTTATGTTATGTTATGTTATGTTATGTTATGTTATGTTATGTTAGTTATGTTATGTTATGTTATGTTATGTTATGTTATGTTATGTTATGTTATGTTATGTTATGTTATGTTATGTTATATTATATTATATTATATTATATTATATTATATTATATTATAATATATTATATTATATTATATTATATTATATTATATTATATTATATTATATTATATTATATTATATTATATTATATTATATTATATTATATTATATTATATTATATTATATTATATTATATTATATTATATTATATTCCCCTGCCCTGAGACAGGATGTAAACCAGGACGCAAAACAATTAAGGAAAACCCCAAAAGGTTGTAGATACCATCGAGGAAACAGAAACTACGTTATATACTGAAGCGAACGAAGGAAGTAACATTATTAACAGTTCCTTCTAGATAGTAGAGATGGTATATCGGAAATTGAACCAATCTTCTTAAACGTCAACTTACACAATGTAGTTATATTATATCAATTCATGTCGAAGCAAATTTGTGTGTATTTTCGACAATTCACCATTTTAAATCCATATCACAGTCATAGTATCAACCCCAGAAAAATCATACAAAACTAGTTGCATTGTAGAGCGTTAAAACCTGAAGGCGGGGCAGCAGCACGTTTTCTGAAAATTTTATGTTTTTAATTTTTCACTCATCATTGTACGTTAATTCTAAATAAATTATTTTGATAGTGTGAAACATATCATTACACAAACCAATCATCCAAAGTCAGAGAACAAGTCATAAAGATTCACATATATATAGTGGCAATTTTTGTGTGAACACCTTTAATATATTTTATGTAAGAAAAGAGAATCGCATGGCTGAACGTTACATTATAGATTTGATTTATAACCGCATTTGTGTTATATAACTGTCTTGCAATTGAAACCATTAATTTTAATTTTTATATGCCTCCTAAAATCGTACTACTGCCCCTTTTAACTGGATTAAACTTATCAAGTAGTAGCTGTTTAAAGAGCCATCGAATCACGTTATGCCTTTTTAAAATAAAGTTATATCGCATGATGTAATTCTGCATCGTCATTCCTGTTATTCACTGTCCCTTTCAACATTCGATGACATTGGAAATTGAAAATAGTGTATATAATTCTGTTTTATCATATTCAAATATCGTGAGGTTACCTACTTTGAGAACTAGGATTTAAGTATTTAAAAATACTTAAATTAACATTTGAAACCTATCAACCACGCATAACGGATATTATAAACGTTGGTTTATTTGACTTAATAAAATCAAGGGCATTTATAGCTATAAACGTCCTTGTTAAAATGTATGAAAAACGTATAATTTGATAACAACCCGGATATATTAAATCGAAAACTTGCACGTGTTCCCCTTACAGAATTATTCAATTTTGTACTTACAACTGCCAAATTATGTAAAATATAAACTAAAATATTTTGAAAACCAAATCCAAAATCTTCTCTTGTTCACTTATCCACTAAACCTACCCTATTCGTGTCAACATTATGCCATACAGTGTTTCATTAACAAATTGATTGTGTTCATGTTCAAATATCATTGATATGACATTGGTTATGTTGTACCTTATGGGTCATATTTAAAAGTATTAATTTTAGAAATTTTTAGAAATTGAAATGCATATTATATTATATTTTCATTATTTCACATTGTATCCGTGATATCCTGATTTTTTATAATATTAAAATTTTTGAGCTATCCGAGTACATTTTGGTCAATAAGTTAATCATAAAAATAGACAACTGTCATTCAAACAAATTAAAGAAAGGAAGCCTCGTATAAAAATCCTTTTAAGAAGATGATAAAGACACCCTTATACAGAGCCTTAATCATGACACGTGTTTCATGTCGTTGCATAACGTTTGATAATTACATTATGTCCGCATCAGTAATTCTGTTCCTTGAGGCTGCTTTCAATGAATCGGCTGTTTCTCGTTTAAAGATTTTGTTGTAACACGTAGTTTCATATCACTAACAGCCATGTTCTGGGAACAGGAAGACATTCTGAACTGACAAATTGAAGATATTGGATTAAATGGTTATCTAACTAATTCGAAATAACCTTTGTCCAGTAATGCCCCGCTTATGTGATTTTACGTAATATCCTGTTCACGATGGTAAACTTTAGTTGTTAAGCAAGTTCAGGGCCGACCAGGTTTCATATACAGTTGGTGCATTTGAACTGAGTTTTACGGTGCTCGACTTTGTCGGGCAAATGTTCATTTTATGAGCGCTTCCATTTAGCTTCCATTTTCGTGGTTCTTGAACCTTTTCAATGATTGGGTACGTAAATGTTAAAAAACGACTGAAAGATTATCAAACAAGAAATGCGATTTTTATCTTGAAACATTGCGCAAAGGAAACTTATCGTTAAAGGTATTAGAGAAAAGTTATTTGTAAAACCTTAAAGGGGCAGTAGCACGTTTTTAGAGGGAATATAAGGTGATGTCAGGAAAATGAAAATTAATGGTTCCAATTGAAAGACAACATATTTAAACTAAATGGAGCAGTAATAATTCAAATATATTATGTAAAGTTTAGCCATGCGATTCCTTTTTCTTACACAAAATGAATTAAAGGTGTTCACACAAAATGGCCGCCAGGTTTTTTTTAGTGAATCTTCTTACTTTGTCCTCTTATTACGGATGATTGGCTAGTATAATGAGATTTTTGACACTGTCAAAATAATACATTTAGCATTAACTTGCAATTATCAGTGAAAATTTTAATATATAATATTATCAAAAAACGTGCTACTGCCCCTTTAAACTTTAATATTGGTAACCAAAATTTCCAAAATCTGCCATATCAAATAATTTGAAATTCAAATGTAATCTCAACAAATGCCCCACACAAGTACTAGTTCATGTGATAGACCAGTAGTTAATAATAATCAAATTCGAGGGAGGACAAATTCGTCATCTGAAAAGCAGGATATGTATATCAATGAAGAACAATCAAATGATATACAAACATTTACGGTTAGTATATTGACTGTTGTTCATCAAAATCCCATACAATAACAAGTAATATTGATGGAACTCAAACATGAATGTATATTGAACGGGTCGATATTAAAACGAAAACCAACATGTCACACAAATTCAACAAAGAACGTTCCCACCGATTTTATTCGTTATGTGTGGTACGCCACACGATGTTCATAAAAATGGCAATTTGAAAAAAAATGACCGGAAAGGTCAATACATGATAGATGTGTTCAGGGGTCAATATGAGGTCAAGCGAATGGTTCACCTGTGTCATTTTTTTTAATTCGATGTCCAAAATATTCTCCTGTTTTGATGTTTGAGATGAACTGAATTATACTTTATTCAAATTTGATTCATGAAAAACGTGTAAATACCAAATTCGATAAGTATTCAGAAAGGTTCCTGTTAACGTTAATGACGATATGTTAATTTTCGTATGACGTCAAAGACAAAGAACACGGAAACATAGGCAGCCCAATTTGCATGACCTTTTGTAGTTTATCAGGCTGATATAATTTACTTGAAGATGGGTTAAACAACCTTAAAAAAAAGATACACAATTGCATTGAAAATATTTTTCATTCCTTTTCCTCCTGCAATACCATATCCCGTTTATTGCATTATATGTTGAACTTGATCAGTGTGCAAACATATTTGCAACATCTTCTCCCGGCAAATAACCCTGTTTATTCCTTATCTCGACTTTCCCCGCAGAGGAATGTGACAATGTGTTCCCCTATTTAACCAGCTTTACATAAGGAAGTGAAAGTGTAAATCGTTCTCATAAAAGGGAAAACAGTGCTTGACAAATGACAGCCTACAAACTAACCCGGCCTACTTCAAAAGCTTAGACGATAGCAATTACAGTTGCAAAAAAAAAAAAATATGAAAAAATTATGTTCATATTTATTATCTAAATCTTCAAAAGTGTGTCTGGTTTTTTGGGGTTTAAAACTGATAGCTTAGAAAGCCACATCACTATGTAGGTATCACATAAACGTTTTAAAGGTATATTTTATAGATTATGCGTTTTATGAATAAGAGGTTTATATATAACAACAATTATATTCAGCGATGAATAGAATCTTTTTGAAACAAGATCCAACCTATAGCTTCGTCTCTAAACAAAGTTCTGCTTCATATGAGTCTCGTCAGTCGGCCTTATCTGTGACTTTTTAAATCATTGGTCCGCTGAAATATCAAATCGTGTTGATGTCCTTCATACTTCGACGCTGATTCGCTGTCCATAGCGCAGAGGCCACCAGACCCGACACCCATAGAGCACTACTCAGACCGGAAACGCAGTGAGGCACAAGTGATAAGTTTCATCTGATCTCAATGAGATTTCGATGACTACGACTACACTGGAAATCTGAATATCCAGACCAAGAAAAACAAAATGGAATATTGAACTGTGAATGTGTATTCAACAATAAAATGAAAGTTTTCTCAAGACTACACGTTTTCTTCGTGAAAGTTTTAGTTTATCATCTAGAATATCATATCACCATGAATAACATCAAGAACTACTTTTTAACTTTAATTTTCTAGGAAGCCTCTTTGTGTCAGTTTCGATGAGTATCTTTAAATCTATTACAAGTAAGATTTAGACTTTAAAGTATTACTATGACACCCGTCATGTGATATTTATTGTATTTTACTTGAAAATAGAATATCATTATAATCATTAATGTCAGTATTCAAAAGAAGAAAAACACATATCCTTTTACATTCTATAATAAGCCTAAGTTATATATTCCTGATGATTTGTCCACTTAAAACGACAATTATATAAAATCTATATATGTCTACTCAGCAGTCTACAGCAAGAATTATGTATGTGCATTAGGCGTTCTCAAAGGATCTAAGGAATGCAGATACGTACAAACATTCCTTTTTATTTTATGTAACATACAAACAACATCCAGGGCATCTGTGTAAGAGGCAAGAAGGGAACGTTATGTAAAATGCTACTCTTGTTTGCCTGCCGTTGTGTTCAAGATTCGTTATGTAATAAGACATTTTAAGTTATTCAAGAAGACGGGTTCATTTAACATATCCCCAAGTATGTGGAGTAAAATATTTCCTAAAATGGTATTAAAAACAGTCTTGAAATCAGCTGCATCAGCGTTGGCTTGTTCTGCTTTTAGTTTTAGATATTGAAGTACGTTTAGGCTTACGTAATATACACAATATCATTTTTTATGCTTATATAATGTTTTCTGACGTAAACGGGTCATTTTAAAGAAGATCGGTGCTTCTGAGACTATAGAAGATATCAATTGTAATTTGGGAAGCTGTTTGTGTTATATATGATTAGGTCATAATCAACACAAAATGCATTGAGAAATGCATAAAGAAAAGACCATTCTGTCTCAGGGTACGAACATTACGCTAACTCCACTAATCTGTACCCTGGGCTCAGAAGCTAGATTTGATCGCGCGGCCCGACATTTCAACGAGAAAATGATTCCAAGTCGGGCCGCGCGATCAAATCTAGCTTCTGAGCCCAGGGTACAGATTAGTGGAGTTGGCGTAATGTTCGTACCCTGAGACAGGATGAGAAAAGACATGAAGACAATGAAACATTTGGGCGGATGTTTTATATGTTCAATGTCAGTATTGTATAAGCTTATGTCAATGTTCAATGTCAGTATTGTATAAGCTTATGTCAATGATCAGGGGGTCAACGATCTCTCGACTCAAACCGATAATTTTGTCACTCTGACACGTCATTTTAGGTTTGGAAATATATTTGTGTAGCGTAACCGAACTTCATTCGTTTGTTTTTGAACTGATACTTTTGGTTTAGGAAATTTTCTTGCAACTTTTAACATTAATTTTCTCTTTCGTATGGCACTGCCATGTAATTTGTCATTGATACTACGGAATGGATATTAAGGGACATTCTCCCAGCATTCTACATTCAGGAGGAAAAGAAACGATACCATATAAAATGCGTTATAGGTTAAGCAACGAGTGATATTTACGGATGAAAGAGGGTTAATTCATATCTTCAAGAGCTAACTGAACTAAGTTTATAATTTCATAGGCAATATCTGTTACCGCTTTTAAAATACACTTTAAAAGAACGCCGTTTATAAACTGTCCTTAAGTAGACGAGATAGGATCGAGAAAATGGCCTTTTGACTTGTTTTTAAACCAACTTACAGGCAAAATGCGTGAACAAATTAACTTCTACCAGGGTTGTATATATTCATAACATCTTGAATTATTTATATTTTTATATTTTATAATGTTTTAATTCCAATTACAAAGATTTTGACCAATAATAACAATTAAAAAAAACTCGTGTATTTGAACAGTTATAAATTATAAGTATCATAGTTTGATGTTTGAAATTGTGAGTACTTCTTCAAAACTGATATGCCTATCACTAGGGTTGGTAGTCGCATTTCAGTTACAACAGTATTTTGTTTTGTACTCTTTTGAAAAGTTGGTATCGTTTCGTTTGCCCCTAAAATGTAGTTTGATCAGTCAATCTCAGACAGTTTTTGATACTCGTTAAATGTGTTAAATTTGTGTAATGGTTCTTAACATTTCACTGAGCTGTGATAAATATAGGTATGTAACTATGTAAAGTTTTTGTTACAACGTTGGCGACCAAAATGACACGTTATCTTCGTAAACACGTACATGACTTTCTTACATATTTCAATATTACCCGTTTTACTCATATACTGAGTTTAGAAAGGTCTAGCAGACGTTCGCGTCAGTCCACGTATCGAATTGACCAATCAGAACTCATCTTACCAAGCCACAATAGTCTGCATTCGCACGTATAACGTTGGAGGGTCATAGGTCGCAGAAAGGTCGGCTGACGCGACCCTCTACTAAACCTTTCTAGACTCAGAATAGGAGTGAAACGGATAATAATGAGGCTAGGTTTACTTAGATTGATAAAAATGAAAGAAGATGGAATCAACGACCGACAGGACTCTCTCAAGCGAAAGAAAAATATCTTCAATTCATCAAAAATTGAACCAATATTAATATATTTTTACCTTTAGAGTCTGAATAAAAAAACACAAAGTTGATGGCAATTAAGGTTAAAGGTAACACAGGTAAACGTACACCTGAGATTCATGGTTCGGAGAAAATCATAGAACGTTCTATGAATAAACAGTCCTGACCTTGCAAGCTAATTAAGAATACTTAATTACCCACAATTAGTTTTGCCGGCGTACACGTGTAAGAGTAACAATTGCCGTTTGTTGTTAATAATAGCCCATCTATGTTTTATATACATAACCGGATGATATATATGACATACCTGGTGACAGCCCGAGCTACTAGTCGTAATTAGCTTTTATTAAGGTAACACGTGTTTGTTTGAAACCCATAAACATTTCACTTTCGGTTTATTGTACGCTCTCTAGCCGTGACGACAAACGTTAAAGCGGTTTGATTTGCAAATATTTGCAGGTTTATTAAGAGAGGATGTTTGGCCATTCATAAAGTCCAAACACGTGGCATTTTTAGCTAATTGAACTTCATCTAGCTATGACGACAAACCGGTTTGATATTCGTACTTTATGTTGATTTATTAACTGAGTATAAAATGTCATTAGAGGAAGTTCAAACACGTGGCATCACTCTAGCATTCCTGGGTCTTACTTCCGTTCATTGTGCATTCATTCAGAAACAGAATAAAAATGTATTGATTTCATATTAACAATTGAATGGTGTATAAATACACACCCTTTGTTGAAAAAAATCGTCAAATACATGACCACCTATAATTTACGTTGAAAAGTGCTTTTGGTGATAGTACAATTCGCATACCAAATTTTCGAAAGTAAAAGATCATCACCCTTAACATCATATACTTTAAAGGGACAGTCGCATTGGAAATTCACGTACATTTCCATGTTTTAAACATAAGGTTATTAGTGATTATAACCTAACCTAGCTGAAAGATGTTGGAGGGGATACTATTGTTGATTTCTTGTTCCCAACTTGATAATAAAAAGCTCGTAACAACAATGAATAGTGAAACCAACCATCGGCGTTAAGAGTGTGAAAAGTGGTGGGGTCCTAATATCCCTGTATCTTATCAGTGATATATTGAGACAAAATGCAAAAGTGTCTCTGTAATACTAATCTGTTTAGTATAATGCAATTATACAGGCATAAAATCGCTATAATGGTCGTAAATACGAAATTATAGATCGATATTCAAGGCAAGCAAGATTCATGGTTCATCACTACCGGGGCCTTGTCTAGATCCAATTTCTGCAATTCTAGATTGACTTAAAAAACAGTCTTAAGAAATGAAATAATACAAATACAAATCGGGTTTTTTACATTTTATCATTTACATTTTATTTTTTCACTGAAATTCAGAAAAGTACCTTCCCTCTAAATAATGCAGTTGTAGGAAATGGATCGAATAAGAAAATATCAATTCGAATCCGAAAGAAAAATCCGTAGATAACACGATATTTGTATTTTTATATATTATTTGTAATGATATTCTTCATTATAAAGACCTCCTCATCTAATCGTCTTATCATCTGAATATCAAGGACTGTCAAACGATCCACGTCATCAGCTGGAGATTATAGGTCTATGTCAACGATCCGGTAGCTGAGGCTTGAACACGAGTGTCACCTTTTGTCGATTCTTAACCCCTTAGCGTCTATCTGGGATGATGAACCTACCACCTAGACTCTATTTCTCGGGTTTATTAAAGGGATGATAAACCTATCACCAAGACTTTATCTCCGGGTTTATTACTGGGATGATAATACTACCACTTAACGTTATTTCTCGGATTTGTCACTGGGATGATAAACCTATCACCTTTTTAACGTTATTTCTCGGGTTTATTACTGGGATGATAATACTATCACCTAGACTTTATTTCTCGTATTTATTACTGGGATTCTAATACTATCACTCAGACTTTATTTCTCGTATTTATTACTGGGATTCTAATACTATCACCTAACGTTATTTCTCGGATTTGTAACTAGGATGATAAAACTATCACCTATCGTTATTTCTCGGATTTGTAACTAGGATGATAATACTACCACCTAACGTTATTTCTCGGATTTGTAACTAGGATGATAATACATTCATCTAGACGTTAGTTCTCCGATTTGTATCTATTGATTTAGATACGTAATGATTTTCACAGTACGAAAATTGCTATCAAGATTTTATCTACAGAACATATATAATAGGAGACTGTAATGTAGGCTAGTGTAAATTGCATGTAATCAGATATTATAATGGGGGGAATGGTTCATGAACCAATCAGTTGTATATTGAACGGGGCAGACGGATTCTTAAACAGTTTGGGAACGTTTAAAGGGGCAGTAGCACGTTTTTTGATAATTTTATATTTTAAAAATTGCACTAATAATTGTAAGTAAATGCCTTATGTATTATATTGACAGTGTCAACAATCACATTACACAAGCCAATCACACATAGTCAGAGGACAAAGTATGAGGTTTTACATAAATTCCATTGGCGGCCATTTTTGTGTGAACACCTTTAATTCATTTTTGTAAGAAAAAGGAATCGCATGGCTGAACCTTACGTTATATATTTGAATTATTACTGCTCCATTTAGTTTAAATACATTGTCTTTCATTTGGAACCATTTATTTTTATTTTCCTGACATCACCTTATATTCCCCCTAAAAACGTGCTACTGCCCCTTTAAAGTAAATAATGAATATGTGACTATCGTACAGTCTAGACAAAACGAAGGTGTTTTCAGATATGACATTTGCTTGATAGGATAATGAATCAATCAGTTGTAGGTTTAAAAAAACTGGCTAAATTTTAGAAAATATATACAATGATATTCTTTAGGTGAATCATAAAGAAAATAATGAAAAGGGGACTTTCATACAGGTTAGAGAAATCGGTTGGGATGAAGGATCGGTTGATATATCAATCAGTAATTAGTTAAAAAGTACTGACTGATTTACAGAAACTGTGATATACTGGAGTATTAATAGACTAAAATTTAGTTTATGAAATATTTTAAATAATTACTGTACCTTCATTTATGTTATTTTATTTCTTGAGGCTTTTCATTTCATATGTATTCAGTCAATCTAGACTTGCAAAAATAGCGGGATCTACTATATAAAAGGCTCCTTTTTAATACACAGTCATGAAGCAAGACTAGAGTATTAAGTGCATACTGAAATAGAGACTATCATACAGGCTAGATAAACGTTATCAGATATGACCATAACTTGATAGGATAATGAATCTATCAGTTGTAAGTTGCAAAGTACTGACTCATCAGATATCCCTGTTACTGGCAACCGGGCATTAACAGGTAAAAAGCCTTGATCAATAGATCATGAATAAATCAATGAATACCAGGAAATATTACTTCTCGGAGACTCTGTGTCAATGAGAATAGGAAGTTCATTCAAAGCTTCTGAGTTTCATGTCAAGTTGACCTTTAAAGCCAATACTATATCATTTTAACGATGATTTTTCGAAAAGATTCAAACATATTAATAATGCATCTATCTATGACACGGTGTAATTATGAAGTACAAAATTAAGTAGACTAAAACATGCGCCCTGTTGTAGGGGGTCAAATCTTAAAGTCTTTGCAAATAGCTTTTTAATGCAACATATAAATTTGCATAATTAAAATTATCAGAAAATAAACTCACGTTCTGATGATCTTGATCTTTTCTATTCGTCCCGGACTTTTCCGCCTCTTCAACAAACTCCTTAGCAACAGGTGGTCGCTTTGGTTACCGTTGCCCTTGGTTACGACAATGACGGTTCCTGCAGGTTCCGTCTGTGACGATCTGACTCGGGGGGATTCCCCTTCTTCAGTCTCTCGTTCCTCCTCTTCTGTTTTCTGTTCCTCTTCGGGAATTCTGTCGTCAGTGATCACCATGACTCAATCCTTCCTTGCAAAAGAGTTCCAACAAATGAGAGGATATTCTACAAAAGTGCTGTTTGTGGTATCACTGATTTGTGTAATGTGAGGGGTCAAAGTGTGATAAAACAGGTTGGTTATAGCATAACCACTGCACAATCAAATCGGCAAATAGATTCGTACAAATACAGAATTGATAACACGTACTTTTGAGATTTGTAAATTGTAACACTTTGAGGAGGTGTTAACAGATGATAACACTATCCAGTGATAACATAAACTCTGCCCAATGCAATTGATATCCTACACTCAAGGTCTGAAGTCCCACCCAGGTGGGTGTACAGCAAGGTTGATGTTTATGTCCGATGTTTTTAATAGTATTTGCAAATAAAAAACAATCAAGAGTTCAGTACGCTGTATGGGAGCGGTAAAGGTTTGTATCCTGAGCAGCAAACCCGGTAAGTTAATTAGGTAAGAGAGAGAGAGCATGGATGATAACACTATCAGATGATAACATACTCACATTGATTTGAACTCACCCCACACTAACTGATATCCGCGCTGTGGTGCAGCAAGGGTGGTGTGTAGGTCCAATGTTTTTATCAGTAATTGCACAAATTGAGACCAGGGTCCTCTGTTACTAATGGGGGACGCGGTAAAGACCTGTATCCTTGAATCAATCACTCAGCTGTGAAATAATTCTCGACATGCACAATTCATTGCCGGTATGTTGAAGATGAAGTTGGTTTCATAACCACCGGACAATACCATTCACTGTAAATATCATACACAACTGTACTAGATATGTTCAGTTACGCCCCCTTGATACAGAATGTGGAAGGCTAACAACCCTTTATCGCTTGGACAACACGTTTACCGGCATTACACAGTGTCGTCTGCCTTCAGAGTTCAAATTGTCGTCTGCTCAAAATTTGACGACGTTCATCAGCGGTCATGCACAAAAATAGAATCGGCTTGCTTCAGTCACGAAAATAAATTTACACAGCATCAAGACCCCTGTCTGTTCATCACGTCACAATGTGATCGTCCATGCGTGTCCCCGCTGTGGGAAAATGAAGGTTATAACTGCAATTTAGTCTAGTTTATTTCATTCAGAGGCGTCCGTGGAAGCTAACTAGGACCTATTGTTATCTTTGTAACATCTGTATGTGGGATGCTAATTGAACATCATTAATTGATGTCAAATGTGTCCATTTTGCACCTTGATGTTAAAACATGCACAATTTCTAACAATCATCGTGATTAAATCAGTTTTCTGAGTTATTTATTGTATAAACATTTTGTTAAAAATTCATTCTGATATAGAATATCCTAACATGCAAAAGTTGTTTTAACTATTCATTCTGTCATAGAATATCCTAACAGGCAATTATTTTGTTACCATTTTCTCTTTGACGTCAATGCTGATATTAAGATTTGTAATAGGTGTACTCAAACACTGTATAAACACCATAAATGTACCTTTATTTCAAAGATGATAAACTATTGCGCTATATCACTGAAAATACTATGTGAAACGGCTGGCGTCTGAACGTTAACTTATATATGTTCTTCAAAGTAAATATAACCAAAATCCGTTTAATCAATGAACGAAAATACAACCAAACTCGACCACTCTTGCATCTGTACGCTGACTTATATATGTTTTTCAAAGTAAATATAACCACAATCCGTTTAATCGATTAACGATAATCGAACCAGAATCGATCACCTTGTTTTAATTAAAACTAAGTACAGGGATACACATTATTTTTTGCACAGCATCGAAACATATGTTACTTTCAGACAAACACTAAATAACATTTTAATATACACATTTCAAAATGATGTTTTACGAGTCGAAATGAATATGCTAACTAGGTGTGTTCTATTTGCCTGGTGTAAGAATAAGGCCGAGGTCAAAAAATGGGACATGAAAACGTTTGCTTTTTGTAAATGAAGCAATAACGTCTTGATACCCTGACACATAGTTCTTGTCATTTAAGATGATTTGGATAGAATCTAAGAATAGCGAATATTCCGGATATTAACCCTCTTTCGTGACACTCAGCGTCGAAACGTATAGTCTATTCACAATAAAGAAGTTGTCAGAATCCTTGCCCTTTTTACAGTCGTTAAAATGGTGTGTTTGAATTATTTTTACGACTTACGCGTTTGACTGCACATTATTTTTATTTAATTGAAACTACCACCCAACAGAATCAAATTCACACTAAATTGACTGAAGGCAAAGTGTCCTGTAGATAGAAGTAGACCAAACCTTAGTTCATTATCACGAACACATTATCTTTTGGTAAAATAACATAATTTCGTGTTATATTTGAAATATAACTTTAGAAAAGAATGAGCTTACGTGAATCATAAATGTATAAAGTCAAACTGTTAATATGTCTGCAGGCTCAACTTATACTCCATTTGGACTTGTAAGTATTTTGAATGAATTGACTTGAATACTATATACTTGACTAGAATACTGGACTTGACACTTACCAATCACCTAATCTTGTGAGAAACAATGAATAACCGAGAAAGAACACGCCTTAGTGGCCTTTAATAGATCAAAAAAAAATCAATTACAGATATTTCCAAATACTCTAAACAGACAATACAGGCGTTTAATCATAAGTCGAAGAACATAAATAGAATGATTTTCCCCCAAATGTCCTATTGATAAACACAGCTATATATCGAGATTTGTTATATTTAAAAACAAATAATGTCTCCCATTTTTCAAAATTGTACAACCTTTTAAACATGGAACCAGAAACTACTGCAAATATGTATACTTATTAATATCGAAACCAACTGTGGAGTGTACTATCTTTAATCAGTGTTATTACTGCATAATTCCATACAGAACAAGGATATAGACTTACCTTCTTTTCAAAGTAAAATCCAGAAATAGGTTTCCTCAAAAATCCTTAATTACAACACACCCTTAATCACAGCAGAGGTCGTCATTTATCTTATGTAGAAACGCATAGTAAGATTTCTTGACCCAGTATACGTTTCCTGAAATATCCTAAAATGACAACACACCCTAAATCACCGTCATTCTACCTTATGTACAAATGCATAGTAAGATTTCTTGACCTAGTATTCAACTCAAATGCCATGTGTGGAGTTCAAAGGTTTCCTGCAGCGAAGACCCTACAGCTTCCTTATATAACATAGCGTAGATAAAGCTCCCCGCAGCGTCAGTGCATGCTAAAACTCGTAACGTTTCCTTATAGCTGATAGTAAAGGTTTATTCTCCCTCGTATTTAACCATAACTATCTTTGTTTATGTTGACACTTAAGAAACCCTCAAGTTTGAGATTACGATCTACTTGCTTAGATGCAGGTGTTTACGTTAATTTTAGAACAATTAGATTAACGATAAAAGGTATTGTTCGTATTTAAGGCACTTGTGATATTCAATGATTTGAAAATGAATTGTTCGATAGAGATATCTCATGCCAAGATCAAGTTTAGAATTGATTGTTTTAGAAATTTTTTTATATATGGGTTTAAACAAGTTACCTGTATAATGAGTAAGCAAAACGTACGAGGTGGTTTATGCGAACCATGACGTACAAAGAATGTTGTTGTACGTATGACGACATAATGATTTAAAGTGACGTCATTACATTTATTTGTGAAAAAACCTCACCTAATGCATATTCGTCTTTGGCAAAAACAATATTTTACATTTTCTGACACCTTACAATGTTAACGGCTTGGCGGCAATAAGGAACGTTTGAATATATAATTAAGTAAATAAAATTAGATAAATAACAAAAGGACTTATTTTCTTAAAACCGTGAAACATATGTACACGTAAAAACTTTCAAATAATGTAGAACATTAAATGGCGTTCCATTAGAAACCAATATAACCAAAATTTTAAATAACATTCAGTAACATGTAAAATTAACAGCATAATCTAATTGCAATTATACGGCTGAAATTCTGCCTTCTCGTAATGCTTTTTATATTTAAAAAAATAGTTCTACAGTTCTACAGTATCCAGAAAAATCAATATAGTATTATACATTGTTTGATTAATTTCTGGACATAATGAACTCATAATTGCATTATTATAGACCCTTCATATTAACCATAGCATGCTATAATGTACCACAAGTCGTTGTAAGGAGCTTAGATGTGTTTGTTATGCAACACTGTTTAACAAACACTGCGATGAGTTTAAAGTTTATGAACATAAGTAATACATCAATTTTGTAAACACAAAAGTCAGTTTAAGCCTCTTCGTTTGGATAATGAACGTTTTTTTTTGGAATTATTTTTCTTTACAAATGCCAAATAAATATTAATTTATTGGACATATATCAGTTTGAGATTATATATCCTTACTCAATCGGATTAGTCTAAATGTATAATACCTAATCAGCAAATGAACTGTATCTCCACATCAGTGGACACAAACTTTAGGAATTTTCTCGAAGAACAGTATAAAAACACTATCACTATTAAAGGGGCAGTAGCACGTTTTTAGGGGTAATATAAGATGATGTCAGGAAAATTAAAATTAATGGTTCCAATTGAAAGACAATGCATTTAATCTAAATTTAGCATTAATAATTCCAATATATAATTATGATGATGGATAATTGATTTGTGTTGTGATATTTTTGACACTATCAAGATAATACAATTAACATGAACGTACATTTCTCAAATATCAGTGAAAAATTAAAAATATAGAACTATCAAAATGCGTGCTTCTGCCCCTTTAATATCCTAGATTTATCTTCTGATAAGCGGATTTGAAAAAATAGCCAATATCCGTTAGGACCATAAGAAAAAACTTTAATAACGTATTTGTAAACGGATATGAATATCCTTATAATAGAAATTTAAATATGCAATCCCCGTAGTTTCAAAAGGATCCGTTTTAACTATATAACGTTGTAATAGTGACTTGGTAAAGTTGAACAGGATCCCCTATAGCATTTTTAACTTTATCTTTGTAGTGCCTTACCATATACATGTATGAATCAAGGATATTCTAAGTTTTAGCAACATTTTCCATTCGAATCTAAATAATCAAACGTAACTTCAATGCCGTTTTCTCTTTTATGAAAATGAAGTGTTGTCAGAATTGGTGATGGTAGAAATGTTTTAAAGGGGCAGTAGCACGTTTTAGGGGAAATATAAGGTGATGTTAGGAAATGAAGATTAATGGCTCCAATTTAAAGACAATGTATTTAAACTAAATAGAGCAGTAATGATCCAAATATATATTTTAAAGTTAAGCCATGCGATTCCTTTTTCTTTCACAACATGAGTTAAAGGTGGCCTCCAATGGATTTTATGTAAATCTTCATACTTTGTCCTCTGACTGTGGATGATTGGCTTGTGTTATGAGATTTTTGACCCTGTCAAATTAATACAATAAACATTAACGTACAATAATCAGTGAAAATTTTAAAATATAAATTTTCAAAAAAGTGCTACTGCCCCTTTAATATCCTAGATTTGTCGACTGATTAGCGGATTATAAAAATAGCCAATATCCGTAAAATCCAAGGAAAAAAACTTGAATAACGTATTTGTAAACGGATATGAACATCCTTATGATAGAAATTTAAATATGCCATCCCTGTATTTTAAAAAAGGATCCATTTTAACCATATAACGTTGAATAGTGACTTGGTAAAAATGAACAGGATCCCCTATAGCATTTTTAACTTTATTTAAGTAGTGCCCTCACAATATACTTATCAAGGATATTCTAAGTTTAAGCAACATCCATTTTTTCCCATTCAAACTCTTAATAATCAAACAGAACATCAATACCGTTTTCTCTTTTATGAAAATGCAGTGTTGTCAGTATTTGTGTGATGGTAGAAATGTTTAAAACATTTTGTATCATGTTATCTTCAACTAATAAAGTAAATATAGAATACCTATCTGTCCCCTCCGTTGTACCACAGGAAAGATTCACAGTACCTGATTCAATACAATCAAAGTTCGTTGTGCAATCAGTGTCGCCGTTTCAAGAGTAATATTGATAAATTGCCTAAGGCAATCCGGTTTGCTTAGGGAAAGCTGTTATTTATTTGTCTATGCACAGCATGATGGCCTCTCTCGGAGAAACCCGGGTTCGAATCCCGGTTTAGACGGTGACCTAGGTCTCCTCCTGTGTTGTGTCGTTCGGAAGGCACTTCATCCACATGTACTCAGTCCAATAAGCTGTTAAAATGGGTACCGGAAATCAGGATGTACTGACCAACGTGGTCGCGACTAGCGCTTAGTAGAAGCTGTGAAAGTATTATCTTCAGGATGTGTTTTGTAGCGCTTTTAGTATATCTTAGAACGTGGGAAGCGCAATGTACTGTAAATACTAACATAACTATGCACTTTGAGTTTTCTTGACATAACACTGTCACGTTAGTTGAATACTGAATCTTATCATAAACCTCTATGACAACAAGCAGCAAGCTTTACTTGCAAGAAGGGTTTTCATTGACTGATCAACATTTTCAAGATCATTTGTGTTCAAGTTTTTACTTGTCGTCACGTCTTTGCTCTGAAGATAATGCAACGCATGTCACTTGCATATTTCGTCACCTCTTCGCCCTGAAGAGTATGCAACGCATGTCACCTGCATATTTCGTCACCTCTTTGCCCTTAAAGAGTATTCAACGCACGTCACTTGCATATTTCGTCACCCTTTTCGCCCTGAAGAGTATATGTAACGTATGTCCCTTGCATATTTCGTCACCCTCTTCGCCCTGAAGAGTATGCAACTCATGTCACTTATATGTTTCGTCACCCCTTCGCCCTGAAGAGTTTGCAACGCATGTCACTTGTCACTATCCTTTGGACACAACTGGAACTCAAAATATTTTCATATCTCTTATCTTATCTTGTCTTTCATATTACATTAACGTATATTGAACCACATTTCAGCAGCAATTTCGGGATTAGAACCATCAATATTGAATAAAGAACCTTGTGAATAAGGTAAAGTTCTACGGAGTTTTCATTTTCTTTTTGTGTACACCATTCTCAAGAAAAGGAAGGTTCGTGTTGTGTGTTAGCATTGGTCGTACCAACTTCTTACCTATCCGACCACCGGGCCATGTCAAAATTGAAAGGTCTTGACACACTCTTGTTTTATTGCAGACAGTGTGATACAGTACAAAATACTATTTTGTTAATGAATTAACATAATACAGCACATTTGTTTTCTATCAATGCTTACGTTTCAAAATGGCGGATGAAACTCGATCGACTCACTATACTTACAGTAAATATGACTATTTGATGTGTTTCGTCTGCAGAACATACGCATTGTTCTTTTCAAATTACAAATGACATGTAACGTACTCCAGGTCCAGTTGTTTTAAAGGCACCACTCGATCGGCTTTCATCCGCCATTTTGAATGTTAGCATTGCGAGAGAAAAAATGTGCTGTATTATGCTAATTCATTAACCAAATTAAGAAACAACTACTCAATTGGTACAAGAGCAACATTAACAGGAAAATCCTCCTGAATTTCGTTTCCACAAAAAATACCCCGCTCGAATGGTCACTTTAATGCTGTGTGTTAACTGGAACTGGGACCAACTTAACGATTTATCCCCTCGTAAAAAGCATTCAGTTTACCGGAGTACATTTCTTTGATGTAAATGATAAACAGCAAATATATACAAAAACGTCGTAACACTGTATCTATTTTGAATGACATGCATATTGAACAGTACCAGATCATTTTAGTGTTAAACATCCACTTGGGAAAATGATTATTGAATACATTTTTGAATACAGTGAAATTACACATTTTGTGATGTGAGGAGTGACTTGTCATAATTATATCATTGTCATTTATATATAATTAGTAACAATTATCCCACCAAGTTTCATCTACTCAGTTTTTGTGATTATTATGTTATAATCATATAGTAACGATTATTCCCATGATCTCATTTGCATTCTTTTCTACCATTGATGTCCCATATTTGCCTTTAAATTATAAATGAGGCGAAAGCAGTGGATAGGAGTGGTTTATCAGCCTTATGACTTATAATTGCAGATTCCACGTTCGTTATGAACACAGACTGAACTAGACGACAACCCAGTCGTTTGACATAAATCATTTATAAACATTATAATCCAAATAATCTCAAAAAACGACTGAGAGCAAAAGGGCCGAATTCAACGCATTGACTTGTCATTTGTCATGCGTGAAACGTAAACGGAAGTCGGTAACTTTTGACCTTGAGTCGCAAGTACGGTGACCTTTAGAATAGTGTGTGTTGTAGAGTTTTCTCTGAAATACAAACATTTGATTGAATATAAATAATACTCATTTAAAATAATTTTACAATGACCATTAAATACTTTTTAAAGTATCAATAAGTTTACGTAAATCTATTATAAACAAAGAGTCCGAATTAACAAGTCATTCGGAGATGAATGACGATATTTGGTTGAATAAGGCTTAGATTGATTTGGAGTATTTCCGTTTTACCGCGACTATGGTAATTAACAGAATATATCAATGTTCCCATGACACACACACTAGTGCCCATGAAGTGCCTAAATATTAATATATCCCTCGTTCTCGCTCAGGTAATACTCATATATTAACTTATATTTAACGATTTATGGCCCACTTTTAACGGAGGTAACGTTTGAAGAAAGAACTAGGGTTGCGTCTCCGGCGAGATAATGGGAAGAGCAGGGTTAATATATACGTATCTACAAGCAACCATAAATGAATATCAAATAGTCAAATATACCTTTAAGAATTTAATTGTTGTCTCTTTTATACACTCAACTATATCTTTATCAACTTGTTTTATATTCAGGACTAAAACTTTCTTTCAATTATCAAATATCTTATAATCTTATTTACAGTACTTTCTTCCTTAAAAGATCACAAATAAAAGCATCTCTATGCAGTGCATAAACGTTTAATAGCGTGAAGTAAAAACACTATTTAGTCGAAAGTTGACTAATTCATTAAAGACTATTTTGTATCAAAATTAAATTTTAACATTACAAAGAATTTTAACCTGAGATCAAAGAAATAAATAGACATATATGTAGTTGATACCTATCAATCTTTCACCAAACATGTAACAAAGATGTCGTCTTTGCATTCATTGCCCGTATCATTTTATGGACGCTTCAACAGTTGTAGTTATATCTTTATTCAAAAACGATTAATTTATAAAAAATACCAGGGATCAGAAGAGAATTGGCAATTTAATGTTTAAGATGTCTACATATTATAAGCTATATATGTTAGATTTATAAGAATAATGCAATCAAGTGACGATTGACGATTTGTAGTTTTTACTCAGACTTAAGGTATGAACTTTGGAAATCTGTTTCTCCTGCTGATCCTTATTTTCTACACCTCAATCCGACTGACCAGGCTGTATATCTTTTATCTAACAGTACGTTATGTAAGCCACTTGCTGCCCTAACATATCTTATGTACAGACGGAGGCTGCGCCTCATTTAACTATCAACAGTTTTACTCCATCCTTAATAGTTCATGTTTTATATTATTATTATCTATATTTTGATATATACTGATTGATATTGAAAGTATCATGGTGTCTTATAGGCCTTGTAGGTCGGGTGCTATCTTTTAATCTGTAAGGTTTTATATCATGTGATATATTATTTTATCATGCCATATGTGAAATGTATACTTGTAAGCACGTGACACCGAAATAAAATACGTTTCTTCTTTTTCTACTCAGATTAGTTTGTGTGAGTATGTACATGTATATCCCATATAAATATATAAGCGTCGTTGTGTATACCAGGACATCTTAACTAGGTGACTCGTCACATGTAACGCTAACATTCGCAAAACAGAACCTTATAAAGTGAATTTTCTTGAAATTTCAAGGTCATATCTTGAATACAACTTAGAATTTATACCTTGAAGTTTCAAGAAAGGAAAACCAATTTCAAGAAATAATATTTAATTTCCTTATATGCCTCAGTACAACTGTCACGTCATATACATCACTATACCGTGTCTCGTGTTACATTCCGGATTTAAAGATGCATCGTCATCTTTGCATGTGGTTCGTGATGAAATTTAGCTATTGAGAAAAGAAATATATCACTCGGTAGAAAAAAGCATTCGTCGAAAGTTTGATATCATATTTACATGCTTTAATCTACAAAACTTATTTCGCCGTCAGAAGTGCAGTACCTTTTTTCAAATTAGCCGAAGCATCAACTGAACCAGCTTTCGGTGACGTCATCATTATTTTTGTAGAGTTTACCCTACGTCTCAGTTACAATAATTGCGTCCGATGGGTATCAACTTGGACAGCTACGAGTATCTGATTCGGATAAAAACGAAAAGAAAATCTAGTCGTGAGCGAAAAATACGGAAAACGCAATTGTGAGACAACAGCGGTTGACACCTTTAATATCGACAACTAGGAATTAGCAGATGCCGTTTCGGTCACTTGGGTTAATAGTCTAATCGTTTGATGAATTTTGATCCGATTTTCTCTGGGTTGGTTCAAAATATTGCTAAAAATACAACGAATATGGTAAAAGTAATTTTTTTTAAACATTGAAATTCACTACATTAAATGACTGAGGTGTTGTAACAGCTTATATAACACCACACGTGAATCCTATCAACCGAGTACTTTTGAAAACATTTTGAATCGTACATTGTTTATCTCACCTAACAAGTTCGTGTACATACAATGTATAAGCCCAATTACAGTAATCCAGAGTGAACGCTCTTATAATTCAATAATCGGAACGTTAACGATAGATTATCGAGAATGACAAAAGCATTTTAAGCAAGACACATGATACATGACGCATTTTATTATCGTTTATTACCAACTCTGAATTGAACGAAACTCCTTTTGAAAACATGTAACGTTTGAAAAATATCGTGGTTTGGAATTAGGCCAACCGAAACCCTATTATATCCTTTTGTTTTTTCAAATTACAAAACACATGCTTATAAACAATTTTCAAGACCATTCAAATTAGTTATTCGCTTAATATGTACATTTCATGCAAGAAGGACAACCACAGCATGTTTACTAGTGCCTGACTTTATGTAATATATATAATATGAAAACCTTCCGCAAGCAATCGACAAGCGAGCGGGTATGCTCTATTTTTAGCAGCACTTCGCTGATGTTCGCCGCCATGTTGAGTGCGTTGTCCGCAAACAGGTAGGTTATCAACATATATAATTTCCTTACCTAATATTTAAATATGCTGGAAAACACACTATTATAATAATTGTGATGGTTATAATTGATAGAATCATTCTTAAGAGCACATATGCAGTGAATAATACCATATCTATGAAATTATGACAGGTAAAACATTATTTACAGGGAAGGGTTGTTAGGGGTCCATTTTCAATAACATTGTGTAATTCAGGGAACATCTTTCCTTAACGGATGTTTTGACGTATTTAGCAAATGTTCTTTATGGACACATTTAATACAAACATTATTTAAGATTGCAATAAATAGCCTAGTTATGAGTCTGACCTATATAAATAAAACACAGAAAGGAGAAAAGACGACACTAAAACAATGTCATGGTTAAGTGACATCAAAAGCAATAGAAACCTAACAATCGATATATCGATACTGATATTGGTGTCTTTGAGAATCAATGACCCGTACGAACGCCAAGAATACCAATCTTGTTTCAATCTGTCAAATATATCCTAATTTAATCATCCATTGAAATACGATAGCACCTTCTATCGAGGTATTGTTTATACTTCCCTGTTTATACTTCTATATGATTATAACATGAGTACTTTACACTTATTCTCATATACGTAATTGGGGGTAACATTTTAGTTGTTTAAATTTTACAATTTGATACAGAATATAATGCATCACTGCGTCCTCTTGAATTTCGTTTCCACAAAAATAGGACCTCCCCTTTAAAGGGGCAGTAGCACGTTTTGTG
The DNA here is from genome assembly GCA_916613615.1 of Steromphala cineraria. Lineage (NCBI taxonomy): Eukaryota > Metazoa > Mollusca > Gastropoda > Trochida > Trochidae > Steromphala > Steromphala cineraria. The sequence continues at coordinate 68,927,429 of OU744726.1, read as the reverse complement.
AAAATTTTATATCTCAAATGTTTCACTGATAATTCAAAGTTAATGCTAAATGTATTATTTTGACAGTGTCAAACATCTCAAAACACGAGTCAATCATCCATAGTTAGAGGACAAAGTATGAAGATTCACATAACATCCATTGGCGGCTATTTTTGTGTGAACACCTTTAATTCATTTTGTGTGAGAAAAGGAATCGCATGGCTAAACTTTACATTATATATTTTAATATAGTATAAATACATTGTCTTCCAATTGGAACCATTAATTTTAATTTTCCTGACATCACCTTATAGTCCCCCTAAAAACGTGCTACTGCCCCTTTAATGACAAATCACAGTTATTAAGAAAGATTTAAAATACAAAAACATGCTTGAAAATCTTATCCTTTAATCAATTATGAATAAATGATTATTGAAGTGAAGTGAAAAAACAACCATTTAGTAATATTATGTATACAAGTTAAGAGAATAGAATTTTAGTGTGATGAATACATTTTTGTAGAATCATCTGCGAAGAGACATTTAAATATATGGTTTTCCTCTATCCCTAATAAAAGCAACCAGCGCTCTCGTAACGCAAATCGATTTAAACATACCATACCGGTCGTACACAACTACACCGTACACCGCTAACAATAAGATATCAATTTATCGATTTCTTTTTCAATAATGTATGACAATGGCCTGAAAACATCAGACACTTGCTGACCTACATATACACAAACACCGTAGAACAATACAGTCTCTCTTTAGTCAGAATTTCTGAAAAATATTATTTATCATATTTGTGTTATTTACTGTATGCAAAATATTGCATGTGTCATTATCAGTAATAAATATGGGTGAAACTAATGAATTGATTGTATAAAAAGTCAAAACTAATAAATACACGTTTGTTTAGACAATAACTTTATAATATAAGGAAATTGTTTATGACATCGTCTTTTCTCCCACTGTATATTAAATTACTGTATAAGGAATAATTACAAATGAAGCGTAAATAATTATAGTTCTGACTGATCCAATTTTGTGCTTATAAAATGAACCTTTATTGTAATTCCTCTTCTGAGATCCTCTGTACGTAAGTTTCTCAATCTAATTAAAATATGATTATTATGATAATTTTGCTTCAGTACGTTACGTAAACTACATGAGTATCGCTTTGCCGCAATTCAGATAATATTTTATGTGATTTGTAAATTTCTGTGATCAAAGCTTTAAGTTTGGGTTTAATTACCACCCTGTCATACCATAAGACTTTTATATTCAATAAAATTGTTTCTTCTTTGCTTTATGGATAACAGAGACACATTTACGTTTTGAAAAGTTAAATCGTGAAACTGTTTGTACTCTTTCGTTGTATTAAGCCTATCCCAGATATTGTCCACTATCATAAAACGATTAGATAGATGTAACAGTTTCTGTAGAAATCAAATTTTGATAAGATAGGTAAGTTTCTGTGATAAAATAAAGCTTTGTGGTTTGTATGCCGCCGTGTCATACCATAGGCCTTGAACAATCGAAAAAATGTTGGTTCCTTGCAAATTGAAATTTATCACATTTGCTACTTTTCTGTAATTTGGCGAAAGGTGTTTGGATATCAAATTAAATTCCCTTGTCCAAAATTACAGAGAATTAGCAATGTAATATCTTATTGCGACAGTCTTTAAAGGTTTATGTACGTTAATGTAATGAGCTACAACCACGCTCATTATCATCATCCACCCATCTACCCATCTACCCATCCACCCATCAATCATCAATCATCAATCATAACCTTACTTTAATCAATCATCAATCATCAATCATAACCTTATTTTAATCAATCATCAATCATAACCTACTTCAATCAATCATCAATCATCAATCATAACCTTACTTTAATCAATCATCAATCATAACCTTACTTTAATCAATCATCAATCATCAATCATAACCTTACTTTAATCAATCATCAATCATCAATCATAACCATACTTTAATCAATCATCAAACATCAATCATAACCTTACTTTAATCAATCATCAATCATCAATCATAACCTTACTTTAATCAATCATCAATCATCAATCATCAATCATAACCTTTCTTTAATTTTGCTGTTTCAGTAAGATGGTGGAGAAGAAACATACACAAGCACTATGCCAATAGGGAAATGGAACGGTAAGTCAATTTCCATTGTTTCAGTTCATATTTCCACAAATATCACACTATCATTATCAACTAGTGAAACAAGTGTTTCCTTGTCATATCACATAACCGTTTTATTACTGTAACACACTTACAACGGTATGTTCAATGTTTACAAGATGATAAGAAACGTTGGTACATAGAGATTATTAACCGAGTGTGTTTCCGTATCATTAATATCATATAATAGGAATAAAATTTGTATTATGCGAGCCTATGGCGAGCATAATACATATATTTTTATTCCTATTATATGATATTAATGAAACGGAAACACACGAGGTTAATAATTATTTCTTTATCATATAATGTCATTTTGAAATAAAAGGATTTAAACGAAAATATGATACCTTCTAAAAATATGTTTGACCTAGATTTCGCGGAGTAACTGCTTTCACAATAAACCAAGGTGAAGGTCATATTGTCGGCGATGTACAGTTGTAAACAGTCTAGAAATATTCCTTCATGAAATGATTTTTTTCAAAGCGATAGAAACGTCTCCTTCAATCTATGAACATTTTCAGTCTGATTTCCAATGCACGAGTAAACATGGTATTTTTTAATAACACAAAATGTGTAAGAACCAGTTGTCAACGTCGCTACAACAGGGGAAGTAACTCTAACTGCATTTTGAAAAGCTGCATTGTCATTGATGTTACGCCAGTTCAGTTACGGTATCCTTAGACTAAACGTCGACTATTTGCGAAGGTGAGGTTGTTGCGTTTGTAACTACGCTACTAGATAATGTGTACTATCACTAGAATATGATTTGTTTATGCTGATAAGTTGGTAACCGACATGGTCAAAGCGATCTAGGGCCAGGCCTATGTTTTGCACGAAAATTGAAGCATCTATTTTTTCAATAGCCGATATTGTTAGCTGCATATCGTTTTATTTTTAAACGCACAATGAACACAACTTGAAATGCTTCGATAACCAAGCTATTTCTAAAATACGAATGCGTGATAAGTTTTGACAGATTTTGTTTACGATATTTTATTCGATAAAAAACCCACAAAACCTGAAAACTCCCGATGACGTTATCAATGTTTAGAGACCGGTTTAGGACTCGCATGACATGCATGGAGTTTTGAGAAAATAGTTCGGGTTTTGACCTCATTGCATTATCAGGGATCTGATAACATGATTACAAGATGGGTTTATTGCACAGATAACACTGTCCATTATATGATAAATTAATGTACGAAACGAAGAATTTAAAACATTAAAAATTTAAAAATTTAAAAATTTAAAAATAATCATTTAAAAAAAATGTCAATGGTTAGACGTTAATTGAACTTGGTGTGGAGAACATCATTATGTAATGTTGTTCGGTGTAAGTAAGTACTGAAACTGAAAACTTCAGCTTCCAAAAAATGCAATTTAGATTAAGTTTAGTTTAGTATGCTTTGCATTAACCATATCATCACACTACTTCAATGAATTATAAGACACATTTCTTTCTAGATATCTGTGAAACATGTCAAAAGGCACTAGCTGACGATGATATACCAATACAAGAAAAGCATCGGCTTGCTATTGACATAGATATTTGCCTCATTAACAAATGTAGCGTCCCAAAATTAGACAAGAAAGATTTGAAGAAAAAACGAAAGAAAAAAATAGAAGAATTTACCAGATGTGTAACAGCGTTAAAAAACTCTGGCGGAGGGGCGTTGTTTGTCCACATTCAGGGCCTTCATAAGGGTGATAGGTGTTTCTCCCACTTCAACGAACTTATTGACGACACCTTAACCAATTTACTCGAGAACGGGGAGCTTTTTGTCGACTCCTACACAAAGCGTTGGCTGCCGTACACAGACATTCTATCTGTCACAGTCAAAGCTTCAAGGGTTCTTTCTACAGCAGATTTCAAAACCAAGGTCACCTCCGACGAAAACATTACAAGACCAACGTCAAAAAACGTAGCTTTGCTGTTGTTCGGTAAAAAAGGACGGAGCAAAATACCGAGCTGCGCTCCAAAGATACGAGGAATTCGTAACATACCGCAAGAGGGTCGCCATATTCAGTTGAAGTACTTTGAAAACAGTTGGTTCGAAGAAGACTTCCTCAAAGGAAACGTTTCACTAGCTCTACATTATATATGGAACGATCTCCGTTTGAAGGAATACTTCACGACTTTCTCCAAGGTTTACCCTGGAGGCTCGTACTACCTAGGAGTCCGGGAAATTGATCGGGAAATTCAAAATATTGAATCAAACTGTACGTATATTACGAAGACAAATAAAATAATTGGAGTAAAAATTAGCCAAACAATCCACGAGCAATTTTTGACAGATCTTCAGAAGGTTGTACGGGACAATATTTTTGCCCCTTTTGATGACAGTTTTGACGTTACATCTCTGTACAAAGCGACGTTCCATGCCGTCTCTGACGCTGACCCTGACCTTTACGTGCTCGAGGTCGCTGTAGGGTATGTGCCGGGCTGTGTGTTCTATGAGAAACAGGGACCCGAGGCCTACAGGATTCTTGACATATTCATACGCTCAAAGTGCTCAACCTTATTGGACGCCAATTGCAGAATGTCCAATATAAGGCAAAACGAACGTTGCTCATTCGTAAGAATCCCATGAAAAAGTAAGAGTTAAAGAATTTGTGGTTCTTTTACTTTAACTGAAAATTAGAAAAAATAAACGAAATCCGATTTTTGTCAATGATGTAATGTTCAACTATTTTTACAGGCTTTTGTGAGAAGTGCATAGCTGAGTAAACCTTAAAGCAAAGATGTAAGTATATTTCTGCTTTATAACCACTTCCTAACCATTGGTTGCAAAGATTATTAAAGGCGTTTAAGTCTTGGTTTTACTACTAAAAAGTACCAAACTTTTTAGTGTCAATCCCTCTGTTTTACTATCGAATACTGTTGTCGAGGGTAAACATTATATAAAAGGTAATAATCAGAATGTTCATAATGCATCAAACCTTCATTTCAATTGCAGATGGCGGCAATGGACGAGGCAAGGTGTTCTTTGACAGGTAATAAACTATTTTTACAATATTGAACATAACTTTTGAAGGAAATGATATGTTCGTGTTTGATTGTTTGGATATTACTAAATGTATATATATTATTTTTTTCAGATCACATTCCTAAGGAAATTGAGAGGCTAGGGAAATGGCCGAGTAATCTCCCCTTTCCACTGACGTTATGCCAAGTGAAGAATACGTTCAGGGATATTCGCAAGTACATGGTGAAGGATGGTAAGAAATTAGTATCAATTAAATTCCTTTTTTTCTGTTCCTGCTCGGTAACCATGTTGTTTTACATTGAAAGATGTCAGAAGACATTGTATCTTTTTAAAAAATGTCATGATAATCTTTCGGACATTGATGTAAAATAAACTTTAATGCAAAATCAATTATTCCAGAAATTCTGTTACTGTTGAACACATCGTTATTGAAAACCATCATCTTTGTAACCACAATTTTGTTTAAATATGTTGATAACCGGTGCTACCGGCAACAGAATACATGGTTACCATAAAGGCGAAGAAAGATGAAGAATTTATGTCATTTTAAATTTTCTTATAAGTAAATGTTTGTTGCTCTGAATCTAACATGGATTCCCACCTTACAGATCAGATCAGCATCTTCCTCCCTCCGACTGACAGCACCATTGATGAGGAACTCCTGCACAACCTCCATGCAAGGATCCAGGTGTGGGGGGACCAGACTCGACATGGTCTAGTGCATGTAACCAAATCACTCACCGTCCTTATGAACCTTGAACCCATCAACATTCCAAAAGGCATCCAATGGGAGATCTTCATCGTGTTCCCAGACCGTCCATGCGTCGTCCTTTGTGTCTCTGACAACACTCACAACCCTTGCCACAAGAAGTATCTGCTTCGCTTGACTCGCAATGTTATTTGCAAACTTAGAAAGTTTACCAGCGAGCATGTGAGTGCTATATATGGACTCCTTGGCAGAGCTGAAATAATGTCCTACGACGCATTTGCAAAGCAAATGGAAGACTTTGAGGAAGAAACCTCACAATTTTGCAATCCGGAGTCCTTGATGATGGACACCGAAAAATGTGATGATATAATCAAGGCTTTTCTTGCTTCAATAGCTGCAACCGACTTGGTGCAAACTATAAAGGATAAAGGAAATGATTGTGATAAAGACTGTGCCACAAAGGCCTCTGTTGATATTGTATATAAAAGAGCCATTTGTGATAAAGCTCTCGGTGATAAGGAATGTGGTGATGATGACTCTGGTGATAATAACAGTTGTGATAAAGACAGTGATAAAGAAACACTGTGGTTTCTTACTCTTGAGCAGTTCCAGATATTTGTGAACAATATTGACAGGGATTTGGTTGTTCTGGAATCTGTTCAGAATTCTGGAGCAACTCTGCTTCTTGTAGAAGTGGGACGAAGGCTGAATAAAATAGGCTCCACTGTGTTTACGTTCTGGCAGAAAGTCTGCCGCATATTGAGGTACGCTAGTTATTTATTTCACCGATAAATAATTACAATGCGCTGTTCATTTTAAATAAACGTGATTGTAAAAATGACAAGTGTAGGGTACCTTAGATACAAGAGTTTTCAACCTTCCGGAACATAAGTCCTTGTGATCCTGTTAAACCGTATGATTCTTTGATCAAACAAGATTGAGCTTCGTGATATGTTCATGTGTAAATGTATGTTCTTAGTTATGTGATTAGGAAAGTTTTAATACATGAACAAATAGCAAATTGAAGACAAACCCTTTTTTGCCCGAAAATAATATCAAGATGTTATAATATTAAGATTTCGCTTAGGAAACCTTTTAAGGAAGATAATGTCAAATGATAATACGAACATCATTTAACTCATACGAATTCTTCAAAATATTATTGCTTAAACGGTATTGGTAATTTTCTAATGTTGTGTGTTCCTCTTATTGATTATTAGGAGAAGAAATATTGCCTCCTTGATAATGACACCAAGCGAACTGAAGTCCCAAACTCCAAGTACAGAAGTCAATTACCTTGTAGCTGAAGGAGTCAGTCTGAAGGATGTAGAACATATGCAGAATGGCAACTTCTTAAAAATCTGGCTGGTTAACCCTGACAGTAAGTGTATTAAATGAAGAATGAAGAAAATATTTATTGAATTATTTACGATGTTCTTTTTTTTCTGTTGAAATGGAATTTATCGCATGATATAAATTATGAACCTTTTTTTCTCATCGGAAGTATTATATCTACGCACAGTTTGAATGATTTTTTTCTACCAAACATCTTGAAGTTTTATCGAAGATAATATGCATATGATATGAAAATGCTATTTCCACTCCTTACAATTCATCTAATTTCGTCAGTCATATAAGACCCTTGCACAATTCTTTCCATATTATTATTATTATGCAATAAGGATTGACCTCTGCTCACACTGCGCATTTCCCCCGACATCCTTCTAATACAACATTCTCTATAAACCGACATTTATATCTTGTTCCTATTTCTTCTATTAAAACGACTATTGAAATTGGACAAATATGTTTATTTTCAGATACTTTGGAAGCAGAAATTCATAATGCCGATGTTGCCGAAGAATTGGATGAAACCAGTAATGACGAAGAGGAGGGGTATGAAAGCGCGGTGTCGGATTGCGCAGGAAGCTACCATTCCGGTAACGAGAATAGCGACTGATCAGTTGACACATCAAAGACTATATTCATTTTATCCGTCATAGGAATCATGTCAAGTGGAATATCAGCTTATTTTAAAGGACGTCGATGGAGATTTTAATGGATTGTTAGAATATTTTTTATCATTATTGCGGACATCAATGTATCATATGGTAAAGGTAACCTTTGTTATATTTTCGATTTGCTAACGCTACTTGCTCCTGCCAGAGGCTCGGCAACTTTATATGCAGTAGAGAACTGTTCTTCCCGCAGTAAGATTTGGGTGCAATGCTTCTCTGAATTTCAGCACAGTACCACCTATGGTACGCTAGCTCCAGCCGATGCTCGCAGGTTTCACCGCAATCCATAGCCACAATAGCATACCGGGCTTTCTCTCTCTAATAATAATAGCAGCCATGAAATACACTTGAAAGCGGCGTTTCAACCCAAATCACCTCACCTCACTCCGGATCGTGAAATCGTGAAACATGATATTTGTATAATCCATTTTAAGATAATCAGAACAATTATTCTGTAAAGGGAGGTCATTCTCGTAATCGTAGATTTTATGGAAGCGTTGTCATGGGACGCACGGATTAGACCTTTATTTAAAGCTTTGTGATATCAATTTAAGCGGCCTGTGATTCTAGTTAACCAACATTTGTAAATTATACAAGATTAAATATACTCAATTGTGTTTATTCCCATGCATATTTGAAATACAGTAGCGCATTCAATCATGTGTGTACATGTATGTTGAAATGACTAATAAGAATGTACATGTATTCGTTTTTGGACCGAATGTTGTTTACATGTACAAATTTGTATATAACAATTTATTATGTTTGCGATTGTTACCTAATCGATGATAACCTGTCATTTTCAACCTTAACTAATTTAACCGATTTGTTCTTGATAATTTATATGATGTTTGATTGTGTATTTTTAAATATGCTTTACAATTTTAATTCGGGTTCAGCTGTAACATTTGATGCAATAGGAAACGTTGACCTATACCCTTTATTACAAAATACAGTGAATTTCCCATAAACCGATACCCGCTTTATCAAACATTCTAAATTGGAACCTCATGTTTTTTGTTCCCGTTTGGGTATGCGCTTTTTAAACCCGCTTATTGTCAAAAGGAACTATTTGGATGTCGTTTGAAAGTTCACAAAAGAACAAACATATAAATGGTAAATTCAGATTTTATTATTAAGAAGATAAGGTTAGTTTAACTCATTTTAACTTAAATATAGACTTGCCAAACTCGTATTGACTTTCACATGTATTGTGCAACATTAACACAAATTGGAGCTTACATATGAAGGATTACCAACATACAAATTTCTACAGTATGCATTTTAAATAATGTTGTGTTAAGTAAATAGTAAGTCTTGTTTAATAAACATTGATCAATGTAAATATCGAAACTTATGATAGATTTTTGCTCAATTGAATCTACAAAAATGATTTTACCTTTATGCTAAGTATAAACATTATTTACCAATATTTATCTGACCAATTGTAATAAATAATAATTGATATTTTACTGTGATTGTTTTTTGAAATGTGATACACCCCGATGTTTATGTAATCATATTTTTTCAATTAAACATTTACAAGTCTTGGTTTCCTTTGTCTGATTGGTTGTGATCTAGTATCAAATTGATATAATCTTTTATTTAGTTTTATTTGTAGAAAGGCCAAAGACCCAATGTACAAATGAGATTACAAAATCCTTTTATAGAGTAACCTTTTTGTGTTTGATACACTCAATTTAAAAAAGAATACAATACATATGTTTTTCATTTAGCTGTGCGTTACAGTGTTTACATATACGCATCTTTACGATATACATTTTTTCTACACTTACACTGTAGTTAATAACAATTTAACATTAATTCAGCAATACCTCTTGTTAAGCAAGTCTAGATCTGTAAGGAAAAACATTTCCCCTTCTCCGAGGCTCCTTTCTTATATTTAATAAATAGTTGTTTTTTAGAATTATTATTTTCAGAGTCTAAATATGTCTTTAACTTTCGTTTGAGGCCATATACTAAAAGTCATCAATTCTTTCAAGAGAATTATAATTATCACATTGCAGCAAAACATATTGACGTTTTTTTTTAATTATAAGGTATCTTGGATTTTTATTTCAAAATACAAAGCAGTTGTAAAAATATACAGCGACAGTGAATCGTAAATCGAGTGAAGATTTCGTTTCTAAACTGCTAGATGACCGTTCTATCGAAAACGCCTGTTTTCCTGAAAATCTGTGTTATTTATTATAAGCAGCGTTTTTGTGTGTTTTTGTGTGTATCCTTTGTGTGTACGTTAACAGAGAGTTTGCAATCTGCATTATGATTTTTACATTAAAGATCCATTATCAGAGTTCAATATTTTAAAAAGTAATTTTACTGTTTTCCTTGTATTTTTTGAAAATGCGACCAACCTTAGGGGAAATCGGACCATGATTCATTAAATAGGAGATATTTACAAAAATTACCGAAACGGCAGCCAACATAAAGGCGAATCAAGTGTGGCCATCTCACAACTTCCGGTTTCTAAATATACGCTTGAAAACCGTCTTGTCGCGCACGACTTGATTTTATTTTCTGTTTCTCCGAATTAGGTATTCGTCGCTGCCAAAGTTGATACCAATCGAACGCAATTACGGTCCTTGAGCACGGTGTTAATCCTACACGCATAATGATTACGTTACCGAAAGCGGGTTCGTTAAATGCTATGCCTTTTTTACAGGGGGTACTGTGCTCTTGGCGTCGAATTAAGTATGTTATTGTTGATTAAAAAAATATAAATGTGATATAAAAATTTCCAAGAAAGGTTTTTCTACAGAGTGATGTATTTATTTTCTCAATAGCTAAATTTCCTCCCGAACCGCATGCAATTATTATAATGGAGCCTTAAAGACAGTAGCACGTTTCTTGACAATTTTATATTTTAAATATTTCACTGAAAATTTTAAGTTAATGCTAAAGGTATTATTTTGACAGTATCAAAAATCTCATTACACAAGCCAATCATCCATAGTCAGAGGAAAAAGTATGCAGATTAACATAAAATCCATTGGCGGCCATTTTGTGTGAACACCTTTAATTCATTCAAAAAGGAATCGCATGGCTAAACTTTACGTTAAATATTTGATTTAACACTTGTTCATTTAGTTTAAATACATTGTCTTTCAATTGGATCATCTTATATCCCCCTTTAAAACTGCCCCTTTAATACAGTTCGAATATCGTCACACCTGTGGCAATCCAACTATTGACCACTTACCTATAATGCAATATGAGTAAGTTACACTTCACATAAAACGTAATGTATTCACTCAATGAGAAATGTCACTAGACGTTAACAACGGCTATACGTAACCAAAATATTTATCCGTTAACAGCTGCGAGCTGTATGAAATGCATGAGTTTGAATAATATTGTACATATTGTATACTTGCTAACATGACATGTCCTAATGCGACAATCTATTTAAAATACTCCTTGGTATTTACCTTATTTGTCTTACACGCATTCAAACATAACAAACAAAATGGCAATTGAGACTTCAATGTTTTTGATATAACCGAATAATTTGTTATACAGAGAACGGGGAATTTCACAAAAAACATGTTTGCGGAATTAAAATAGGGAAATATGTTTGAAATGATAACATACCATTGTAAATAAATGTCTTGAAATTCCTTCGACGCTTTTGTTACATATTCCGCAATTACGAAATTATAAATTAATTTAAACTGCGTATTAAGAATGTTTATGACGATTTTTCAAAATTTCGATTGCACTCTTTAGTTAAGCGTGACAACAGATATTCAACGTGAGATCAATAAACAAATCAGATTAGAATTTGAAGATTGAAGTTTCTTGGAACATAGATGTCAATAATTTAGTCTGGCAGCTTTTCAAACATGACATCCGATGGCCAATCTTGCAGATACCTTGGATCCAAAGTCGATGTGAACTTTGTAGGTAAAATTGGAATCATGTTTTGTTCACCAAGAAACCTCACCACATCTCTGGCAAACTTTTGCACCCCAAATTTCAGCTCCATGAGCAGGTAACGCACATCAACCTCCTTGAAGAACCTCTCCGCACCTTTCAAGACCCTATCCTCGTGTTGTTCAACGTCCATTTTGATCACAACTGTCTTTCCCTTGAGAAGCATCAACAGATCGTCCAGAAGAACTGTCTGTTCCAAAGGTCCTTCGAAGCTCTCATCAATGGTATCCATAACGTAAGTTCCTCCCATGTTTTTGTAGGCCATACCAAGGGCAACAACTCTTCTGGAGTCCGACACAGCATTGTGAATGATCTTAACACTTCCGTTGAGGTTGCCACTTTTAACAGAACGACATAATCTTTGAACATTTGATAACAGGGGTTCAATTGCAACCACATCGATACCCGCTTTAGCCATGGATAGAGTATAAACGCCAATGTTTGCTCCAATGTCTACAAAAACCCAATCTGGATGACTTTTGAGGATGTGATACACCACATTGACAAGGTCACCCTCCCAACTTCCGTCTTTATCTATATAACCGGAAATCCATACGTCAACTTCCGGTTCGTACATGTTCAATGACACATCCCCTTTAGGAGTTCTTAACCATGTTTCTTTGAATGTTTCGTTTGTTCTACAAACAATACTATCGTCAATCCACAAACCATCCTTCTGCTTTATAACCAAGACGTTATCAATGATACGCTTCTCATGAAATATATCTTCTGAACTGTCATTACTGCTTATATGAGGAATAAAGTTTAGAACCCATAGGCCAATGACAACTCCGAACAAACAGCAGATTGAGTTTTTCCTGAACCATCGTTTAAATGACATGATAGATCAGCGAGATGTCTACAGCAAAGATCCTTCCCTCTAAAGATTTTGTAGAATATATTGATTTTACCTAATTAATTTAACATGCACAGTCTTGTGGTGAACTGAAAGACCGCTTATCTCACGTAAGACGATGTTATTGATTTATGAGACTTACTGAAGTCACTTACTATCACAGATATTGTCCCAAGAACGTGAAGGAACCGAACTGCAACGTTGTTCGTTCTTATCGAGATGTAGGTTCTTGTGAATGTAACCCTTGATCCAAAGGGAAATTGGATACCTGTGAATGGTCTTGGCAGGAACGTTCCTTCGTCCTTTTAAAGTGCTTTTTGTTAATTTATGTCCCGGAATTTTACCTGCAACAGTGATAGAGTACGTGAATCTCATTCTTCCTAACCTTTAATTAGTAATGGTTGGAGATACCAATCTGAATACATGTATATTGATTAATTCCGCTTACTTATATCATGTAATGTCTAATCATTATTTCGCTCGTTGAATACCAAACCATTCACTTGTTTTATAAATTCCTAATAAACGGGCGTCGTATTATATTCTTAATTTCTTCGTCTGCAGTAACATTTCTAGTTTCCTTACAAATGTCATTTAATAATAACCATAACATAAAATATGTATGTTGCATTAGGGCATCGTCGGACCAAACATAATTCGGTAATTGAGGAATTGGTTCTTTGATTCTTACCTGTCACTTATCAAAGGTAGTTCAGGACCCAGGTATCCACTATTCCAGCGTTCTCTCATAAACCTTTGGTCTTTGAGATACACCTTGAACAAACGGGCTGTCAGGAAAATTTTCTGGAAACGAATTTCAAGATGCAATTGCTGCATTATACACACATAACATGAAACGTTAAAGCACATTAGAATGTTTCCCTTCGGATCTATCACATTATCTACACACTATCTTTGCAGTAGCATTTGCATTAACTCAGGCAACACCTTTGCGTTGTTATCTTTCTTGTTCTTCAGTCTGAATATTTCTTCGTCGTATTTGCTAGGTTTTACCATTGACATACAAAACAATTCAAGTTCACTGCTCTTGTCAGAGAAATATTCCAAAAAGCCCACATTAACAAGCCATTTAACGCTACTATCTCTTCTTGAGGTCTTTCCTTCCGCTTCCTGATTTGGCAGTATTACCTGTGTGATGCAACACATGAAATCCAATTTTACTGCTGCCTCGTTCTTCCTTCTGAACTATCTTCCTGAATACTAGTTTTAGTCTTCGTCATATAACTGATACAATCCAATCACTTTACCTTCGATAAGTATTAACCACTTTTACCTAGGTCAGAAACCGGATCTCCTTTATCGATCAGTGCCGCTTAGAAATATCTTACTTGTGTATGGGAAATCCTCAAATATTTATGAGTTAAATATCTCTGAATCATCTAGTTGAAATTATTGTAAAATTTGTAAGATCGATATTGTAACAAAGAATAAATTTAAGGGAGATTTTCTTTGAACGATTTATTCTTTCTACTACTTACCATATTGTCCCTTACGAAAATTCGAAGGTTATATATACCATAAATCTTACATAAATAACAGTCACACGAACCCGTGGCAGCTTGTATGAACAGAGAGCTATAAGTATTGTTACCTAATATTAAGTTTTTGATTGATTCTGATTTTTAAATATAATGTAAAATGTCAAACTTTTGACATTTGATATATTCAAGAAACAAATTTAATTCTACTTATACTCAGTATAACATGACGGTACAAAAGAAGAGATTTGAATATATATAAAACTCAAAATATATGACATCGAAACTCTAACATAGCAATATAAAATGCAAAAACGTTCTTAGCTTATGTAAACACCTTGTGCAAAACAGCAATACACACTAAATCATGAAAATGGACATTACATAAGTAAAACACAATTTACCTTTTGTCAGACTTTCTTAAAGATTTCCTTACTATATGCCCTTTTAATGGTACAACTATTTCGCAATAGAATAATTTTATGTTTAAAATGCAAAAGAAAATTAAAATGTTAATGTGAACTTTGTACAGAGAAAGTGTATTCTATCATAAAAATTAATAAGAAATTTATAAAAAGAAATATCTAATTCCCTCTGTGAACCAGATTTAAGAATTATAGCCTCAAGTTCGATATGTTAACATAAGAAGAACCTTGAGCATTATTTGCCTTTAATGTTCCTTTTATTTAAGAATGCTTTAGTTATAAGTGAGTAATATATGGTATTTCATTTTAAATGACTTCTTTCATGTAAGATATATCAGAAACTTCTAAAAGATAACTTCAAGATTGACATTCTGGTTATTGAAAAATCATATAAAAATTCTAACAAAATGTTTAAATGTGCTCTATTAAACCTTAACTAGCCAAAATTACCATATATGACATGTCATAAATAAATTTATGATATTAAAAATATTCTTATCCAGCGTCTAAATGTAAAATATTCAGACATTAAACGTATCACCTGATGTCTACAATTCTTTTAAATAACAATTCTGCTTTATTTCTGCAATTTCTCCTATGAAAAGCTATATTTAGTGTCAAATATATAAAGAAATGGTATCTCAAATATGCTCACCGATGAACCTGCTAAGGCTTCCGTTAATCCGAGGCCCGTCTCGATGGTTAGTAAAACCAGAATGTAAACCACAATGCCAGATACAACTTACATCCTGTTTGTGAACACTGCATGAGACAATGATTCCTTCTTAGACCGCCTCGATTTAACTTAGTACAACGAGAAAGTGTGCAAATGAGTAATAGCAAATAGATTTCCTTCAGAACGGAGGATGTATATTAATAACAAGGAATGGTACCAGCTGAGACTATGGTACCGATGTGTTGGCTTGAATCAACGCCGACTTGTCTTTAGAATTGACATGTGTTGAAAATAACTCCTACATATCTGAAACGTTAATTAGATGCTCATCAATCTGCTCCACGGCTTTAATTTTATAAGCAACGGGTCAAATTGTGGTTTGATTTATATATAGGTAAGGCTTATTTTGTTCGTTTGAAATAGAATGTTTTATTAATTTACCATTAGGCCCACAAGGTGTCTGCAGATATAATTATGCGGTGAGATGATAAGATAAGTTAGGTCTTTGAGGAAAGGGGATGATGAAATAAAAGTTTTCAGGTATTTCAGTTATACAAGCGGTTTGTTTAAATGAAGGAAATGAGAAAAGTATTTTATATACATGCGGATGAATTGTTACGTGTCAATGTTCTACAACAAGTAAAACATAGGTAAACTTTTGGGATTATAACAATGATAACATGGACGACGCATCGGCTTTGGTGATACAACGAAAGAGAAGACATAAGTAATTCAGTTTGTGAGGCAGTAATCAACAAACCTGATAATGATGTGTATGCAATTAACGTGAGAATGGTACTGTGGTTTATACAGTTCAAAAGAAGTTATGGGCCAGACCTCAAATTTGTCTGACATGGTTCCATCCATTGGCGGGTGTTCCATACAGAAGGTTTTAATATACCGATAATTATAATAGCTTTCTTATACCACATGTTCAAAGCGCAATGAGTATTATGACCCTGGAGGGATAGTATTTTCAGTGCCGCCGATCAACAATAGGTCTATACTTCCCCCTTGTTCAGGTAACCATTTGTACAGCTGGGAGAACTGAGTGCACTACACCACTGTGTTCCACAACATTCAGGTTTCAACTATTCTCAATGTTCCTCTTCCATGAGGATCAACCAGGCCAGGCAATGTTTTCCCTCAATCAATATCGCATAGCTGATGTCTGACTATGCCGAATTTCCATTGAGAGCTTGATTGACAGTAGACGATCATGCTCGCCTCGGTACTAGCTCCCCTACGCTCCGCAGTTACCGAGACGAGGAGCCTCGCATTGAAAAAAGTGGAAATTTTCCTCCGAAATTTTCAAAGTCGAAATAATTTAATAATAGGCCTTTTCCAATCAAATTATTGTCATGTATCGATGC
Organism: Steromphala cineraria; assembly: GCA_916613615.1. NCBI lineage: Eukaryota > Metazoa > Mollusca > Gastropoda > Trochida > Trochidae > Steromphala > Steromphala cineraria. The sequence continues at coordinate 68,910,740 of OU744726.1, read as the reverse complement.
AAAATTATGAAATAGAATGATTTAAGTATTTATTTTTTTGTTACTTGCTTTAATTTTTCATTTATTTGCTGAAATCGCCGATTTGAAAATCGGTCCCGACTGAAATCCCAGTCGGGCTTTGAGCATTAATAACTTCTTGAATACTTCACCTTCATTGATATGATTTAATTTACGTATTCTTCATCAAAATAATTCTTGATTTTTAATGAAATCACAATTTGTTATGAATCTCGAAGTTTGTAATAAGCGATTTTAAAGTTAGTGTAAAATGACGAAGTTCGTTTGTTTTCATCGATTGCGCATGCTCACTGGGCCGGAAAGAACACTATAGCAATGACCGGCGGACCTCTCACACGGCGGAAAAACCCATGCCAAATCCACCTTCATTTTCAGGACTGCTGACAAGGAAATGGATCTTGGAAATGTGTCTAAAGTACTCTAGTAGTCAGTCAAGTAGGGATCAAATGAGTCTTTGAAAAATAAAGAATTATAAAAAGCTTGCCGACTGGACTGATAAACTTGGCTATGTACAGATGTCAAACAAAACTGAACAGGTGCTTCCTTTTCGAAAATGCTGACATGATTAATTATCTGACAAGTTTAATTATCAAATTAAAAAAAAATTCTACTTAATATTTATTGGAATTTCGCTTGATTAGAAAACTTCAGCGATTGCATTTTTGATGTTGCAATTTATTGTCACTGACAATTTTTTAACTTTCCAATTTATTTACCTTTCAAGTTGAATTTTCCAATAAATTTTCTTACAGCATTATCTATTTATAGTTTCACAAATGCACAATATTTCCATGTTAACTGTGGAATTAAATATGATGCTATGCAAACTAAAATATTTAAAATAAATTTAATGCATGCTAAAATAGTACCCCCCAAAAAACAGACAGCTCCTGAAATGGTATCTGACAACAAAAATCCTGAACAGTTAGCAGGAGTGAGAAAAAACATCTGTCACAATCATCAGTGGTTTATTTTAATGCTTCTTAATAATTTCTGGATTTCCCTTACATCAATAGTATTAAATCTCAGAATATTGACCACTGTTCATCCAATGGCACATGTGCTAAATTCCTCAATCCCTGACTCTTTACTGAACATCATTCATTGTTGAAAGATATAACTCTATCTCAATATCAAATTCTCTTTTTCTTGTTTTATAGTACAGAAAGCTTTTGTAGTAAATATTTATACTTTATTATAATAGGATATCATCTTGGATCTATTGAAGAAATCAATTTTCATTTATTTTCAGCCAACAATGAATATGTAATTTTATGTCACAGTCGGTTAGCTTGTCTGTTTGAAGTACAACCTACAAAGGTGAAATAATATGTGCAAAATATACAATTAAATGCCATGTAGACAGGCCTAAATTTTAAATGCCATAATGACAGCCATTTAAGAAAATACAAATAGGTTAAAAAGTTCAGAGCATTTAAATTTTATTGTAGATTCAAGATTTTTCTTTCACATTAAAACTGTTGCAGAATATGTATAAGATAAACATTGCTATTGTAAAATAAAACTGACAGGGTGACATTAAAAACAACATTTATCTGGAAAATTTGTCAGATTTACTTAAAATAAACTGTTAATAATTTATTGATTATCAATATTCTTATTTTTACACAGTCCTTAACAAATAATTTTATAAGAAAAGAACATGCATTCTTGACTTGAAATCACAGGCATAATTATTTTAAAAGATTTTAAAGTAGTTATATAAACAAGGCAAATTGAAAATCAAATTTGAAATAAGTAATAATGTATACTTGCAAAATATCAGGCATTGATATTTATGAAAATGTTGTTTTGAAATTTAGTTTTATTAGTCACAGTTACTAAGTACAACAAGTGAAAAACTTTAATGTTTGTAGAAAATTAAGATTTTAAAAATAATACACTATTTGGAAGACGATATGAACAGCCTAAATTTGGAACTTTGTTTGCAATAATATCCTTAATATTTCAATAGATGAATTTAGGTTGTTTTATATGTAAGTTTATTGTATGTTTTGTTTAGATCACAGATTGCAAGATCTTTTAGTCTGTCAATCAAAAAACATTTTCGTTTTTGTTTTCAAACATTGCATACTACACTTCATTCAGCAAGTATGCTCCCTTTGTACCGGCGATATTTTTAGAAAACGATCAGTAAATTACTCAAATTAGGCGAAAATCTTGAAGAAGGATCAGCCACAAGACTAAGTGCTGTGATGACCGGCTGATGCCAAATTTTGCTATGCGCATGCGCGAATTAAGCTTTGCAAATGGCGGACGTTTTAAATAAACAAACTGAGATCGCCTGAAAAGTTTGATGAGTTACAAACCTCATCGTCACCATGACACACATTTCCTAGATAGTTTATCGATACGATAACGTTTGAGTACATTCAGTCACATTCATAAGAATGAATTATACGTATGATTGGGAAAGTCCCCACTTTTTACATAGGTCGGCACCTCGTCGTGGGAACGGAGGTTGACCGGAGATAGTCACGGCGAGCATACATCGTCTAGATTGACAGGTGTGTTTTGTTGCTCTTATTGTACACGGAAGACCCTTATTGCGACATAACCAACTCATAACGGTTCAACTACATAGAGGTGGCGATGCCAACAGTATTGTGGGTCCTTGTTTTAAACGTGGTCTGAAATGGTCCATTGCAACTTTCGGGATTCAGAAAAAAAAGGATTGCAATTTGAATTAGACTCGACTTTAAAAACGAAATCGGAGAGTAGCCTGCCCAAATACGGCTTTTAAAATACACTGTCGAAATCTCCTAACCTTGTAAGTGATATATCAAGATAAAACAGCAAGTAAAATGTGAATAAAGGTAGGAGTATGTCAAGTTTATGACATATATCCATCTCTGAAAAGAAAATATGTGACACGTAGCTGACAAGATAGGCTTTATATGTCAAGATTGGCAGCGCTGATATTGATGTTGGCCGGAATTCGGTAGATATAAATCAGAAATTATTCAAGAAATTTACATTTCTCGAGAAATCGTGTTTTTGTGAAACAGTTTTCAAATAAGGATTTTCTACAAAATTAGTGTCACAGCGATTCGAAAACATTATGGATTTTATAAAATCTTGAGTTTTGGGTTGGTCATAACATTGATTTTCATTCTAAAGAATATATTTCGATATAAATACCTACCTTGAATATGGGCCTGAGGCCGCACATGCAAATAAACAACTTTTGACTTGAATTGAAAACCTGAAATACGTATATATTGAAATGCTTATGGTTGCTTTTTTTAGAATATTTTATACACTGACGTAAAAAAATAAATTATTCCATTGTCTCTTGTATACATATATTCATTTTCTCTGTTGATGTGTTTCTTAAGTACAATCAATACATTCTTATGCATAAAATTCAATTCATATTTGATAGCTTTCATTGTTCATACTGACCCTCACGGAGCCAGATATAACATTTTTACACAGAATCACATAACAGACATGTTAAAAAACATGATTTATTCCGGATAGACATTAAATTCAAGTAGACAATAGTTGCAACAATTGAGTGAAACTTACGAATTGATTTAACTTTCATAGGCAGACGTACGCGTGTAGGTTATTTCTAATTGAGTACATATCATCTGTAACATTACAAGAGATATCATATTTTAAAGGGGCAGTAGCACGTTTTTAGGGGGAATATAAGGTGATGTCAGGAAAATGAAAATTAACCGTTCCAATTGAAAAATAATGCATTTAAACTAAATGGAGCAGTAATAATTCAAATATATCATGTAAAATTTAGCCATGCGATTCCTTTTTCTTACACAAAATGAATTAAAGGTGTTCCAACAAAATGGCCGCAAATGGATTTTAGGTGAATCTTCAAACTTTGTTCTCTGACTATATATGGAAGAGTTGCTTGTGTAATGAGATTTTTGACACTATCAAAATAATACATTCAGCATTAACGTACAATTATCAGTGAAAAATGGAAAATATGAAGTTATCAAAAAAACGTGCTACTGCCCCTTTAATACAAATATGATTGATTAATTTTTATTTGACTTTATGTTTCTTTTATGATAAACCGTGTACTGGTAAGCACAACGTAGTATACTTTCCACTGACAGCGGGCGCCAAAATGTAATAGTTAACACAACACGATTACCTTAAATCTAAGAAAACAATTTGACCAAATTAATTTGAAAAACATTGAAAATAATATACGTCAGCATCCACAGCTAGCGATATAAGACAAATTAAGTGTTTTTAGAGTGAACGAAAATAGCATTGGGTATTTGTACAAGTCATTATGATTTTAAATGTATAAAGTGTAATTCAATCTTCTCATCCATACATGTATATATTATGCAAATTATCAGTATAATTATGTCCTTGTATGGTTGAGTATGACTAATCAGTATCATTCAACCTTTTTGACCCATAATACTGTTTCTGGCCAGTTGATAGTTCCAGAGAGATTCAACCATTTCGACGGATCTGTTGGTTTTGCTGGTTTCATACCCACCTCTGTTAAAAACTTTATCATTTCATTTCCCTCTTTGGTATTTTGAATACCTTTGTTAAAGTCCATAAGAACGTATCTAACGTTGACATGCTTAAAGAACTCCGTTGCTCCCTGAAGGACCTTAAGTTGGTGTTCGCCAGTGTCGATACGTAAAATCACTGATTTCTGTAAAAACAAGATGGCCAATTCATCAAGCATAACCGTCTCTTCAGTCGATTGTCTCCCCTTGATGTTCTTCACAGCAATATTTCCTAAGGAATCAGACACAGCATTATGAAGGACCCGCACTATCCCCCTGTATTCCCCTAGTTCCAATGAACGACAGAACCGTTGAATATTTGGCACCAACGGTTCTAAGGAGATGACGTCATATCCGGCTTTGGCAAGGGATAACGAATGTGCTCCAATGTGAGCCCCGATGTCAATGAAGACCCACTGAAGTTTACCATCAATGATGTTGTGCAATGTTTTCATGATCTCATACTGATATTCGCCCGATCTCCTAATATCATCTGACACCTCATCGTTATCTGAAGCGGAGTATAAACTTATCTTTATATTCCCAGTGGGTGTTCTGAGGTTGTAAACGGGAAATTTCTCCTGGGTGTCACAGACCGTGGGATCAGTCACCCAGGACTCGTCAACCATCCGCATAACTTCAAATCCTCCCGGCATGCTCACAGAATACTCACTCCCTTCCAAACGAGTATGAACCTCCCGGCCGTTGTCATGGGCCACCTGGGCGTGACCAAAATCTTCGCCATGATGTTGCATCTTCTCGTGCTGATTCTCTGCTACATCTTGTATATCAATGATATGCTGGACGTAGCTACTATCTTTCACTTCCCCGTCAGGATGTTTGAAGAATATCTTCCACGTTCCCCAGAAGACTATACAAATGAACGCCAGCTTCCATATTTTCTTCCCACGAGTATCCAGGATAGCCATTGTTGAGTGTGTTTAGTTTATATCTGCAAACAGAGGGCCGTAGCCCGAGGGTATCTGTGTGAGGTTCGTGTCTATCGCCTGCTCTAGTCTACGTCATATCATGACGGCTTGACAGGTTTATTCTCCTTTAAGAAACACGCGTATTAAGGTTCAGTTTACATATACAATGTTACAAAGTATTGTTTTAGGAAAACAGCTTTATTGCGATATTTTCGGATATTGTAGTAATGAGTACGCAAAATTAATTTACAATCGTTTCTCGCAACTTTTTCTCACATGTACCTGGGTTGTTTTTAAATCCCCCTGAAATGAAGTTTACAGGATATACAAATGTAGATAGTGTCTTCAATACTTAGTAATTTTATCTTCTATTACAATTACATAAATCTATTCAAAGAAGCATTTTACTTTTAATCTTGTGTTAAGAGCTTTTAAAGTTTAATTATACAACATTGTGAAAACAAGGCACTGTTTAAAGAGGAGAAAATGATTTTATTTCGTGCTGTTACCAGTAGGATATATATAGCATTATAAACATTACAAACATAAAACATCAATTAATGTAATATATAAACAAGAATTAAGAAAGTGAAGTAACCCATTTTATAGTTCATGTAAATAGGTAGTTGTCAAAATGTGATCACAGAAACATACTTTTGATGTGTAAAAAAATAATAAGCTGTATCTTATAACCAAAATCAGTCACTTGATAACCTCTCTTATATATATGTTCAGGTTATGTTCAAATCACCTGAGGATTAATATCTGCCATGCCGTGGTCAGAGATTTAGCTCAAGCTGTATTCGATCTTAGAACACCTTAGTGTAGTGGTGTCATTCTCTGGGAAAATTGGCCAATAGGGTACGGTGAACTGTTATTGGAAAATTTGGCTAATATGAGAAAGTTTCATTAGTTATAACAGCCAACAATCGCAATTATTAATTGGTACAGGAAATGTTTAAAAATGTATTTTTTATTCAAATTTGCCCAAAATCAAACGATCTTATATGGCAAAATGTACTTACATCATGAATACCTGTACATAAAATTGTACTCATTATTGTAGAATATTTTCAAGAAGGGTTTTGCAGTTTGAACATTTTCAGGAAAACAGATATTACCCGAACTATTTCCTACTACAACAACATTAATCTATAACAGTATTTAGATTTATAAAAATATGGTCAACGACTATGAAAGTTTAAACTACAGAAGACACATGTTAGATGTTTAAACTGAATTATGTATCATACTGATAGAGCTGTGGATATAATATACAAATTAATTTTAAGATAATATCCAATCGATTCAGCACAAACAATCTTTCACTTTTGAAAATATTGATCTTAAAATCGAAGTTGGTGGAAAACCTGTAATATTCGGATATTTTTTTAGTTTTTCATTAGAAATTCAATTATATGTAATGGGATGTTTAGAAACAATGTCAATATTGTTTTTAACTTTAATAACTTACTTTAAATGATTCCCAAAGAAACATTTTGATACAAAATTCTTTCTCTCCCCATAAAGGCAGAGCAAGACATGAAATATCGATAGAGAGACAGTACGTAACTCATAATTATTGATGCAGATATCAAATAACATCCAATACGAATGTTCAAAATATATTCATTTTCATCTAAAATACCATGTTCAATGTACAATATTCGAACCTCAAACTAATGTCAAAACTAACGTTAGTGGCTATCAGTAAATTGATAAGAGTAGCCTCCCTTTGTTTACCAACCTATCTTATTCCCTATCCACCCATTCCAAAGGTGAAGTTGAAACAATGTCAAGTCAACAATACGATGACTTGTGGTTAGAAAACCGTTTTTTACAACTACCACAACAAGTAATCGACGAAGGCAATGTTGAGGGACTCGTTGAATACGTGGAGGATTTGGGAGAAGATCTACGAGACTACACGTATGCCTTACATCTAGCTGTTGATGTAAGCCTTAATTTATACCACCCAGAATTTGTAAACTTTATTCTTTCACAAGGACCCAATTGCAACAAAAGTGACAAGAGAGGATTCACCCCACTTCACTACGCTGTTCTAAGATCGAATACAGCTGCAGCTCAGGCCCTGATCAAGGCAGGAGCGGATGTTAATATTCAGGTGATTTTATCATTGACATATATATATATATAAAGAGGTCAATCTCCAGGTAACGGTACACTTATTATCTTTCTCGATTAAGTGTGAGCTTTTGAATATTAGGTCATAACACATGATACATCAACTTATTTAACCATTCATATTGGAGTAGTTGTGCAATAAGTCTGTTTTGGTGTCAACATTTTATTTCCTAACTTTGGCTAGTAAGATATAATATTTATTTCTGCTGCAAACCATTTCCATTTTAAATCATACGACCAGAAAACCTCTTTGCCATACAATCATGTCATTATCCCACAGTGGTCAAATTTCTGTAATGAACTAAAAATGCAATGGTGAACATGAGTTAATTGTTAATCTAGATTTTACAAGCATGTTTATTATTACTATTACCGGAGATTGTATTGTGTTTTTATTTATATATAAAATATAACTGGTTTTAAATATTGATATTGGTTTTATGCAACCAGGTTTGATAGGCAATTTCTACTTTCATTTGTGTCCAGAAACAAAATATTATACGACAAAAACATTTAGTTATTTTCAAATGTACTCGTGCCATATTTGTAGTAAACAGATGATAGATAGGAATATATCTTGAATTGAAATCAAAATTCATTTAGATGTTATGAATATTAAAAATCACACTTTGAAATTAAAAAAGGGTTGACTTTTCATTTTAAATGATTCAATTTAAGGTTGCATTAAATGAACCCTCGGTTACACCTTATCCGACATTCAACATACATGTCCACATGCAGTCTTACACTAAAAACGTCAAAAACAAGGAGAATAAGCAGGTTCATCTTAACAACGTCACAGGCGAAACGAAAAAGTTTCTAAACTTTCCCATTCCTCCCTTGACATCATCACTGCACGGAAGTAGCATAGTCCAATCAGAAGACAGCATTTTAAATGAACCGGTTTGAAATGCGTATGCGTTTACAAGTGAGAGAAACGCTTTATTTGAGTGATACATTAATGTTTATCTTCTCTGCATTCTCGGTGCTCATCAAAAACATGAAAACAATCATGCGGACTGCAGTTTAAAATTAAATTTCACTCGGATAGTTTTAAAAAAGATCGTCTATTAGTATTTTGAATTTGTTCCGAAAGTAAACGGCAATTTCATTGGTTATTGTTGAAAGAGCTGATAAGGGACGTAACTCGTGATCACGATAGGTGTCGCTGCTCCGGATCACCAGTTTTCTACCTTGTGATGGCAAGGTCTAAACGAGGTGTTGCTCGATACGTTTTACCTTGCTGTGGGAAAATGAAGCAGGTTTGAATATTTGCTTTTGACAAACAAAGTAAATTGTACAACCAGTTGTGTTAGATACGGATTGATTGAACATGTTTATAGGCTATGTTATCCTCAGATAGTCTATTGCCCTTTGTTACAAATATAAACACATATCACAGCATGAAATATATGAATGACAGCTTAGCCTCTTCCAGAGTTTAAATAACCCAAACGAACCGATCAGATGTAGGTTTTATGTAAATGACTTAGCAATGTTGCCCTTGCAAGTTGACAAGTTATAAATAATAACCTGGTATTAAGCAGTTATGGCATAGGAAACCGAGGAAACTGCTCTGACGTCATACTTTGCATCATAATTTGGTTTGAACTCACTTGGAACACCTTTGCAATGTTTTCAAAGTAAATATTTTAAATACTTACTGAACCAAACTAGAAGCTTATTTGGAAGCCCAAGTGGTTCTTTTTTCGTTGTTTCTAAATCTTGGACTTTGAATTGGATACAATTTAAATAAATCTCCATTCGATTTTGTTTGTGTTAGAAATAAATCTCAAACCCGCAAGTGGTGGTTATGGCATATAGCTTTTAAATGAAACGAAGGAAAGAATTTGCAGAAAGGATTTTGTGCAGCTTTATGATTGTTTCAGAAAACTTATAATTACGTACATTTATCCTGAACCAGTTTGACACAGATGTTTAATATTTCAGGTAAAGGAATCATCGATACGGGATATGTACCACCGTTGGGCCATGGATGCCAAATCATTCCCTTTGCATATGGCTATAACTATACAACACAGTTTCCCTTTTCTTCTTTCTTCTCAAAATTGGACAAAACCTTTCGGAGGCCCACAGAATCGGGATCTCATTAAACTTCTCCTTTCCTCCGGAGCCAATTGCAACGTCCTGGATGGACAAGGACTGGCTCCTTTACATTATGCAGTCTGGGCTGATGACGTGTCTGCTGCTGATATTCTACTTGAAGCTGGAGCAGATATAAACATCCAAACTCTGCATGAACAGGCTACCCCGTTGTTTTGTGTTGTATCCTCACAGATGCTTCTCTTCCTTCTATCCAAAAATCCAGACCAAACGATCACGAAGAAACATGGAAATTCAGTGCTGTTTCATTTTATAGAATGTAAACAGCACAAACTCTTATTGGCTTTGTTGTCAGATTCGTCTGAAGCTGGTGTTCCAAATAATAACCATACCTTTGCAATAAACCCTTCACCTCTTGAACGTGCTTTCCATCAAAGAGACGAAATAGCGATGAAGATATTGATAAATTCCGTATGTGACCCCATAAAAGAAATCGGAAGGACACAGATGCAGCCTCCTGAGGTTAAAAAGTTAATAAATATCATGAAACGGATGATCCGATCCGATCCATGCCGACTTTTTGACTTGTGCAGATTTAGAATCAGAAATATTCTGAAAACAAATATAAGAATGGCTGTTTTAGATCTACCATTGCCAGAGCATCTTAGAGGAGCAATTTGCCTGAAGGACGTTGCACAGGATCTAAACCTGGCTTGTGATTAATTCATTAAATGAGAAGACAAAGTTTGACTTTAGTGATGTAAAGTGGTAATCTAATAGCTGTTAAAGGAATGTTTCAGAAAGATCTTTACTGTTGATCATGTGAACTTGACAAACGTATTTTTTGACGCCTACGTAATGTTTGTATACAGCTTTAAACCCAAATGTGTTCCTTAGCACTACGTCCATGTAGTTGCACAGGTTGTTTTCTCATTGAGTCTGCACGGAATATTGTAATCGAAATTTAAATAAATCAAAACTATTTTGCCAACAAGAACAATAAACAGTCACTTGAAACTAGCCTTCGGCTGGTGTTTAAAGCATCGGCTATGGTTGAGAAAATATTTAGTTAAATAGAGATGAAGTGTGTCATATCACTTTTACGAAATGAGTGTAAAGTTTTGTGTTAACTGGGTCGAGCGAGTGCGAGGGTTATACACAAATTTGCACGAGTTTTGAAAAATAATGGTAATACTTTCTTTATTATCAATTTTAATCCATTTTGTCAATCTTAGATATATCCAAGAAACGGTCCACTTCTCTTGTGACTACTGGCTACAGTGATGTCAACAATTGTGTTATGACGTCATAGACGAACAAATACGGCAACTCGCGCTACAACAATCGTTGCTAGGCAAACGTGATATGTGCACTAGTGCTCATATTAAAAATATAACACTACTTATTTCCAACCATATGGGAAATAAGAAGGATTATTAACGATGCACGTAATATCGTATTTTGTAATAAAGAAACAACATGATTCAGGATGGAACAATTCCAAAAATATCCAAATTGAATATATATTCAGTTATGGAATTTACAGGTCCAATCTATATTGCAGAGAAACCCAACCAAATAAAACATTGATGATTTTATAGAAAATTTTAATAGAATTGTGAACTCGTGTTGTGAAAATAGTACAGATATGTATAAACAAATAACCAGTTATTGAAAAATCTCCCTTTCCAAAACCGAGCGATGAATGCTGTTTAAATTGCTGTTACTAATTCAAGAGAGTAAAATCATTTATATTATTAGTTCCAATATTTTGCAATACGTATCACAATAAGCTCTTTTGTATCGCAATATATTGCAATACAGAATTGAGAAACATACCCTTCCTTAAGAAATATGATATAAAATCTTTTCAAATAATTATTTTCAAAAAATGCCTTCAATAATATGTACATGTTTGAAATTAACAGACAATTTCAATTGAAACGATTTTCAAAAAATCTTTATATTAAAAATATGATCAACTTTAAAAAATATGTTTGTTTAAAGCACTGATAGTAGGATTTGAACATTTGAAACATAATCAACAGTAGTTATTAGGGCGATTTATATGCAATACATTTAGAGTTACTTCCCTTTGTTAACAAACAAACTTAACTTCCTGATTGTGAAACATCAACATAAACATGCACGTACCAGGCATATTTTCGATAAATGGTCAAGCTAAAATGTTTTTCAATTCACTACAGCAAATATAGTAGATCATTGTAAAGGAACTGATTGTATTCATGGATGGGGATAGTCTTCTCGTCAATAGAAAACTTGATCTTGGCGAAAGAAATGGATACACGTGTATGTTGCATCTCGCTGTTGACGTAGCTCTTAATTCGTACGAACCAAATACGGTAGAATGTATTCTTTCACGAGGTGCTAACTGCAACAAAATGGATGCAAAAGGATTCGCGCCTCTGCACTTCGCTGTCCTAAGATCGAATACAGCTGCAGCTCAGGCTCTGATCAAGGCAGGGGCGGATGTCAATCTTCAGGTGATTTAATATATTTCTAATTCAGATAAATCTTACATAGACGAAACAAATCCAAAATAGGGGAGCTCCTCACATAGATAGAAATCATGTTTATCAGATCTTTCTTTTCTTCCCATTTTGGTGTCACATGCTTGAAAGAGGGATTTCTCTTAACGTAATTAAGTGATGCTATCATACTTTACCTAGTGCACGCTAGAGAAGAGCTATTCACAGAACAGGATACAGTGTAATCAGGTTGTTACAGGCTTGTATGTATTGTTGGTGCATATGTATATTGAGTGTTTAACACTGTATGTGAGAAATCAAAGGTTTATAAGGTAACCTTTTATAATATAGAGTATCATAATGAAGTATAATGACGTTTTCAGAATATTTGGCATTTCAAATTGTAAAAACATAAATGTAACTTTTTGAAGATGAAGTCAAACTCACCTCTGTATGGCAATTCTATTTGGTTTTGTATATTTGTAAAATAAACATGGATGTACATGTACATGTACATATGTAACTACAACTTGTGATGCACTGTGTCCGTAATATTAAAGGTTATCTTTTAATATTCAGTGCAAGTGAATGTAAACTTTAAGAATGTTGTTGTTTCTCTTATTTCAGGTTGGCACAGAATCCCAAGGTAGTGAACGGATGCCTACGCAATATAACTGTAGAGGTGAATTTAACACAATGACATCCTTACCTTTGCATATGGCTACAACAACACAATTGCATCTACACAAGACTCCTTCCTTTCCTTTCTATCCCCCTCTTTACGTTGTTGAAGGTTTCTACGGCCCACAGAATCTGGATCTCATTAAACTCCTCCTTTCCTCCGGAGCCAACTGCAACGTCCTGGATGGACAAGGACTGGCTCCTTTACATTATGCAGTCTGGGCTGATGACGTGTCTTCTGCTGATATTCTCCTGGAATCTGGAGCAGATATTAATATCAAAACTCGTGATGAAAAGGTGACTCCATTGTTTTGTGTTGTATCTGAAAAGATGCTACTATTTCTTCTGTCTAAGAAGCCAGATCAGTCGATTACAGCTTTCAATGGAAATACAGTTCTGTTTCATTTCATAAACACTAGAAAGCATAAACTGTCATTAACATTATTGTCAGATTCATCTGTAATTGATGTTCCTGAAAGTGACATCACTTCCCCACTTTCATGCCCATTTCGTCAAAGGAACGAAATTTCGATAAAGTTATTGATAAATTCTGGATATGATCCGAGACAAAAAGTTTTGACGCTGCAGGAACAGCTATCAAAGCTAGGAAAGCACTGCTCAGAAGATAGAAATGGGTCCACATCTAGGAAACCCTCTCCTGAAGATGAACAATTAATAGAGGAAATGAGACAGATTATTTCAAATCCACGTCGACTTTTCGATTTGTGCAGATTCAAAATAAGAAATATTTTGAAAACCAATATCAGAATGGCTGTCTTAGACCTACCATAACCAGAGAAACTCCGAGAGGCAATTTGTCTGAAAGACGTTGCTCAGTATCTAAAGCTTGTTGATTTGATTTGATTTAAACATATTTTATTCAAATGAAAGGATTGGGTACAAGTAATCCAACTTAGTGAAACCCTCTCCTATGTACAGTGCTTACATATAATATCGAAACATAATAATGCATGTTTATGTACATTGAAAATAACGAGAGATACAGGATTAACGTATATACATATATACAAGAGTACAGAGGGGGAAACAGAGACAAAGTCACAATCTGATTTTGGTATAAGCTTTAAGAGAAAATGTTCGTAATTATCGAATCTTCCAGAGAGTGATATATATTTATGAACTTCTCGAAAAATCATAATATTTTCATTATAAGAAAAGTCTGTATGGCCATTTAATAATAAGTCAACATTTACAATTACTCTACTATTGAATATTTTGCTAATATTACAAAGCATTTGATATCTTATATTGGAATATCTAGTACATTCCATGAAAAAATGATTAGTGTTTTCAAAATCAGCTTTGCAATTGCATCCTGGGTTGTCTACAAGTCCAATTTTATAAAGATCATCATTTAATCTACTATTTGAGTATCTCAACTGTGTATGAATTGAATTAAAGCTTGTTGATGATCAAATAGTCACATCTGATGAGGACATAACTTCCCCTAGGTAAATTTGATTGGGGCGTTAATTACTCCTGAAATGTCCTAATATGACATTATCCAGGTACATCTTATTAGGTCGTTACTTACTCCTGAAATGTCTGAATATGACATTATCCAGGCACATCTTATTAGGTCGTTACTTACTCCTAAAATATCTGAAAATGACATTGTCCAGGTTCATCTTATTAGGTCGTTACTTATTCCTGAAATGTCTGAATATGACATTTCTTACTCCTGTGATATGTGATAATGAGTCTCATTACTCCTATGATATCTTATCAAGACATTGCTTACTCCTGATATAGCCTATTTGGATATTGGTTACCCCAAGGCTATTCGTCGATATTCGACGTCCATCAATATCTGACTATGACATTCATATTTCATATTTCACATCTTTCATATATGATATTTCCCTTTGGTTTGTGTATTGAAAAGCGAGCCTCCCCAACCCGACGTAAATGTATTGGTGACCCTCCCCACTCCATTTTATTACACTCAAAACTTATGTCTACAAAATTTCTGAATAATGTCTTCTGCGTGAGTATTTATAATTGGTTATAGATTTAACTTTTTCATTGAGAATAAATAGAATGTTGAACATATTCACATTTATCCTTTCAATAATTGCTTTATATGTATATTTAGTCAGATATGCCTGTTATGAAATGTATTCCTCATATACCTACTATTAAATCAATGTTCCTTGGAGAGCACAAGATCATAAAGATAATGGTTGCCATATACACTAGTTATTAAGGATATGCTAGGAGTTATTCATTCAAAGATAAGCCTTGGAGAATATAAATTCTTACAGTCAGCTGTTCATAAAATAAATTGAAAAATCTGAGAGGAAAAGACAGAACAAGACTGAAATATGTAAGAAAAATACCAAAATGAAAAAAATGAATAAGAAAGTCAAAAATAATTGAGGGCCAAACCTCCATTTACTTGATATTGGTCTGGACTGTTATAAGATTCACTTCATTCGACTCTTGCGTCTGACATTATAACATTGGCTTTTGTTGTTTAAATAGCTCTTATAAGAAGTATGTCATATTTGATAAAAGTATCATAAAAAGCCAGGAAATTTCTCTCAAAATGTCATCTTCCAACATCCTACCCCCCCTTTTTTTCTTCCTTGACTTTTAAGATTTTATAAGAAGAAGTTGATAATCCCAATAATCCCTTTGAATGAATGTACATGTGCAAACTTTACAAAAGGCCCATCTATTGATCATCAAGATACCAGAACCATTGATATACCAGCTTTAATTACATTTGAAGGATGAGCATCTGAGCTATGACATTTTGATATACTATGTTACTTATTAAGGTAACGATATACTGCCTGCTACTTAAAACTAGCAAATGTTCCTTATATGTCAAATACTGATATATAGATTGAATTTCATTATATATTTTTCATATTCTATCGCTATAAGAATTTGTCTTTATTTTTTCAAATATTTATCAAATTAGATATCTCGGAGATAGGCTAACATATTCATTAAAATAATATTGGTTTTACTGTTTATTTTACAACATCTCTGTATAAGTGTTACAGCAAACAGTAACCAAGGCCTAGGATACATAAACATCTGAGTTATAGCATTTAGATATACTATCTTACTATTTTGTAATATATGTCTTTATTTGTTTTCAAATATTTATCAAATTAGATATCTCGGAGATAGACAAACATATTCACTAAAATAATATTGGTTTTACTGTTTTATTTACAACATAATTCTGTATAGGAGTTACAGCAAACAGTGACAAGAGCCTAGGATATATCAACTGTTCTGTAAGCCATCTGATGAGTTCAGTGGATGTGCTTTTCTATGAGCATGGGATAGAACTCATGTAGATCTTAAAGGGGCAGTAGCACGTATTTTGATAATTTATATTTTCGATTTTTCACTGATAATTGTAAGTTAATGCTAAATGCATTATTTTGATAGTGTCAAAAATCTCATAACACGAACCAATTATCCATTGTCAGAGGATAAAGTACGAAAGTTCATCTCATGGGCAGCCATTTTGTGTGAACACCTTTAATTCATTCAAAAAGAAATCGCATGGCTAAAATTTACGTTACATATTTGAATTATTACTGCTCCATTTAGTTTAAATACATTGTTTTTCAATTGAAACCATATATTTTCATTCTCCAGACATCACCTTATATTCCCCCTAAAAACGTGCTCCTGCCCCTTAAAGTACAAATATATTTAGGACAATTTTATTCCTAATCCTGAACTTCTCAAAGTAATCAATGTTATGGACATTTTCTTTCAAAAAAGTTTTTATGATGAATTTACCCACGTTTTTCATGTTTTCAAACAAAGATGCTTTTATGCTTGTCGGTGTATAGCTATAAGAACGTGTGCGGCGGCGGAAACTGCACAAAACTTAAAGCAGTACCAACTTAGTCGGGACTGCTAAATATTTGTATCATCGAATAACATTTGATTGATTATATATTGTAAATAACAAAACCAAGCAAGAAACATATATATGATGCACATTGCACAACAATTTTTGCGATGTTATATACACAAAGAACTTAATTAAGCACCCCCCTATTTTGAAAAATAAATTTGGGTGCTCTTGGACTATTTGGATTAATTTGATGTATTTACTACTCCAGATATAACAATTGCTTTGTTATTTACTATTTAATTGAACTAAAAATCGCTAATGTGCAAAAATAATGAAAATATGAGAAAAACTGTGAGATTACTGAAATTTGGCCAAAAATAACTTAAAGGACTACATATCAAACTTGGGATGTTATGAATTAAAATTAACATTTCTGATCCCTAGTTGACATTTATACACAAAAATCCTTTTTATCATGCATGGTAAGAGGATAGCTAGATATTGAATTTTCAGTACTTTTTTCATCAAAAATTGATAAAATGCCTACAATCTGTGAGTAAATTTGAGATTCCTTTACTTGAACTTGTTGATCAAACACTTCTCCTTCATTATCTTAAACAGTGGGCAATTAATGTCTTAGTGCAATTTTCTTTAAATTCGATATTTGATAATTTTGTGATTTTAAAGGTTCATACTGCTTTAACGACTGACTTTTGCTATGGAGTTATTCAGTGACAGTGAATCGTAAACCGTATAGAGATTTCGTTTCCACACAGCTAGATCATCGTTCTATTAAAACATCCTTATTGTTTGCCTGTACATTCGTTTTGTATATTATTAGCACGGTTTTTCTGTTTGAAAAATTGGGGGTGCTTAATTAGGTTATTTGTGTATGTTCACGAATATAAGTTAAGGAAACATAAAACTTAAAAACATAATTATTTATTTTGATTAGAAAGCTATATAATAGGTGTGTTACATGGATTTTTAGACAGTCTGATTAAAATCGACCATGTTTCGAGGGAAACAAAGTAAAAATATGTATCAGTGATTTCCTCTCCACAACGGTCTGAAAGCACCCAAGCTAGGCGCTTGTTCAACACCAGTTTAGCGCAGACGAAACTTATTCACAAGCGTACCATCACATCGTCCCATTCAAATACCAACATGGCGGCGATCATGTAAAAATTGATTTCATGAAGTTTATGAGCCAATAACATTTACTTCATGCCTTGCGCTTTGACAAGAAAGAAGCACGTGCAGCTCTCTTTGACACGTAAGAAGCACGTGAAGCCGTCTCGCGTAACACGCGTTGAATGTTGTTTTATCACCCATTGCTGCATTCTCTCCCCACAGAGGCAGATCAAGTCAAGAAATGTTGATACAGCCTCTGTTATATTACGCCGAGTTTTTGGGATAGAATTGGAGCTGCCTGATTGGAGGCAATCAAAGCTAGTTGTGCAATCAGCGACCCTGTTCTTGAATCATTATTTAAATGATGGCAAAGGCATTGTGATATGAACCACCCTTTCCATGCGAGACGCGTTGTCATTTGATGGAGAAATTCAAATGAATTCTGGTGCAATATTTTTCCGCCAGGGGAAACTGCCGGAACCCACGGATTTCGGCGTAATAGAAGGCTGTATCAACATTTCATGACTTAATCTGCCTCTGTGGGGAGAGAAGGACATTGCTGATAAAATGAATAAGTTTGAGTACGTTTCTAAATGTCTTGAAAGTATACAATTTTTTGTCAATATTTACCTGTTTAGAGGCAATTTCAATCCAATTTTTATGTGGTCCATTCACAAGGTCTAGTTGGGAAAAACTTAATTCGCCGGACACTTGCAGGAATTATCTATTTTCGAGGGGTAGTAACAAAAATTGCCGCCAAAAGCATTTTTTCCGAATTCCGTGAATTACTCAGTGAAGGGGACATAAGGAATGATTTCCTACACTTATCTAGGCCGATTCCGTGAGAATAAGCAACCTTTATCGAGCCCTTTTATAGCTGCTTCCACTTCATTGAGAAGCCCATTTAGTAGTCCTGCTTCATGATAGAAGTCAAACCTCATATCACCTCATATATGATATGATAATAACTATGAGTCTTTAAAAGGGCAGTAGCACGTTTTTAGGAGGAATATAAGGTGATGTCAGGAAAATGAAAATGGTTCCAATTGAAAGACAATGCATTCAAACTAAATGGAGCAGTAATGATTCAAATATATAACGTAAAGTTTAGCCATGGGATCGCTTTTTCTTACACAAAATCATTAAAAGGTGTTCACACAAAAATGGCTGCCAATGGACTTAAAGTGAATCTTTATAATTTGTCCTCTGACTATGGATGATTGGCTTGTGTAATGAGATTTTTGACGCAAATAATATATTTATTATAAACTTACTATTATCAGTAAAAGATTTAAGATATAAAATTATAAAAAAACGTGCTGCCCCTTTAATGCACTTTAGATACTGAGTTTCTAGATTTAAAACAAAGCTACATTGAAAATCGAATAGTGATCTGAATCAGATTTAGATTCAGATTTTTATATTCAGATTCAGTATATTCAGTCTTTCGGGCCAATAGGCTTATAGTACAAGTACAGAGGCAGATAATATTTGATATCACGTGGTAACAACATTTCGACAAGAGAAGACATGTTTTAAATACATTACTATTGCTTCAACATTATTTTGGAACTTAAAAGACTGTTATAGGTAAATATACAAATGATGAGTATCTATTGCGAAGATGAGAATATTTTGAGCATCAAACAATACATGTTCGTCTTCAATGTAATTAGAATTACAATTTTTACTATATATTCACAGAAATGACTAGGCACGTCCTTATTTCTAGTAAAGCGTTAACTAAAGTCATGGAAACCAATTCGAAATTTACACAATAGCCGAATCGTTGAATATTTCGTTTAGTCTGGAGCACTTAAATGTTTGGAAATTTTCAATTAACAGCATGGAAACAAACATCAATTATACAAAAATAAATATATTATTTGTAAACTTTAATCTGTGATCAAAGTATGAAAAACGCCACTCTTTCTTAATTTATTTTTTCGTTTCCTGGTATTTTCCTATCCACCTTTAAGGAACAAACACAGATGTATCAAATGAAATACATGTAGCGCTTTCCGGCCTAAAATAGAAGAAAACACTGGTGACGGGTTTTGAACTCGTAAAAATCTATAATTTTTGAGTGAGTTGAGAGATTGACTCAAGGTAGTAAGAGTTACTCCCCTTTGTTTACAAATTCATTTTACTTCCTGATTGTGATATATGAGCTGGATAACATGAACACAAAACAGACAATATTAAGACATATCCATGACATGGTGTCAAACGAATCTTTTAAACAATTACTAAAGGAAATACTGAAGAAAGGCAACATAAAGGAACTGACTGCATTTATGGAAGAGAGAGGTCTACATGTCAATAGTCAACTGGTTTGTTTTGATGACAACGACTATACTTTTGTGTTACATCTCGCTGTTGACGTAGCTCGTGATTCCTACCATGCAGAGTTTGTAGACTTCATTCTTTCACAAGGTGCTCATTGCAACAAAATGGACGAAAAAGGATTCGCGCCTCTGCACTACGCTGTTCTAAGATCGAATACAGCTGCAGCTCAGGCTCTGATCAAGGCAGGGGCGGATGTCAATCTTCAGGTGATTAAATATATCTTGACAGGGGGCAAGAAACTTACAACAAAACCGACTAATGTATTCAGACAGACAGACAGACAGACAGACAGACAGAATAAAGGCCTCATGGCCAAGATTACATCAGGAGAGCGGTACATTATGTTTAATGTGCAAAATCGAACCGAACATGAAAACATCTAATTTTTTAGATCGTATTTTAGTATCCTTTTTTTAAAATTGTTGTAAAAGTTGGCTTATGGTATCATTTCAATAGAGGGTATCTTTACCCGTAATTTACGGATATTGATAATCAATTGTTCTCCAGGCAATTATTATGTTCTGTACTGATATAAAGGCTTGAATTAACCTCTTCTATAGGTTAGATGTTTCTGGGTAACCGGCATGAGAAATTGGGGGGGGGGGAAAATCTCACCTTATAGCGAAATTTAATTTACAACATTCTACGCATTTGGGGCATCTATGAAACTACCGGAATAATCATTCTTAGTTCGAAATGATATATAAACATGCCTCAAAGTTGCTCAATTGTCTCCCCATTGGTTAAAAGATATATCTAAAAGTAATATACAGTAACTACGTTTTGTAAGGCCAAGTGTTCATTGAATTAATATTCCAGCATAGGAATGATCATTAATGAACAGATTCGAGAGTGTGCACGATTTTTTACATTACATATCATGCCTATTGTATAATCGTTTTATATAACTTATCCATATACATTGTACGTCATGATCAGGGTTATCTGTAGATGTTCACTACAAGTGAAATGAAAGTTTTGAATTGTTTTATTTTTAATATTTTCAGGTTTGCCCGCCATTCCCAAATAAGACATGGATGATGAGATCGATAGTCCGCATCATGAGATACTCGAAGAAAATGAAATCATTTCCTTTGCATATGGCTACTACAGCTCCCCAGTCAGGACCAAGCTTTTTTCGACCATTTCCGTTTTGTTCCCCTTATAACAATGGCATAGAACCTTTCTACGGCCCACAGAATCTGGATCTCATCAAACTTCTCCTTTCCTCCGGAGCCAACTGCGATGACCTGGATGGACAAGGACTGGCTCCTTTACATTATGCAGTCTGGGCTGATGACGTGTCTGCTGCTGATATTCTACTTGAAGCTGGATCAGATATTAATATTCAAATTCAGCATGAAAAGGCTACTCCACTGTTTTGTGTTGTATCCACAAAGATGCTGTTCTTTCTTTTGTCGAAGAAGTCAGACAGAACAATTTCAGCAAATTATGGACTAAAACTCCTGTCTCACTTCATTATCAGTAGAAAGCACAAGCTTGCATTGGCATTGTTGTCAGACTCCTCTGAATCTGACAAGACCGCCCCTCTTGATTGTGCATTTAGGAACAATGACAAACTTGCTTTAGAATTGTTATCAAAGTCTGGATGTGACCTGAGACGGGAAAGATTAATGATACATGCATCAAGTATGTCCTCCCCGGAATACGAAAAAATGAAGGATGCAATGACACAAATAGCTTTCAAACCGCGCCAACTTTTCGATTTGTGCAGATTCAAAATTAGAAATATTCTGAAAACTAACATCAGAATGGCAGTCTTAGATTTGCCATTACCAGAGCATCTTAAAGGAGCACTTTGTCTGGAAGACGTTGCACACGATCTTAACCTGTCTGATGACTAGGACGTTCTTATGACCAGATATATATATGATAAAGACTTTCCTTTCTCTGGTGATATCTTATGGGGACATTCCTTATTTTGGTGTCTGATTAGGACATTCCTTATATCAGATATATATGATAAAGACTTTCCTTTCTCTGGTGATATGATATAGGAACATTCCTTATTTGATGTTATCTGATTAGGACATTCCTTATATCAGATATATATGATAAAGACTTTCCTTTCTCAGGTGATATGTTATAGGGACATTCCTTATTTGATGTTATCTGATTAGGACATTCCTTATTCCTATTAAATCTGATATGGACATTCCTTTCTCCTTTGATATCTGATTAGGACATTGTCAACTTCTATAATATATCAGTAGGGCATTGTACAAATCATGTGTTATCTGATGAGATATTGTCTCCTTCTATGATATATCAATAGGACATTGTATCAATCATGTGTTATCTGATGAAACATTGTCTACCTCTATGATATATCAATAGGACATTGTACCAATCATGTGTTATCTGATGAGACATTGTCTCCTTCTATGATATATCAATAGGACATTGTTCAAACCATTTGTTGTCTGACTAGGACAGTGTCTACTTCTATGATGTTGTAAGCGAACATTGTCCCAATCATTTTTTCACCTTCGCCAATACTCTTTTTTTATAATTTCATTTCTTTTCAACAGGTAAATTTTTTACAAAAATAGGCGTATATTTATTGTCCCAATCATGTTGTGAAAATGTCTATTGTGACAACTGATTCAAATATTGTCTACTCCTGTGGTATCTTATTAGGAAATAGTCTAATCGAGTGATATCTGATTAGGACAGTGTCTTCTGTGATATCTACTAAGGATATGGGCTTCTTGTGTAATATGTGATAAGGACATTGTCTACCCCTGTGAGGTGAGATAGGGTTTATTGCCGCTTTCAAGAGTATTTCACTTATATCGCGGCTGCTAGTATTATTGCAGGGAGAAAGCCCGCAAAACTATTGTGGCTATGCGTTGCGGTGAAACCTGCAAGCATCGGCTGGAACTAGCAACTATGGGTGGTACTGCACTGAAGTTCAGTGTAGCATTGCACCCAAACCTGACTGCATGTAGAACAGTTCTCTACACAAAGTTGCCGAGCCCCTGGCGGGAATCGAACCATGGACCTTCTGATCCAAAGCCGAAAGCGCCAACCACTGTGCTATCCCGCCCCTTGTCTACTCCTGTGATACCTGAATAGGCTATTGTCAAATGCATATGGTTCATCACTCTCCCCCGGCCGATCTAGAGGCAGATCAAGTCATGAATTGTTGTTACAGCCTCTGTTCTATTACACCGACTTTGTGGGATAGAATGGGAGATGCTTGATTTGAGGCAATCAAAGACAGTTGTGCAAGTGGCGACGCTAGTCTAAAATAATAATTTTAGCTACTGAATCATGGCAAAAGCAATGTGATATGAACCACCCTTTCAATGCGGGAAGGGTTGTCATTTGATAAAGAAATTCAAATGGATTATGGTGCAATGTTTTTCCGCAAGGGGAAACCCACGGATTTCGTCGAGTTAGAACAGAGGCTGTATAAACATTTCATGACTTTATTTGCTTCTATGGGGAGAGAATGTTAAGGATGCATAAGGCAAAGAAAACTGAAACATTTCATACAGACTTATTAGTAATGAGGACGATAAATTTTACATTTGGTGACGCTGTGGGGGAACCCCAATTGCCACACCCTAAAGCAAAATTGCTATGAAGTCTGAAGAGCTACAGAGCCAATGGCTCTATTTTGGCTTCTAGTGAACACGGATACAATTGCAAGAATTCGATAGTTTGTTATTTATTTCTTTATTTTCACCATTTTTGCCGCAGAGTGATAATTTCAGCGTTAATAGGCTTCTTTTCCCTTTTTATTATACCCCCGACCAACGGTCGAGAGTATACAGTAAAACCAACGATTCCGTCCATCCGTCCGTCCTTCCGTCCGTCTGTCGAGGACATTTTTTGTCCGACTTGTTACAGGAAAGCTACTTATCTGATTGATTTCAAATTTTGCACATGTATTCTACCCTACTAGGAGGGATGCAGTGCGAAGTTACAGCAAATTTCGTTAATATATGAATTTTTGTACAAATTTCCATGTTTTGAACTTAGTCATTTTCCAATGAAAATAAAAGATGCAAAGTTACATAGAAATGGTCATTTTATATGAAAAAACTTTGTTCGAACAATTGCAGAAATTCATTTATTCTTCTCAATTCTTCTTTTGTTGTCAAATGCTGTGCAAGAGATGTCTACATGGATAGTGAAAAATAATTCAGTTAGGCAGGGATGCACGGTCGGGGGTATTAGTGAGCCATGCTCACTTTTGTACTTGTTTGATATAGAACTATAAGTTATGATGTGGTGTGGCGTATTCGGGATACCATAAAAACGTGTTTTGAATTCCATGTGTCACAATATGAAATAAAATCAAGTTTTTCCAACACATCATTTTGTCATATTTGGCCTCCACACTTACCCATGTAATATCTTATAAGGACGTTCGATACTTCTGTATAACTGTTAGGACATTTCATACGCTTGTATTTTCTGACCATAATATTTAGGAGATAAATATACTGTGTTGGAAATCGGCGGAATATAACGATTTATTATAACTCTTGATTTAATCTAAAGTCGAACGCCTACGCTTTTAACATATAATCCTAATGAAAGTGGGACATTGTGGGTAAAATGAGTTCAATATGATGCTATGAAAATCGCAAATACTGATATGAAAACAAGTTTGATTGATAAGACAAACTGTAAAGAAGTATTTCTAACTAAGAAAAAAACTGAGCTAGTTTTACATTGAAATTGACTTTTAAACAAGTTTATAAAAAATATCATGATTAACTAAGCGAGTTGTGTTTTGTCTCACCTGTCGTGTGCCACAAGGTTCGGACTTCTTGATTCTTGATTCTAGATTCTTGCTATTTACCCTTTTTGAACTTGATAAGGTAATTTATCAGCACAAGTTGCAAAGACATCTCCAGGCAGAGGACACTCAGTTATATAGCCTATGTACCCATTCAAGGCAATATAAGTTCTATCATTCAGACGCGGGGTATGGGTGAAATAGCGATCTCAGCACGAGGCGTTAGCTGTGATATCACCCGCGCGCTGGGGTCGCTATTTGCCATACACAACAATTACTATGACTGAATACATGATATCATGTGGTTCAATCTCATCGTTTATCTCATCGATCGCATGATCGCACAAATATAGTCAGATCACTGATAAAGGACAATTCAAAATAATATTACGGAAAATTGAAAGAGGTTATATGTGGATAATGTGTATCCGCCGGCAGAGGGGAAAGTTCTTTACGAGGTGCGATACTTATAAACAAGCGAGGCTTTGCCGAGCGTGTGTATCAGTATCGGACCGAGGCAAACGACATTTCAAGTATCTAAATTTAAAAGTATTATAGTGTGTGGCAGTGTTTTAATTTTTTTCGTTTATTAACACTGTCATACAAATAGATAAGTACGACAGTTGTAAAAAGTACTGCTTTGTTTCCTTCACTGATGAAACTCTAAATTAAGGTTGCTATAATGTTTTCAATTCTGTAGCATTTTAAGACGTTGGTACAAAATTGACCAATGCAAGTAAAGTATTATAGATTGAAGAAACATCATTAAATATATATACATATACAGATTGTTAATATGCCATGGCTTTGAAATTCGCTATTAATAATCGTTCAGTAAACGTCATCAAATACATAAAAACAATCAACGGTAGGTTCATTTTTCTTTCTCACTTGCAATTCGTATTTAAGAGTTTTCAAGACACGTTTGTTCCTTGGAAGCATTTACAAACTGATGAGACAAAGTTCAAAAGGGAAATTTAATGTATTAACCCGAAATTGCCTAAATGAATACGATGATGTTGTTATTTCTTCTAGTTTTATCTATTTTCAATGTTCACTTCCGATCAAAACGAAAATGCAAATGTTTCAACAATGTTTACAGATTTCTTTTCAATTTACCATCTGAAAATAGTTCAATGAATGCCCGCTTAACAAGCATTTGTCACAAGCGCAAAAGCTCATATTCTGATATCGTGCGGGTAGATTAAGATATTAGGTTGATATCGTACCAAAAGGTGCAGTTACATAAAATAACCACACCCCGTGTTGTGTATGGAGAGATATCGGCCTTTGCTTGGTGTTATGTAACTCGCCTTCGGCTCGTCGCATAACACCAAGCGGGAGGTAGATATCTCCCCTTACACAACGCGGGAGATTATTTCCTTTGTCTTTAAAAGTTGCTATTTGACATAACGACCTAGGTGCGTTATGTGGATTACTTCAGCCTGAAAAATACTGTTTTTTCCTAATTATTTTAAAATCTTTTTTAACAAAATAGAAAAATAAGTTCTAAATGATGTCCCATGTTGTGTAAGACGGTTATATACTCCTTTTCGGTTGATATGGGATATAAAGCCCTCGGCTTCGCCTCGGGCTGTATATCCCATATCAACCTCAAAGGAGTATATAACCTATACATGTTCCCCTATTTGACTATAGTGTGTTCAAAGCTACATATCGGTTGATCAAAAGTAACCATGATCATGTGTTCGAGGTAACATACATTGTACATTTCAAGACGCTAAATCTGCATGCTTTTTTCATGCTTTTTATGTGAAGGGATATGAATAATTTATCATCCTTCTCAAGAGGTTTATATCAGTATTAATTCATTAAGGGTCACGTGGATCAATCAGAGATCGAGATTCTTACATGAGGTAGTAGTCTAACAATTCCACATTGAAAGGTTGTTTTCAATAAATCTAAAATTTGAAAAAAAAGATGAAAAGAAAACTGAGATTTCTTAATTTTCAAAAAAATGAGCTCTCAAGTCTTATTATAGACCTGCTTAGGCTTGGATTTTATTTTAGGGTCTGGCTGACAGTCTAATGAGGTGGGACAACAACTCATATTGCGTGACCTAGGCCTTTGACTATCAAGGTCGGAGAAAAAGAAAATAAAATCTTGTCGTGCGCGACGGTTTTCAAGCGTATATTTAGAAATCGGAAGTTGTGAGATGGCCACACTTGATTTTTCTTTAGGTTGGCTGCTGTTTCAGTAATTTAGGTAAATTATCTCCTATTTAATGAATTTTGATCCGATTTTCCCAAAGTTTGCCAAAATACACGGAAAACAGTAACATTACTTTGGAAAATATTGAACTCTGATAATAGATCTTTAAGTTGTGACCATGCTGTGACATTGACGTTTGATTGTAGTAGAAACATTTTTCAAAATGTTGTACTTCTTCTGAGATGAACCGCTTCTTACAACTTTTATTGTTGTGTTAACAACTTTTGGGTGATTTAATAACCCGTGACCTTGACCTTTCAACTTGATTGTCAAAGTAAATCCCCTTAGGGTAAAAGTAGTAAGATACACATGTGTGTTGTGATAACTTAAATAGGGAAAGGTGGTAGTCAATGCAACAGGCTGACCCCACTAAACACTTTTAGCCTTGTCCATTTCACCATTTCTTTGTTTGATATTATACTTATCCTGTGCATATATTGCTATACTAGCTTTTAGCTATTGCTATATTTCTGCCAACCATGTTTATTATGATAAACTATGCCACAAGATGCTGTTGATATTTTGTAATGCTCTACTAATTGAATAAATAAAGACATATTTCCTCCTGTTATAAATGATAAGACATTTCTTACTCCTGTTACGTTTCATGTGACATCCCTTATCCCATTATCCTTACACCTGGATATATGATTATCATTGAGGATTCAGCCATTTTTTACAAAACACTTAGAGACCTAGAACTTATTTCAAAAGATGTGCGAAAGAAGAAGCACGTCTCTGTGAATACGTGTAGGAGCATGTTCGAAAACTGGCCAGTTAAAAGCATAAAGAACCTGGATATGTCTATAACCATTGAAATAAAGAGCTTTTGATATTGTCATTGTAACTTTCGTTTTAGACTATTTAAGATTAAGGTCAGTGATTAGAGTTATCTCCCTTCAGCTGTAATGTTAGTCATAATACAAATACAGTTTCGGACCACTGTTTGGATTCTTAAACAGTTTTTGAAATTTATTATTTAAGTTTCAGTGTATGTGAAAGCCAAATAGATATGTATTCTCCATAAGTAGATGCAGAATGCTTGATTACGGTAATGTTTAATATATCACCATACAGCTAATAGAATTAAAAAAAACTGGGAAAATTTACAATAAAATATGATACATTGAAATACAGAGCTTAAGATATTTTCAATTCAACTAACGTTTTGATATTTATAAGAAAAGCTTTATTTGAAAAATCGGAGCTCATTAAGAACAAAGCATTAGGTAGTGTTTCATATATCACCAGACAGCTTAAATTTGTGGATTCCAGTTGTTTTACATTAAGCAGAATTCAACAAAAAGTAATGCATATGAGTGTAATATCTCAAAATATCCTTTGCATATTTTTTTTATTAGAGTGGGAATTGTCCTGGGTGGTAATTGTCCTAGGTGGTAATTGTCCTAGGTGGGAATTGTCCTAGGTGGGAATTGTCTGGGTGGCAATTGGCCGGTGGGAATTGTCTGGGTGGCAATTGTCCGGGTGGCTTATGTTGAATTAATTTCTGCTTAATGTAAAACAACTGAAATCCACAAATCATTGTTTATTTGAATATCAGAGAGAAATTAAGAAACAAATTTATTTCCCTTCATATCATAAATTTCTCAAACAAACCATTCTGGATTCATTTAACTTTATTTTCAACCTTATTGTACATAAAGATTAAATCGTTGAAAATTGTTTCAATCAATCACTGTAGTTGATTTAATAAACACCAAAGATGATGCCTCGTTGCTACAGCTATGTTAAATAGCAGTGTATGCATAAATGAGGTCTTGCCTTTAAGTGACGGACTGACAACCCTTGCCATTATTGTAAGCATTCTTGCTCAAGCCTTTTGACTTAGATAATTCTCTGTTAATAAATATTAACACCATACAGCGCTGAATCCGTTTGTCGTCGCTTGCGACTATATTTGTGACTTATGCTCTATATGCATTTCATGGTCATCTTGACTGTTAGTTTCAAACACTCCCCTTTCAAGTAAACATCCGTACAGAATAATTTTGCCGAGTTAAAGTAAGTATACACATTAATTCCATATGATTTATATTAAATTACTTCATTGAAACTATAATGCATTTTACACATTTTACATTTACTGCTTATCATTTGATTTCATTTGATATATTTCTTATATATCAAAAGTTTAAATTTGTAATTTATTTCTAATAAATAGATCAATATTTTTTGGTGAATAATAAAGATAAGAATTAAGAAAGGATAATCCTATTGGGGATATGGTGGGCATTTAGTTATCCAGAGTGATATAGGTATATATATATATAATTTTTATTATGATTATTATTAAGAGAAACATCTTAATTTAAAGGCGCAGTAGCACGTTTTTAGGGGGGAAATATGTTGATGTCAGAAAAATGAAAATTAATGGTTCCAATTGAAAGACAACGTATCCAAACTAAACTGAGCAGTAATACTTCAAATATAAAACGTAAATTTTAGCCATGCGATCCCTTTTTCTGTCACAAACTGTATAAAAGATGTTCATACAAAATGGTAGCCGATGGATTTCTTGTGAATCTTGATACCTTCTCCTCTGACTATGGATGATTGGCTTGTGTAATGAGATTTTGACACTGTCAAAATAATATATTCAACATTGACTTTCAATTATCATTGAAAAAATAAAAATAAAAATTATCAAAAAACGTCTTACCGCCCCTTTAATTTTTTTATTAAAAGTTAATTAGTAAATCCTTAAGAGTTCATATGTAGTACTTAGTAAGGTATGATTGAATACCTAGCATTTAGTAAAGGCATTAAATTTGGTGATTAAAAATTCATTCGATGGAGATGATATCAAAATAAATTTAGTATATATGATATAATCTCGTTATTAGGTATAATCGTATAAATAGTATAATCGTATACAACTTAACTGTATCATTACATAAACATTCCATATCAGGAAAAAATCATCTTGAAAAGAAACGTTTATCCAATAATCAGGACATATGTCCATCAATAACTATATATTCATCATTTTGTAAATATCATAATTTTAGTCCTTTTATAATGTTTCAATTGAAATCAATCAAATATATTTATTATCATTTTCATAATACATGAAAATATAATAATAGATAAAAAAGATAATATCATGATCATCAAAACATATAGATTTTCTCTCGGCGAACCTGAATAGCAACACAGATAATTTCGATTGCCAGAAGCCTAAAACCAGAGTTACCTCCCTTTGTTTACCTTAACGACCAGTAAACAAACCCGAAAAGAGAAATATATTTGAACAGAAAATGGCGTCCTGGACTGCATATCGTTATTATGACGAGGACACTAGTTCATCATCGGAAGAGAATTATGATGATTATTTTGATGATTATGATGATTATGATGATTGTGATGATGATGATCATCATCATGATGATATGCGTAAATATGATAACACAGATTCTGATTTCCCCCAGATCGTGAAGAGGGGTAGTAAAACAGAACTTATTGCTTTCTTCGAACTGGAAAAAAACAAATTTCTGAACGTCAATAGCCCGGTTGTTAGTTATGGAGAAGAAGGACGTGAAGAAACTTATTTGTTACACCTTGCTGTTAGTGTTCCCTTGGAGTCCTACCATCCGGACTTTGTAGAATATATCATTCTTTCACAAAGGATTAATATCAACAAAATGAATACGATGGGATACGCGCCTCTGCACTACGCTGTTCTAAGCTCGAATACAGCTGCAGCTCAGGCTCTGATCAAGGGAGGGGCGGATGTCAATCTTCAGGTGATTTGAACATAAATGCACTACAGTAGAGATTATCATGCCGTAGTTTTGAGACGATAGATCTCGTGCCTTTCTTATTACATTGTATTTTGGTCGCCCCGGTGATTGTCACACAATGAAATGTATACCTATCGACGAGTTTACACCAATTTATGTTTTATCTTCATACCTTAAAGGAACAGTAACATGTTTCAGGGGGAATATAAGGTGATGTCAGGAAAATGAAAACTTATGGTTCCAATTGAAAGACAATTCATTTAAACTAAATGGAGCAGTAATAATTCAAATATATAATTAACAGTTCAGGAATGCGATTCCCTTTTCTCGCCCAAAATGAATAAAAGGTGGTCACAAAAAATAGCCGTCCATGGATTTTAGGTGATCTTCATACTTTGTCCTCTGACTATGGATAATCGGTTTGTATTATGAAATTTTTGACAATATCAAAAAAATACATTTAGCATTAACATACATAACATAACATCTATGAACATTTTAAATATAAAATTATCAAAAAACGTGCTATTGCTCCTTTGAATTTACATAAATAACAATAAAATAATGAGAGATTACAATATGACTTTTAGACTCAAAAACCAAAAACGGTCCTTCCGTGAATGTTTATTGTCATGTTCTGAACACTGTGACTACACATACGCCTACCATTTTACAATCGAATGAAAAAAAAATCCCATAGGTTTCACAATGATAAACTGGTTCCCTCTGATAGTCCAGCTGCCGCAAAACGTATAGTGTAGAAGAGTTGTACCAGCCACTGTCTTCCTTGATAAAACCCCCTTTCAATCATTCTCTCACCACAGAGGCAGATCAAGTCATGAAATGTTGACACAGCCGAGAGGAGAGAATGTACAATAAGGAAAAGTTACATTTTAAAATGTAAACATGATGAACTGGTTGATATTTTTGAAGATATGATGAATTATTATTTGATGTTTCTATTGGAATTCTCATATGTTGTTACCTGTCCACACCTCTATAACGAAAATGGAGCAGTCGCAAAATGAAAAAACTCAGAATTTCCAACGCAAAACCCGGGTTCGGTCTTACAATTCCTATAAGTAACAGTCATGTAACCGATAAATTGTTGAGTAAAATTTCTGGGATTCATTGTTATTCAACAAATTATGGAAAGTTTCAGCTTTTAAAATCGTCAACGGCTTTGAAAAATATTTGCGGTTGTTAAATAACAGTGAATCACAGATATTTTACTCAACAATTTATCATCTAAATGGACAAAATCGTTGATTGAAATCGTCATTGAAATATTGCATTAACGGATTTCGCTGTACAGATACAACTGTTTGCACTCAATATGACATGCTTGTGACCTTGTGACTCGGCCAATAAGCTTACTAATTAGCAGTTAACTGTTTATGTTTTGTGAAGCAAGGGAGCTACAAACTTTTTAGGGAAACGATGTTCTAAGAATAATGGTAAAATTAAGTACAAGAAGGCAAAATCTTAAAAAATGTGCTTTCAATTTCAGAACTTCAATAAACTTGGATTTGAGGAAGAGTTCGGAATTGGACCACAATCCTTTCCATTGCATATGGCTGTTAAAGAGCAACAAAAGCACAACAGCCGTTCGTTTCCTTACGATTTCGATAGGCAAGCCTATTATCTACAAATCGGCCCGCAGAATCTGGATCTCATCAAACTTCTCCTTTCCTCCGGAGCCAACTGCAATGTCCTGGATGAACAAGGACTGGCTCCTTTACATTATGCAGTCTGGGCTGATGACGTGTCTGCTGCTGATATTCTACTTGAAGCTGGAGCAGATATCAATATTCAATCTTATAAAGATGAGGTGACACCATTGTTTTGTGTTGAGTCGCAAAAGATGCTCCTCTTCCTTCTGTCTAAGGAGGCAGATCAGTCGTTACCTGATCGCTATGGAGAAACAGTCCTGTCCCACTTCATAAGATTAGGACTGCATACACTGTCCCTGACATTGTTGTCCGACTCATCTGAGAATGATTTCTGTAACAAAACAGACCTTCTAGATTGTGCATTTGAAAATCGGGATGAAACGGCTGTTAAAATACTGATAAATTCTGGATGTGTCCCGAGATCAGAAGTGTACAAGCTACATATAAAACCTCGTTACAGGGAAATCCCGGCTTACAAAAATATGATAGAGGCAATGGATCAGATTGCTTCAAATCCAAGCAAACTTTTCGATTTGTGCAGAATCAAAATTAGAAATGTTTTGAAAAAAGATATCAGAGGGTCTGTCTTAGATCTACCATTACCGGAGAAACTCCGAGGAGCAATTTGCCTGAAAGATCTAGATTTTGCGCAGGATCCTAACCTGGCTGATGATTGCGTGTAATAAAGTTACTTCGCCCCCCTGAAACCGATCATATCTCACTTTGCCGGACAGCTGATGTTATGATAACGGATTAACGGAAGCCTTGCCGGCTATAGTCTATTCCAGTGAGTAGTTGTCAGTAATAAGCGTAGGCATTTCACAGACTGAGCTTGCATTCACTGATTACATGTTGGTGATGGCTATATGAGTGAACTCGACTTCAAATATTCAAACGCTGACTGATCCAGATTTTGATTACTTGACAGTGAGTGAATTGTTCACGATTATAAGTTAGATTGAGTGAACAATAATTCAAATTATTATGATGTTCACTGACCCGAGACATTTGGTTCCATCATTGCAAAATTGCAAACGCACAGGTTCACGTTCAATTCATTCCTAATTCAAGAGGAGGTAGACATCTGGTTTATCTCGGTCACAAGTTTCGGGTCAAGAGCACCAAACGAAATCGCGTTCATTCGAAATGTTGTAAGACTGGCTGCCCTGCTACGGCTAATACTGTCGATGATGTTCTCAGTAGTTGCAGGAACATTCACAACATTTATGTGCATGTCCAGCGTATGTATAAGAGAATATATGTTGAAATAAAGTTTTAAAAATGTCTACAATATATTTATACCAAATTTATGTTGAAATAAAGTTTTTAAAATGTTTCCAATATATTTTACCCATTCCATGCCATGATTTTTTATGTATACCAAATGTATGTTGAAATAAAGTTTAAAAAATGTCTACAATATATTTATACCAAATTTATGTTGAAATAAAGTTGAAATAAAGTAAAGTTTACAATATATTTATACAAATGTTTGTTGAAATAAAGTTTATAAAATGTCTACAATGTATTTTACCCATTCCATGTATACCAAATGTATGTTGAAATAAAGTTTCATTTCAAATGAAAATAAAGTGACTTTTAGTTACATGTATCCGAAACAGACTATACGTTAATCCCCTATTGTTCATGGATTACCGCGCATCGGTAACTTTGAATGGAGAAGTCGGCTGTCCGGCAAATCGAAAACTGAAACCCCCACCAGGACATGTCCTGTACCTCCCGGGACCTGGCTACTAGGCTTTTTGAGTTTCAAAAGTTGGCAGGTATGAAAGTATATAAGGACATTGCCTACTCTGATGGGTTATCGCTAACTACAGTGATATTTCATAAGGGCATCTCCTATTCCAGTGATATCGTCACAGTGCTTACTCCTGTGATATCTAATTAGGACACTCTTTTAGCATGGGATATCTGAGTAGAACATGAAATATTTGATATCTGATAAAGAAAAATCTTACTCTTTGTAATATGTGATCAGGACATTGCTTACATTGCTGATATTTTCAACTTTTCTAATGAGGACGTTGACGTTATTCACTACGGACACAATCGGCCCTGTGATACATGTATTTGGTTGTGAAGAGTGATCTGTTATACCTCATTGGGACATTGTTAAATGATTGTTTACTCCTTTGAAATCTAATTGTAATATCTTTTTATTATCTTATTATTATATTTTGGCATAGTTTACTTCTGTTATATATGATTAGGGAATAGTTTACTTCTGTTATATATGATTAGGGCATAGTTTACTTCTGTTATATCTTATTAGGGCATAGTTTACTTCTGTTATATATGATTAGGGCATAGTTTACTTCTGTAATATATTATTTGGGCATAGTTTACTTTTGTTATATATGATTAGGGCATAGTTTACTTCTGTTATATCTTATTAGGGCATAGTTTACTTCTGTTATATATGATTAGGGCATAGTTTACTTCTGTAATATATGATTAGGGCATAGTTCACTTCTGTTATATATGATTAGGGCATAGTTTACTTCTGTTATATATGATTAGGGCATAGTTCACTTCTGTCATATATTATTAGGGCAAAGTTTACTTCTGTTATATCTTATTAGGGCATAGTTTACTTTTGTTATATATGATTAGGGCATAGTTTACTTCTGTAATATATGATAAGGGCATAGTTCACTTCTGTTATATATGATTAGGGCATAGTTTACTTCTGTAATATATTATTTGGGCATAG
The DNA here is from genome assembly GCA_916613615.1 of Steromphala cineraria. Classification (NCBI taxonomy): domain Eukaryota; kingdom Metazoa; phylum Mollusca; class Gastropoda; order Trochida; family Trochidae; genus Steromphala; species Steromphala cineraria. The sequence goes on along the minus strand of OU744726.1, from coordinate 68,875,375 downwards.
TTTACTTTTGTTATATATGATTAGGGCATAGTTTACTTCTGTTATATCTTATTAGGGCATATTTTACTTCTGTCATATATTATAAGGGCATAGTTTACTTTTGTTATATATGATTAGGGCATAGTTTACGTCTGGTATATATGATTAGGGCATAGTTTACTTCTGTTATATCCTTTTATGGCATAGTTTACTTCTGTTATATCTTATTAGGTATAGTTTACTTCTCTTATATATGATTAGGGCATAGTTCATTCTTTTATATGTTATTATGGCATAGTTCACTGCTGTTATATTTTATAAGGGCATAGTTTACTTCTGTTATATATGATTAGGACATAGTTAACTCGAGCAATATTGGCTAATGACATAGCTTACACCTGTTATAGTTCATTGTTTACTCATGTTATATCTCACATTACTTACGCTGGCCTGTGATATCTAATTAGGTCATTGCTTAATCATCTTATATGTTATCTCTGATTAGTAAATCGCTTGCTCCTACAGCTGTTTTTTAAAATCTATTTTAGTCATTTATGAAACTGTTTACCAAAAATATTATAACCTCTTTCTTTTATTGAAATTGATGATAAATTCTTATTTCAATCATGGAAGTGCGTCATATAATACTAATTGTTTTATCAGTCAAAAAGTATCGAATATTTCATCTTATGAACATATTGGGCGAAGGTGTAGTTTGCTATGTTTGAAAAGTTGTATAATCATTTCAAGTCATTTCTCTTGGCATAACTATGGCTATTGAGGGTCAGACTAACAAGAGTTGTCTCCCTTACATGTGGATGAATCATTGGTTGTCACTGCTTGTGATTGTAAATAGAGTATGTTTGTTGCTTCTATAGGATTAAATTGGACTTCATTACTTTCTTCATTCATATCTTACTGAACAATTTATAAACTAATTGGATATTTCCGGTGTTCAAATTGTTGAAGTAGTCTAGTGAACAGAAAGACAGACATAGTCTGATCCGCGGTGAGAATTTTAGGTTTGGGTCTTTGTTACTTTTCCCTTTTATCGTTTTATAGATAGAGCTATCAATGACGACGCACCTCCAACTTGGAATGACTGCCATAACAAATTATAATCTTTAGAAAGAAAATATGATAGTTAGGATTTTATTTTCATAAACATTTAGAATTTATTAGTATGACATTTGTTTTTACATTATATAGAATTATCATTTATTCATAGTTAAGCCTAATGATTATGAGCTTTATTTTGCCATTTTTAATAGCATAACCGCTTTTGCAACATCAATTATGTCTTAACTTGCTGTATACTTTAAACACAAAGATATCATGTAAGTGAAAAAACATTTTCACTAAGTCAAATCATTCCTCGTGTTTTTAACAATTTATATTGTATTGTTATATTTTGTTTTATCTAGATGTTTCCTTCTATCAAGTGTAATCCGTCCATGTGTGACAATATGAAATAAAATCTACCCTTGTTAGCTCAGCAGTTTATCATATTTGACTTCCACTCTTACTCATGTAGTATTTATCTGATTAGGACAGTGTTAAGTTCTGTAGTATCTAATAAGGAAGGTCAACACTCCTGTGATATCAAGTTATAACAGAAATGATTTATAGATAAAGTGCAAACATCTTGATGTCACTTTCCAAGTTTCCAATTTCCAGTTTTCTAAATAAACGCATAACATGTTTGCTAGACTAGCATATAGTCCCTGAAAAAAAATTCACTAAAATTTAAATTTTAAATATTGGATCTTAAAAAATTTGCTAGACTAGCATATAGTCTCTGAAAAAGTTTTTTCACTAAAATTTTAATTTTAAATATTGGATATTAAAATATAACTGAGCCCTGAACAATTCTTCTAGACTTGCCAACATTGTCTAGATTTAATAGGGCTCCTTTAATTATTTTGTTTGCTTTAGGATCTGGATAACAGACTGCATGTTTACAAATATATATACAGGAAACGTTGAGCACCCCCACGTTTTTGTCAGCAGCAAAAGTATTCTGACAAGAGAGGACAATGTGGTATTGGAATAATTGTATGATATGACAAAACCAAAACTTTCATCAGTTTAGAGGAGAACATTTTATTCAGATAACATTTCGCATTGTTTGCATATTGCCATTCATAAAATTGGGATATTTTTTGTCAAGAACAAAGTTACATTATCCTGAAAAGTTGTACTCGATATATTTATACTGATAATTCCATACTTTCAAGCAAACTGGTCAATCTTTAGTATCGGCCTTTTACTCAGTAGTCACTAGTTAGACCATAATCAACCTCAAAGTCGCAAATTATTTTTAAAAGCTCAATTAAAATAGCCTTATAACAAAATTTGGTCATTGTCAACTAAAATGACCCCTTGAAATCAATGAGAAGTTTTTACTTAACGTATTGAACCCATAAGATTCCCAAATGTATTCCAAAATCGTTTGATAACAGTAATTTACATTAACTGGTTCATAAAGGGATGTCACTTCAACGACCAGTGACTTCCTTTTTTTAAGTAAAAACTTGATTTGATGTGTGAAAGTCAAGTTGGTAACTCAAATGTTGTTTTTGATACCTGCTACCCAATGTTTCTAACATAGTTTTGGCACTGCAGTCATTATTAGTTTTGATGAAATTAAGTATTATTACAAATTCAGTTGTAATGTTATAAAACGTCAACGTTGATCTTCGTTTGCAGATTGTTATTATAAAAAATAACGTTAAAGGGGCAGTAGCTCGTGTTTAGGGGGAATTAAAGGGGTAGTAGCACGTTTTTAGGGGGAATATAAGGTGATGTCAGGAAAATGAAAATTAAAGGTTCCAACTGATAGACAATGTATTTTAAATAAATGGAGCATAAATAATTCAAATATATAACGTAAAGTTTAGCCATGCGATTCCTTTTTCTTACACAAAGTGAATTAAAGGTGTTCACACAAATATGGCCGCCAATCGACTTTATGTAAATCTCTATTATTTGTTCTCCGACTGTGGATGACTGGTTTGTGTAATGAGATTTTTGACACTATCGAAATAATACATTTAGCCTTAACGTACCATATTAGTGAAAAATGAAAATATATAATTGTTAAAAAACGTGCTACTCTCCCTTTAAATGTGATAAATTCATTCAAAGTATTGTAACTTTGTCATAGCAAAAATTCCGAGTTTAGAATTTAGGCGGATGCTTAACTTTTTTCTTTATGTATAGTATCAGTGAATAGAGTTTGCGTAGGAAGTGTTTGTATTTGAAACAAATAAAAGAATGCTTGACATATGTCTTAGATTGACCATTACAAGGGAAACTCAGGGGACATGTTTTACTGAAATATCTTTCACAAGAAAATCTTACTGTTGATAGAGGTTTAACTTTCTTCAAATAAACTTATCTGGCAACTGAGAGATAGGTAATCAAGGAAACATTCTATAAACAACATTTTTGTGAAATTTTTATTTTATTTTTAGTAGATATTCCTAAATATTTGATTTTTCAGTCAATTTGACCTTATATAAAACTTCATCTAAATATTTAAATTATCATGGTGGTAGAGTTTAATACTTTTCAAAAGTATGTAAATGACTATTATATTATTTGAAAATAATCACATATAAGTATTATCATCATTTCCTGTGGACACATCACTGTCCAATTTATAGATGTTTATCATATAAACACAAATACAACAACAAGTACGCTAATAATCATGTTCTTATATGAAGTATCACTTGTGTGATTTTAAATCTGACGGATTTACCAATTCACCACATATAATATTTTGTTTTCAAAAAGAAAACAAGAAGAAAAAAGAAATATTTTAATCCGTTGTCACACAGCGGTAAATACAATAAAATGTTCATAAATGCGCTAAATATACATTAAAAAGACCTATAAAGGTATAAAAATGTATACATAAAAGGTTGCATTTTTAAAAAGTACTTGTCATTTAAAAACATAAATAACCCCTTACTCAATTGATCTAAACAAACCCCTTAATATACTTTCATGTACATGTGGCAGAGTGATATATTTTAATATTGTATGTTTTTATTGTATATAACTATGTTCTAATACAAGATTTTATTTCAGGTGTTCTTATTGTAACTAACTAGTTACAATGTTCATTGCCTGCAGTATTACAAGCTCTTAATCAATCTGCTAGCTTTCTCTCTATTGTTCTTTGGTGTGACTGATTGCCCAGTTCACCACCTCAGCTTTCTCTCCTATTGTTCTGTCTGTGGTTAGGTAAGCGCACTCCTTGAAATGCATGCTTTCAGGAAAGTTATAAAGGTAACCCACACTAATATTCATTGCACTTCCATATTACCACACATGTGAAGCACACAACTGACAGACTCTACTTGACGCTTGACACCTTGTTTCTCTCATATCTGCAACTACATTCACATCAACTCCCAGGTTAGTTACATATCTTAAAGTATATTTCATTATGATAAGATAGGGTATAAATATCAATGCATAAATTGATAGGATTTTGTGTGTATGATGTATGAATGTATTATAGCTAAATTATTAATTGCTAAAGGTAAGGTTTGTCTATTACATATAGCATTTGTAATGGTTGTGTCGCATTGTATATATTTTATCTTTAGTGCAGATCAAGTACATGATCTGTGTGAACATGTGTTCATATATATATGCTATGCAAGCATTATTTTAGTATTGCATATCAAATGCGGCTATGTTATTAATACACAACCTATTGTTTTAAACTGTATATATCTTTTGTGTTTATTTTCATTTTCATGCAATAAGCACAAGTAATGTAGTGCTTATGTAAATATATTTCTTTATAGCTTTCATAGCGAACATGTAATGCTGTACTTTATGTATTTCATATCATAATTCCTATAAAGCATATTTCTAGTAAATGTATCAATCTATACATTTCCAATAGGAATAGGCATTTTCATATATCTATTATAGTATTTATCATTCACGTAATAGGTATTAATAATTCCTGTTGTAATGTTTTGGTATAGTATTGTTGCTATGCTGGTATTGCATTTTAGCAGGGCTCATGTCATACATGTGCCAAGTAATTATATTTCCATGTATATATTTGGTTAGGGTTAATGTTATTTATATGCATATTATACATGTAGTCCATTCATGCTGGACACTGATGTATGTTTATATATTCCATATTTGGGTGCAATAGTTATCATTATTCATTAATTATTTTAGGTCATGTAACCATGTGACGATTCCCACTGGTTCTCTGTATGTGGTTGCACCTGAATACCATATATTTGGTACGTTTATGTCATTTCATTATTTTCATTGTATTATATTCATACTTTGTATCAATTGTCCAAACTATATATTTTGGATCAATTATCATATCTTTGACATATTATCATATTGGCATATAATGTTAATATCATATAATGTAATAACGTAATCTATCATTTGCCTTTATATATCATTTATCCTATGATGTATGCATATGTGCAAATCTAAGTGTATGTTATAACAAAGTATAGTAACTTCTTATGTAATTTATATTTGCATGTATTGTATGATGCATCACATGTCTCATTGTGTATTTTACTTATGTGTCTTATGTATTGTTACAGGGTGTTTCTACCTACTAGTTATCTTCATATAACTCAGTATGGAATAAACTCCGATTGAACCCACCAGCAGCCCTTGTCATTCTTTCACAAGTTGACCCTGCTACAAAATGGCGCCCGAACAGGGACTGGAGTTTGAGGACACGGGGGACTGAGGACTGGAGCATGGAGGTCAGCGAGGGACTTGGCCTGGAGTCTGAGGGGCACGGGAGCTCTACTAGCAGTACTGGACATGGACTGAGGATAGCGAGAGGATCCTAGTGACGTCATGGAGGCATAATGTCAGCACTGATGTGATCACCGAGAGATAGACTCTGATTCCGAGGACCACCTGTGTTACTGTGATGAGTACTCTAGTTTTTTCTGAGCTCAGTTACTTGACCATGGTCTAGACTTAGTTAGTGCCGGCTTTAGTTTAATTTAGTTTAATTTAGTTTAATCATTGTTGACATTTTGTTTCATTCTTTACATGTACTAAGTTAATTTGTTTATCATGTCTTAGTTTAGTTAGTTAGTAATTAGTTAATCAACCTTCAGTTGCAGCATACCTAGCTTATTCATTTCATACTCTCTTTACTTACCTTGAGCATAAGCATGTGTGAGTGTTGAGTGATTGCTGAATGTGTGGGTGTGTTTAACATATTTAAGCATTTAAGCAAATAATTATTTAAACCATTCCATTACAGCATGTAGGTATTACATATACATACTTTGCTTTGCTTTTCCTTCTTTGACGGACAAGGACTGAACTGCATATTTGCACAATATGTTTTGCACAATGTCACCATTAATGTTTCTAACTTAATATAGCATTCTCTCTTTCTTCTTTTAGACTTCATAATATCCTTTTTGTGCATTATGTGCCTTTCATGATTTCCTTTTTGTGCATGATGTGCCCTTCATGATAATTTTCATAATTTTGTTTATTGTAATGTAATGCCATGTAAACCTTAATCTTGTGTTCTCTTTCAGGGTTAAGATTTTGTTAGATACTTTGCCATTCACATAATATTTTGTTTATCATGTTGCCAAATATATGATAATCAAATATCTAATCATTTCTATTTCAGGATAGTTTAGTTAATTCATGTATGTATGTATGTATTGATCACCTAATCATATCTTTGTTGCAGGATATTTAATACTTACTTGAATTTCAGGACTAATAATCAAAATGTGTTAATTCAAAAACCCCTTAAGAGAGTCGCTTATCCCTCTTTGGATTTATACATTTAGAGAGTCGCTGTCCCTCTCAGGAATCAGATTACTTACCAGTGCTTTGTGGATGTGACACTGTGTGTGCTTGTCAGTGCTTTCCAAGGATATATATATATATGTGCGATTTCATATCTGGATACTTACCATGTGTGGATTACTTTGTGGATACTATTATTACCATTGGATACCTACCTTGGATATTATACTGCGATGGATTTACCTTTGTGATACTCACCTTGTGCCACTTACTCTGTGATATTTGACTCACCTTGTGGACACTATACCGTGTTTGACTCTTTCGATATACTCACCTGTGTTTATTCACTGGATATCTACCGAGCACACCATGGATTTCACTAGAGAGGAAATAGATAACATGTTGGAGGTATTTAGTCGTCAGAAGGAGAGACCAAAGGCTAATACCCCCGAGGATTTCGAAGCTTGGCTCCAAGGGTTAGCTATCAAGTCGGAATCAACTTCACCTCAGAACCCCAAAGTGAGAGTTATCTCCAGGAGTCCACATAGACATGAGGAGCAGACACCTAGGCCGATAGTCTACCAGAGAGCACCCAGGATTCCATCCTTTAGTTGAGACCGGAGTGGGAAGGATACACCATATGACGTCTGGAGATATCATGTTGACGGAATTCTGGAATCCCATTCCTACACTCAGGAGGACAAGACACAGGCTATAAGGGACTCGCTGAAGGGAGACGCAGCAAGGATAGCTGTAAACATGAGGCCAGGTAGCGATATTGAGGCACTACTGAGAAAGATGCGCATAGTCTTTGGAACTGTGGAGAGAAAGGAATCAAGGATGGCCCAATTCTACAGTGCCAAGCAGCAGGAGAATGAGGATGTGTCCAAGTGGGGATGTCGGTTGGAGGAACTACTGTGCCATGCCATGAAGGATAGTCCTAACACATTCCAAGACACAGATGAGATGCTACGGAATATGTTATGGACCGGACTGAAGCCATCTCTCAAGAACATCTCAGGGCACAAGTTTGACTCCATCCACACGTTCGATGAGCTTTTAGAGTCATTGAGGGAAAAAGAGAATGATCAGCTCTGTGAAGCATCTGTACGACCAAAGGCCCAAGCATCTGCAAAGATGACATCTGTACAGGAGCCAGAGTGGAGGAAAGAGATGAAAGAGGTCAAGGATATGCTCAGCAAGCTAACCACAGAGGTCTCCAACATGAAGGCATCAGCTAGCCATCCTACTTCTAGCCATCAGCCACCACAGCCACATCAAGGAGTTTGGAATAACCCTGGATATCAAGGTCATCAGGATTGGCAGGATCAGAGGCCAACTCAGGATTACAGATATCAGGAACAAGAACAAGGACCAACATGTTGGCGATGTGGGCAGGTCGGCCATATGCAGTACTCATGTACAGTTAGGATGGACCATACCAAACAAGGACGAGCTTTAAACTGGCGCAAACCTATGGGCAGGGGCCGCCGATAGGTTTGTTTGAGCGCCCCAAGAAGCCTAACAGAGTACCTGAAGGACTAGTTGGATCCTCCAATGAAGTAACTGTTTCCATAGAAGGCACCACCACTACTGCTTTATTGGACACAGGAGCCACAGTCTCTGTATTAGCTCAGTCTTTCTATGATGCCCATCTATCTCACCTTCCCATAGAACCACTACAGGACATGCTAAACATCGAATGCGCAGGAGGAGAATCACTTCCCTACTCAGGATATGTTGTAGTAAACTTGGAAGTTTCTGGGATCTCTAGAGCACAGCCAGTATCATGTATGTTCCTCATATCATCGGACACCAAGTATAACTCCAGAGTGCCAGCTCTTATAGGAACTAACATCCTGGAACACCTCATTACTGGATGCAAGGCCAATCACGGAATTAGATTTCTACAGAAAGCTGCTCTGTTTACCCCTTGGTACCTCGCATTCCGCACTATGACCATCAGGGAGAAGGATCTTCAACGCAACGGAGGACGGATAGCACTTGTGAAGTGTAGTGAAGCAGGCACTGTCATCATTCCAGCCAATTCTCAGGTCATTATCCGAGGACAAGTTACTCAGCCCATCAACTATCCCAGAGTATGCGCCATGTTACATCCTTCAACCAGTGCGACTATCCACGAGGATATAGATATTGCCCCCACAATTATGGAGTATGATTGGGAGAATCCTGGACATGTGGATATACATCTAGCTAACGTCACGACTCAGACCATTGTGGTGAAGCCCAAGACAGTTGTTTGTGAACTTCAGCCTGTTCTATTTGAAGGAAACGTACCACACCAGACAGAGGATGAAAAGACACTTCTGGAGCAAGTGGATGTCCAACAGGAGAATGTGACCAAGACTGAACTTGCCCATGGGATTGAACTCATTCTTAAGTATAAGGACATATTTTCAAAGGGAGATGATGACTTGGGACACAGCAACCTAGTACGACATAGGATTGATCTTGTGAATGATATTCCTTTCAAGCAGCGCCACCGTCGTATACCACCTGCCATGTTCGATGAAGTCCACAGCCACTTGAGACAACTTCTATCAGCTGGGATTATCAGACTTTCACATAGTCCTTGGTCATCTAATGTGGTACTTGTGCGCAAGAAGGACGGAAAACTTAGAATGTGTGTCGATTTTCGCCAGCTTAACAAACAGAGTTTACGAGACAACTATGCTTTGCCAAGGATTGACGAGTTACTTGACTGCCTCGGAGGAATGAAGTACTTCTCAGTTCTTGACATGAAATCTGGCTATCATCAGGTGGAACTCCTAGAAGAGCATAAGGAACGCACAGCATTCACCGTGGGACCATTAGGATTCTATGAGTTTAATCGCATGCCTTTTGGACTATGTAATGCTCCTGCCACCTACCAGAGACTGATGGAACAGTGTTTGTCTGGCCTAAACCTTAACATCTGCCTGATCTACCTTGACGATCTGATCATCTTCTCTAGAACCTATGAAGAACATCTTGAACGCATGGAACTTGTATTTCAACGCCTACAGGAATGTGGACTCAAGTTAGCCCCAAAGAAATGCAAGTTTTTCAAGAACAAAGTACGATACATAGGCTACATCGTGTCAGAGAATGGTATAGAGGCAGACCCAGAGAAAGTGGAGAAAATATCAGATTGGCCTACTCCAACCACACCAGAAGAAGTCAGGAAATTTCTAGGATTCGCTGGATATTATCGGAAGTTTGTAAGGGATTTTTCGAAAATAGCCAAGCCACTCAGCGAACTGATGCCAAAGACAAACAAGAGGACAAGAAACAAACAGGCCAAAGTTGAATGGACATGGGGACCAGCACAAGAATCTGCCTTCCAGGAGCTCAAGCAACATCTAACAGAACCACCAGTGTTAGGATATGTGGACTTTGACCAACCCTTTGAACTGCACACAGATGCCAGCACACATGGATTAGGAGCAGTTCTGTACCAACAGCAAGAGGGAGTACCACAAGTTATAGCATATGCCAGCAGAGGTCTCAGCAAATCAGAACGTAACTATTCCGCACACAAGCTTGAATTCCTGTGCTTAAAGTGGGCTGTCACGGAAAAATTTCATGACTATCTGTATGGACATCGTTTCACAGTGCTCACGGATAACAACCCATTGACTTACGTTCTAACCAGCGCAAAACTAGATGCCACAGGACATCGTTGGCTTGCCGCGTTATCAGATTCCGACTTCACCATCTCATACAGACCAGGCAAAGCGAACACGGATGCAGACACATTATCAAGATTACCAAAGGAGGAAGAGGAATCTCACATATCCATGGAATCTGTAGAAGCTATCTGCAACATGGTGTCTGTCCCAAATCTAGTTGAGAGTGTGTCATCAACGTCAGATGTAATTGAGGAAACATCAGAGATCACAGAGGAGACTTGTGATATGAATGCTCGTGACTGGAGGAGAGCACAAGCAAAGGACCAAGCTTTGGATTCAGTCATGGCTCATCTTAGGAACGGAACGAGGCCAAGGTACAACGAAATCAGCATGGACCCAGAGATGACAAGTCTGTTCAAGAGCTTCAACAATTTCAAGCTTCAAAGAGGAGTACTATACAGAATAACAACAGTCAACGGTGAGAAACTTGAACAGCTTGTGTTGCCTACCAGATGTCGTCAATCTGTGCTACGTTGTCTTCATGACCAGGTCGGTCATCCAGGAAGAGATAGAACACACTCTCTGATCCGTGAGAGATTCTTCTGGCCTGGAATGACGAAGGATATAGAGAACCACGTACAGACATGCGAGAGATGCCTCAGAAGGAAAGCCTCAACATCTGTAAGAGCTCCATTGGTTAACATCACTACTACTCAACCCTTAGAACTAGTTTGCATGGATTTTCTGACCCTAGAGCCATCAAAAGGAGGACAGCAACACATCTTAGTAGTGACTGACCACTTCACCAGGTACGCTCAGGCTTATCCTACAACCAACATGACAGCAAGAACCACAGCAGAGGCATTCTTCAGGAATTTCGTGGTTCACTATGGATTGCCAAAACGAATTCATTCTGATCAAGGGGCAAACTTTGAAGGTAAACTGATGCAAGAGTTGTGTAATCTTACAGGAATGTCCAAGTCCAGAACAACACCATATCACCCCATGGGTAATGGCATGACTGAGAGGTTCAATCGCACTCTATTGAACATGCTCGGAACTCTCGACACGGACAAGAAGAAGGATTGGAAATCTCATGTTGGCCCACTAGTTCATGCATACAACTCGACAAGACATGAATCAACAGGATATTCACCCTTCTTCCTAATGTATGGACGACAGCCAAGATTACCCGTGGACTTAGCTTTTGGACTAGACATGGATCCAGGAAAATCTAAGACCATTGCCCAATATACAAAAGCTCTGAGAGAAAGACTTCGTCAAGCTTATGACCTTGCCAGGGAAACAGCAACAAGGTCACAAGGAAGACAGAAAACAAACTATGACACCAAAGCTAGAGCTGCCGGACTAGAGACAGGTGACAGAGTGCTTGTGAAGATCGTTGCTTTTGAGGGTAAACACAAGATCGCAGACAAGTGGGAAGAAGAACCGTACATCGTTCTCAAGCAACCTGATCCACTCATCCCTGTCTACATTGTGAGGAGAGAAACTGGCGAAGGACATCAAAGGACACTTCATAGGAATCTTCTACTTCCTATTGGATACTTGTCTCCCCCTGATGTGCCAGTACCAAAACCACGCCCAAGGAAACAGCGTACTACAGTGAAGCCAACTACCCCTGGATCATCACCCGAGGAAGAATTGGATGACACTGTCAGTCAGAACCTTGAGGACGAGGAAGTGATACCTGTTACCATTCCAGAACCTTCAGTGTCAGATGAGACCACATCTGACAGGCCAACTGAGGATGATGAGGCTGAAGTTGAGACAGACGCCGCTCTGGAAGAGGAGGTAACAGAAGCTGCCATAGATGAAGGTGCTGTTGACGTGACAGATGATGGAGCAAACGCTACTGACCAGGATATTGGACAGGATGCAGCAGCATCATCTGAAGTAGCAGATGAGTCTCAGGAACAGCCTGCTATCCCACAGCCTGAAGGATCTCCAGGAGGGGAAGCACCAGTTCCAGGACCGAGAAGATCTGCGAGAGAAAGGAACAGACCTCATTGGCAGACAACAGGGGAATATGTGATGGCAGCTACAGCTGAACCGGAATGGAGGACGAGAGCCAAGTACCTTGAGACGCTACTAGCGAAAGGAGTATTTGAAACCAGCACCAAGGCTACGGATGCTCTCATGGACATAATCACTGGAAAACACACATGACGAGGACGTCATTTGACGGAGGGGGGAAGTGTGTGGCAGAGTGATATATTTTAATATTGTATGTTTTTATTGTATATAACTATGTTCTAATACAAGATTTTATTTCAGGTGTTCTTATTGTAACTAACTAGTTACAATGTTCATTGCCTGCAGTATTACAAGCTTTCAATCAATCTGCTAGCTTTCTCTCTATTGTTCTTTGGTGTGACTGATTGCCCAGTTCACCACCTCAGCTTTCTCTCCTATTGTTCTGTCTGTGGTTAGGTAAGCGCACTCCTTGAAATGCATGCTTTCAGGAAAGTTATAAAGGTAACCCACACTAATATTCATTGCACTTCCATATTACCACACATGTGAAGCACACAACTGACAGACTCTACTTGACGCTTGACACCTTGTTTCCCTCATATCTGCAACTACATTCACATCAACTCCCAGGTTAGTTACATATCTTAAAGTATATTTCATTATGATAAGATAGGGTATAAATATCAATGCATAAATTGATAGGATTTTGTGTGTATGATGTATGAATGTATTATAGCTAAATTATTAATTGCTAAAGGTAAGGTTTGTCTATTACATATAGCATTTGTAATGGTTGTGTCGCATTGTATATATTTTATCTTTAGTGCAGATCAAGTACATGATCTGTGTGAACATGTGTTCATATATATATGCTATGCAAGCATTATTTTAGTATTGCATATCAAATGCGGCTATGTTATTAATACACAACCTATTGTTTTAAACTGTATATATCTTTTGTGTTTATTTTCATTTTCATGCAATAAGCACAAGTAATGTAGTGCTTATGTAAATATATTTCTTTATAGCTTTCATAGCGAACATGTAATGCTGTACTTTATGTATTTCATATCATAATTCCTATAAAGCATATTTCTAGTAAATGTATCAATCTATACATTTCCAATAGGAATAGGCATTTTCATATATCTATTATAGTATTTATCATTCACGTAATAGGTATTAATAATTCCTGTTGTAATGTTTTGGTATAGTATTGTTGCTATGCTGGTATTGCATTTTAGCAGGGCTCATGTCATACATGTGCCAAGTAATTATATTTCCATGTATATATTTGGTTAGGGTTAAGGTTATTTATATGCATATTATACATGTAGTCCATTCATGCTGGACACTGATGTATGTTTATATATTCCATATTTGGGTGCAATAGTTATCATTATTCATTAATTATTTTAGGTCATGTAACCATGTGACGATTCCCACTGGTTCTCTGTATGTGGTTGCACCTGAATACCATATATTTGGTACGTTTATGTCATTTCATTATTTTCATTGTATTATATTCATACTTTGTATCAATTGTCCAAACTATATATTTTGGATCAATTATCATATCTTTGACATATTATCATATTGGCATATAATGTTAATATCATATAATGTAATAACGTAATCTATCATTTGCCTTTTAGTCTGTCAGCCCGACACCCAAATTTAGCTGATTGGTACCACTCAAGGGGGCAAATTCTAACTATGTTTTTTTGAAAGCCCTATATCCCTGCTTTATAAAAATGCATGATAGCAATTTCTAACTGGTAGCTTTATATGAAAATAACATCTGTAAAGATGTCCACTTTTCGTGTCCAAAAAACCCCTGTATGAATTCTCACAACCATTGTTGATTCATAATAAATTTAATAAATGATGTTTGTTTCAAATTTGACAATCTACAAATAATTCATTGAAATACTATTGTAAAGAAACACCTCATATGACGTTGAATTTCATTAGGTTGAATTATTTTACAGATTTGATAAAATTTGAGCTTAAGAAGCAGAGAAACGATCACTTAAATAATTATGTCGGTTCAACGGTTGGTATGTGAAATATATCTACATTGACTGCGCATATTCTATCACAAGTTCACAATACACAACATTCACATTGCTGCTTTTCATGGATTACAGTCCTGAACCTACCACTAAAATTCTACTTCATCCCGTTCATCATCAGATGATAGGTCAGTATCAGTGTCAACCTCTTCCTCCTGATTTTCGCACAGTTTCAGTTTGCACATACTGGAACACTTCAGTCTGTTAACCATGCATGGGCATGTTGGCAGCTTGCATGATCGGGAACACTTACAAGCTAGCAGTTCCAGGACTGCTTCTGGTGCTGGTGCACCATCCATCCAGTCGATGACCAAACTTTCCCTCCCCTCAGAGTTGCTCTCAAGTTTCCAACCATGTCCATGGGGGCTAGGGACATCTGGTTTCTGTTGAAGGCTTCTCTTCCAAACAGCTGCCTGGTAGTTTGCTCTCTCTGCATGTTTGTGAAGAGTATCCTTACATGGTGGCATCTGATGAGACTCGATTTCACCTTTCTTGCTGTAAAACAGATGGTAACGAAAGTCATTTACTCTCATTGATGTTGTCCGAGATCCATATAGCTGGCAGGTATACATTTCCAAATTAGAGAAGAGTGTCGGCGACACTATCCATTCCTGGCCCAGTTCTTGAAATACTTCCTGTGTAGCCTTGTCCTTCTCTAATGTTCGAAGTGCACGAATTTTCCCACGTCCAGCAAAGGCACTGACAGAATCACAACCAGTGAAAGCATGAAGTCCAAGAATTCCCTTGCACACCTCCACACCAACAGCTCTTGCAACTTTGCTAACATCAACAAACTTTGTTCTGTTGACATTACCACTTTTCTGGTAGAGTGGAACACGTATGTTGTCACTGAAGGCAAGGCACAGCAAAAAGACATCAGTGTCTTCAGAGGCAACAACAACTGCCGATGTGTGATGGTCAGCAGCATGGGCAGCATGGAGTAGGAGTCTGGTGTCAGCTTCTTCGTGACTCGATTCAAGCTCAGGAACCTCTTCCGTGTCATCTTTGGTAATTCTGAAGCATTTTTCTCCATTTGTCACAAAGAGTTCCTTCTCTCCTAATAGCTCCCGTGAAGTTGGTTGTTTCCATTCAGTAACCAAGAAGTCAATCAGTGTGCTCTTATTGTCAGTACTCAACAAGAAGTTCCTCCATTGACGAACAACATGTGCAGATGCTATGTTCTTGTACTGGATACCACCTTCTTGACAACGATTCTGTCTCTCTGCATCCTTGATGCTGTGCTGTCTATAGACATCAAAAACAATGTCAATCCTTGAACTAAGGGATCCTTCTCTGAATGCTGATGACAGTATCAAAGCTGCAACTTGTCCAAAAGTTTTCTGGTCCCCCTTCAGTTTTTGAACAAGGGCCATTCCATCGATGATTGTTGTAGATGGTTGTGGAATGTTTTCTGCTACTGATGCCTTCTTCTGCAGCTCTCGTGCCAGCACAGCTTTGTTGGTTTTCCTTGGTTTACCATCAGGTGTTGAGATTGACCAAGGGAGTGGTCCAAGAGGGTAGCATAGAACAGTTTTCATCTGCAGATCTTTCCTTGTCTGTGCGATCAAAATCATCTGTGCAAAAAGTTTTCTCTCTGCGACCAGGATGATGTCTTTGCCACAAGCTTTTACCTTGGTTGTCTTCTTTGCCATGTTTGTAAATGTCTTCAATTTTTGCTGTGGTAATTTGTCATGAAATTTCACTGTGGGTGATTCATTATCCAATCTTTCTTCTTTAAATCTTCTGTATGCATCCTCACCCACCTTTTCAGCTTTGAGAAGGTCGTTGGCAATTTCTGAGGTAGCAGCAGTTGCAGTTGACAAACTTACTATTTCTTGATGGCCTTCAAAAGGATTGATCCAATTTTCAATAGTTTCAACAACTGTTTTCACCGCTAGTTCATCTTTCAGCATTCTTGGAGCCTGAAGTTCAGCATGATGCAGATCACATCTGCTCAGTCCCATCATGTCTCTAAACTGACGAAGGAAGGCACTTCGATATTCTGCAGTTAAGTAGAATCGTGTTACTGCCCCTGATTTCAAACTGAATTTCCTGATTCCTCCCGGAATTTTGGTATCTTTGTTGACAGTTTCCTCTGTGGCTTGATCAATTGGAATTTTGCCAAAAGGATTTTCTTCTCCAAGTTGCACTGAGAAGCCCCCATGCTGAAAGTGATCATAGACATCAGGATGTTCTGTTGATAGCATTGACATGTTTGCATAGTAGACAGGTAAATACCTTGCATAATTCACCTTATCATAGGCGAAACACCAGGGGATCATAGCACGCACTGCTGCCATGTGAAGTTCCCAGTTCCCTTCACGTGAAGCCCTTACCAGTCCCAGCAATATTTGCTGTACCATGTCCATGTAAGACATCCAGTAGGATGAGAGTGGTCCATTGTCATTCCTCAGATAATCAAGGTAAGACTCGAAGGCCTTCACTGTAGCTGTAAATGATGGATCTTTCAAAACTTTGTCAAACTGTTTCTGGCAGATATCTTCTCGAAGCTCATTTACAAGTTCCTGTGTTTCTTCAAGGTGACGAAGTTCATCTGCTTGTCTTTCCCTCAGCCAGGGCAGAAAGCCTTTCCATGCAATCCTCATCATTGCTTCAAGCACATACTTGTGCACACGAACTGCTCGATTGTATTGTCGTCCTTCCATTACAGCCCCAAGAGAACCCTCAGCTACAATACCAGCTTCTATGCAAAGATCTCTTAATCCTGCATCCTGAAAGCGTTTTCCCAAAATGCTCAGTATATTGCATATGGTATGAAAAGTGCCAAGTCGAAGGATAATATCAGGATAAAGGTTCTTGTGCTTCCACATAACTTCAGCTACTTTGGCAAACATTGCTTGGTCAAAGACTATCACCACCTTTTTCAAATGCAAGTTCTCCATGATGTTCTTTGTCTGGTTTAGAATTTCAAAGCATGTTGCCAGACTTGTTGCTGGGGCGTTAATAGTTGGAAGATAACCTACATTGTCTTTGGAAACATCAAGTCCTTGGCGTACAGTAATGTTGAACCCTGTCCAGCTAGGAATTGGTGGTTGTATTGAATCTGTTTGCCGAGACATAAGCCATAACATATCCTTTCTGAACGCCTGACGAAATGTTTCATCTCTGCTTTTGTCACTAGTTTCGACCCGTCCGGGTCCATGTCTTTGACCAGTGTTGTAGACTGGCAGGGCAAACTCTCCTTCTGGAATGCTTCTCTGTTTCTTTTTTTCTACCAAAGGCAGCTGAGGTTTTTCTGTACGTGGTCCAAACATTCTTGGCTGGACAATGATGCCATTAACCCTGTGACTTGTGCCCTCCCCTGTAAGTGTCTCTTCCAGGATATCAATATTATCCCATGCCATGGTTGTAAATACGTGGGGCTGAACACTTTGTGGAAGTACAACATCACCATCTGCTGTTGATGCCATCTTCTGTAGGCAGAGTGCAGTCTCATTTTCCTCCAGCTGTGAGTATGAAACACCATGACCTAGCCTGTTGAGCGCTTGGATGAGTTCAGCATTTCCAGTAAGATTCTTGACAACAGCTGGCAAAAGAATGTGTTTTGGTGGTTTCTGTTTCCCACAGCTGACAGCATAGAGGAGGTCCTGTCCAAATGAGTCAACAAGCCAGGATACCTTTTCTGATGGTTTCTTTGGCAACATTTCACCAGTGAGAAGGCCATAGAGAAATTGTTTCAGTAACAAAGGCAGTTTTATTGCATCTTTGCTAAGTGTGTCTGGTAAGTGTGGCCATTCGGGTACATGATCGTTTTCTTTTATCCTTGCCCGTAACACTTGTGCAGCACAACCTATCACACCTACATCTTCTACTGACTGACTCTGAATGGAATGCAGCTCTTCTCTGAGCTTCATGTTATCTTTGGCAAGTTCATAGATACTTAGGTTGTCTGGAATAACAAGCAGTTTGCCTTTATCATCTGAAAATATGTGAATTGCTTCACAAAACTCATCTTCAAGTTTTCTTCGAATATGCTTCTTTGTTGATTCCCTGATCTCTTTTATTCCAGCCATCTTCATGTGATCCACTAGCACTTTGGTGAGGTCTACCATTTTAACAATCTTTGGCATTGAAAACAGAGTGTTTCTAATGTATTCAAACAGATGTTGATAAGCTTCAGCCTCTGCTTCCTGGTACTGGATGTCACCTTCATCAACCTCTGGAATAACCGAGGCAGGGCTGTCTTGTGTCCTTGTGAATGTTCTGTAACATGACCGATGATAGTGGGCCTCCGCTGCAACTATGTCACGAGCTACCATACCGAGTATTTCTTTGTCTTGTTTTTTTATGGCGATGTCTCGGACTGTCCGGTCTGCGCGAAGATCAACACATTGTATAAGAGTTTCTCTGGTTTTCGTGCTTTTCTTGTACTTATCCTTCAGGCAGAACATGCATTTCTTTTCATAAATCCTTGAAGAAGTTGGTGATTGCCTAGCAGATCTTCTCTTGCTTTCAAGCCCATCACTAGTTGCTTCTGTGTGACATGATTCAAGTGACTGTAGATCACGTTTCATTGTAAATCTACAACGGCATTTTCGATGGTATGAAATGTTTGGTATATCGCCATCAGGTGTTTTCTTTGCTACATCCAGAAGAGGTTCATGATTCCTTATTTGGGCAGCTTTAAGAAGAGACTCCCATGATTCAAGGCTTTTCGGTTGAACTAAATGGTTTTCATTTTCTTCCCCTTGATAGTGAATTATGCAAGAAGAACATCTTCTGAGTTTCTTACAGGCTGGTTCATTGGAGATAAAGTCTTGTATTTCACTACTGCCATCTGCATCTAACTCTTCTTCACATCCGTCCATACTTGATTACCACAAGACCAACTGGACCTACACTTGTTGTTCAAGTCATCCTTGATGAGTGTGTCTATATCTGAAAAATAATGAAGCAACATAAAACATTTGTTAAAAATAAAATTACAGTGTACATATAGTCTCCAATCATTTACATATTTCTTAATAGCTCCTCCTACTTGCATAGCCACTACACAAACCATATCATTTTTTATCAAATGTTTTACTTTCCTATCTAATTACTTTTAAATGCAAAGAGGTTTGGTGCATCATTCAACTAAAATATTAGCATTGGTTCTGTTCAAATTGAAATATATTTTTTAGATAATTGAAGGTTTTTATAATCATTTTACATGGCACTTTCAGCATAGCAGTGCAACAGTTAAAGTGAGCTGTAAACTTTCAGTATAATAATTTCAGCACATATGTGAATGTAATTATTATAGATTTACTACTTTTATTGACAAATTTCAAAAACATCTTGATCAAGACTACAAAATAAGAGGAGTCCACTGTATAACTGTTAAATACAGAATGTGTTTTGATAGAATGGGGAAATTTATATTTTTATATTTTTTATTTGTGAGGATCAAATTGTTTCAATTAAATTGTCTGTAATTTAAGGATAATGATAAATATTTGTTTTCTTCATTTGATATTGAAATTAGATTATTATGAATAGAAACAAAAGGTTAATATATGTAATACCATAAAAAAATACCCTGCTGCCAGTTGTCATTGTTATTATCTAAGCCAAATATTAATTTATGCTATTTATATGACCTACCTGAAAATAACATTAGGATTTTTTGAAATAAGATTTTTGAAGTAAACAAGATTAATGCATCAAATTAATTATTAGAGAATTAAACAAATCACACAAATAATTTATCTTATTCGATAAATGAGATTTCTAAAGATTTAATTGAAAATGCTGGTATTTTTGTTCTTCAATAAGAATAAAACCTTTAAAAAAATATTTTAAATTATTGCCAAAGAAAAAACAGAATTTGCATGAATATAGTATCCATACAATCCATTTAATTTTTTTTCAGCTTTACTATAAATCATAAAAAAATTAATTAATTTAGGTCATAGAAAAATACAGACTTTTATCAGAAGTTGGAGGAATGTAGTATCTACTATTCCCTCATCAGCAACATAGCAGATGATGCTCAGGTGTCATGTATTTTTTTCCAAGCTTTTATTTTAATCATACAATTATTTAAAAAAAAAGTCATTTCAGGTCATAGAAAAATACAGGCCTTATCAGTAGTTGGAGGAATGTAGTATCTACTATTCCCTCATCAGCAACATAGCAGATGATGCTCAGGTGTCATGTATTTTTTTCCAAGCTTTTCTTTTAATCATACAATTATTTAAAAAAAAAGTCATTTCAGGTCATAGAAAAATACAGGCCTTATCAGAAGTTGGAGGAATGTAGTATCTACTATTCCCTCATCAGCAACATAGCAGATGATGCTCAGGTGTCATTTTTTTTTTTCAGTGATTTATTCAAGGAAATCAGTTAGAGTTAAGATTCTTGCAGTGTATCCTAAATTATGTAAAAGAAAAATTATGCTAATTCAATCACTAACTAGCCTAGAGTTATTCATAAAGGGAAGGGTCTGGAACCGCATGATGCCATTTGCTAAAAAAGTTTCTAGCAATGTATTTTCTCCACCGTTTTGTTCTATTTTAAGGATCACTAGCATTAATAACAATCAATATATCAACTTACCATTGAAAAGATGTTATTTGATTCCTTAATTATGTATAATAGGCATTGCTTTAGGTCAGTTACCAAGACAGCATGTAAACAGGAAGTAAGTGTGGAAGTTCAATATATACTACTCACCGGACAACATATTGCACTGCCTGGTCCCTGGTGCAGACTTTGGTGACCTTTAAATGAACTTAAAAAAAACATAAAAAGCTACCTTATTTCAATTGCTATCATATCAATTGTGCATCTGGGTATCATTTTCTATTATTTAAGACCTGCCACAATTTGCCCCCTGTTTGGTACCGAATTATTGCCGGGCTGATAGACTATTTATATATCATTTATCCTATGATGTATGCATATGTGCAAATCTAAGTGTATGTTATAACAAAGTATAGTCACTTCTTATGTAATTTATATTTGCATGTATTGTATGATGCATCACATGTCTCATTGTGTATTTTACTTATGTGTCTTATGTATTGTTACAGGGTGTTTCTACCTACTAGTTATCTTCATATAACTCAGTATGGAATAAACTCCGATTGAACCCACCAGCAGCCCTTGTCGTTCTTTCACAAGTTGACCCTGCTACATACATGTATCATATCTATGTTAATTTAAACATGTTTTTTTATATACCATTATCTAAATTCTTCTCTTTGTCACTTATATTGATAATGAGAAATTAAAGTTAGTTCGGTTCTCATCTGTCTACCATCTTGACACAATTAAGCCGAAGTTTATATATAAAACGAGTCTAAGGTTTTCAATTTTAACAATAGATAAACTCTTAGATCTTTTCCTCGTGTAGTATATGGAAAAGTCAGTTCGAAAAGATATAAATAAGAAAGATCAAAGAAAATAGCAACATAATTACACCAAGAACATATAGATACATATATAAATATGATATTTGCCAATCTGTGTTATCAATTTGAAATATTGAATATCAATAGGATTACAAGGTTGCCATAACTTAAAGGTTTATCTCGAACGATTAAAACGGTCCTGTTGGATTAAAACCCGCAACATACAACAGAAGATATCAACGAGATTGCCAGGAGATACAGAGTTACCTCCCTTTGTCTACTCACGGACAATCACTTCCTGGTATAAACAAACTCGGAAATAGAAGAGTTGGGCGATAATGTCAAGACAAAGTGATGATTTATCATCAGACGATGAGTTTCGACCATTACCCAAACACATACTAGAGACAGGAAGTATTAAGGAACTGATTGCATTCATGGAAAAGGAAGGTCTAAACATCAATAGTGAAATTGTTAGTGTTGAAGATGATGAAGATGAACTAGGGCCAACTTTTGTGTTACATCTTGCTGTTGGTGTTGCTCTAGAATCCTACCATCCGGATTTTGTAGAATATATTCTCTCACAAGGAGCTGATTGCAACAAGACGAATGAGAAAGGATTCGCGCCTCTGCACTATGCTGTTCGAAGATCGAATACAGCTGCAGCTCAGGCTCTGATCAAGGCAGGGGCGGATGTCAATCTTCAGGTGATACCACATATACATGTACACACATAACCTGATTAAGCACCCCAGTGGCGGATTCAGGGGGTCCGGACCCTCCCCTTTTGAAAATCAGTTATAGGTTCAAGTCAATCAAATGTTATATAACAATACCCCCACACCCTCCCCCGTTGACAATTTCTGAATCCGAACCCGAACGAGAGAATGATGATTCTTACATTTCAGCATAAAATAATTGCTTTCATTTTCATTTATAAGATAACTTGGATTTTGAGTTAAAAATATCAGGCCGCTTTTATCCCGAGATGACAGTTAACCCGAGATAGTGAAACGTTAGTCGAGTGAAGTTGTTGTTTTAACACTGCTAGATGATCGTTCTATCTAAAATTCCTAATTGTTTGCCTGGAAATGTAAGTGTAATGTTAATCATCAGTATTGTTTTTGTCTGTAAGATAAAAGGGGGATGCTTAATTAAGTTATTTGTGTATAAATATAGACATAATTGTTTATATAAATCCTACCTGACAGAAAGGCGTTATATGCAAACCATGTATTGAGGGTATCTGATAACATGTACATATCTTCAAATCTGTTCATGATTGATATTCCCTATTGACATTTTGTTAAATGAGTGGTAGATGTAAGCAGACTTTCTTTATCTTTTCAAGATATGATTACCATTGAATAGTTTCCCTTTCCCAAAAAGGAGTTCGTATCCTGATGATTTGCCTTTTCGAGGGTTGTAATGAGCTTTGTTTATTTAATTGTTTTCTTAAAGGGGCAGGAGCACGTTTTAAATAAAAATTATTTTCAATTCTACAGTGATAAGTATATGTTAATGTTAAATGTATTTTTTTATTGTGTCAAAAATCTCATAACACAAACCAATAAATTAGTTAGAAAACAAATTCCACTGGCTGCCATTTAAATGTGAACACCTTTAATTCATTTTGAGTGAGAAAAGGAATCGTTTATAACTGCTTCATTTACTGGGTTTGATACATTATCTTTCAATTTGAACCATTTATTTAGATACTTTATTTCCAACTTTGGTCGATACCTTAAGTGTGAAATAAAATAATCGATCAAAAGCACAATGTATTTTTCAATAGGCTCTTATGCCTTTAGTTCTTACCAAAATTTCACAAGCAAATAAAAACTAAGTTAAGGAAAAGTTACGCATCTTAAAAGAAAGGAGCAATTCAGTCGAGCCTACTCGAGCATGAAAACATCAGGACGTTGGCTTGTACGGATTTAGTTATTTTCAGAAGATTTCTAGCTCATCTGGCCTGTAAGGCCCGATGGGCTTATGGCATGGCATGGTGTCCGGCGTCCGTACGTCCGTAGACTTTGTGGAATTTCGACTTCTGTTCCAGAACCATACGGCTTAGAAAGCTTAAACTTTGTGTACAGACTCCTTGACTAGTGAGGATTATAAATTGTAGCATTGATGGCCCCGTGGCCCCTAACAAGGGCCACAGGGGTCACGCCCTTAAAACCTATTTTCATCTTCTTCTCCAGAAGCATTTTGGTCTAGAATGCTGAAACTTTGTGTACAGACTTGACTTGTGAGGACTGATATTAACTGTAGATTTTGTGATCCTGTGTCCCCTACTAAGGGGGGAACCACATTTGCCACATCCTGCAAAATCAAATGTAAAGCCTGATGAGCCACAGAGCCAATAGCTCTATTTTTTATATAGACAGAAGAAACATGATAACGATTGCTTAAACATAACCCAATTAAAATCAATCGAATGTTTTTAATCATTTCATTTAAAATATATCATGTATAAGGCAGTTTATTTCCATTTCAGGGGTGTCAAACTAAACCCGAAAAAACGTGGATGCTCAATGGGGGTTACCGTTGTCGCAACGAGAGAGACTGGAAGAAAGCACAATCCTTCCCATTGCATATGGCTACAACTACCCAACTGCAAGCACATGAAGCCCGTCCCTTTACTTACTATTCACTTTATAATATTGTTGAAGGATTCTTTGGCCCACAGAATCTGGATCTCATTAAACTTCTCCTTTCCTCCGGAGCCAACTCCGATGTCCTGGATGAACAAGGACTGGCTCCTTTACATTATGCAGTCTGGGCTGATGACATGTCTGCTGCTGATATTCTACTGGAATCTGGAGCAGACATTAATATTCAAACTCGTGATGAAAAGGTGACTCCATTGTTCTGTATTGTATCTGAAAAGATGCTACTATTTCTTCTATCCAAGAAACCAGATCAGTCGATTACAGCTTTCAATGGAAATACAGTTCTGTTTCACTTCATAAGCTTAAAACTGCATAAACTATCGTTGATGTTGTTGTCAGAGGCTTCCGAAAATGATTTCCCTAACAATAACAACATTTCCCCTCTCTCGTGTGCATTTCGTAAAAGAGACGAGGTAGCTTTTAAAATATTGATAAATTCTGGATGTGATCCACGACCTGAAATTTTAAAGATCAACGATCGCATGTCATGGATTTATACTCCTGAGGGTGAAAGATTGATAGAGACAATGAGACAGATTGCTAACAATCCTCGTAAACTTTTCGATTTGTGCAGATTCAAAATAAGAAATATTCTGAAAACCAATATCAGAATGGCTGTCTTAGATCTACCATTACCAGAGAAACTCAGAGGAGCAATTTGCCTGAAAGATGTTACACAGGATCTTAACCTGGCTGATGAGTGACTTGTCATATGTGACCTGAACAAAAATCAGTTATATCCAATGACCATCTTTAATCGTAATCATTCAATCTAGAACATTTTGCTGTTATCATATCAACTTGGAAAAGGAGACATATGTGACTAGGTCATTCTTTTCTCAGGTAATAACTGACCACGACCCAGCATACCTGTGTATTTTTTTACCGGGACGCTGCTTACTATTGTGATACAAGAAATGTGATAAATGAATGTGGAAATTCCTCACGCCTATGTTATCTGATAAGCACATTCCTTACTCGCATAATATATGAATCAGGCAATTCCTTACTCCTATGGTATCCAATTAAGTCATTGCTAACTCCTATGTTATCTGATAAGGACATTTCTCACTCCTGTGCTATGTATGAAATATGGATATTCCTAGCTCATGTGATCTATGAATTAGGACATTCCTGACTCCTGTGCTATGTATGAAATAAGAATATTCCTAACTCATGGGATCTATGAATAAGGAAATTCCTTACTCCTGTGCTATATATGAAATAAGGATATTCCTGACTCATGTGATCTATGAATTAGGACATTTCTTAATCTTGTGCTATGTATGAAATAAGGATATTCCTAACTCATGTGATCTATGAATTAGGACATTCCTGACTCCTGTGCTATGTATGAAATAAGGATATTCCTAACTCATGTGATCTATGAATTAGGACATTCCTGACTCCTGTGCTATGTATGAAATAAGGATATTCCTAACTCATGGGATCTATGAATTAGGACATTCCTGACTCCTGTGCTATGTATGAAATAAGAATATTCCTAACTCATGGGATCTATGAATAAGGAAATTCCTTACTCCTGTGCTATATATGAAATAAGGATATTCCTTACTCATGTAATCTATGAATTAGGACATTCCTGACTCCTGTGCTATGTATGAAATAAGGATATTCCTAACTCATGTGATCTATGAATTAGGACATTCCTGACTCCTGTGCTATGTATGAAATAAGGATATTCCTATCTCATGTGATCTATGAGTTAGGACATTCCTTACTCCTGCTACATATCTAAATAACATTCTCTACTCCTGTTATATATGAAGTAGACATTCCTTAAAGCTATGATACCAACTAGCTTACAAATAGGCGACTTATCTACTGATTTCTCCTGTGCCTTTCTGAATAAATTCAGATGTATGGTTTCATCAATGTGTTTCATTCTCACAATATATTGTTTTAGCTTTCCATATACATGTAAACTGTGATTATAAAAGTTATATTTGACTTAGGATGGGTATCGTTCCTTACGTCTATAAAACAATATATTACGATACAGAAAAGCCTATTGTGATACAAATTACAATATATTGCAACTTTTCAATTCAGGATTGTACACACAATCTTGACAGTGATTAGAACAGTATTCATTCCTGGGCCTTCCACAGTTTTCAAAGCAATGGGGTTTTCAGTAACTGGTTTTGAGCTAAAATGCAAGTGAAATGAAATGCGAAATAGGAAAGGTGCAGTATATCTTATTAAATCATTAAAATTCTGTCAACAATGCTAGAACATTTTTAAAGGTTTACTATAGTGTTACAGACATATTTTACGGAAATATCTACAAAATACATGATTACTTATCCAAAACCAAATATTCATCACTGAGGGTTTTACAAGAGGATTTTTTGGGTAAAAATATAATATTTTCAGAGTTAAAAAACATACTCTAAAAAATCTCTTAAATGTTCATTAGTTTTGTATTAGACAAAGTGTGTCAACATATGTTACAAAGTGCATCATTTAATGTACAAATAATGGAAAAAACATCCGGAGTGTCACGGGTTCAGCTCTTGGTATTTTGTCCATAGACAAAGATAGAAAAACGGGTTGCATGTACAACTCCCTACATGAAGACAGTGGAGAAGCAGCCTTCTGATTAAATTGAAGGGAAATGGAAAGCTGATGGCGACAGGTGTTACTCTTTTTCCGGAAATACCCAAGAGATATTGAGGCTGGCACAGGTCACGTTATATGATGTCAGAGTTGCGAGTCTTTCTCTTAGGCATAGAACCTGGGATACATTCCTATACTTAGTAGTATTATTATGGTGTCATCGGATAATGTTGGCAATGTTGAATTTCAACCGCCTGACATACATAACATTCTTCCTTATTGATTTGAACCCATTGTAAAAATGAGGTATAACTGAACACAGAGTTGGAAATACTGATGCAATGGAAAACTGAATTCTTTGAGAGGCATTTTATAAGTTGAAATGACAAAAATGCAGAGGAATATAAAGAAAGACAACTTCTTTGTTCATTGTATGCGACGCTTCCACACTGATTCTTGTGTCGTTCTCAAGCAGAGGTTCTTAAGCATTGCTCTGCTTGAGAACGACACAAGAATCTTGTCTTTTTTAAACATTCCTGATGATGAAAAACATAACATATTTGAGTTACTTAATAAAAATGTTTTTTACGTATTTTGCTATGACAAATGGACCTCAGATGATGGAATGCAACAAATAAAAATAGAGCCATTGGCTCTGTAGCTCATTGGGCTTTGCATTTGATTTTGCTTTAGGATGTGGCCAATTTGGTTCCCCCCTTAGTGGGGGCGACAGGGTCACAAAATCTACACTTATTAATCCTTACTAGTCAAGGAGTCAGTACACAAAGTTACAGCTTTCTAGGCCATATGCTTCCAGAGAAGAAGATGGAAATAGGGTGTGGCCTCTCCTTGACTATTGAGGATTATTAATTGTAGCTTTGGTGGCCAATTGACCCCTATCAAGGGCGAGAGGGGCCACGCCCTTTAAACCTATTTCATCTTCTTCTCCAGGGGCAAAATGTCCAGAAAGCTGAATCCTGGTGAATATACTCTTTGACTAGTGAAGATTATGATTGATAGCTTTTGTGGCCCTGTGGCCCCTTATAAGGGCCTCAGGAGCCACACCCTTTAGCCTAATTTCACATTTGCCACACCCTAAAGCTAAATTGATATGAAGCCTGATGAGCTACAGAGCCACTGGCTCTATTTTTGTTGTATTATCTTTAAAAGTCATCCAGTTAGGTGTCACATTTTGGCTTTTCAGACTCACACGATTTGTCCTCCTCATTTATTCATTGCTTGTGAACATGTAAATTGTGATTATATAAGTTATATTTGACTTAGGATGGGTATCGTTCCTTACGTCCATAAAACAATATATTACGATACAGAAAAGCCTATTGTGATAAAAATTACAATATGTTGCAACTTTTCAATTCAGGATTGTGCACACAATCTTGACAGTGATTAGAACAGTATTCATTCCTGGGCCTTCCACAGTTTTCAAAGCAATGGGGTTTTCAGTAACTGGTTTTGAGCTAAAATGCATTTTTTCTTTTTTCACAACACAAGTGAAATGAAATGCGAAATAGGAAAGGTGCAGTATATCTTAAAGGTTATAAGGGCCTCAGGAGCCACACCCTTTAACCTAATTTCACATTTGCCACACCCTAAAGCTAAATTGATATGAAGCCTGATGAGCTACAGAGCCACTGGCTCTATTTTTGTTGTATTATCTTTAAAAGTCATTTAGTTAGGTGTCACATTTTGGCCTTTCAGACTCACACGATTTGTCCTCCTCATTTATTCATTGCTTGTGAACTTAAGTAGACCAATCGATTCAATGAGTGTGATTATGTTACTAGAAACCCAAGCATAAACCTTCCATTCTATGTTTAATTCCTAATTTACATTCTGTTTCTGTGGACTGTAACACATAATTGTGTTATTTTGTAAAAACATGATAAGACTTTCTCATTTATAAGTTAAAACTTTCCTTTACCATCCATCTTTTATTGAATTTATGTATAAATGGTTGTTACAAAAATTAAAATTTTCAAGTTTATAATTCTTTTTGAAATGTCCAAAGACGTGATTTGTTCTTAAAAAGACATGGGTCAAATATCTGAAAACCAAAGGATTGTTCTTTTGTTTTATTATCCTCATGGCGTATCTTTTTGTATATATTGATTTATACTTATAGTTGTAATAAGGGGCTCACTGCCGATGTTTGTAAATACATTACAGTACTCAATGAAATTTAGGATTCAAATTTAAATTGAGTTGCCTTTATTTCTTACCTAGGAATGTAAAGAGACCCATTGGATATTCAAGCTGTTCAAGTTATCTAGTTACACCAGGTTTGGATGATGTTTCTAGTGAACAGGATAGAAACATAGTATTGGATAGTTTGTTATTTCTTTGTTTTTATTAGGTGTGCCGCAGGGTGATAATTGGAACGTTAATTGTCTTTGTTTCCCTTTTTATTTGATATTATTTGAACTATCAATACTCATGAGACGTAATCAGGGAACTACCATAAAAAAGTAATATTTTTTATAGAAAGAAAATTAAATGATAGTTAGCATTTCTTTTAATAATCTTTTTTTATCAGTTTAATTTTAGTTCTTACATTTAAAGGGGCAGTAGCACGTTTTTAGGGGGAATATAGGGTGATGTCAGGAAAATTAAAATTACTGGTTCCAATAAAAGACAATGTATTTAAACTAAATGGAGCAGTAAAATTCAAAAATGTAACGCAAAAAGTTTAGCCATGCGATTCCTTTTTCTTACAAAAAAAGGAATTTAAGGTGTTCACACAAAATGGCGGCCAATGGATTTTGTGTTAATCTTCATACTTTGTCCTCTCACTATGGATGATTGGTTTGTGTAATGAGATTTTTGACAGTGTCAGAATAATACATTTAGCATTAACTTACAAACATCAGTGAAACATTTAAAATATAAAACTATCAAAAAAAGTGCTACTGCCCCTTTAATATAAATGTATTTATTTGAGTTTATCTTATACGCTATTGCATGAAGATCATTAGGCATGTGAAGTAATATTTTGGCACTTAGTTAAATTATTCCTAATTTCAAACAAAAAAATATACTGTATTGTTAAATATTTTCCCCCATTTACCTGTTGCCATTCAATCATATGTAATCCGCCCATGTGTGAGTCAGTTGGTGTTCAGTGTGATTTGAATTCCATGTGTGACAATATGAAATAAAATCAATTTTAGCCAACACATCATTTTGTCATATTTGGCGTCCACACCTACTTACTGATTAGGACGTTATACATAAGGAAGATCAAAGAAATAAGCAACATAATGACACCAAGAACATATAGATACATATTTCAATATGGTATGGGCCAATCTTTTTAATCAAATCATTTATCAATTTGAAATATTGAATATCAATAGGATTACAAGGTTGCTGTAACTAAGGTGTTTTATCAATAATCAGAACCAGAATCAGAATAATTAATCAGAACTAAAAAAAACAGTACTGAGGGATTAGAACCCGCAACATATTACAGAAGATATATATGCGATTGCCGGGAGATGCAGAGTTACCTCCCTTTGTCTACTCACTCGAGTCACTTCCTGGTATAAACAAACTCGAAAATAGAAGAGTTGGGCGATAATGTCAAGACAAAGTGATGATTTATCATCAGAGGATGAGTTTCGACCATTACCCAAACAAATACTAGAGAAAGGAAGTATTAAGGAACTGATTGCATTCATGGAAAAGGAAGGTCTAAACATCAATAGTGAAATTGTTAGTGTTGAAGATGATGAACTAGTGCAAACGTTTTTGTTACATCTTGCTGTTGATGTTGCTCTAGAATCCTACCATCCGGATTTTGTAGAATATATTCTCTCACAAGGAGCTGATTGCAACAAGACGAATGAGAAAGGATTCGCGCCTCTGCACTATGCTGTTCGAAGATCGAATACAGCTGCAGCTCAGGCTCTGATCAAGGCAGGGGCGGATGTCAATCTTCAGGTGATACCACATATACATGTACACACATAACCTGATTAAGCACCCCAGTGGCGGATTCAGGGGGTCCGGACCCTCCCCTTTTGAAAATCAGTTATAGGTTCAAGTCAATAAAATGTTATATAACAATACCCCCACACCCTCCCCCGTTGACAATTTCTGAATCCGAACCCGAACGAGAGAATGATGATTCTTACATTTCAGCATACAATAATTGCTTTCATTTTCAATTATAAGATAACTTGGATTTTGAGTTAAAAATATCAGGCCGCTTTTATCCCGAGATGACAGTTAACCCGAGATAGTGAAACGTTAGTCGAGTGAAGTTGTTGTTTTAACACTGCTAGATGATCGTTCTATCTAAAATTCCTAATTGTTTGCCTGGAAATGTAAGTGTAATGTTAATCATCAGTATTGTTTTTGTCTGTAAGATAAAAGGGGGAAGCTTAATTAAGTTATTTGTGTATAAATATAGACATAATTGTTTATATAAATCCTACCTGACAGAAAGGTGTTATATGCAAACCATGTATTGAGGGTATCTGACAACATGTACATATCTTCAAATCTGTTCATGATTGATATTCCCTATTGACATTTTGTTAAATGAGTGGTAGATGTAAGCAGACTTTCTTTATCTTTTCAAGATATGATTACCATTGAATAGTTTCCCTTTCCCAAAAAGGAGTTCGTATCCTGATGATTTGCCTTTTCGAGGGTTGTAATGAGCTTTGTTTATTTAATTGTATTCTTAAAGGGGCAGGAGCACGTTTGAAATAAAAATTATTTTCAATTCTACAGTGATAAGTATATGTTAATGTTAAATGTATTTTTTTATTGTGTCAAAAATCTCATAACACAAACCAATAAATTAGTTAGAAAACAAATTCCACTGGCTGCCATTTAAATGTGAACACCTTTAATTCATTTTGAGTAAGAAAAGGAATCGCATGGCTGAACTCTACATTATATATAGGTTTATAACTGCTTCATGTACTGGGTTTGATACATTATCTTTCAATTTGAACCATTTATTTAGATACTTTATTTCCAACTTTGGTCGATACCTTAAGTGTGAAATAAAATAATCGATCAAAAGCACAATGTATTTTTCAATAGGCTCTTATGCCTTTAGTTCTTACCAAAATTTCACAAGCAAATAAAAACTAAGTTAAGGAAAAGTTACGCATCTTAAAAGAAAGGAGCAATTCAGTCGAGCCTACTCGAGCATGAAAACATCAGGACGTTGGCTTGTACGGATTTAGTTATTTTCAGAAGATTTCTAGCTCATCTGGCCTGTAAGGCCCGATGGGCTTATGGCATGGCATGGTGTCCGGCGTCCGTATGTCCGTAGACTTTGTGGAATTTCGACTTCTGTTCCAGAACCATACCGCTTAGAAAGCTTAAACTTTGTGTACAGACTCCTTGACTAGTGAGGATTATAAATTGTAGCATTGATGGCCCCGTGGCTCCTAACAAGGGCCACAGGGGTCACGCCCTTAAAACCTATTTTCATCTTCTTCTCCAGAAGCATTTTGGTCTAGAATGCTGAAACTTTGTGTACAGACTTGACTTGTGAGGACTAATATTAACTGTAGATTTTGTGATCCTGTGTCCCCTACTAAGGGGGGAACCACATTTGCCACATCCTGCAAAATCAAATGTAAAGCCTGATGAGCCACATAGCCAATAGCTCTATTTTTTATATAGACAGAAGAAACATGATAACGATTGCTTAAACATAACCCAATTAAAATCAATCGAATATTTTTAATCATTTCATATAAAATATATCATGTATAAGGCAGTTTATTTCCATTTCAGGGGTGTCAAACTAAACCCGAAAAAACGTGGATGCTCAATGGGGGTTACCGTTGTCGCAACGAGAGAGACTGGAAGAAAGCACAATCCTTCCCATTGCATATGGCTACAACTACCCAACTGCAAGCACATGAAGCCCGTCCCTTTACTTACTATTCACGTTATAATATTGTTGAAGGATTCTTTGGCCCACAGAATCTGGATCTCATTAAACTTCTCCTTTCCTCCGGAGCCAACTCCGATGTCCTGGATGAACAAGGACTGGCTCCTTTACATTATGCAGTCTGGGCTGATGACATGTCTGCTGCTGATATTCTACTGGAATCTGGAGCAGACATTAATATTCAAACTCGTGATGAAAAGGTGACTCCATTGTTCTGTATTGTATCTGAAAAGATGCTACTATTTCTTCTATCCAAGAAACCAGATCAGTCGATTACAGCTTTCAATGGAAATACAGTTCTGTTTCACTTCATAAGCTTAAAACTGCATAAACTATCGTTGATGTTGTTGTCAGAGGCTTCCGAAAATGATTTCCCTAACAATAACAACATTTCCCCTCTCTCGTGTGCATTTCGTCAAAGAGACGAGGTAGCTTTTAAAATATTGATAAATTCTGGATGTGATCCACGACCTGAAATTTTAAAGATCAACGATCGCATGTCATGGATTTATACTCCTGAGGGTGAAAGATTGATAGAGACAATGAGACAGATTGCTAACAATCCTCGTAAACTTTTCGATTTGTGCAGATTCAAAATAAGAAATATTCTGAAAACCAATATCAGAATGGCTGTCTTAGATCTACCATTACCAGAGAAACTCAGAGGAGCAATTTGCCTGAAAGACGTTACACAGGATATTAACCTGGCTGATGAGTGACTTGTCATATGTGACCTGGACAAAAATCAGTTATTTCCAATGACCATCTTTAATCGTAATCATTCAATCTAGAACATTTTGCTGTTATCATATCAACTTGTTAAAGGAGACATATGTGACTAGGTCATTCTTTTCTCAGGTAATAACTGACCACGACCCAGCATACCTGTGTATTATTTTATCGGGACGCTGCTTACTATTGTGATACAAGAAATGTGATAAATGAATGTGGAAATTCCTTACGCCTATGTTATCTGATAAGCACATTCCTTACTCGCATAATATATGAATCAGGCAATTCCTTACTCCTATGGTATCCAATTAAGTCATTGCTAACTCCTATGTTATCCGATAAGGACATTCCTGACTCCTGTGCTATGAATGAAATATGGATATTCCTAACTCATGTGATCTATGAATTAGGACATTCCTTACTCCTGTGCTATGTATGAAATAAGAATATTCCTAACTCATGTGATCTATGAATTAGGACATTCCTTACTCCTGTGCTATGTATGAAATATGGATATTCCTAACTCATGTGATCTATGAATTAGGACATTCCTGACTCCTGTGCTATATATGAAATAAGGATATTCCTAACTCATGGGATCTATGAATTAGGACATTCCTTACTCTTGTGCTATGTATAAAATAAGGATATTCCTAACTCATGGGATCTATGAATTAGGACATTCCTGACTCCTGTGCTATATATGAAATAAGGATATTCCTAACTCATGGGATCTATGAATTAGGACATTCCTGACTCCTGTGTTATGTATGAAATAAGAATATTCCTAACTCATGTAATCTATGAATTAGGACATTCCTGACTCCTGTGTTAAATATGAAATAAGGGTATTCCTAACTCATGGGATCTATGAATTAGGACATTCCTTACTCTTGTGCTATGTATAAAATAAGGATATTCCTAACTAATGGGATCTATGAATTAGGACATTCCTGACTCCTGTGCTATATATGAAATAAGGATATTCCTAACTCATGGGATCTATGAATTAGGACATTCCTGACTCCTGTGCTATGTATGAAATAAGAATATTCCTAACTCATGTAATCTATGAATTAGGACATTCCTGACTCCTGTGCTATATATGAAATAAGGATATTCCTAACTCATGGGATCTATGAATAAGGAAATTCCTTACTCCTGTGCTATATATGAAATAAGGATATTCCTAACTCATGTGATCTATGAATTAGGACATTCCTGACTCCTGTGCTATATATGAAATAAGGATATTCCTATCTCATGGGATCTATGAATTAGGACATTCCTTACTCTTGTGCTATGTATAAAATAAGGATATTCCTAACTCATGGGATCTATGAATTAGGACATTCCTGACTCCTGTGCTATATATGAAATAAGGATATTCCTAACTCATGGGATCTATGAATTAGGACATTCCTGACTCCTGTGCTATGTATGAAATAAGAATATTCCTAACTCATGTAATCTATGAATTAGGACATTCCTGACTCCTGTGCTATATATGAAATAAGGATATTCCTAACTCATGGGATCTATGAATTAGGACATTCCTTACTCTTGTGCTATGTATAAAATAAGGATATTCCTAACTCATGGGATCTATGAATTAGGACATTCCTGACTCCTGTGCTATATATGAAATAAGGATATTCCTAACTCATGGGATCTATGAATAAGGAAATTCCTTACTCCTGTGCTATGTATGAAATAAGAATATTCCTAACGCATGTGATCTATGAATTAGGACATTCCTGACTCCTTTGCTATGTATAAAATAAGAATATTCCTAACGCATGTGATCTATGAATTAGGACATTCCTGACTCCTGCTACATATCTAAATAACATTCCCTACTCCTGTGATATATGAAGTAGACATTCCTTAAAGCTATGATACCAACTAGCTTACAAATAGGCGACTTATCTACTGATTTCTCCTGTGCCTTTCTGAATAAATTCAGATGTATGGTTTCATCAATTTATTTCATTCTCACAATATCTTGTTTTAGCTTTCCATATACATGTAAACTGTGATTATTGATTTAAACATATTTTATTCATGATGAAAAGATGAGGAACAAGTTCTCCAACTTAGAATGCCTTCTCCTTAGAATGTACATGGATGAGTTACAATGTTTTGCAAGGATGACAGCATGAACATCAAGACAGATAAGAAATTGAAAATGAAAATACAAAAAAGATAAAACTGATATATTACTAGAATTGCTTTGTCTCACTAATGAATGATTGTACTAACTTAAATACATTTATATTTTGACAAGGTGATAGGTCAGCACTTCCTTCCAACAAAAGTTTAAGGTTAACTAGTACACCTGCGAATGTACATATGCGCTCTACTGATAACGTTAAGTTTAATCTTTGTTGAATGTACATTGGGCATTTAAAAAAATAGTGATAAGAATTCTCAACAGGATATCCACATGGACAGCTGGGGTCATATTTTATTCCAACTTTATACAAATCAAAGTTTAAGCAACTCACTGCATAACGCAACTTGGTATGGATAATATTAAGGTTTATTTTACCAAATGAAAAGTATGTGGGCGCACGGGCATTGTTATTTGTAATATGTGATTTAAATCGTGAAATACTTTCTAGGTTTCGAATGGTGGTTGGTAGGTTATTCCAAGAACTGATCGTCGACGGAAAAAATGATTCTTTTGAATGTTTAAGTCTTGCGATAGGTATTGATATATTTTGAGAACTTCGTAGATTATAACTTGATTTTGAACCAACATTTATTGGTAGCAATTCGTTCAGATACTGGGGTGTTATAGAATTTTGGATTTTATACATCAAACACAATTTTCGCTTTCTCCTTCGTTCTTGTAATATTTCCCAACCAGTTTCATAGTAAAGAAATCTAATCGGTGTGTATTTTGGTAAACCAGTAACTATTCTTGCCGCTTGTAACTGAATCTGTTCAAGTTTTTTGACTGTTCAAGAGTACAACCGTCCCAAACTTCACTAGCGTATTCAAGATGTGGACGAATAAACATGATATAAATCTTATTGAGAGTGTCTCTACCCAACGAATATTTCAAAAGTCGCATTGAGGTAACCATTTTTGAAACTTTTTGTATCATCGTTTGAATGTGATCCGCCCATTTCCCATTACTTGCCAGGGTTATTCCAAGATGCTTATGTTTGTCAACAATTTTAACTTTAACACCATCAAAATAAAGTTTCGGGATAATGAATTCACCTTTAGTCGATAATATGATAGCTTCTGTCTTATCAGGGTTATACTTTATTAACCACTTTTTACCCCATATATTGAGCTTGCTCAGGTTGGCATTGAGATTCATTTCAATCAGTCTAGTATCTGGTGAAGAGTAACCAATAGAAGAATCATCAGCAAACAAGCGCGCTAGACAATCTAATTCATCTGCTATGTCATTTATGTATACAATGAATAAAAAAGGGCCAAGCACAGATCCCTGTGGTACACCTGCACTTAGATGCCTCAGCTTTGAGAATGATTCATTAACAAATACGCTTTGACTCCGATCAGTTATGTAACTTCTTAGCCAGCCCAATAAATGTCCGCTTATTCCATAACTTTCTAACTTATGCAGTAAACCTCTGTGCCAAACACGATCAAATGCCTTAGATACATCACAAAAAATTAAACATAGGTTTTCTTTCTTGTCCAAAGACTCACAAACTTTGTGAAATATCTCAATTAATTGATGGACAGTGGAATGTCCTGGTTGGAAACCAGATTGATATTTGTACAATAGTTTGTTTGTTTGAAAATAATTAAATAAATGCTTAAAAACAACTCTTTCAAACACTTTACCAACACAACTTATAAGTGATATTGGTCTATAGTTGGAAGCTAAAGTTGGATCTCCCTTCTTGAAAAGAGGCATGACATTTGCAACTTTCCATTTTGATGGATACACACCAGCCTGTAGAGACATGTTATATAACAAACATAAAACATTACTAATTGAATGTACCACATTTTGTAGGAGCTGGTGACTTATCTTGTCTGGACCTGACGCT
This sequence comes from Steromphala cineraria, assembly GCA_916613615.1. Classification (NCBI taxonomy): domain Eukaryota; kingdom Metazoa; phylum Mollusca; class Gastropoda; order Trochida; family Trochidae; genus Steromphala; species Steromphala cineraria. The sequence goes on along the minus strand of OU744726.1, from coordinate 68,837,570 downwards.
TTTTTCACGTGTAAACAGTTAATGATATCTATAATTTCTAGTTTGGTTATAACGAGAGTGTCAAAAATTGCACCCGTCCGTTTTCTAAAACATGGTAGACACTTATTATTATCACTTAATGTGGAAATCGACTGGAAATACTCATTTAATCGTTCAGCTTTTTCGTAATCAGTGAAACAAGATGGACTTTCATGTTCGTTGTTTAACTTTAGAGGAGGTATGCAGGTAACTGAGCCAGATTGCTTTACTAAATATCGTAAAAGTTTCCAGTACGAGCTCTTGTTTTCGACATACGAGTCAAGAAGAAAGTTGTCTACATTGGCATAAAAGTTTTCTTTTGCATAACATTTCATATTGTTAACTTTTTGTCTTTGTTTTTTGAACTTCGCTATATCAGAAACAGAGTTTGTTCTTTTTGCTTTTTTTCGTAACCTGTCTCTTTTCCTGCATTCTCTCCTTAAACTAGAGTCGAACCATGGTTTGACATTTGGTCTTATAGTTACTGTCTTTGTGGGAATGCAATCTTTTAAGAATACATTAAGCTTTTTGTAAAATATTTCACAAGCTTCATTTACATTGTTGCAATTCATAAACAATTCAGTCCAGTTTGTTTCATCAATAAGTGCATTTAAGGATGTATAGTCGCCTTGCTTATAGCACATTATTTCTCTTGAGTATGACATTTGTGTGTTTACTTTAGTAGTCAATGTTACATAAGTGCCTTTATGATCACTAATCGCTCTTTCAAAATCAATGACTCCACAATCAATAGTAACGACATCTTCACTGATTATTATTGGATCTAGAAGAGTACTAGAATGCTGCGTAATCCTTGTAGGTTCATTTATAATGTTATGTAAAGTTTTTGTTACCATAATGTCTCTTAAATGTTTACCTCTACTAGATAGCAGGTCAGCATTCAAATCACCAATTATGATTATTTTACTGGTAATGTCTAAAGCATTTTCGATACTTGAATCTAATCTTTCCCAGAATTCAAAAGAATTGTATTCAGGTCTGTAAGCTAAACAAACAATTAATGGTTTTCTTGGTAGGAATATCTTTATCCAAATTGTTTCATCGTAAGTATTTTCTAAGTTAAGCAGTCTCTTGAATGCAAATATATTTTTGACATATATCATAATTCCTCCACCAAAGGAGTTTCTGTCTTTTCGAACGGGGTGATGGTAGCCTGTCCAATAAAGTGATTCATTATCGATATGTTTATCTAGATGTGTTTCTGTAAATCCAACAATATGGTTATCCGACAAATCGCTGAGATAATCAAATTTAGTTCTTACGCTTCTTGTATTCAAATGAAATAAAGTTAGAGTCTTGTCATGAGATTCATGCTTTTGTGGCCCTGGATTTGACTCAATATCACCAGCAAGCTGGAGTAACAAAAGAAGCATTATTGTTACGTTTGTGTTACGAAACTGACTTTGTAAAATACAAAGGAAAGCGACCACAAGGCTTGTGTTACATGATACTGATAAAAGAATGCTCAGTTGGTAAAATTCAGATAAAATTATCCATAAAATAGTATTCTTACATATAATTATGTTTTTAAAGTTTTTGGTAAAGCGCTTGTGATTATTTGTCTTACAATGAAATACCCTGATTGTCACACGATGTTGTACAATATCATTACCCATTATCTAGTATTTTGGAAACTGGAAAAGCAGCTTGTGATCTGAACATCGGGTTAGTTCGTCGTAAGACAGCACAAGTATTATTCAACATATTTTGGCAAGGAAGTGCAGACCTAGTTAGACTTGTAAAGAATAGAGCAATTGAACAACGGAAAAGAAATAAACCAATGAGAAGATAGTAACAATATTGGAAACACATAACATGGTAGAATAGAGGGCTTGTGTGAATATTAATATATGTATATACAAGAGGCATTTGGCAGTTATACACATCAGGACCTGAACAATCTGAATGATCATGTTAAGATTTGGAAATGACAACATACATACACACATTCATGGTGAAAGTTGTTACTTACATTTTGTTCGAATTCCTATACACACAAATAACAGTTCACGCATGCACATATCTGTTCAGATCGTCCTTTCACTGAACGTGTCTCACTGCTCCTTCAGGTTGCTCCAGAACGAAAATGCGTCCATCCCTAGTCCAGGTGTTCTCAATCCAGCGAGATTTCTTCAGGTCTCTGGCCATCTTGAAGAGCATGCTCCTGTACTGAGTCAAGTCCTCATTGATGTAAACGTTCTCCATCTTGTTCCGGAGCTTTCGTCTGTTGGTGTACATGCCATCCTTGTCCAAGTGACTCACAAACTTCACAATGATTTGTCGTTTCCTTCCTTGCACTTTTCTTCCCAACCGATGGCACCTGTCGATGTCTGTTATAGAAATATCCTTGTTAATCTTCTTCAACACTCCTAATGTGACCTTCTGAATGTCTTCGTTTTCCGACTCCTCCACTCCAGTTATCCCCAATGAATTTCTCCGACTGTATTGTTCCAGTTCGTCTGTTTTCTTGTGAAGTTCATCTGTTGTTTTCTTCAGTTCTTCTTTCAGTGATGTGATCTCCTTCTTCATGGGCTGTATCACCTCGTCCAGTGTTGATGTTATGATGCTCTTGGCTACTTCCATGAACGCCTTCTGGAACTTCTCTTGTAGCTGAGGTAGCATCAATGCTGAGGAGAGCTTTGTCGTCAGGACATCTACTGAAACCTCATCAATGAAGTTGAAGAGTGTTGACGGGTAGGAAATGTTGTTTCTACCTGACTCCGACTGCTCTCGATCCGTGTCCTCTAGGTTATGATCGTCTTTCTCTTCGCCACTTGGTGTTGGTTTCGGCGTGCTCGTGAAAGGGAATACCTCCGGCATAGTCTGCTGTAGAAGTTGCCGCGACGACTTGGTTGGTTGAGAATCCTTAGGTGAGCTTGACAGTTTTCTCTTTTCACTCGCTGTCCTCTCAGTTTTTCCTCCTCTTTTGTGATTCCTCTCTCTTGTAGACATCTTCTTGTATTTACAATCGAGACAGTCTTAAGAATGTCCTTTGTGGCAATATACTTGGCCTCAGTCACAGAAATTTACAAAGATAATTTACCACACACAAGCGAGAGCGATGTTAAACACGTCTTGTCATGTCAGCCATCTTGACCGGAACTGTGATTATATAAGTTATATTAGACTTAGGATGGGTATCGTTCCTTACGTCCATAAAACAATATATTACGATACAGAAAAGCCTATTGTGATACAAATTACAATATATTGCAACTTTTCAATTCAGGATTGTGCACACAATCTTGACAGTGATTAGAACAGTATTCATTCCTGGGCCTTCCACAGTTTTCAAAGCAATGGGGTTTTCAGTAACTGGTTTTGAGCTAAAATGCAATAAAATGAAATGCGAAATAGGAAAGGTGCAGTATATCTTATTAAATCATTAAAATTCTGTCAACAATGCTAGAACATTTTTAAAGGTTTACTATAGTGTAACAGACATAATTTACGGAAATATCTACAAAATACATGATTACTTATCCAAAACCAAATATTCATCACTGAGGGTTTTACAAGAGGATTTTTTGGGGTAAAAATATAATATTTTCAGAGAAAAAAAACATACTTTAAAAAATCTCTTAAATGTTCATTGGTTTATATTAGATAAAGTGTGTCAACATATGTTACAAAGTGCATCATTTAACGTACAAATAATGGAAACAACATCCGGAGTGTCTCGGGTTCAGCTCTTGGTATTTTGTCCATAGACAAAGATAGAAAAACGGGTTGCATGTACAACTCCCTACATAAAGACAGTGGAGAAGCAGCCTTCTGATTGAATTCAAGGGATATGGAAAGCTGGTGGCGACAGGTGTTAGTCTTTTTCCGGAAATCCCCAAGAGATATTGAGGCTGGTACAGGTCACGTGATATGATGTCAGAGTTGCGAGTCTCTTAGGCATAGAACCTAGGATACATTCCTATACTTAGTAGTATTATTATGGTGTCATCGGATAATGTTGGCAATGTTGAATTTCAACCGCCTGACATACATAACATTCTTCCTTATTGTTTTGAACCCATTTAAAAATGAGGTATAACTGAACACAGAGTTGGAAATACTGATGCAATGGAAAACTGAATTCTTTGAGAGGCATTTTATAAGTTGAAATGACAAAAATGCAGAGGAATATAAAGAAAGACAACTTCTTTGTTCATTGTATGCGACGCTTCCACACTGATTCTTGTGTCGTTCTCAAGCAGAGGTTCTTAAGCATTGCTCTGCTTGAAAACGACACAAGAATCTTGTCTTTTTTAAACATTCCTGATGATGAAAAACATAACATATTTGAGTTACTTAAAAAAAATGTTTTTTACGTATTTTGCTATGACAAATGGACCTCAGATGATGGAATGCAACAAATAAAAATAGAGCCATTGGGCTTTGCATTTGATTTTGCTTTAGGATGTGGCCAATTTGGTTCCCCCCTTAGTGGGGGCGACAGGGTCACAAAATCTACACTTATTAATCCTTACTAGTCAAGGAGTCAGTACACAAAGTTACAGCTTTCTAGGCCATATGCTTCCAGAGAAGAAGATGGAAATAGGGTGTGGCCTCTCCTTGACTATTGAGGATTATTAATTGTAGCTTTGGTGGCCAATTGACCCCTATCAAGGGCGAGAGGGTCCACGCCCTTTAAACCTATTTCATCTTCTTCTCCAGGGGCAAAATGTCCAGAAAGCTGAATCCTTGTGAATATACTCTTTGACTAGTGAAGATTATGATTGATAGCTTTTGTGGCCCTGTGGCCCCTTATAAGGGCCTCAGGAGCCACACCCTTTAGCCTAATTTCACATTTGCCACACCCTAAAGCTAAATTGATATGAAGCCTGATGAGCTACAGAGCCACTGGCTCTATTTTTGTTGTATTATCTTTAAAAGTCATCTAGTTAGGTGTCACATTTTGGCTTTTCAGACTCATGTCCTCCTCATTTATTCATTGCTTGTGAACATGTAAATTGTGATTATATAAGTTATATTTGACTTAGGATGGGTATCGTTCCTTACGTCCATAAAACAATATATTACGATACAGAAAAGCCTATTGTGATACAAATTACAATATGTTGCAACTTTTCAATTCAGGATTGTGCACACAATCTTGACAGTGATTAGAACAGTATTCATTCCTGGGCCTTCCACAGTTTTCAAAGCAATGGGGTTTTCAGTAACTGGTTTTGAGCTAAAGTGCATTTTTTCTTTTTTCACAACACAAGTGAAATGAAATGCGAAATAGGAAAGGTGCAGTATATCTTAAAGGTTATAAGGGCCTCAGGAGCCACACCCTTTAACCTAATTTCACATTTGCCACACCCTAAAGCTAAATTGATATGAAGCCTGATGAGCTACAGAGCCACTGGCTCTATTTTTGTTGTATTATCTTTAAAAGTCATTTAGTTAGGTGTCACATTTTGGCCTTTCAGACTCACACGATTTGTCCTCCTCATTTATTCATTGCTTGTGAACTTAAGTAGACCAATCGATTCAATGAGTGTGATTATGTTACTAGAAACCCAAGCATAAACCTTCCATTCTATGTTTAATTCCTAATTTACATTCTGTTTCTGTGGACTGTTAACACATAATTGTGTTATTTTGTAAAAACATGATAAGACTTTCTCATTTATAAGTTAAAACTTTCCTTTACCATCCATCTTTTATTGAATTTATGTATAAATGGTTGTTACAAAAATTAAAATTTTCAAGTTTATAATTCTTTTTGAAATGTCCAAAGAAGTGATTTGTTCTTAAAAAGACATGGGTCAAATATCTGAAAACCAAAGGACTGTTCTTTTGCTTTATTATCCTCATGGCGTATCTTTTTGTATATATTGATTTATACTTATAGTTGTAATAAGGGGCTCACTGCCGATGTTTGTAAATACATTACAGTACTCAATGAAATTTAGGATTCAAATTTAAATTGAGTTGCCTTTATTTCTTACCTAGGAATGTAAAGAGACCCATTGGATATTCAAGCTGTTCAAGTTATCTAGTTACACCAGGTTTGGATGATGTTTCTAGTGAACAGGATAGAAACATAGTATTGGATAGTTTGTTATTTCATTGTTTTTATTAGGTGTGCCGCAGGATGATAATTGGAACGTTAATTGTCTTTGTTTCCCTTTTTATTTGATATTATTTGAACTATCAACTCTCATGAGACGTAATCAGGGAACTACCATAAAAAAGTAATATTTTTTATAGAAAGAAAATTAAATGACAGTTAGCATTTCTTTTAATAATCTTTTTTCATCAGTTTAATTTTAGTTCTTACATTTGAAGGGGCAGTAGCACGTTTTTAGGGGGAATATAGGGTGATGTCAGGAAAATGAAAATTACTGGTTACAATTGAAAGACAATGTATTTAAACTAAATGGAGCAGTAAAAAATCAAATATGTAACGCAAAAAGTTTAGCCATGCGATTGCTTTTTCTTACACAAAATGAATTTAAGGTGTTCACACAAAATGGCGGCCAATGGATTTTGTGTTAATCTTCATACTTTGTCCTCTGACTATGGATGATTGGTTTGTGTCATGAGATTTTTGACAGTGTCAGAATAATACATTTAGCATTAACTTACAAACATCAGTGAAACATTTAAATATAAAACTATCCAAAAAAAGTGCTACTGCCCCTTTAGTATAAATGTATTTATTTGAGTTTATCTTATACGCTATTGCACAGAATGGGTATGTATGCATTATCACCTTTCAATGTACAACTAACATGAAGATCTTAGGCACGTGAAGTAATATTTTGGCACTTAGTTAAATTATTCCTCGTTTTGTACAAAAAATTATACTGTATTGTTAAATATTTCCCCCCATTTACCTGTTGCCATTCAATCATATGTAATCCGCCCATGTGTGAGTCAGTTGGTGTTCAGTGTGATTTGAATTCCATGTGTGACAAAATGAAATAAAAATCAATTCTTGCCAACACATCATTTTGTCATATTTGGCCTCTACACTTACTTATGTAATAACTGATAAGGACGTTATACATAAGGAAAATCAAAGACATTAGCAACATAAAAGAACATATAGATACATATATAAGTATGATATTGGCAAGACTTTGTTAAAATCATTTATCAATTTGAAATGTTAAATATCAATAGAATTACAAGGTTGCTGTGACTAAGGAGGTTTATCAATAATCAGAACTCGAATCAGAATAATTAATCAGAACACAAAAAAAAACAGTACTGGGGGATTAGAACCCGCAACATATTACAGAAGATATAAAGGCGATTGCCAGGAGACACAGAGTTACCTCCCTTTGTCTACTCACTCGAGTCACTTCCTGGTATAAACAAACTCGGAAATAGAAGAGTTGGGCGATAATGTCAAGACAAAGTGATGATTTATCATCAGACGATGAGTTTCGACCATTACCCAAACACATACTAGAGACAGGAAGTATTAAGGAACTGATTGCATTCATGGAAAAGGAAGGTCTAAACATCAATAGTGAAATTGTTAGTGTTGAAGATGATGAAGATGAACTAGGGCCAACTTTTGTGTTACATCTTGCTGTTGATGTTGCTCTAGAATCCTACCATCCGGATTTTGTAGAATATATTCTCTCACAAGGAGCTGATTGCAATAAGACGAATGAGATAGGATTCGCGCCTCTGCACCACGCTGTTCTAAGATCGAATACAGCTGCAGCTCAGGCTCTGATCAAGGCAGGGGCGGATGTCAATCTTCAGGTGATACCACATATACATGTACACAAATAACCTGATTAAGCACCCAGTTGCGGATTCAGGGGGTCCGGACCCTCCCCTTTTGAAAATCAGTTATAGGTTCAAGTCAATAAAATGTTGAATAACAATACCCTCCACACCCTCCCCCGTTGACAATTTCTGAATCCGAACCCGAATGCCACCCCCTCCCCCTCCAAAATCCTTGGTCCGCCGCTACACCCCCTGTCTTGAAAATGATATTGGATGCCCTTGGAATATTTTGATTAACTTGATGTATTGACTACTCCAGATATAACATTTGGATTTAAATTGAAAAAAATATCTCTTATATGCATAAATATCAAAATATGAGGCAAAATGTAAGGCCACTGAAATTTTGCGAAAAATAACCATACTTGGATTATTCTCTATTATGCATAATAAGGTCCAAGCAGGGCTTTGAATTTTCACTACTTTTTTCACAAATAAAATGCCCAAAATTGAATTTGTTGATCAAACACCTCTTCTCCCTTTAGATCAGCCATTATCTTTAACAATGGCCAGGATTTTACTTTGTGCAGTTTTCTAAAAAATTTATAAATTCATAATTTGTGACTTTGCAGATCCATACTGCTTTAACGACTAATATTTGCTATGAATGTCATTTACTAAAAAAACATTTCAGTCAAGAGAATGATGATTATTACATTTCAGCATAAAATATTAGCTTTCATTTTCAATTAGAAGGTAACTTGGCTTTTGACTAAAAAATGTCAAGCCGCTTTTATCCCGAGATAGCAGTTAACCCGATATAGTTATACGTAAGTCGAGTAAAGTTTTTGTTTCTACACTGCTAGGCGATCGTTCTATCCCTTATTGTTTGCCTGAAAATGTGTTATGTTAATCATCAGTATCGTTTTATTCTGTTTATTTTAGACATTATGTTTATAGACATCCTGCCTGACAGAAAGGCGTTTAGTGCAAATCATGTATTGGGGCATTCTCTCCCCACAGAGGCAGATCAAGTCACGAAATGTTGCCTCTGTTCTATTACGTTGAATTCACTGGGTATCGACAGTTTCCCCTGGCGGAAAAAAAATTGCACCACAATCCATTTGAATTTCTTTATCAAATGACAACGCTTCTCGCATGGAAATAGTAGTTGATATCACAATGCTTTTGCCATCATGTAGTAGCCAAAACAACGTAAGAACAATGTAAAGAACAGCGTCGCTGATTGCACAACTAACGTTGATTGCCTCCAATCAATCGGCTTCCATTTTATCCCACAAACTCGGCGTAATATAACAAAGGCTGTATAAACATTTCATGACTTGATCTGCCTCTTTGAGAGAGAATGATATTGGGGGTACCTGATTACATGTACGTATCTTCAAATCTTTTTTATGATTTTGAAATTCCCTATTGACATTTTGTTAATTGAGTGGTACATGTAGATGTTAGCAGACTTTCTTTCTTTTCAAGATATGATTACTATTGAATACTTTTCCTTTCCCGAAAAGGAGTTCGTATTTTGATGAATTGCCTTTTAGAGGGTTGTAATGAGATTTGTTTATTAATGGTTTTTTAAAGGGGCAGTTTCACGTTTTTTGAAAAAAAATATATTTTCAATTCTTCATTGATTATTATATGTTAATACTAAATGTATTATTTTGATTGTGTACCTGATCTCATAACACAAACTGAGGCTTCACATAAAGTCCATTGGCTGCCATTTGAATGTGAACACCTTTAATTCATTTTATGTAAGAAAGGAATCGCATGACTGAACTTTACATTATATATTGGTTTATAACTGCTTATTTTAGTTTTGAAACATTGTCTTTTAATTTGAACCATTGATTTACATTTTCTAACATCATCTTATATTCCCCCTAAAAACGTATTACTGGCCCTTTAAAGGGCGGGTTTTCCGTGTTTTAGTCGTGTAACATCTATGATTTCGTGTGAAACCTTATCAAAGTCAAAAGCAGTTTTTAGCTCATCAGGGCTGAAAGGCCAGATGGGCTTATGGCATGGCCCGTCGTCCGTCGTCCGTCCGTTGTCCGTCATCCGTAAACTGTTGACACTTTCGACTTCTCCTCATAAACCATATACGCTAGAGAGCTGAAATTGTGTGTACAGGTACCTTGGCATATGGGGATTCTAATTTGTAACTTTTGTGACCCTGTGATCCCAATTAAGGGCCACAGGGGCCACGCCCTTAAAACCTATATTCGTCTTCTTCTTCAGAACCAATGACTCTAGAGAGCTGATATTTTGTGTGCAGGTACCTTGGCATGTGTGGATTCTGATTTGTAACTTTGGTGACCCTGTGACCCCAATTAAGGGTCATAGGGACCACGCCCTTAAAACTTATTTTCATCTTCTTCTCCAGAAGCAGAAGCCCCAGAAAGCTGAAATTGTATGTACAGGCACCTTGGCATATGGGGATTCTAATTTGTAACTTTGGTGACCCTGTGACCCCAATTAAGGGCCACAGGGGCCACGCCCTTAAAACCTATGTTCGTCTTCTTCTCCAGAACCAATGACTCTAGAGAGCTGATATTTTGTGTGCAGGTACCTTGGCATGTGTGGATTCTGATTCGTTACTTTGGTGACCCTGTGACCCCAATTAAGGGCCAAAGGGGACACGCCCTTAAAACTTATTTTCATCTTCTTCTCCAGAAGCAGAAGCCCCAGAAAGCTGAAATTTTATGTACAGGCACCTTGGCATATGGGGATTCTAATTTGTAACTTTTGTGACCCTGTGACCCTGTGACCCGAATTAAGGGCCACAGGGGCTACACCCTTAAAACCTATGTCCGTCTTCTTCTCCAGAACCAATGACTCTAGAGAGCTGATAATTTGTGTGCAGGTGCCTTGGCATGTGGGGATTCTAATTTGTAACTTTGGTGACCCTGTGACCCCAATTAAGGGTCATAGGGACCACGCCCTTAAAACGTATGTTCGTCTTCTTCTCCAGAACCAATGACTTTAACTTTGGTGACCCTGTGACCAAATGTTGCATGTGGGGATTTGTAACTTTTGGTGACCCTGTGACCCAAATTAAGGGCCACAGGGGCCACGCCCTTAAAACTTCTCCAGAAGCAGAAGGCCAAGAGAGCTGAAATTTTTACTTTTTCTCCAGAAGCATAAGACCTAGAAAGCTAAAACTTTGTGTACAGGCTCCTTGACTAGTGAGGATTATAAATTGTAGCTTTGGTGGCCCTGTGGCCCCTAATAAGGGCAAAAGAGACCATGCCCTAAAAACCTATTTTCATCTTCTTCTCCAGAAGCAGAAGGCCTAGAAAGCTGAAACTTTGTGTACAAACTCCTTATCTAGTGAGGATTATAAATTGTAGCTTTGGTGGCCCCATGGCCCCTACTAAGGAGGCACCACATTGGCCACACCCTATAGCGAAATCAAATGTAAAGCTACAAATGATGAGCTACAGAGCCCATGGCTCTATTTTTTAACTTCCAAAAAAGTTAAATGCATAACAAAAATGAATGATAATTTTGTAATGGCAACATTTTCAGGTGTGTCAAACTAACTCAGAAAATACGTGGATGCTCGGTGGGTATTTCCGTAGTCGCATCGAGGGAGACTTGGGGAAAGTAACATTCTTCCCATTGCATATGGCTACAACTACCCAACTGCCAGAAGATAAAGCTCGTCCCTTTCCTTACTATTCACTTCATAATATTGTTGAAGGATTCTTTGGACCACAGAATTTGGATCTGATCAAACTTCTTCTTTCCTCCGGAGCCAACTCCGATGTCCTGGATGAACAAGGACTGGCTCCTTTACATTATGCAGTCTGGGCTGATGACGTGTCTGCTGCTAATATTCTACTGAAATCTGGAGCAGATATTAATATCAAAACTCGTGATGAAAAGGTGACTCCATTGTTCTGTGTTGTATCTGAAAAGATGCTACTATTTCTTCTATCCAAGAAACCAGATCAGTCGATTACAGCTTTTAATGGAAATACAGTTCTGTTTCACTTCATAAGCTTAAGACTGCATAAACTATCGTTGATGTTGTTGTCAGACGCTTCCGAGAATGATTTCCCTAACAGTAACAACATTTCTCCTCTCTCGTGTGCATTTCGTCAAAGAGACGAGGTAGCTGTTAAAATATTGATAAATTCTGGATGTGATCCACGACCTGAAATTTTAAAGATCAATGATCGCATGTCATGGATTTATTCTCCTGAGGGTGAAACATTGATAGAGACAATGAGACAGATTGCTAACAATCCTCGTAAACTTTTCGATTTGTGCAGATTCAAAATAAGAAATATTCTGAAAACCAATATCAGAATGGCTGTCTTAGATCTACCATTACCAGAGAAACTCAGAGGAGCAATTTGCCTGAAAGACGTTACACAGGATCTAAACCTGGCTGATGAGTGACTTGTCATATGTGACAAGGACAAAATTGAACATCAGTTTTATCCAATGACCATCTTCAATCGTAATCATTCAATGTAGAACATTTTGCTGTTATCATATCATATCATTCTTTTCTCAGGTAATAATTTACCCAGCATACCTGTGTACTTTTTCTATCGGGACACTGCTTACTATTGTGATACAAGAAATGTGGAAAATGAATGTGGAAATTCCTTACGCCTATGTTATCCTTAAATTTCTTACACGCATAATTTATGAATCAGGAAATTCCTTACTCCTATGGTATCAAATTAAGTCATTGCTAACTCCTATGTTATCTGATAAGGACATTCCTGACTCCTGTGCTATGTATGAATTAGGATATTCCTGACTCCTGTGCTATGTATGAAATAAGGACATTCCTAACTCATGGGATCTATGAATTAGGACATTCCTGACTCCTGTGCTATGTATGACATAAGGAAATTCCTAACTCATGTGATCTATGAATTAGGGCATTCCTGACTCCTGTGCTATGTATGAAATAAGGATATTCCTAACTCATGGGATCTATGAATTAGGACATTCCTGACTCCTGTGCTATGTATGAAACAAAGGATATTCCTTACTAATGTGATCTATGAATTAGGACATTCCTGACTCCTGTGCTATGTATCTGATAAGGATATTCCTAACTCATGTGATCTATGAATTAGGGCATTCCTGACTCCTGTGCTATGTATGAAATACGGACATTCCTAACTCATGGGATCTATGAATAAGAACATTCCTTACTCCTGTGCTATGTATGAAATAAGGATATTCCTAACTCATGGGATCTATGAATTAGGACATGCCTTACTCCTGTGCTATGTATGAAATAAGGACATTCCTAACTCATGGGATCTATGAATTAGGACATTCCTGACTCCTGTGCTATGTATGACATAAGGAAATTCCTAACTCATGGGATCTATGAATTAGGACATTCCTGACTCCTGTGCTATGTATGAAATAAGGACATTCCTAACTCATGGGATCTATGAAATAAGGACATTCCTGACTCCTGTGCTATGTATGAAATAAGGATATTCCTAACTCATGTGATCTATGAATTAGGACATTCCTTACTCCTGTGCTATGTATGAAATAAGGATATTCCTAACTCATGTGATCTATGAATTAGGACATTCCTGACTCCTGTGCTATGTATGAAACAAAGGATATTCCTTACTAATGTGATCTATATGAATTTGGACATTCCTGACTCCTGTGCTATGTATCTGATAAGGATATTCCTAACTCATGTGATCTATGAATTAGGGCATTCCTGACTCCTGTGCTATGTATGAAATAAGGATATTCCTAACTCATGGGATCTATGAATTAGGGCATTCCTGACTCCTGTGCTATGTATGAAATAAGGATATTCCTAACTCATGTGATCTATGAATTAGGGCATTACCGACTCCTGTGCTATGTATGAAATAAGGATATTCCTAACTCATGGGATCTATGAAATAAGGACATTCCTGCCTCCTGTGCTATGTATGAAATAAGGATATTCCTAACTCATGGGATCTATGAAATAAGGATATTCCTGACTCCTGTGCTATGTATGAAATAAGGATATTCCTTACTCATGGGATCTATGAATAAGGACATTCCTGACTCCTGTGCTATATATGAAATAAGGATATTCCTAACTCATGGGATCTATGAATTAGGACATTCCTTACTCCTGCTACATATCTAAATAACATTCTCTACTCCTGTGATATATGAAGTAGACATTCCTGAAAGCTATGATACCAACTAGCTTTCAAATAGGCGACTTATCTACTGATTTCTCCTGTGCCTTTCTGAATACAATCAGATGTATGCTTTCATCAATTTGTTTCATTCCTACAATATATTGTTTTAGCTTCCCATATACATGTAAACTGTGGTTATTCACAGTTATATTTGAGAACGACACAAGAATCTGTGTCGAATCGTCGCAAACAATGAACAAAATAGTTGTCATACATACGCATCTGCTTTGTTGTCATCCATATATTCCTCTGCATAAATGTAAATTAATGGAAAAGCTCAATTTGGAAATTGCTGGCAGACTAAACCGTATGTGAACTTAAAATAATTGTTGTCCATAATGAGCGTAAACAATGTATAGAACAGAGAGTTTTTTTAAATCAGCAAATACAAAACACACAGAACATGTTCCCTATAATGAGTGTAAACAATGTATAGAACAGAGAGTTTTTAAAATCAACAAATACAAACCACAGAGCATGTTCCCCATAATAATTCCGGAATTACCTTTCACTGTACACCTCTTCATTCTACGTTATTAAAATATTCTGATATACAAAACATATTGACAGTTTCAATACAGATTTAATATTGTGTCCAATAAATAAAGACACAGCGAAGTGTGAGATACAGCCGTCACAAAAACCAAACTACCACGATAACACCTAAACTATTGGGAACAGTTGATACAATAGAACTTAGTTATAGTTACCAACCGAGTTGGATGCCATCCTCGATAACCCAGCGCTTTTGTTCCGATAAATCGACACTACACGCCCTGGGCAAATTTACGGGTTTTTATCTCAAACCCAATTTCCTCCCTTAACGTACATGTTATCCAATCAGAAACGAAACGCAGACACCAAGCGCGTAAATAACTCGACCGTTCGCAACATCAAGTGAGTGAGTAAGTGAGTTGGGATTTTAACGTGTTGTCAGCAATTTTTCAGCTATTTAACACGTGAACGTTGCCATCCAAAAAAGAGTAGACAGATCAGGGAGAAAGGGATCGAAAGGATGAGGGAAAATACGAAAAGAAAGGCATAGTAAGAGAAAGAAAACTGGTTTTAGGCGTGGTCCCACTGTTTGTTATAAAGCAAGCGTTTAGCTGAGTCATTGCAAAGGGAGGTAATTCGGTTTGAGAAAAGTGTTCCAGGGCTTGTAGTGTAGATTCATCGGAACGAAAGCTCTGGGTTATCGAGGATCGTTGGATGCGTGCATGCATCTCACGTGGTAGGTGTCCAAATTCATGCACGCCGACATCGAGGCTGGTAAATACCTTACCATTCAACAAGAAAAAAAATGTTTTTTTCGATAACACAACGTGCTCACCCGGGTGTTCAAGTTACACGTCGGTCACGGATTTTTTTATGGTCTGACGTGTCCAATCTTAAAGGGGCAGTAGCACGTTTTGTGATAATTTCATATTCTATTTTTTTTTTCAATGATATTTGTACGTCTATGCTAAATGTTTTATTTTGAAAGTGTCAAAAATCTCATTATACAATCCAATCATCCATGGTCAGAGGACAAAGTATGAAGATTCACATGAAATCCATTGGCGGCCATTTTGTGTGAACACCTTTGATTTATTTTGTATAAGAAAATGGATTAGCATGGCTACACTTTACATTATATATTTGAATTATTACTGCTTCATTTGGTTTAAATACATTGTCTTTCAATTGGAACCATTAATTTTCATTTTTCTGACATCACCTTACATTCCCCCTAAAAACGTGCCACTGCCCCTTTAAAATTGTTTGATTTGTTTTATCATTTGAAGTGTTAGTCATAGCAGAGTCATTAGAGAATGACTGTGTTTCCTATACAATGCTAAGTCAAGCCTTAGTCATGCTTGAAAAACGTTATGACGATAATTGTGATATATTTATTACTCAAAACACTTTTTCAAACATTCCTGATGACGAAAAAGATAACATATTTAATTTACTTAAAAAGTCAATTCACATCACGGATTTTGCAATGACAAATGGACCTAAGATGATTGGCTGCAACAAATAACATTGAGGATATTAGTTTGATATAATCACTGTTTATTGCTTAAACGGGCAGTAGCACGTTTTTTGACAATTTTATATTTTCAATTTTTCACTGATAATTGTAAGTTAATGCTTGATGTAATTCTTTGGAAGTGTCAAAAATCTCATTACACAAACCAATCATCCATAACCAGAGAACAAATTATAAAGATTCACATAAAATCCATTGGCAGCCATTTTTGTGTGAACACCTTTAATTCATTTTTTTGTAAGAAAAGGAATCGCATGGCTGAACTTTACATTACATATTTGATTTATTACTGCTTCATTTACTTTTAATACATTGTCTTTCAATTGGAACCATTTATTTTCATTTTCCTGACATCACCTCATATTCCCCCTAAAAACGTGCTACTGCCCCTTTAAGGTAAAATTGCACAATTGCACAACAGATTTTACTGCATTTCTTCTGTTCAATATTTTCAACAACCATGAAGCAATTACCATGATGGTTGTTTCTAATGACAGGCATGCATTTCTATCCTAGAATTCAATATGTATAATACAAAGTTGTTCTGAAATAGCTGTATTGTCAAGAATGTTACACATTTTGATAATATAAAAAATATGCCCTCTTTATTGATGCCGTTTAAGCAGTACACTTATTACATTTTTATGTACAAGCTCAGCCATCTAGACTTGCCAATATTTCTAGACTCAGGAAGGCTCATTTATGTTTTAGATAACAGATTTACAAACATACTGATATAGCTCTAAATCTAATTAAAAGTCAAACGCGTAGCGTCAGACTGTAAATGGATAACTTAGATAAGTAAGAGCTCGAATGAGGTGACATGCAGAAGGCCTCGATATTACGGACATGTGCTCCAAAGTTAGTGCACCCTACTCAGTAGATGTTAGAATATCGCGACCGTTGTCAGTATTAAGAATATTTTCTAAATGTATTCACAAACCTGACGTCGTTATTATAAAATTGATACTGTGGATAAAGTGTAGAATTGTTTTCCGTATTTCGACTGATAGTTGTATGCTATTCTGTCCGGTTAAACTGTGTTGCCTAACGCTATGTTACTAATAGACCTTGCCAGCAGGAAAACTGTACTGTTGTCAGTTGCGTATATTTTGACAGTTTTGACAGCATTCTACCGATTACCCTGTGAAAAGTTTGATAAGATTTTAAACATAATGTGTATAAACAAAATAATGGCTGATTATTTGTAAATTTCCGATACAACACCAATATTTGACAACTATCGTTGCCAGGCAACAAATGAATTCCTGCGCATCTCTGAACTGAAAAGAATGATGTAAAAATGACTTTCACAAATATTGAATATGCTTGTATATATCTATATGCCCTTGTATCACCGTTGGTGGTGAATAGAGAATAAGGAATTTGTTAGCAAAGTAAACAGGACACCGTGTCACCAAATTATACGCCCTGCGATTTTTTACTGTAGCCAATCAGAAACGAGGGTTTTCACATTTAACGTAGATCATAGATTCTTGTAGTTCAATTCATTTCTATTTTCCGAGAGATTTATAAAAAAATTTAAAAATGATTTATCCATTGTTTTCACAACCAACATTCTATATAAATTCGGCGTTTTAGTTTTAAGTAGGCCGAACTTCGGACACTTTTGATTAGGAGCTGACGCAATTATGTGTGTAATTTCTTCGAGCCATTTAATTCAAAATGTTTCTGTTCAATCTGTTTTACTACCTATTTGTTTCAAATAAACACAGGCGTATAGAACCCCATTCTGCAAAGGCCTATTGGAATCTAAAGATCCATCCTGTTGCCCGGGTTGAAAAATATACCAGCGACCTGCACCAAAAAGTGATAACAAGGTGTTCTATACCAGTTTCGGCCTTGAAGAATAAAGATATCTGGTATAGTTCCTATAGGACATAGAATGCTACGCAATATGGTCAAGACCATCATATCCAAGGGTGGGTTTGTCGGCCACTATACCAACAAATCTTTGCGCCTCCAGACTCCGGCATCGTAATGTGTCAGAACAGTTGATTTGTCAACAAACAGTCCACAGAAGTAATGCCATTTTAAGCTACAAACGGCAAAGTTCAGACCAACATAGAGATATCTCTCTTATGAGAAGGTGACTAGAAGATACAAATGAAATTAAACGAAGATTCAAACCTTAGTATTGAAGCAAAATCATATAATCTAGCTGGTTATTAATGGTTATCGGTATTTCATACATTATGAATTATTTTCCGCCTTTAGCCTTCAAATAACGTAATGTTATAGTTTAGGTAATTTATATTTGATTTTACACCCCTTTGGCGGTTATATCCCTTCTTTTTTTCAATTGGTTTTAACTCACAACTACCTTCTTATACTTCTTATAGGTGTTTACCCTTTACACCCCTTGGGAAGTTATTGCCTTTAGTTTAGTTGAATGTTATGTGCCGTGAGCTCAATCCGCGTAGGTTGGTTATCTCACAACTGCCTTGGTCGGTTATAAGATTGTAAACAATCGCAAACAATTGGACTTGTAAAATTTTGATTTTTAATCAAACAAGAAAGTTAAGATTTATGAACAACGAAAGTGGGATTCGAACCAGGAACCTCTGTTGTCAAGCAGCGCTCGTACCTGTTGAGCTACCGTGGATCCATGCCAGTTGATGTAATTTTTTATGTGTCATGTTTGGTTTTTATTTTCCCCTATAAATATATATTAATATTGCAATAACAATGTTCTTAATGTAAGGAATCAAGTTATTAGTTCTAAAACACTTAGCAGGGGGTATTGTAAGTAGTCTAAAATAGTATTCTTATCAAGACATATCAAACCCGCAAAATGGATCACTGAAACGTTTTTCAATTATGTATGTAAACCAATTTAGTTGAAACACCGTAATAAAATAGTTTTTATTGTAGGAAATCAAGCGTTTATTTCTAAAAGCCTAATATGGGGGTAATTTAAGTATTTTTTCTTATCAAGAAATGATAAACCCGCGAATGATATCAGTAAAACGATTTTAAATTAATTGTTTATAAAAACATTAAGTTGAAACTATTGCAGGAGGCTTCCGCGGGAGTGTAAGTCAAATAATGACCCGTTTGCCTCGGGTTATTTTCCATAACCCCTCGGTACCGGGTCATTATTTACTACGTGGTCACTGTGTTCCAATAATCACTTCTAAAGAAAGTGCTGTGTTCTCAACAAATTCAACCAGCCGAACGTATGACCGGCCGTTTTAGATGTGTATATTTTTGGTATCTTATATTGTTTTGAGGTGAGACTGAACCATAAACACAATACCTTTTCTGAGACCTGTTATCAGGGCTTTACTTTAACGCAGATAGAGGAAAACTGCCAATATTGACAACAATAATTTAGGGCACAAAATGTTAATGCCAGGCAAAGGTTTAGTTTAAATTGTTAATAATCATGGAAATGAACAATTCACATGCATGTACATGAGCAGCGCTACCTTTATAACGCAACCTGCTTGGAAGTGAATAGGGAAAAGGGCAGTTTGCCAAAACGAAGTCGAGAGATAGAAAGCCAGAATTGCACCCGATCCGGACCTGCATCACTTCAAGCATATACATTCCACATTGGTGGTTTGTGTGCTTCGGAGACTTCAGAGCTATGCCAGCTTGAGCTGACATGCTCCTGGTAGGGTCACCCAAGCTGGACAGGTCGACAGGTAGAAACAAGACCAAATGTGAGTCCTTCGAAACCTGCCTTCTATCTCTCACTATGCATTTCTTTCCGTCTTTTCATCATCCTTTCGGTTCTTTCTCCCTGATCTGTGTACTCTTTGGATGGATCTACGTGTTAGATAGGTGAAAAATTGCTGAAAACACGTTAAACGTTTTCTCACTCACTCACTCCACACTGCGCCCACATATAGCGTGGGTGATAGCGAGAGATAACCCCACCCTGAAGACAGCAACAGTAGCCCTTGTACAGAGGTGTGCATCATGAAGACCTGGGAGAGACACTTGTGTGTCCAGTAAGTGTACTGTGTAAGCGCTGATCTAGAGACTCACATCATACATGTAAGTCAGTGTGAGACGACGTGCAGTGTGCGTGGCGATCTTTGGTGTGAAATCAGCTGTTTTGGACCAATTGAACTGAGTGTTGGGTTCTAGAGAAACAAGATGAAGACATTGGTACCTACTGCTGTCCTGTATACCCCCATTCTCTCCCTACATAGGTAGATAAAGTCATATATTGTTGATGCCACCTCTGTTCTAATAAGGCAAAATCTGTGGGTTCTGGTAATTCCCCTGGCGGACCAAATCTGTACCACAATCCATTTGAATCTCTTTAGCAAATGACAACCCTTCTCGTATTGTGGAAAGGGTGGTTCACATCAAAAAGCCTTTGCCATGGCCCAGTTGCCAAAATGATGTTTATAGAATAGCGTCGCTGATTGCAGAACTAACTTTGATTATCTCAAATCGGGCATATCCCATTCTAGCCCACTAATTTGGCGTATTAGAACATAGGCTGTATCAACATTTCATGACTTGATCTGCCTCTGTGGGGAGAGAATGGTCTACCCACAGCCCCAACAAACCAAGAGACGTGTGTTCCATTTCTAAGACTGAGATAAAGCATTATAATTCTCCTGCAATTGAAAACTTTCTATTTGAACGTTGCAAAACTATGATACAAAAAAAGAAAAAGGGATATTAGATTTTCAACAAATGATGATGTCGAGTCAATGCGAAAAGTAAGTGAGTTGGGGTTGAACGTGGTGTCAGCAATATTTCAGCTATTAAACATGTCAATGTTACCATCCAAAAAGGAGTAGGGGAGACGTATGTAGTTACCTACGAACTTAAGTTCATCCTTTATTGTCCATCAAATTATTAAATTTAACGTTTGTTTCCTTTCACTGTAAGTAGCAGCAGATTAACTGCAATACAACAGTAGAACTACACTTAGAAACCGAGTAACATGCCATAAGATGAAACTTGACCATAACACTGTTTATAGCACAACATATAATTTTAAGCTTAGTAAACCATGTTATATAAAACTTTATTTTTCTCAAAGACATGTACTTGTATCAGCTTAATTGAGATAAAATTATGAAAATGGATCCCTTTAAAATGTACTACGAAGATGCATGTTCATACATAACCCTTTTGCTTGACAACTTTATTCAATTAAGCTTCATGTCATTTTAAACAGAAATGATTTACAAAAGCAATATTTCTTTAGTTCGTGGTCATCTATGCACGATGATTGTTGTCCATACTTATTGGTTCTACTAACATCACCAGACAATGAAAACTTATCGGTTTCTTGGTCCTTGGTCACAGTGGCTTCGAAGATACCATCTCCGGGTGTGAGAACCAACTTAAGTTGGTATATAACCATTGGCTTTATTTTGGCACTGAAACGAAATGTCCTGTTTATAAAAACCTGTATTTTCTTCAATTCTAGAACTGCACACAATTTCTGATGTGCAGTTAGCTTGTGATTAATGAAGCTGACTATAGTTGAGATTGCATTTTGCACGTCTTTGGGGTTCTTGTCGACTTTCTGATCTTCCCAGCATATGCACCAATGAGGTAAAACTCCTGCCTCGTCACACGTACGTCCTCGGGGAATTTCTGAAAATAAGCTAATACCGCGGTCAGATTTTGGTGAACTGAATACCCCTTGAAAGTTGACAATATCTTTCAACGTCTCGTAAGTGTCAAAATGTGTTGTCAAACGATTTGCATTCATTTTCAAATTGCGGACAATCAAAGGATATTTTTCCTTGAACCATTCTGGCAACACAAGGAACATCATTGGCATTCTTTCTTCAATGTTGCCTACAAAGGTGTTCCTGATGCCGCCAAATCTCATACCGTGGTCGCTGAAGTAAATCAGAACTGTATTTTGAAGAAGGTTTTCTTTCTGCAACGATTCTACAAATCTGCTATGCGGTTCGTCTGCTCCTCCTGCTAAATTTACACCGTCATGACTCAACCGCGTCATGAAAAAATATCCAAAATGAGGTACATCATGATAATTGCGAACAAAATCCCTCACATAATCAAGACTGACATCTGCTTCCAACCTATCAAGTATACAATGGTGGTTCGTGTTCCAGATAGACTTATCCCTCTCCATTGCAACAGCGAAAGGTCTGTTATAATAATGACAAGGCACTTGTCTAAACCCTCGCTTAAAGTATGTGAAAGTTGCAATTTCCGGATGATCTTCTCCGTAAAATGTTGTGTATCCATTTTGAGAAAAGTTCTTCCATATGAAATTATATCTATCAAATGGTTCATTTCTCATGCTGTGATTCCACGGAAGCTCCTCAACGAATTTTCCCGTAAGGGCTGGCACCATGTTTACAAATGTATTATCTGCTAGTTTTGTATATCCCTTCATCTCGAACCCTCCTAAGGTATCCAATAAGTATTTCCGTATCTTTGGCAATTGTCTGACTGAGTTCAACCGTGAAACCGAATCCAAACCAATCATTAAGACACTAAGTAATTCCTTTGGTTTATTCTTATCCAGATGACGAATAAGATTTTTAGCACATTCTTCATCAATATCTTTTTTAGGAATCAACAAAGAGTGAAAGTTCTTGTAGATAGAACTATTATTTGTGTCAAGGCATTCCAACACTACAAATTCATCTTTCATTCTTGTGTCTTGCATAATTGGTATGCTTTCGTTCCCAAACTCAATGTGCCAGTCTGTGTTTTTGTGCCCTCTTATGATTGACCTATAAGTACAATATTTCAAATCGTTGTAGGTGGTGTTCACTACTGTCCAATTGAAACGGATAAACTGACCATCAACGTAAGTAAAAGACAAATTCCCTGTGCATTTGATAGGGTCATTATGTTTTATAAATCTCTGAATAGACTTATCATATGGGTCGACATCAGGTAGTTTACATGCTTGAGAACTTATGCCGTCATATTCTAAAAGAACCTTTTTGGGCAAGCTTAGATAGACACAGGAGATGAGATATGTTGTTAGTCCTATAAAACACAGGAGACGAAACAACCGGAGCAACTTGTTTAGAAACGCCATGCCTGTAAAGAGAAATCAGGTAACATGAATTGGAAGAAGGGGATGTAAAAATTGAATATTGAAATTGAATGTAGGATAATAGAGTCTTGTTTTCAAAGGAAATAAATGTTCTAGAGCTATTTAAAACTTTTATAGCCCACAAGGCTGCGTGCAGGTTTTTGATATAGCTTTGCCATTGTTTAGGTTACATTGCAAGAACACAA
Organism: Steromphala cineraria; assembly: GCA_916613615.1. Taxonomy (NCBI): domain Eukaryota; kingdom Metazoa; phylum Mollusca; class Gastropoda; order Trochida; family Trochidae; genus Steromphala; species Steromphala cineraria. The sequence continues at coordinate 68,814,356 of OU744726.1, read as the reverse complement.
AATTACATTAAAGGCACCAATCGATCGGCTTTCATCGCCATCTTGAAACATTGCGAGAAAACAAATGTCCTGTAATTCATTAACAATATTAAGAAATAACTGCTTGATTGATAGAAGAGGAGAAAATATTTACAAATACTTCATAATAAAGGTGTGCAGTTAGTACACAATTTTGTCGAAGTAATGCTTCTACGATCGTAGCTTCGATGATTGGCTTTATTTCACAATGTGTTTTTTTTTTTAGCGACACACTTTATTCTTTGTAAAATTGTTAAATCTTAAACGACTGTCATGCTAAAATGAATGCTGAAATAAAATAATCATGTAAAATCAAATATAATTGTAAACAGTGAAATCCTCCAAAATTTCGTTTGCAAGAAAATATCCCGCTCTCAAATGACATTTTTTAATGTAAATTACAAGTCAGGTATAAAAATCATAGCAAATGTTTTTGCTTGCAAATTACGTTGTTGTTTGCCTGTTGCAGTTGTCTGCTCTCCAAATAACTTGCAAAAACTTGATTAAATGCAATCCACGTCGCAAAACACAACTTAACATGCACATCTATGTTTAATTGACATTCTAACCACTTGTGTACATTGATGTTAAGTGGCTTACAAACATTCATTGAAAATGACTTCGATAAATGTATTGCATTACATTTTATAGCTTTGAACTGTTTAAACAGCTGCTGGCACACCTGTACAAAAATGATAATTTACGTCAACCACTTATAACTTGAAGCCCTACGATATTGAGTCATCTTTCGGAAAAAATATTCTTTTCGGAACCATTTGTGGTTGGAAAGCAGATAACACATTTCATGATGGATTAAAAAACTTTTTGAAAGCTAAACAAACTTATTCATGTTTTCAAAACTTTTTCTAAATACACTTAATAGAAAGTACATACGAGAAATTATAAACAAATTTAAATCACAGATTATTATGACCAAATAAGGAATCTATTTCAAACTTTTAAATCTGGCAGTGGCTGAAATTATCAAATATCTGTATCCAAACTTTTTGAAAACTATTAATTTCTTTCAAGTTCTAGAGAAAATATTGAAACTTGAAAATCTACAATTAAAACTCCTCTGTCCTGGATCACTTTGCACATTTGCTATTGTCACATATTTAATTGATATTTTATCTGATAAAAGGAAGGGTTCGGCATAATTTCAACATTATCTATGTTTAAAACACGTGATTGATCCAGTTCATCCCATACGTGTATATTGGATTTGTATCTAGTGAGGAAGACGACCAAAACAAGGTATTCACATTATAGTTACAGGGAGTGGAAAATTGCGCTAGTTGCATGTGAAATAATTTCATCACATGGTACTTATCCCTGTAAGTCATAATCGAAAGAAAATATGGTTTCTTAGAACGTTGTTGATGTCACTTTTTATGTGTAGCAGTTCGACATGTCCAATAAGTCACACATCCACTGAAGTCATGGGAAGAATGTGTTCTTCAGATACATTGTCTCCACACGTCTCTTCTATTTTCTTATCTTTTTATCTCTCATTGTCATGTTTTACATTTCTCTTTTCATCTATTTCTATTTCCCAAGGACAAATCTCTCTCACTTCTCTGTTCTTCTCTTTCTTTCTGTCATTGACACGTCTCTTCAACCTCCTCTCGATCTCAAATTACAAGTTTCTCTCACCACTGTCTTTTCGTCTCTTTCTCTCTCATTGGCGACTCTTCCGCTTTTGTTTTCTTCTCTTTGTATGTCTCATTTACATGTCTCTATCTTCAATGTCATTTCCCCTTTTTATGTCTATCATTTTTTTTGCTTTTGTTCTATTTCTCACAGACAGGAACCTCGCATCTCTGTCCTTACTGTAAGGGTCTACAACTTTTCAATTTCTTCCTTAACATGGTTTTTCCTAATAATCCTTCTATCTACACTTTCTCCATTTATCCCTAGATTTGTTCAATAAATTCAAGAAACTTCACAAACTTAATACAAAATGAACACTGGTTAACGCGTTTGACTGCGGGTCATGGGTTCGAATCCCGCCAGCCTCGGCAACTTTGTCTACAGGAGAAAATATAAAGGTCTACAGTGAGGTATGGGTGCAATGTTACACTGAATTTCATTTCAATACATAGTTAGCTAGTTCCAGCCAATACTCGCAGGTTTCACCGCAATACATTACCACAATATTGTTGCATGCTTTCTCCCTGCAATGACAGCTGTGATGTAAGTGATACTCTTGAAAATGGCGTTAAACACCAGATCACCTTGTCTCACCTTTTAATCAGCAAGTGCAAATCAAAGCTAATATCATTCTTCAGGTTAACATAGTTCAATGAGAATCGTTAATTTGTCCATAAACATTCTAGTAAATTGCAAGATAAGTACAGGATCGAATACAAAGTACAATCTCATCCTGGAAGAGATCGAGTTCATGTTCAATACTGGAATGAGACGTTATTTGTATCTTCTATCTTGATTATATATATATATTTATATTTATTACTCGCCTGTGTAAGATACCGCAGTGTAATATTTATACGACAATATTAAACTAGTGTAATAACACAATGCAAGGATGACGTCATAGAAGTGTGTTGTTGTGACGTCACAGTGTAAGCGCGCCGTCACAATGGTTGCTGAGTCGCGAAAATGTTGGTTTCGGCAACTTATCGGCAATTATGTTTGATTTTCAGGGCAAGTAATAAACAGAATACTAAACTCCCTTCCATTTAATACTATTTTTATTAAACTCGTGAATGATTTGGTATCAAACTCGCTTTCGCTCGTTTCATACAAAATCATTAACTCGTTTAATAAAAAATAGTATTAAATGGAAGGTCGTTTAGTATCCTCTATGTATTACATTTTGTAAATATGCCCTTGTACCACCAAAGTGGTTTATGAGAATAAAGAAATTGAAATTAAAATTGTAACTTTCTAACACTATTGTGAATTTTAGCTTCTTCAACGAACGTCGCATTCTGGCCAAAGGTTTAAGATGTTAAAGAAATATCTTTTCACCTAACCCATTTCAAGTTACCTCTTAGAAAAGTCATCAATGAATACCAAACGTAACTTTTTAAAATTAAAAAAAAGCAACAACTTTTTAAATGCTCACCTTAAAGCGTGTATCTTGTTATGTCAACGGCTCGGTCTGACAATAAAATTCGCCCAGCTTTCAAAGTGTAGTAGCATCGACCCTTGCTTGAGTGATACTTGATATTATTCCATTGAATGTAGGCGTGTCAGAGGTAATTCACTGAGATATGTGGCTTTATGTATTCATAGTAAGATGTTTCAGCTTCGTGTAAATTAATCATTTCATATCAATAACAATAGGGATATGAACAAGGATTTGCACACAAATATAATTTGGCCCGCTACGTAGGATATTACAAAATACATCTAAATCAAAATACATTAATGTTCAAAATCTTGTTTTAAACGACGAAAAGATACAAATATAACACAGTGCACTAAACTTGTCAATTACTATCCGGAAAACCTAGGATTCTTTACTGCATATGTCCGAATTGAGTTGATCACTACTTGTACAAACCATGGCCGCGGTCATCCTCTCCCCACAGAGGCAGATCAAGTCATGAAATGTTTTATACAGCCTCTGTTCTAATACGCGGACTTTATAGGATAGAATGGGAGATGCCTGATTGGAGGCAATCAAAGTTAGTTGTGCAATCAGCGACGCTGTTCTTAAATCATCATTTTGGCTACTGAATCGTGGCAAAAGCATTGTGATATGTACCACCATTTCCATGCGAAAAGCGTTGTCATTTGATAAAGAATTTCAAGGGGAAACTGCTGGATACACGGATTTTCCGCGTAATAGAACAGAGGCTGTATCAACATGTCGTGACTTGATCTACCTATGTGGGGAGAGAATGTACTAATTTATTCATATTTCATATTTCAAATATTTCATTTATGATATTTCACTTGGGTTTGTGTATGCGCAGTACATTTGCGACCCTCCCCAACCCGACGTATTTGTTTCGGTGACCCTCCCCATTCAAGTGCAGTTTGTATGACCCCCCCCCCCCCCCCCCCCCCAACTTATGTGTACAAAACTTCTTTAAAATGAGAGAATGGGCTGCGGTAACTTGTATCAATGTTCTGACCGTGATAATATATTTAAAATAATTCTTCAATCTGAGATGCATTTGTTAATGTTGGTGACGTGTCTTTGTGGACCAAAAAACAGAAGAATTACCAATGGTACAAGACCATTGAGCACTCGTCCTTAGATGTCCCTTGGTTGTCTTTTCATAATCACTAGTAACGTCTTGGTCTTCGTCACCTTTGAAATGCCTTTGCATAGTAAGTATAAAACTAATCAATTTGTCTGTTCACATCATTGATATATATTTATAAATGTGTTTTGCGCAAGGTGTAAAAAAAATTGGGAGAGGCTCTGCTTCTAGTTATGATGATATACTATCTGGTTGCAACCTTGAAATACTTGACGTATGACACATATGTACTATAATACTATAAGATATAACTGTTTAGCATTTATACATATGTGGGAATTGTTTTTAAAAAGTTGTCAATATATACTCACAAATATCTGCAGTCAGATTAAAATCGACTGTGCTTCGAGTAAAAACAGTTCCAAAATAGTATCTCTATTAGGGTTGGAACCACACCCAGCCCGGCTTACCTCTTCTTCAAGGTCTGAAGGCACCCACATTACCCGCATGTTTTGACGTGATCTCATCTAGCCAATCACAAGAACGGCGGCAAAAGCTTTCGACATCAGAGCTAGGGGTACGTAACATTTTCTGCATGATCGCCGGGATGTTGGTTTTTGAAAGGGACGATGTGATTGGTCCGCTTGTGACTAGGTTTTGTCTGTGCTAAACTGGTGTTGAACAAGTGCCTAGCTTGGGAGCTTTTAGACCGTTATGGAGAGGAAAGACCTGATACATTTTTTTTATTCCCTCGAACATTGTCGATTTTAATCACACTGAAATATCTGATTCTCAAAAGTGATATGCGAATCTGTATAAGGACAACAAATGACACGAACATATATGCCAGGATGACTAGATACACGCGAGATGAACAGTTTTAATTTTGGGCTAACAGGCAATATTGACATGGGAAAAGCTTTGATGTAAGGTATGTAAATATAGCTCAAAACATTTTATAATGTTAAAATATGTCAACATCTCCCTGATGTCACAGATTGTTTACCATTTTTGATTGCTACTTGAACATATCACGACGTTTTATTTTTAACAAGCAATAATCTTTTAAACATTCAAACACTCCTAGACTAAAATGGGATAGCTATGTCGGGAATGTCAATATAAAGACTCATAATATGATGAATCAAGGTAACAACTAACTTCAAAGTTCACCTACATGAGTATGTCTAATGAAAACATGCTTTAAACTTTGTCTACGCAATTTTAAATTCAACCCCCTGAGCATGCGCCAAATAAATCAGTGTACCTTCTTAATTGGCGTTTTATAAGTATAGATGATGAATGATAAGTAATAGATATACCCACACTTCGCGAGGTGTATCGCTCAATATACCTCCTGTTTGAATCGTGGGTCTCCGAGGTGTAGCGTAGGGGAGCCGCGGATCACGATTCAAACAGGAGGTATATTGAGTGATGCACCGAGACTTATACCCCCACTCTGGTAGAGTTATATTTGACGAAAAAGAGTTGTCCACCATTCTCTATGTATATTTATCTTGACCTAACTAGATCAACACAATATTAACAATACTCTTTTTTTACGTTTTTAAAAACATAATGTGACTTCATTACATTGCAATTTGGTACAAACTAGTACCTATACATGGCTTATATAGGAAAATACAACAATCCAGACATGGCACAACAAAAAGTACCACCACCTGTATCAAGCCTCAGTAGCTCAGTCGATAGAGGCGTTGCGTCGCAACATTAAGGCCCCGTTCGATTCCCACTTTGGTCATTAACATTTCTCAAAAATTCTAAATTTTACAACTTGGTTAATTAGCCTAAGTTGTAGATGTCTTCACTTGACTTTATTTGGGTGTGCAAAAAAAAATAAGGTGTATTAGAAAAGTTGTGGTGTATCGGTCAATATACCTACAGTTAGAACAAAGGAAACCATAGCAACGAGACCGGAAGTGGAGTATAATGAGAATTATTATCATGGATATGAACCCTGATAATAATGATAATGTGGATACTTATAGGGCACCTTTTCATAGCACAATACATGCTCACATCTCTACTGACATCATAACCCTGAAGCATTGTATTTTCACCGCTGTTACTTAGCACTAATCGTGACCAATCCACTTCAGCTTGCGTCTCGTACTCATTCAACATCTGGATGGACTGAGTGCAATGTGGATGAAGTGCCATGCCTAGGGAAACAACACAGGATGACCCGGGTCATTATTGTTTTGTGTCTTCACGGGATTCGAAACCGGGCCTCTTGCTTTAGGGGCCAGCATGCTGACCACTAAACCACTGTGCTCCAATTCTCACTTCTCCCGTGAAACACACAGATTTGAATGTCTCTTTTAAATAAGTGCTGCAGTTAGAGACAGTATATACATGCTTTGTTTTTACAGTGAATACGATGTTCAATGGTATACCATGATATTGAACATGGTTGATTGGTTGGGAAAAGGAATGTACAAGGAGTAACTGAAGCTTTGAATACATGAGGTTGCTGAACATAGATGATTGCGTAAGAAATAGTTTATATTTACAGGATAGAATGATACATAGTAAAGGTGTTGCAGACAGATATATGAAAAAGACGCAGACATCAAGGTGGCTTCCAATTAGTAACTCAATGTCTTCATCGGGAGTTTTCCTTAAACAATGGCCATGGACCAGAACTTATCTTAGTCGATCGAAAGCCCCCCAGCAAAAGCTTTAGGTATCAGAAGATAAGGGCATGAACTTCTATAAAGGATTATTTTTACAGAATTTCTGCCATCCTTCTTTTCGAACACGATGATCGTGTCAGGCCTCGACGGTTATCTTTCATTAAAGTGTCCTGCACCTGCAACAGAACATGCGCCTTTACATGATGTCGTGAGACTGTGTGTTGAGGATATCGCCGAAATACTGCAAAGAAGCACAAAAAATCATCAGACATAGCAAGGTTAAATGTGCCGATTCGTTACATATTTACCTATTCTAAGACTTGTCACTTGAAAACCCAAATCGATTTCAAATTGGTAATATTCTTTCTTTGTTCCAATTATATCAGTTTTTTGCTGATAGTGTACACTATAAAAGTAGTCTTGTGCCCCTATCCCTATAACTCAAAATGTGATTCTATAGGGATGTTAAGATAATGGGACCGAATTAAACACTTAAACAATATTCTTATTCTAGCAAGCAATAATGAGATTTGTACACATGAAATATGACATGGACACAGATTATGATAACATGAAAAGGGTATTCACGAAACATGTATTAATACTATAATGTTATTAATCATGTTTTTCCGTATTGGTCTAGTTACAGGTCCGAGGTCTGCTGTATTGGCCCGAGGCGAAGCCAAGGGCCAATACAACGGACCGAGGACCTGTAACTGGGCCAATATGGAAATACTTGATTAATGACATTTTTATTAATATACTTCTTTGTGATTTACTTGTACAACATTAGAGAGTTAATTTTCATCGAAATCAAAATTATAAAAGAGTTTGGTGAACTGTAATATATGTCGAAAGTTTTGAAGCGATAGCTTCGGACTTGCGCCATTTGTGTATATGCGCATGCTCAGAGTCGTATTGGCCCAGTTTGCGCCGTATTGGCCTAGCTTACCTGTATTGGCCCAGTTGCCGAATCGCATAGTGTAGGCCGTTCAGATTGTATTAGTGCCATGTCATTGATAGTTAATTAATAAAATATGAAACAGGAATGATTCAGTTCAACACAATATTACATACAAGTAAGTGAAAGATAAAATGCAAATATGTATAAGGAACATTCAGTCGAATTCAACGTGATTTTATTAACATGTTTGAAATACCAATTCACACATATATACAAAGAAAACGTTTTAATCGTGAATATGCAAGATCAGCATTTCAATGTTTTTGATAAAGATGAAATTGGGAACCAAACTGACGATCAACGTAGCTGCAACTATATTGTCAAGATGCTTATAAAAACAACAAAAAGTAGAAACTTGAGCTAAAGTTCATCTAATTAATTCAAATCTTACCGACATGCTCCCCTTTGATTGGACCTAACAAGGTCATGTGACTGGTATACATTCCAACAAACCTTAAACTATAGTTTATACAAAATAACCGTCGATTTATGGTTTTTACACACAATATGAATTCAATGAATATATTTTAAATGTAGAACTATGCAGTGACGGAACCACCACAACATACTCTTTTCACACATATAATTTTGGAAAGTGTTTTATAATTACTCGATACTTATAACTGTTATTGATTTTTAAAAAAAGATAAAATAGAAATTTCTATATTTTTCAATACTTTCTGTTAGTGAACTTACATTGGTGAAGTTGGTGGAGGTAACTAAGGATCTGTAACTATAATATAAATCTAAACAGTTGTTTTGCTGTAATTTGATTTTCCATTTGATATATAATTATATTTTTTATTTCAAATGTGAACTTCCCGAAAATATCAAAGGAGGAATAAGAAACAAAAATCGTAATGCGTTTGGCTATATGGTTAAAGCCTGTTTAAAACTTTAACTTATGTTAATCTAAGGAGTTTCAAACAGGTTAAAATCGTGTTGACAAACACATATTGAGTTCATTTCTTGAATAACAACACTATTCATTAAAACACTTAAATTCTACTTGCAAACAACCACTTTTGCATTTAAGCAACGAAGTCAATATAAAATGTGCAATAGAAACTTTATTATTACAAGTCAACTCACATTCAAAATCATATTCAACTTTGTATAAAGAACCACTACTTCAGTTCAAATGTTCATCTTTAAGAAGTAGGAGTTGTGAATCAAACACCTTTGTGTCACAGTTATATTTCTTAAACGGACAGTCCTATCGGAGTATTTTTGGTGGAAACGAAATTCAAGAAGACCCAGTGATGCTTTCTATTCTTTGTCAAATGGGGAAAACTAGAATAAAATGAAATATTACCCTCACCATAGTATTTGAAAAAAATTGTTAAATTATTATGGAAAAATCATTAATAAGTATGAACAGAGAAGTACTCCTAAATTTTGTTTCCACAAAAACTACCTCGATTGGACTGTCCCTTTAATGTCAATACGTTTAAACTTGAGTGAGTGAGCGAGCGAGTGAGTGAGCGAGCGAGCGAGCGAGCGAGCGAGTCAGTGAGTCAGTGAATGACTGTTTAACGTGTCTTGAACAATATTTCACTTATTAAACACGTGGATGTTGCCATCAAAAAGAGAGTAGATAGATCAGGGAGAAAGGAATCGAAAGGATGAGGAAAAGACGGAAAGAAAGGCATAGTAAGAGATAGAAAGCAGGTTTTAGAAGGACTCACATTTGGTCTGGCTTCTACCCGTCGACCTGTCCAGCTTGGGTGACCCTACCAGGAGCATGGAAGCTCCAGCTGGCATAGCTCTCGGGGTCGCAGAAGCACACAAACCACCACACCACGATAAGGTAATGAGTCAAGTGAGTAGTCAAAAAGCTCAAATCGTCATGAACAAGAACTTCTGGTACGTGATAAATTAGTACATGCCGACAGAAACTGGGTTCTTTCTTTTAACCCAATACGTATTGGTGTAGTTCGTATTGCATCGTTGGAAAAATAATATTTTTTTACAAAGATCCATGCCCAGTGGTTATGTCAGAGAAAACTCACCTTTTTCATATATGAAAATGTACACGCTGTTGCTATTAACAGTTGCAGTTGCTTAACCTTGATATTTATAAAATAAAATATTTGCAATCTTTACCGTCTCAATTAAGCGATTGGTTCACTATATTTCCCCACAGGGTGGTCGTCAGTTTGAACCATTTAAACAATTAACCATTTAAATACAAGTAAGCTTCGTAAAATCACTTAGTGTTATTACATAGAAGAAAGAAAGTCATTTACAAATGGAATATTTGGTACAAACATGTTTATAATTGTCATAATTTACATATTTGAGCTTTCAGGACATGACCTACTTCGTGAGTTCCCGGATTACAAAACTCTATCACTACTTTCATTCGATCAGGAAGTACGACTGTCGCAGAGGAGTATCATTTTAAAGCTAATCAACATTTTATGCTGACAATAGGAAGGTTTGAAGAGAGAATCATGATTTCAAACACATTGCAGGAGTGTCAGGAGTGTTTTAGGATTTTCATTGAAAACAAGTTTATTTTATATAACGCATTTGGGAATGAATCAGTCTGATTAAAACATGCCTAGTTCCGAGGAATAAACGGTTTAAAATATTAACTCTATGGGAATCGGACATGGTACTTCGATAGATATCCTATCCACTGAGTCAGACGGCAGCCAAGAAAGTTCTGGCGTTTACTCAGCTCACCAATCACAAGCCGCCGGCAAAAGGCTTCGGTATCAAGCTAGGGGCAAGTAACTCCTGTTAATCATGCTTTGAACACGATCACTGCTTAAACATGCGAGGTGTAGGGAGCGGTCAGACCTAGTGTAGAGAATTCAATATCTCCGTGCAGTTAATATTTTGAAAATTTTATTTCTCGGAAATAGGCCGATTTTAACCAGGCTAGGAATGAATATGTGATTTTTGAAATTTAAGTAATGAATAAGGCCATTTACGTTCGTATCAAAGCAAAACAATATATGACAAAATCTGGCTCTTTAAGGTAATGACATCTATACGTTAATTATTGGCTTCACAACTTTATTTAGTTTAAGTGAAGAAAACACATTCACACCATTTCAACTTATACTAATTTACAAAAACAAAACTTCTTAAGTTCATGTTCGTCTATGCACGTTGACTGTTCACCATATTTGTTGATTCTACTGACGTCACCAGCCAATAAAAACTTATCGTTTTTTTGGTCCTTGTTCACAGTGGCTTCGAATATACCATCCCCTGGTGTCAGAACCAACGTAAGTTGGTATATAACCCTTGCATGTGTTTTGGCACCAAAATGGACAGTCCTGTTTATGACGTCATGAAGACTTTCGGAAAACGTAATGACGTCATCACTTGCCCCCATGGCATGAACAGTTTGTATTTCTTTCAATTGTAAAACTGAACACTCCTTATGCTTAGTTAGCTTGTCATTAATATAGTCAAGAATAGCTGAGGTTGCGTCTTGTACATCTTTAGAGCTTGTGTCAACCTCCTGTTCTTCTAAGCAAGCACACCAATGAGGTAATACTCCTGCCTCATCACATGTACGGTTTTTTGGTATTTCCGTGAATAGGCTTAAACCACGATTAAGTTTTGACGGTGGTCTGAAGACCCCTTGAAAGTTGGCGATATCTTTCAACGTTTCATATATATCAAAATGTGTTGTCAAACGATTTGCATTCATTTTCAGGTTACGAACAATCAAAGGATATTTTGCCTTAAACCATTTTGGAAACACAAGGAACATCATTGGCATTCTTTCTTCAATTTTGCCAACAAACGTGTTCCTGATGCTGCCATATCTCATACCATGGTCGCTGAAGTAAATTAGAACTGTATTTTGAAGAAGGTTTTCTTTATGCAACGATTCTATAAATCTGCTATGCGGTTCGTCTGCCCCTCCAGCTGAATTTGCACCGTCATGTGTGATTCTGGTCATGAAAAAATACGCAAAATGAGGTACATTGTGATAATGACGAACAAAATCCCTCACGTAATCCATACTTATATCTGCTTCCAACCTATCAAGAAGACAATGGTGGTTCGTGTTCCATAAAGATTTCTCCTCCTCCATTGCAAGAACGAAAGGTCTGTTATAATAATGACAAGGCAATTGTTTAAACCCTCTTTTCAAATATGTAAACGTTGCAATGCCTGGAGCATCTTCCCCGTAAAACGTCCTGTAGCCATTTTGAGAAAAGTTCTTCCAAATGAAATTATATTTATCAAATGGTATATCTTTCATGTTTTCATTCCACGGAAGCTCCTCAACGAATTTCCCCGTAAGGGCTGGCACCACGTTTACAAATGTGTTATCTGCTACCTTTGTATATCCCTTCATTTCGAACCCTCCTAAGGTATCCAACAGGTATTTCCGTATCTTTGGCAATTGTCTGACTGAGTTCAACCGTGAAACCGAATCCAAACCAATCATTAAGACACTAAGTAATTCTTTTGGCTTGTTCCTATCCAGATAACGAATAAGATTTTTACTACATTCCTCATCAACATCTCTTTTTGGTATCAACAAAGAATGAAAATTCTTGTAGATAGAACTATCATTTTTATCCACACACTGGACCATTACAAACTCTTCTTTCATCTTTGTATCAACGATGATTGGTTTGCTTTCGATCCCAAACTCAAAGTGACCATCCGAACTTTTATTCCCTCTGATTATTGGTTTGAAGGTACAATGCTTAAGATTTGCATAAGTTGTGTTCACTACTGTCCAATTGAAACGAATAAACTGACCATCAACGTAAGTAAAAGAAGATGTCCCGTTGCATTGGATAGGGTCATCGTGTTTGATATATTCTCGAATAGACTTATCGTTTGGGTCTAGATCGGGTATTTTGCATTCATGTCGACGTTTGGTGCCAAATCTCACGACAAGCTGTTGGGGTAGGATGACATAAACACTGAAGATGAGAAATGTCACAAGTCCTATGATACACAGGAGACGAAAGTACCGGATCAACTTGTTCAGAAACGCCATGCCTGTAAAGAAAAAATCAATGAGTAATACTATACATGAGACAACAAAGAAATATATCGTTATAAAGTTGGATTGCAACCAAGTTAGGATAGGAATTGTAGAGTCCGAAAATTAGATTTACTAGGCGATTTTTTGAAATAGTCATAGTCATAGACATAGTCATCAAGAACCCCCGCAATATTGTTTTTCATTATAGCTTCAAACGTTGCCTAAATATCCAAATACGAAACAAGGGTAATAGCTCCGAAACAAATTCACGCTTCCGATTTTCGAATATCATCAAGGTTTAATACCCTGTAGTCACACATCAAATTTGCACAATGTTAAAAATTATGAGAAAGCTGTCCCATTTAACTCACAACGGACAAACGTACACACGCACTCAACACACACATATCCACACACGCACACACGCACACACGCACACACCCACACACGCACAAACTGACGGACGGCGCCGAATAATATACTGTTCCAACTTTGTGGCCGGGGATAAAAATTAACTTTACTCTATCATGTGGGAAATCATATATTTTATTATTTAAAGATAAAGCACAAAACTCTAAACTTAGTTTTGTAAGCCTGTAAATGCTCTTAATTCCTTTTCTGTGTAATAAAACCAAATTCATATTTGAACTGTCTTGTATACATATAAGTTATTTTTTCTGTGAACGTCAAATATTGTATATATATATATATATTGTCGGAGGCATTCATAGAAGCAGAGAGTGCAAACTAACCAAAATTATGATAATGACAAAGTTTAATTTCAGACACCTTTTCAACACACCTGCACATTGACGCTCTTTTAACAAACTAACTAATTATATAAGAATCTCAACCTGTAGCAATGTGAAAAACGTAATACCCGGCGACTAAAAAAAATGACGTCCATGAAGTCTTATTAAACTAACATTAAAGTCGAGGTAAATCAAATTTGTTACAACATCCGTGTATCAAAAGGGTAAGCTAGGAATAATTGTTTTCAAGTTTAAAATATCTATATTTCATCACTGATAATTGTACGTTAAAACCCACTCGTCAAACTTGCATGCGGTTCGTGATGATATTAGCTATTGAGAAAAGAAATATATCACCAGGTAGAAAAATCTTTCGTCGAAAGTTTGATGTCATATTTACATGTTTTAGTCAACAATAGAATACTTTATTTGAACTTAAAGTACAGTACCCCCCTGCTAGCTTTTAACGAACCCACTTTCGGTGACGTCATCATTATGTGTTTAGGATTTACACAGCGTCTCTGTAACCGCAATTGCGCCCGATTGGTAACAACTCGGGCGGCCACGAGTGCCTGATTCGAAGAAAAAGAAAAAAATCAAGTCGTGCGCGACAAAGACGGCTTTCAAGCGTATATTTGGGAAACGCAAATTGTGAGACGGCCACACTTGATTCGCCTTCATGGCGGCTGCCGTTTCGGTCATTTTGATTTAGTGATTTTAATGAATTTTTGTCCGCATTTCTCTAGGTTGGTCGCAAAATTTGGCAAAAAAACTAAAGATACATTATTGAACTTCACTACACTTTGAATATGGGGCTTTAATGGTGAAGGTATCATTTGGATGGTGTCAAAAATCTCATTGCACAATCAAATCATCTATATTCAGAGAACAACTTATAAAGATTCACTTAAAGTCCATTGGCGGCAATTTTTGTATGAACCTCTTTAGATCATTTTGTATAAGAAAGAGGAAATACATTTATATTATTTATATATTCGATTTATTTAGTTTAAATAGTTTGTCCTTCAAGTGGAACCATTCATTTTAATTTTCCCGACACCACCTCATACCCCATCCCCCAAACTACTGCCCCTTTAAACCATCTGTAACAAGGCGCATATGTCCTTTATGATGTGTATGTCAATACACCATTGTTAATTTCTTATGGTTTAAGTGGGGTTTTTTTCAGACACTGAGAAAATTTACATTTCAGCATCATTCTAATGATGATGGTAAAATTAAGCTATTTCTTATCGATTCTAATTGCAGTCGTGACGTAAAGTCCCATTATCATATAAGCATGCGGTTGGTGGTGAAATTTAGCTTTTGCGAAAAGAAATACATCACCAGGTAGAAAAATCTTTCGTCGAAAGTTTGATATCATTTTTACATGTTTAATCAACAATAAAATAGTTAATACTAACTTACTAAGTCAAAAGTACAGTACCCTAATGCCTGACTCAGAGAGCAAGAAAGAAAATGTAGTTGTGCTTTACAAAGACGGCTGTCAAGCGTATGTATAGGAACCGGAAATTGTGAGATGGCCACACTTGATTCACCTTTATGTCGACATGCCGGGGCTTACGTTTCGGTCATTTTGTCTCCTCTCAAAGGAATTTTGGTCCCAACTTTCATGGTTGGTCGCAAAATATTGCTAGAAATACTACGATTACAGGACAAATACTCTGAGGAAATCGAGATTTCTGACAACATTAATGCCTAAATGGTGTTATTTTTCAAAAGATACCTTACTCTACTTATTGAGTGTATACGTACTTGTTTCAAGATAACTTACTCGACCCATTTACTATAATGATATCAAAGATTAGCAAAGTTTGTAATATGATTGTGTCTACACAACCGGAGGCATCTAACGGAGTTTTCTAAAGGAATTGTTCTACTTTGTTAAGATATCTTACTAGACCAACTGGCTACAGTAATGTCTAACATCCTCAATATTTGTACAGAAAAAAACACTGATTTGTGATATGTTTCATCCACAAGAACGTTGGGATTCGATAGCTTCAAACTGGTCTACTTGACAAAATGTTGAATTATTTTCAAGATAATTTACTAGACATACTGAAAGGCAATGTTTGTGAAGACATTTATCTGTCACATGACAGTGTCCAAAAACTCGGAGGGACTCTAACGAAATTGTTCTACTTTGGAAAAATTGTGTCATTTGTTTTACGATAATTTACTAACCCATTGACTGATTATTAACATAAGCAATGACTGGGTAGAATTACAGTGATTTGACATAAGTCAGTGTCGACAAAACCTGATTCGATTGTCTCAACCCTATTTATGGTTAGCTTTGATTGTACAGATAATCAAAACATCTATTTTGACTGCGTGCTTCTTATACATTTGTAGTTCAATCTATATGAATATTCCGAATACACGAAAATATAAACCCTTTAAATTCATATTTCCCTTTCCTTCGATTTGCTAATTAGTTTACTTTTTTAAAATGACATCAACCACGTTCTAAATAGCTGAAACTACAAAGTGTTTTTACTCGTAAAAACAGATGTCAATCCAATACACCATTTCAGATTTTTTTTTAAATACCTTATAGTTTTGTAAAGGTCAAATGAAATCGATATTTAAAAGACAAAACAACATAAACTGTAGGTTTTGGTTACAATTGATTTTTTTCTAAGGGGAGGGTTAATCAACATCTATTCAGTTTGTCATGAAAATTAACCCAATCCTTCAAAATGGCCAAGTCCAAACTGTTGCCATGGAAACAAAAAAATATAAAATTGAAAAGAAGTCGTAACCCCAAAAGGCACATCTACATGATATGGAGAGGACGTGTACCAAATTTGGTGAGGTTGGTCAAGTAGTTTCAAAGTTATGCTCCCGAAACGAAATGGGAACGCCAACGCGGACGGGAACTCAGCCAAATAATTTTTTCTCCGACCCTTCGGGGGGGGGACATTATAATTTTGACATCATTTTCAACCCTATCCTCGCCATCTTTAGATCTAGATTTCTATAAACGATATATTGTCTGGATATGCGACTTTGTGAAATAACTATTTACCAAGTCTCTTGATCCAGTTTCTATGGTTATAGCTATTTGTAACGCACTACATATGGTAGCTGAACTCATTTAAGACCGCTGCTCGTTTCTTGGAACAAATAACCAGGTTAGTGTATCAAATCAAATCATGTTAGATTCACATAACAGGTGGCTATTCACACCAAAATGAAAGATAAAGAGAAATAATTAAAAAACGATCTAGACTAGGTCAAATATAATGGAGAGATACATATATTTTGTAATTTGTAGAAACGGTGACATGATTTTCATAATGATTAAAATTATAATCTTCTAAATAAGGGACATTTTTCCATATGTTGTTGAATTAAAGACAAGGTAATTCCGAAAATGATACAAAAAGAATAGGTTCCGTCGTCTAAGCAAAGTAAAGTTATCACAAACTAAACTAATTATAAATTTTATCAAATAACGAAAATCGATAAAGTTTGAAATGAAGTGAGTCTAGTACATCGACCCTCAAAATAAACAATAAAAAGAAATAATGACACAGCTTGTGTTATATTACACTGACTTTTGTTGGATAGAATGGAAGATGTCTGTTTGGAGGCAATCAAAGAAAGTTGTGCAATCAGCGACGCTGTTCTTAAATCATTAACTTGGCTACTAAATAATGACAAGGGCATTGTAATATGAACCACCCTTTCCATGCGCGAAGCGTTGTCATTTGATAAAGAAATTCAATTGGCTCGTGGTTCAATTTTTCCGCCAGGGAAACTGCCGGAACCGACGGTTTTCGGCGTAATAGAACAGAGGCTGTATCAACATTTCATGATTTGATCTGCCTCTGTGAGAAGAGAATGTTTGACTACGTTTAATCAAGACGTGCTATGAGATCGTATACCCTTCTAAAGAAATATTGCAATATTTTTATTGACACATTTGGGTAAATTTAACTTTCAAAAAACGTGCAACGGCCTCTTTAAGTAATCAGTTATTCAGATCTACCTTTCTAAATTCATTATTCTTTGGTCGCTAAAAGGACTCGAACTTAAATCTTATAACTTCGCTTGTATCGACTATTATCTCGGAATTCTTTAAACAAACTGAAAATTTCATTTATTGTTTATATGACGAGAGATTGATCATGATTATGCATCATTGGCCTCTGCAATACATTCCAATAATAGAAGGGTGGCCAACTTAACCAATAAAAGTAAAATTAACTAAACATTACATATTTAGCAAAATGGCTTTATGTTTAACATGCTTTTCTTTGAATTAAGAGAAAAAATATTTTCCAAAGAAAAAGTTTCAAATTTAAATGTCAAAGACAAAACCAATATTTTAATGTTACAATTTGTCCATATGGGGCATGGGTCGTCAATTTCATTGCCTTTTACGGTTATTCATGTATATAATACATTTGTGTTATTGATTCACATATTTCTATGTGTGTCACCCTCTGGTAAATCTCATTATACTACTTTGTAATAATGAGTGAAATAAAGTTCAAAGTGTACCCTTATCTCATTATTTACCATTGTCGTGAGGGTCTCTACTAAAATTATCTGAAAGTCATATGGACTACGATCAAAATTATTATTGAAAGGGCCCGGGCAAAATGTACCCTTATAGTTAAAAGAAACTCTTCCAATTATGCCTTGTTTAAAGGGGCAGTAGCACGTTTTTTGATAATTTTATATTTTAAAATTTTCAGTGATAATTGTAAGTTAATGTTAAATGTATTATTTTGACAGTGTCAAAAATCTCATTACACAAGTCTATCATCCATAGTCGGCGGACAAAGAATTAAGATTCACATAAAATACATAGGCCGTCATTTTTGTGTGAACAACTTTAATTCATTTTCTGTAGGAAAAAGGAATCGCATGGCTAAACTTTACGTTAAATATTTGAATTATTACTGCTCCATTTAGTTTAAATAGATTGTCTTTCAATTGGAACCATTAATTTTCATTTTTCTGACATCACCTTATAATCCCCCTAAAAACGTGCTACTGCCCCTTTAAAGGGCGAACTTGGCACAAATGCAATATTGCATATGGTAATAAATGTACACACGTAAGTAAAGATAACTTTACTCCATACTTTCTTAATTTCTGCCTCAGCAAAGGGGTTTCAAACTCTTTGATAAATAGAATGTGTAATATTCTTCATCCACAACTGCCTCAACTTCTTCATTATAACTTTTATTCCAAAGTTCGTTAAAGGGGCAGTAGCACGTTTTTAGGGAGAATATAAGGTGATGTAAGGAAAATGAAATTTAATGATTTCAATTGAAAGACAATGCATTTAAACTAAATGGAGCAGTAATAATTCCAATATATAACGTTAAGTTTAGCCATGCGATTCCTTTTCTTACAAAAAATGAATTAAAGGTGTTCACACAAAAATGGCCGCCAATGGATTTTATGTGAATCTTCATTCTTTGTCCTCTGACAATGGATGATTGGCTTGTGTAATGAGATTTTTGACACTGTCAAAATAATACATTTAGCATTCACTTACAATTATCAGTGAGATATTCAAATTATAAAATTATCAAAAAACGTGCTACTGCCCCTTTAAGGAAAAACAACAAACATGGCGATGGCCACAACTCCAAGTTACAACTAAAAACGTAACTGTAAAAGATACGGGTTGCAAAAAAACCATAATATTCTAAAACGGAATGTGATCATATTACAGAATGAGTTAAGATTCCGTAAATACGTCAATGTATATCTATTAGATAAAAATGTAATAAATGACAACAATTAATATCCATACACATTGGTTTGACCATATCGCCGGAATGTTTATTCCAGTCGGCCATGTCAGATTGGTTGCGAAGGTCGTCACGTGCAAGTAGAGGATATTCTTTACATATAATTTGATAAAAACAACTTAAGCGCACGTGATAACGTCTCGCGGAAGTATTGCTTCTCAATCTGTGTAGAATTATCATCCCCCGCCACGAAGTGGAAGGGGGATATAGGTATGGGCTCCGTCCGTGCGTCCGTCCGTCCGAGTTAAAGGGGACAAGTTTTCTCAGAAACTATTTAAGATAGGTTAACCAAACTTGGTGTGTGTCTTCATTGTATAAATACATTGATGGAGTTCGAAAATCAGAACCGCAAGATTATTTTGTACGGAGTTATTGCCCTTGTTTCATGTTTTTGGACTGTTCGAGGGTGTCGTCAAAGGGGAAATTTTTATTCAGAAACTAGGATAGGATAGCAAAATTTGTCGTGTGTCTTCAGGGTATCAATACCTTGATGGAGTTCGAAAATGAGCTAAATGAGATCACTTATTACAGAGTTCGCCCCATACAGGAAAATATTTGGAGGTTTAATGACAACTTATTTGGAGGGGGATGTTGATGACCATGTCTTCTTTTTATGTCTGTATAAACGACAAACTTTTGCTAGGCATTTACTCACGGTAGCTTCAGGCGCACCTGCCACTGACAAGGTCCAACTTTTGTTAGAGGAGTAACAAATTTGCTTACGGCAATAAAACTTTCATACGTGCTAAATGCGTTAATATGATGGGATTTGCTTATTTGATAACATTTTCATACACGCAACGATTTGATCCCTTCTGTCTTTCGATGTTTTAAGTGAAAATGTGGATGATATATTCGATGTACTTTCGATAAACCCTGTTGAATCAAAGTCATTAAATCCGGAGTGTTCACTTTCTATTGCCTGTCAGCTTAGTTCGATTAGTTTAAATCGATAAAAAATCGGTAGATGTGCAATGAATAATATACAGCCAAGGTTTAATATGCAATCATTGTGTGAAGATTATTGTCAAACATCATAACAATTTTTATTTATTATGACTTTCATACAATGTTATTCCATGTAAGAGAAAATATCTTATCAAGTAATAAATCAACTTAATGAAAAAATATTAATTTGTTTCGATATGATTGAAGGACTTTATAAACACATCCGTAGCACATCAAAAATACGTGTTCAGTATAAACCAGAAAACAATTCAAGAGTAAACTGTGGATACTAAAGAAAAATACAACATTAGGACATCAATGTGAAAACTGGATAAAAAAAACCCTCTCCATGAATAAAGATACCCATTGTGCAGAACAACCCGAGCTTGACGACATACACCAAGTAACCTGTTTTACTCCCATAGGTCGTCTACTTGACGGAACTCATCATTATGTAAAGATTATAGGGTAGGCAACACATATTTCACAAAAACCTTTTTTAAAGTTTTTCTCAACGTTCTATTGACAGCACTGAAATTGAACAGCAAGAATGATCCCTATTCTTCGTGGGTCTCTTTATGTTTCTATAACTTCCTGGTCGTGTTGCTGAATTTTATCATTATCGTTATAGTCACCTCGAATTTTTTGGTGTAAATTTTAGTTATCCCAAATTGTTTATCATAATCTTACGCTCCTCATTCCTCTTGTCATATATTCTCTCTCTGTCCGTCTCTTTCTGTTTGGTTGTCTCTGTCTCTGTCTCTCTATCTGTCTGCATGTCTGTCTGTCTGTCTCTCTCTCTATATCTCCCCCCCCCCCCTCCCTTGCAAATGATGCGCTTTTAAGTTTAAATTTTCTCTTGTCATATATTCTCTCTCTCTGTCCGTCTTTTTCTGTCTGTCTGTCTCTCTCTCTCTGACCCAATATTTTAAATCCTTTTTTAAAACGCCATATACTTTAATAATTTTTGTTAACCAAAATGGCAAGGACTCTACAATCACAACCTTGCATTCTGAACTTTGGATAACCTGCTTAGCTAATTGCGATTTCATAGACCCGAGAACAATACCATCCAATATCATTTTATGAACGACACACCATTCTTTAAACATAAATTAGCGCAAATATACAATCCAAAAACAATTCCTTACCTGAAAGTGAGATATCCGTAACTTTAAAGAATCCATATGATTGCCCAATCTCACGTTAAGCAGTGTGAAGTTATGCTTCAGTGATATTGCTACTGACAGAGTGGGTATCGAAGCTGAATAAATAACCGTAGCTATGGCTGGTTTTAAATTACGGGTGGCTGGCTTGGTGTACATGTACGAGATGAGGCGTGAATACGGAAGTTCTCTCTCTATGCTGTAAGTTCACTTCTTAGTCTACGTGACCGCCAGTTGGAGGTAGGTTAGATAAACAAAGGGGAACTATCGAAAACGAAAATGATACAAATTGAATTATATTTATTAATCTTTATTATTAGTTCTAAAACGAATGTAACGTAAGCTACGCGAAATAGTTTCAAATGAAAAAGGTGTACACAAAAATGGACGCCAGCAGTTCTTACTTGATACATTTTATCTACGACTAAGGATAAAAGGATAGAACTGTGACAAGTTTGGTCCTCTGAAGACAGCAGATCTGGCACCAAAAAATTTGTATTTGAAATATGTGAAAAATATGAGTTTAAAGGGGAAGTACATGTAGCTCGTTTTTTGAAAATTTTATATTTTAAATTTTTCACGGATAATTGGCAATGTACGTTTATGCTAAATGTATCATTTTAATAGTGTCAAACCATTCATCCATAGTCAGAGAACAAATTGTAAAAATTTACACAAAGTCCACTTTTGTGTGAACATTTTTTATTAATTTTATGTGAGAAAAGGGAATCGCATGGCTGAACTTTACATTATATATTTGATGTATTACTGCTTTATTTAGATCATATACATTATCTTTGAAATGAAACCATTTATTTTCATTTTCCTGACATTACCTTACATTTTCCCTAAAACGTGCTACTGCCCTTTAAACATATGATATCCGCCTTGAATACTACATTCGAATTGAATAAATCATTTTACCTTTCCCATATAGTTAAAGAGATGCGGCAAGCTTAGTAAGATAATTTGAGTTCAGACATTGATTTCGATTTTGAACATATGATTGTATCATAATATTGTATATACGTTAAATCATAATTAACTTACCTAAGCTCATGTACTAACCTTTATCCGTTGAAAGTGCATCCTTTTAGAATGTCAGTCTCTTGTAGCCTTTATGAGGCTCGTGTATTCCTTATTCATGCTTTTATAAGGTAGGACTGCCTGTTTTAGTACATGAGAAAGCTTCCTGGTAGTGTTCGATCAGATTATTGCCTCAATAAGGTCAGATAGATGAGGAACTGATTGTGGCTATACCCACTAAGGATCTGGTCAATTTTGTGACAAATAAAAAACCTAAAATTACGAAGCACCAAAACCAATATCGTGACTTTTAATAATGCCTCAAATTTGCAAAGTATCTATCGATATTCACGATAATCCCTTGTTTATACATATAAAGCAAATCAAAGTCTCCATACGTATGTTTCTCGTGTAAACCCGAATTGCCATGTCGCGTGTCTCCACCATATAAACTATGATATACTGGTAAAGATAATAATCAAAGTCTTTTCTTTTCAACTTTGCAATTTCTCTACTAGAAAGGCGAACCCGTCTGAAAATAACTTATTCAGTTTCAATTTGATAATTCTTCTAACTGCCTTGTGCGGTGTAGCCTTCCTTTGGGGGATATGGGTTTATTTATGTCTTTATCAAGTTGATTAAAATCAATGGGAAAAAATTATCACCGTCTTGTATATTGAATTTTTTTATTAAAGTTCACATAACCACAAACATATTTCACTATTTTCTTTGGAATATAGAAAGTGTGATTACAATATTGTATAGTGCGTTAAAGGTCGCTACTCAAATATGTTTAGTTTGGTAATGAAAGCCGTTTTTGAAAGCCACTTTTGAACGCCTGCTTAGACCTATCTGACAACAAACAACACAGGAAAAAAACTAATAATTAACGGTTTTCAGGAAATGCTTTCCACTCAGTTAGATAAATCATTTGACGACGTAACACTACTAAACATTTGGTGTAAAAAAGATATCCACATCAATGGTAATTTAATAATTATTTAGGCGGTATTTCAGTTGAAATAATGATGCGTTACTCTGTATAGTCTGTTTATTACGTCACACCCGCGCGAGTTTTATGGCCCCTAGCCCAGGGGTCGCATACC
Organism: Steromphala cineraria; assembly: GCA_916613615.1. Lineage (NCBI taxonomy): Eukaryota > Metazoa > Mollusca > Gastropoda > Trochida > Trochidae > Steromphala > Steromphala cineraria. The sequence goes on along the minus strand of OU744726.1, from coordinate 68,790,759 downwards.
TATTCGTCGAATTTCTAGCTTTAGGATAGAAAAATCCAATTGACGGATCGGTACTGTGATTTTAAAAATAAGACAAAGGGGGTGTTTGGGATCTCATTCAATTTATTTCGATCCTTTGTAGTTAGGATGACGCGAACATATAATCTATTTTTCGATGTTGTATTTGATGAGAAATATATGAAACATATAAATAATATTCTCTACACTTTTGGATTTGGATTTAAATAAATTTAAATGTAAATATGTAAGAATTTTAAAATTAAAAACATAGATCCTGCACAATAATGGTACACATCAATGGTAAATAGTTCAAAATATTCGTTTTGATTATACTATTCTCATTATCTTAATTATTATATATAAAACTTATCAGAAATTATCAATGTTTATACACAATGGAATGCTAATAATATATGGAAGAAGTGGTTACAAATTAAGTAATGCCAAAGGATAAGTAAAGAAAGTTGGAATTTATGCATATGCCATACATGTATGTACATATAAGTGATACAATGGACATTCAACTGATACTATTACAAAAAGTATTAGTTAACATTCTACATAAACAGAAAGGAGTTTTACAGTATGAACCCTTTACTCGGCAATATTTCCGTTACCCGTCTAAAACATATGACCTTCTCATGAAAGCAGCTTACTTACTTAACGGTGTTTTTTTATAATTTGAATGATAATGAAAAGATTGTTTTTCTCATGAAGGAAAACACTTTGCAAAATGTATAAGCTTCTTCGGTTTTTGTATATGTTTAAAAAAAGAGAACTGTTATTGATCTCAAGGTCTAGGTTACATATTTTATATTTAAAAACATGTTTATGAACAGTTAAATGTGTTCTTTTAGTGTCTCGACACATTGTTTTATATTGTGTACCATGTCTTGTATATAAAATGTTATGATGCGTGTGACACTTTAATTAAAAAAATACTTCTACTATTATTACTATCAATCGTAATGTTTGTAACAACCAGTACACCCCTTCATTAATTAACTAAGATTCCCCCAGTGTCTCTTGCTTGCAAAGATTCGACCGATCGGTACAAAATCACTCAAACGTTATTCGATCAGTTTTGAAAATTCCACGGATTAGACTGGTGGGTTTTTCACAACCGATAATTACGCCGTCTAAATGAAAGGCTAATAAAATGTGTTTATTGGACAAATTAACAAACATTAAGTCAAGATTTTATTTTTTCGAAAAAAAATTGAACGAAAATCGAGAAGTAAGGTGGTAAGGCCGAGGTTAGTTGATGTTTCAAATAGCTTAAGATGAATATGTGTTAGGTATGGTTATTTAGAAGCGTTTCTATCATTACGTTGATTGATTATCCGGGTTTCGATCATATCCTGAATTAAAACCTTAAAACCTGTTCTCACTATACATCGTCGACAAGCTTTAAAGGGGCAGTAGCACGTTTTTTGACAATTTTATATTTAAAAATTTTCCATGATAATTGTAAGTTAATGCTAAATGTATTATTTTGACAGTGTCAAAAATCTCAATACACAAACCAATCACCCATAGTCAGAGAACAAATTATAAAGATTCACATAAATTCCAATTGCAGCCATTTATGTGTGAACACCTTCATATTGTGGTAGAAAAAGGGATTGCATGGACTTTACATTATATATTTGAATTTTACTGCTTTATTTAGTTATAACACATTGTCAATTGGAACAATTAATTTTCATTTTCCTGAAATCACCTTATATTCCCTCCCAAACACGTGCTACTGCCCCTTTAAAGGATCCCCTGTTCTATAGGACACACCTAAAATGGCCGACGTCTGTGTTTCAAACCCGGAACAAAGGCAGTAAGCTAATCACACCATCATTACATTCTATTTTGGTATCTATGACTACATTTACTTTGATCAATTTTCATACAAAAATAAACAGAAATATATATACAAACTTGAAATGGCTCTTTAAAGGGGCAGTAGCACGTTTTTTGAGAATTTTATATTTTACATTTTTCACTGATTATTGAACGTTAATGCTAAATGTATTATTTTGATAGTGTCAAAAATCTTGTTACACAAACCAATCATCCATAGCCAGAGAACAAATCATAAAGATCATAAAGATTCACATAAAATCCATTGACCGCCATTTTTGTGTGAACACCTTTAATTCATTTTTTGTAAGAAAAGGAATCTTATGGCTGAACTTTACATTATATATTTGAGTTATTACTGCTTCATTAAGTTTAAATACATTGTCTCTCAGTTAGAATCATTTATTGTCATTTTTCTGACATCACCTTATTTCCCCCTAAAAACGTGCTACTGCCCCTTTAAAGAATAAGTAAAGTCATACAGTAGCCTTTAAAGAATCCCCTGTTCTAAAGGTCATACGAGGCCGACGTCTGTGTTTCAAACCCGGAACAAAGGCAGTAAGCTAATCACACCATCATTACATTCTATTTTGGTATCTATGACTACATTTACTTTGATAAATTTTCATACCAAAATAAACAGAAATATATATACAAACTTGAAATGGCTCTTTAAAGAATAAGTTAAAGTCATACAGTAGCCATATGAATAGCCAAACATACTGGACCCTGGCTTGTTACTAGATCTTAGGAACAGGGACACAACATAGAAATATTTAAGACACATCTTAACCAAATACTTTGAAATGAACATAAGTGGTAATATATCAACTGTTTATATATTTTCTCGATTTATCTTAGCTTATTCCAAAAATCTGACAGTGTGAATGCACATATGCAGTCTAACGCAAACGTTCGAGCTCATATTCAGTCAAGCGTAAACATGTGATACATTAGAAAACATATGATGCAAAGTTAATAGGTGAAGTCTTTGTTCAGATATGTTTTCGTTGCCGTACAGCTGTGCAATTTATGTTACACATTAGCACAACCATCTTGGTTTTGCGTGACGTTGAACATTTACTCAATAAGTATACAACGTTGTTGACGGCCAAACTATCTCTAAGAACACGTTACGTGAAATCGACCCGACGAGAGTTCATTTGCCATTAGCGCCGCCATCATGGTTTCACCTGACATCAGTTTTTAAACAGACGTGATCATGTTTCTTTTCTGCACATCTGGTCATGAAGTATTAAACGTTGTTGACGTCTAAACTATCTTTAAGAACATGTAAAATCCGTTCTCTCCCCACAGAGGCAGATCAAGGCAAGACATGTTGATACAGCCTATGTTATTTAACGCCGAGTTTGTGGGATAGAATGGGAGCTGCCTAAATTGAGGCAATCACAGTTAGTTGTGCAATCAGCGACGGTGTTCTTAAATCATCATTTTGGCTACTAGATGATATAGGCATTGTGATATGAACCACCATTTCCATGCGAGATGCGTTGTCATTTGATAAAGAAATTCAAATGAATTGTAGTGCAATTTTTCCGCATGGGGAAACTGCCGGAACCCAGGGATTTCGGCGTAATAGAACAGAGGCTGTTTCAACATTTCATGATTTGTTCTGCCTCTGTAGAGAGAGAATGTGTAAAATCGTCCCAAGAAGAGTTTATCGTCTTTCTTGGCCATTAGCGCCGCCATTTTGGTTTCACGTGACACCGGTTTTAACATTGTCCTATTACCAATTAGTGCCGCTTCTCTGGTCATAATGTAGAAAGCGTGTATAATTGACGGCAATATCATATTACAGACAAGGAAATGTAAATCGTCTGACTTCAATACATTTCTATAAACAACAGGAGTCGCCATTTTTGTTTGACGTGATATGAAGTTTTAACAAACATATTATATGTCCTATCGGTGTCACTACATCTACACTGACGTTGCGTAGTTTACGCCCACAATATTTATAAACATGATATGTTGAGTTCTATCGTCAGACAAATGTTCAATATATATCTGAATTACAGTATGCCTGATATGAAAATGAATTTAACAAATTAAAACTATAAAAAAACACAGATCATGATCTTATTAATATAAAATTTAAGTTGAATTGAACGACTCGTGTTTCGGTAAATTAAACTGAAAATGCTTTATATTATCCAGTCCTTTAATAATACCAATTACTGTTTGAGACCTTTGTATTTAAACGAATGATTCGTCCGTAAATGTAAATATAATTTTTTTTAAGTCATAGAAGTACAATTTCACTAAATTTGACAAATATAATTTATGATGACCTACCAGAAACATATATCCAAAGGATATAGGACCTCTCTACACTGCAGATCTAGTAATGAATGGTTGTTCTTATCTTATCTACTGGCGGTCAACGTAGTTATTTCTTATCTTCTCTGTTCCTCCGTCCATTTCCATTGAAAGTGTACCATAAAGGAAATGTATTTTGAGTTTGACCTACTATGATATTATTCTCGATGGTCAACCACGAAGAAAGGAAGCGACTGTCTATTTGACAGATTAATTAATAACATGAATAAGTGAATCATACTTTTTAGAATATTTGGCTTATCAAGATAAATGATAACGGTGGAATGTTTTATAAATTTCAAAAACATGTTTCCTTAAGCTCAGTGTAAGTAAACCTAGCCACAATATTATCGTTCACTCCTATACTGAGTCTAGAAAGGCCTAGTAGAGGGTCGCGTCAGCCCACCTATCGAATTGACCAATCAGAACTCATCTTACCAAGCCTTCGCACGTATACGTTGGAGGGTCAAAGTTCGCAGAAAGGTCGGCTGACGCGACCCTCTACTTGGCCTTTCTAGACTCAGTATAGAAGTGAAACGGATAATATTGAGGCTAGGTTTACTTCAGTATAGGATTGAAACGGATAATATTGAGGCTAGGTTTACTTAGACTGCATTAAGCTTTATATCATGCACACCAAAAGGTTTCAGTAGTATATTAACCGCCAGGTAAAAGGAAGGACACACCAAAGTTAGTTTTAACTTACGTAATATATAAGGGAGATGTAATATAATGTATAATTACCGCGAAAGATACCGCAGTGTATTATTTATACGGCAATATTTAACTAGTGTAATATCACAATGCAAGTATGACGTCACAGAAGTGAGCTGTTGTGACGTCACAATATGTAAGCGCTTCGTCACAATGGGTGCCGAGTCGCGGAACTGTTAGTTTCAGCACATTTTCGGCAAGTTTGCGTGCTTTTTAGGGCAAGTAATAAACAGAATACTAAACTTCCTTCAATTTAATACTATTTTTATTAAACTCGTGATTGATTTGGTATCAAACTCGCTTTCGCTCGTTTTATACAAAATCATTAACTCGTTTAATAAAAATAGTATTAAATGGAAGGTCGTTAATAATCCTATATATAAGTAATGGCACGTTCACAATAAGACATATTATGTGCAGTAGTTTTTGAAATATTTAAAAAATAAAATGATCAAAAAACGTGCTACTGCCCCTTTAATAATAGGTTTTGTAGAATTGAACAACAATAAATACGTCGGTACTATAAAGTATAACACCTAGTGCTCCCGCTCTACTATAATTCTTAAAGGGGCAGTAGCACGTTTTTTGATAATTTTTAATTTTTAAATTTTCACTGATAATTATAAGTTGATAATAAATGTATTATTTTGATAGTGTCAAAAATCTCATAACACAAATCCATAGTCAGAGGACAAAGTATGAAGATTCCCATAAAATTCATTGGCGGCCATTTTGTGTGAACACCTTTAATTCATTTGGTTTATTAAGAAAACGGAATCGCATGGCTAAACTTTACGCTACATATTGAAATAATTACTGCTCCAATAAGTTTAAATAAATTTTCTTTCAATTAGAACCATTAATTTTTATTTTCCTGACATCACCTTATATTCTCACTAAAAACGTGCTATCCAGTACAATTTAAGGGAACAGGTTTTCTTAGTGATTTGTGAAAACCTCAATTAACCAAACGTAACTTAGGAAAGCTGTGTCCTCTGAGCACCAAAAGGAATAAAAGGTGAAAGTGTTAACTTTTGTATTACTAATACACGTGAAAATGGGACGTAGAATGTCAACATTGTAGCATCATTTTCATTGGTTGTTTTTCGAATCTCATTGAAAACAAACAAAACCATAACTTTTGCATTTTAGTTGTGAAGATGTTTAGATGATTTGAACCAATATTTCAAGACGCGTAGGGATGTAGCTCTTATCTAACCCTAATCCAATATTCATAAAACATACAATGCTTCAGTTCTATATGGAGGAGAATGTCCCAAATCTGTTTTGCACGTGGAGCATGTTTAAGGCCGTAAAGGCCATAAGTTTGCACGTGGAGCATATTTGAGGCCGTCAATGCCATTAGTTTTGCACGTGGGGCATGTTTGAGGCCGTCAGGGCCATTAGGTTTGCACGTGGGGCATGTTTGAGGTCGTTAGGGCCATTAGGTTTGCACGTGGAGCATGTTTGAGGTCGTTAGGGCCATTAGGTTTGCACGTCGAGCATGTTTGAGGTCGTTAGGGCCATTAGGTTTGCACGTGGAGCATGTTAGGGGCCGTTAAGACCATTAGTTTTGCACGTGGGGCATGTTTGAGGCCGTTAGGGCCATTAGGTTTGCACGTGGAGCATGTTTGAGGTCGTTAGGGCCATTAGGTTTGCACATGGAGCATGTTTGAGGTCGTTAGGGCCATTAGGTTTGCACGTGGAGCATGTTTGAGGCCGTTAAGGCCATTAGTTTTGCATGTGGAGCGTGTTTGAAGCCCTTAGGGCCATCAGTTTTGTATATGGTTAGTTAGGTCAAAAATATGCTCCACATGTTAAACTAATGGCCACTGTTTGGACGACTTAAAACAAAGTTTAAGTAAAGGAGTCACTGCTGTTAAAGTGATCGCCACACGTGTAAAACCCTTGGCGACTCATGCTCTATATGTATTTCATGATCTTCTTTGAGTGTTAGTTTCACAAACACCCCCTGTAAAGTAAAACATGTAAAGAATAACATGTTTGCCATGTTGCTTTCGCACAATTTACATTTCACATTTTATGTGATTTGAATCATTAAATTCGTTTTAATTTTTTTAACGTTTTAAACATAGTTTTTTTGCAAAACTTCTGAATAAGAAACGCCAACTAAGTTGCACCTATGAACCCACACTTACATAGGTGTTAGTATACTTATTTAATAAATGTTTACTTAAATAAAAAGAAACAGGAAATCCATTATTCTAAATAATAAACAAGAAGCTAATAAAAGGATAACATCTCCTTCTTTGGAATAATAGTTACAGGATTACGAAATGATAGATATTCAGAAAAACATAAGAATTCATATTATCTGGCACTTCTTTAGTTATCAATATTTCTAGCATTCAAAATCGCTATATATTCTTTAAGAACATTTGAAATGCTTGATAAAAAAATAATATCTAAATAAAATAACAATTATCACATTTTATGCATCATTATAAAATTATGCATTAACTAATCAGTTTTACTCACAGGGATTCTCATTTCAGGAGACATTCGTAATAAAAATCCAATAATTAAAGGGACAGTAGCACGTTTTTGGATAATTTTATATCTTAAATATTCCCCTGATAATTGTAAGTTAATGCTGAAATGTATTATATTGACAGTGTCAACAATCACATTACACAAGCCAATCATCCATAGTCAGAGGACAAAGTATGGAGATTCACATAAAATCCATTGACGGCCATTTTGTGTGAACATCTTAGTTCAATTAGTGTAAGAAAAGGGAATCGCATGGCTAAACGTTACGTTATATATATGAATTAGCACTGAGTTATTTCGTTTAAATACATTGTCTTTCAATTAGAACCATCAATTCTCATTTTCCTGACATCACATTATACATGTATTCCCTATAAATGGTGCTACTGCCCATTTAAGATATATCTTCCGATTCTTATTTCAAACATTCTGTTATTTCCATTAATTAGGCACGTGCATACATGTGTGGATACAAAACTTTTTATTTTCACAAAATAAATTGACAAAATATGTTCTTTTTATGTGTTTTCAATAAAAGATCAACCTAAACTTCTGAGGAAAAAAACCCATAAACTTGCTTTACAATCAAAAGATCGTTTTAGTTATGGTTGTTATTTTCGCATCACAGGCATTTTTTCAAACAACTCTCTTATCTTTATATCTATTGTACACTAAGGCAGTTCCAGTTCAATCGGTCAATATTAAAGGGGCAGCGTGTTCTTTCAAAACATTTTCTCAATTTTGACCTGATATTTGCTTCTTTAAAGGGGCAGTAGCACGTTTTCAGGGGGAATATAAGGATATACAATATATATAATATGTGAGGAAAATGAAAATTAATGGTTTCAAATGAAAGACAATGCATTTAAACTAAATGGAGCAGTAATAATCCAAATATATAATGTAAAGTTTAGCCCTGCAATTCTTTTTTCTTACACAAAATTAATAAAAGGTGTTCACACAAAATGGCCGCCCATGGAGTTTAGGTGAATCTTCATACTTTGTCCTCTTACTACGGATAATCGGTTTGTGTTATGAGATTTTTGACACTATCAAAAATATGCATTTAGCATTAACGTACAATTATCAGTGAAAATTTCAAAATATGAAATTATCAAAAAACGTGCTACTGTCCCTTTAAAATGTGTTGTCATCAGACGATCAAACATCTCATGGTAACCCAAAGATCCGTCAAAAATATAAAATTACAGTTCAAACTCTTGCCTGCATTTTTGTGTGTGAACACCTTTCAATTCAATGTATGGTACTGTAATCGGAAGCTCTACCGAACAAGGTGCTTATTTTGAATCTGCTTTATTATCCCCCGCCGCGCGATTAGCGCGAAGCGGGGGATATAGTATTCGGCAGCGTCCGTCCGTCCGTACGTACGAAATGGAATAACATAAGTACTATTCTGTACATCCTTCTCATATTTTGCATATAGGTTCACCTCAGTGAGAGTAATTGTCCAAATGAGTTTCGTGACCTTGACCTTCATTTCAAGGTCACAAGGACTCTTTGCCATTTTACCCTTGTTAGCGTGATATCTCAAGAACGGTTTACTGGATTCTCTTCATATCTTACATATAGCTTCCCCTGGGGAAGGCCTTGGGCTGATTAGATTTTGGTGACCTTGACATTATTCTCAAGGTCACAGCGGAACTTTGAAGTTTTGGACATGTGAACTTGCATGTTTACCCTTGTTAGCGCGATATCTCAAGAACTGTTGACTGGATTCTCTTCATATCTTACATATAGCTTTCCCTGGGAAAGACCTTGGGCTGATTAGATTTTGGTGACCTTGACATTTTTCTCCAGGTAACAGCGGAACTTTGAATTTTTGGACATGTGAACTTGCATGTTTACCCTTGTTAGCGCGATATCTCAAGAACTGCTGGCTGGATTCTCTTCATATCTTACATATACCTTCCCCTGGGGAAGACCTTGACCTTCATTTCAAGGTCATTATGAGACTTTGACATTTTACCCTTGTCAGCGGGATATCTCAAGAACCATTCACTGGATTCTCTTCATAGCTTACACAATGCATTTGGGAAGGCGCCGGGCCAAGTCGATTTTGGTGACCTTCATATTATTTTCAAGGTCACAGCGAGACTTTGAAAATTACAGCAATGAAACCTGCAGCAGGCTTGTCAGTGGGATATCTCAAAAACCGTTCACTGGATTCTCTTCATAATTTACACAAAGCATCTCATTGGGAAGACGTTGGTGACCTTCAAATTATGTTCATAGTCACAGCGAGACTTTGAAAATTTCAGCATTGAAACCTGCATTTTAGGCTTGTCAGCAGGATATCTCAAGAACCATTAACTGGATTCTCTTCATAATTTACACAAAGCATTTTATTGGGAAGGCGCCATGCCCAGTCGATTTTGGTGACCTTCACATTATTTTCAAGGTCACAGTTTATAGATTTCGTGACCCTCTGACAACAAATAAGAGGTCACAGCCAATAATTGATTGATAATTTGCGGCGGGGGATTATGTCACCTCAGTGACAAACACTTGTTTTGATTATAACAACTTTGTTTTGCAATTTGAAACACTCGGTTGTTTTCGTTCTTGTCTGATCACTCTATTTTCATAATAACTAATAATAATAATAATAATAATAATGTGCATACTTATATTGCGCCTTTTCCACGTCCTAAGACATGCTCAAAGCGCTACATTATTACCCCGAAGGAGTGTACTTTCAAAGCTGCAATCAAGCGCTCAGCGCGACCATGTAGGTCCGTACATCCTATTTTCAGGTACCCATTTTAACAGCTGGGTGGATTGAGTGCAAGGTGGATGAAGTGCCTTGCCCAGGGACACAACACAGGTTGAGACCCAAGTCACAAATTTCTCAAATGCAAATGTCTCCACCGGGATGCGAACCCGGGTCTCCGGCGTGAGAGGTCAGGCGTCCATTTATCGGACAAAGATAATCCCTATTGGAGAGATTTTTCATTGGCTTGGTCAACATTTTATAAATATTACAGCTTTGACAGTGAGGCTGTAGACCAAATCTTAGCCCCGCTACATTGGCTAAATCATTTCTTTAAATCTTCATATATCATAAAGAACTGGTATTATCACGGTGTACATCTTATAAGATATATCTTTTCTGAAGAGGGTTTTCACAGCTTCGATTTTCTTAAACAGAGGTTTAAAAAATGGAACATTTCTAGATTATCAACATTTGTTAAACAACATTCCAGAGAACTTGGCAGCAATTAGGACACAGAATTATATGTTTAAATAATTTTTCTATCAATATTGTCCACTATGATATGATCTCTGATAGTAAAGGTTCATGGATATCTATGATAAACTGATTGGTAACAAAACTGTCCCAAAGGTACTTGAGTATTGAAACAATATCTTTCAACAAGACATAACAAGACTGTATGTTTTTATATTTTACAGGAAATGTATCAGTGATAGTAAGCTACTTGATTTTCAAAATAATTTCATTTTCAGTACTATTTAAACAAAGAGAGAACTACTGAAGATGAAGCTAGTTGATAATAAGAAATGCACATTTTGTAATCATACCTCAGAAGATTTTTTCACATGTATACTTTGACTATGGCTTTGTAAAACTATTGGCCAGACTTGTAAATGTTTATTAATTAGGGAATGATTATTAATAATCATCTTCATTTTAACATCTTACTTTTAAAAAATTATATCACATTTGGAATTAGCTCTCACAACAGAATATACGTAATCATATAATACTTTTAGCCTAAAGACTAACCTATGTCTCAAGTATAAGACAACATATATCTCTTCTGAGGAGGTTCTAAAATATGAAGCTCTCATAAAATATTAACCTTCATTGTCCAAACAGCCTTCTTATGTTTAATTCACTACAAACTTTACATATTTTCATATCATGAATATTGTATACACTTACCTCTGTTAACAATGAATGGAATACTAATTTTGTAAATGCATTTGCCTACTCATGTCACTTGTATAAATGATTTGAAATGAAATAATATTTTATTGTTGATTAAAACAATAATTATGATACCAAATTTTCGACGAAAGATGATTTTTGATGTACAATGTATTTGTTTTCTCAATAGTTAATTTTCACGACGAACCGCATGTGAGTATGACGATGGGGCTTTAATGATGTTTCAGAAAATGTCAACAGAATATGATCATAATTCATATAAAAAACACTTGATCGAAATACATGTTTAATTGACAATATGTATGTCATACACAAATGTATATTTGAACTTATGGCACATCCTCATATATGAAATAATAGTATTGAGGCAATATGTTCATACGGTTATCTGATACAATTAGTGGAATTTGGTCACTTTCGTCAGGAAACACCATTTTCTGTAATGGATCTTAGATTTCCGGGGAGTGAGATGAAATAAGAAACACAGGTCGATGGTTAAGTTAATCACTTCTCGGGCCTTTAAAATAATCTACTATCGACCCAGATTTAGCCAATGAAAACCCTTCTTGCGTGGAAAACCTGCTTTTTATCACAGCGACCTATGTCATGACCCAGTTGGCATATTACATGTATGTTATCGTGTTCTGTTTTGAAAACTGAAAAGATTTACCGAACAACACGGAAATGAAGGAGGTTGCTGGAACGATTTCTTTTGAAACGACGTCGCCGAGTAGTGCTCAAAGATGTTAAATAAAACTTGATTGCATTACCTCTATTTGATTAGAGATATTAGAAAAGTTTGAAATTATGAAAACTATTTATCTAACCCCTTCCTTAAAAACATCACTGATGAAAATCAAATATCCCCAACTTATCTTGTCTAGTATACACTAAACTCCAAAAGAAACTATCAATTTTTAGAATTCAAATATATTTTTAATTTACTTTAGCTAAATGTTAAGTTTTATGGAAACAGGTCGCCAAAACGTAACATTTCAGTTGTTCATCTCACAAGTTCATTAGGTACGTGATTTTCATGACTTTTGTTGAAAACTGAGAAAACACGTTTTTCTTTGATCATTGTTTCGCACATTCATTATTGAAAGTGAGTTAGCAAGCGATCAATTCACATGTGAGCCAGGTCATATAAAACCAATTTTAAAATGCCTAGATTGACCCCAGAACAGCGCGGCAGTGCCTTGGGTATGAAGGACATGGGTGCTTCAAATGTTCTTATTGCAAGAAACATTCGGCTGTCATCGAAAAACCATCGAAAATTTGATGAAACGTTATAGGGACACGGGAACAACATTAGATAGATCGCGTACAGGTAGACCACGTGTGACGTCACGTCGGGAAGACCGATTCTTAAGAACTCTCCATCTCCGAAGTCGATTCCTGACAGTTGCAGAATCGGCGTCTACGGCTCTCGGGGGGCGGGGGGGGGGGGGGGGGGGGGGGGGGGGGGTGCTTAGTCAATCAACCGTCAGAAGGAGGTTAAGAGCAGCAGGGATTCGGGCCCGTCGACCTTATTGTGGCCCAACGTTGACACGTCAACATCGACATAACCGATTAATATGGACAAGACTGTACGAAGGTGGCAGCTTCGTGATTGGCGAAATGTTATGTTCACCGATGAAAGTAGGTTTTGTTTATATAAGCATGATGGCAGAGCCCGCGTTTATCGCCGTCAGGGTGAAAGAAACGCTCCAAATTGTGTTGCAGAGGTCCAGGCACACGGTGGGGGAAGTGTGATGGTTTGGGGCGGTATCCGAGGAGAAAACAAGTCGCCATTGGTGATCCTTATGGGTAACATGACTGCGCAAAGATTCTTCGCCCTGTTGTGTTGCCATTTCTTCAGAATCACCCGGGAACTTCGTTTCAACATGATAACGCGCCTGCACATTCCTGGACAACAATAACGTCAACGTCTTGCCGTGGCCGTCACGTTCTCCTGATCTCTCTCCAATTGAACACATTTGGGACTGCCTAGGGAGGCGAATCAGGAATAGAGCAAACCCTCCAGTCAACCTGAGGCAGCTGGAACAAGCCCTACAGGATGAATTGGGGAACGCCACCGTCAGACGTCTCACGACATCAATGAGACGTCGAGTGTTTGCCTGCATAACAGCTGAAGGTGGACATACGAAGTATTGATGACTATGGACTCCATATTCCATAAATTCATTAACATATGATCAGAAACTTCGATTTCTAAAAAATGGAAATTAACATTCCACACAAGTGTTATTAAAATGTTTCCTGGCTTAAGATAAACGAGTTATTGCAAAACAAATGAAGTTAGATGATGTGCAAATGATTCAGTATTAGATAAAATGTTGTTAGGATAGAAAACCGTGTCTTGTTATTTTTCAATGAAAATTTGAATGAGTGGATAGTTTCTTTTGGGGTTTAGTGTACATGAAATATGAATTTTACCACGATTCAATTTAATTTTTATATATTCATAATCTTTTAATTGACGATATTAACGATTATGATGCGAACAAGCGTGTCATTCACAGGGTGAGGTATGTAACTGTTACTCGCGCGAAAGTAAGACATGTCTCAAATTTTCAAGGTTTTATGATCTTCATTAACACTATATATATATAATTCCAAGATATACAAGATACAAAAATAATGTTATCTACAAGATACAAAGATAATCTAAGTCTAGAAAAGCATAGCAAGTCTAGTCACTGAGTTTTTTAAGTTAAAGCAACTTATGGGCTTCTTTTCTTATATTACATGAATTGCTTTAAAAAATTGTCAATATTATAACAAATACTCCTGAGACTAAATGTTAGAGTAGGGAAGACCAAGTGTATGCCTGAAAGGGCGGAGCAGGGGGGGGGGGGGGGGGGGGGGGGGGGGAGCTGTCCAAACAATGGAATATGTTCAAAATATTAAAATTGTGAAATACGTTTGTAGGTCTGCGTCCATCACTACCCAATGATGTATAGAAACTTGTCAGGGAGAAATTAAGGTTTGACTCTTTTCTTGTTTCGAACAGTAAATAGTTCATACATACATTGGTATCACTAAATATATAATTTCATTATTTGACGCTGAGCATTTGAGATTTGTTGAAATTTTAGTCATCGTTACGTTTGTTGTTGAGTAATATTTTTACAATGCATTAATTTACTATAATCAATTGATATTGTAGTCTATTTTATAATGTAATGTATTTTTGCCAACTAGTTATACGACTGTTTTGCTGTAATGCAAAAGTTGAGACTAAACGTTTTTAACGCTACTAAAATTGAGACATCGTATAACACTCGTATTGTTAATAACAATCTGAAACATGATAAATTTTCAACAACATTTAAAAGGAAAACAACTTCATTGATAAACAATTAAGGAAGAAAAATAAACAAAAAAAAGAGAATGAACATACATAGAAAATATTTTGGAATAACGCAAAAATTGAACAATAATTCATTCATTCAATTATATATTCTTTCTTTCGTTCTTTGTTCTTTCTTTCTTTCTTTTTTGTTTCGTTCTTTCATTTTTTCGTTCTTCCTTTCGTTCTTCCTTTCGCTCGTTCTTTCTTTCGTTCTTTCGTTCTTTTGTTCTTTCTCTCATTCATTCATTCATTCATTCATTCATTCATTCATTCATTCATTCATTCATTCATTCATTCATTCATTCATTCATTCATTCATTAATCACTTCTTCGCATGCTTGCATACACAATATTTTTTTAGTTCAAAATTGTCAATACACCAAGACTGGTCACCATACTTATTTATCCTACTTATATCTCCAGCCATTGTGAATTTGTTGTCAATTTCATCATGATTGATAGTTGCCTCAAACATCCCTGATCCAGGGGAGGTAACAAAGGTCATTTGCACCATGGCAACGGCCTTCACCTTTTTACCGAACACAACCGTCCTGTTAATGACGTCATTTACACTATCTTTAAAACGCAAAACGTTGCTATTTGCAATCATCTTCACAGCCTTTGAAATGTCTTGGAGTTGTAACACGTGACATACATGAGTATATCCGGAAAGTTTCTTGTTTATAGTGTCTATTACAGTTTGGACTGATGAATTCACAACCTCTGAGGACTTTGGTAATTCCTCTGAATCTAAGCACATACACCAATGTGGAAGGATACCGGCGTTTTCACACGTCCTATTCTCAGGAACTTCATCAAATAAACTTATACCTCTATTTTGTGTCATTCCCATTTTGACTTGACCAGTAAAGTAAAGTACCCCTTTAAGGGTTTCGTGAATATCGAAAGGCGTTGTGAGTCTGTTGGAATTGATGTTCATATTTCGAACAATCCTTGGATACTTTTCCTTGAACCACTTTGGAAGAACAAGAAACATAAAAGGCATACGTTCTTCCAATTTTCCCACATAGGTGTTTCTGATGGCTCCAAAACGTATTCCATGGTCACTGAAAAATATAAGAATGGTATTTTCCAATCGATTTTCAACGCGCATCTTTTCTAGAAATTTGGCATACGAATCATCAGCGGATCCTGCTGAATTGATATTGTCATGACTCAGCCTCGTTATGAATGTAAATCCAAAGTGAGGCTGTTGGGAATATGCTTTGGAGAACTGGTATGCATAATTGAGAACAATTTCAGTTTCCAATCTGTCACCCACACAGTTATGGTTACTGCCCCAGACTGACGACTCCTGTTCCATGGCTACGCTAAATGCTCTGTTATAATGGTGACCCGGTGGTTTCGCAAACCCTTTCTTATGGTAGTTGAATATAGCTATACTTGGAGAATCTTCAGCATACATGGTCTTGTAGCCATTTTGAGAAAAGTTCTTCCAAAGGAAATTATATTTGTCAAAAGGTTTGTTTGCCAATGTCTCGTTCCAGGGCAGTTCTTCCAGGAACTTACCAATCATCATCGGGATGATATTAACAAAGGTGTTATCAGCCACCTTGGTGTACCCCAACATCTCAATTGCTTGAAGGTCATCAAGCAAAAGATTTCTTGTTTTTGGCATCTGTCTCATGAAGTTGAGACGAGACACAGAATCAACACCTACCATCATGATGTTCAAGAGTTCTACGGGTTTATGCTCCCTCTTATGAACCATAAGCTTTTTATTGGTGGCTTCTAGATCTGTCTTGTTTGGAATCACAAATGTATGGAAATTTTTATAAATCACTTTATCTGATGAACTATAACACTGAACTCTGACAAACTCAGATTCTACTTTGATATCTTTGCTGAAGGGGGGACTCTCGGCTCCAAACTCGAAATGAGAATCTGACTGCTTATCTCCCCTTGTTATGGGCTTATATCTACAATGTTTTAGTCCCCCGGTATACTTCTTTGCAGCATCCCAGTTTATTCGAATCATATCTCCATCATCTGCTGTTATGGAAGGCTTTCCCCCGCATTTTAAACCGTAAGTTCGTTTTACGAGTTTAGCTATGGTTTTGTCAAAGGGGTTAAAATCTGGGATCCGGCAGGCGGAAGTGGCGACAAGGAAAGAATTGTCCACCTTAGTCTCCTTGGTTACAGTCATCTGGATGAAGAAAAAGATAAGTGTTGCCACTGTCATCGCTATTATAACCAGGTACATCCGCGCTAACTTCTTGAGAAATCGCATCTTTATTCTGAAACAAAGGAAAACATTTGTTTATGTTGTCATTGTATCCGAATAATAAATGGGCTTTGTTAAACACTCAGATATCATATTATACATGTATATGGAAAGCAAAACTTTCTGCTAAACTTTAAATTGTTTAGCTTGTTCCCTAATCTATATTAAAGCATATCAACTTCCTTTAACCTAATCATGGTATATTTAAGGAAGTTAAACTGAAAGATAAATTAATGAAAGGATGTCACATGATAAATAAATAGCACATTTCCTTGTCATCAAAATGACTTTAAAGTGACATATTATATTAAAATCTAAAATAATGGTTTCCTATGTTACAAAATAAATAGTATAGAAATATTTAAAATTAGATATCATATCTCACTATCCGAGTTCAATGTAAATATATTTATAATAATATGACTTATTCTTTTATGAAATTTGCAACATTCTCTGTCTTAGATTTATTTCCTGTTATAATTGTAATTAAAGAACACTTTCCGTCGATTTAAAGATTGAAAGAATATGAAGTACAACCACGCATACATTAAAATTGAACTTTTATAGCCAAATATTTATTTAAAATAACAATGAAAACAGGACGACATTTCAAACAGAAATATGTTACAAACCAAGGACTGCGGTTGTTATAAGCCGGATATGTCGTCGCCATGCGCAAGGGCGATAAACTCGTTTCAAGTGATCATGACCTCTTGAAAACTACGACAATCAAGTCATAATATTTTGACAAGCTGATGTTGAGTGATTGGTGGTGGACACCAGCTGGTTAAATGTAAACAGTCCTATATATACAACCGTCTGTCTGATTTGAGTTGATAACAGGCGGATTTTCTCATAAGACTGATTATCAGATTAAAATACGAGCATGTGTGTTATACGGTTTTCAGTAAACGTGTATTATTGAAATATAACGTATGGAAGAGGGAGAAGATCCAAACAATACTTGTTCGTTATAGTCGTTAAAATAATCATACATATTATCATACGAGCATGTGTGTCATAAGAATTTCAAGAAACGAGTTCGATTGTTTTATATTTCCTAGCGAAAGGGATACATTGTATGGAAGAGAGAGGAGGTCCAAAGAATGCTTTGCAGGGATCTCGATTAAAATGATCAAACAGATTATTAAACGAGCATGTGTGTCATACGATTTACAAGAAACCAGTCAGATTGTTTTATATTTCCGATTTAAAGAAAAAAATATGGAATAAAGAGGAGGAAAAGACTATTCTTTGTCCAGGTCTAGTTATCGTCGTTAAAATGATCATACCTATTATTTTGCGATCTTGTGTGCCATACGAATTTCAAGAAACGAGTTCGATTGTTTTATATCTCCCAGCGAAAGGAATACATTGGAAGAGACAGGAGATCCTAACAATGCTTTGCAGGGGTCTCGTTATAATTGTTAAAATGATCATACATATTATTATACGAGCATGTGTGTCATACGATTTTCAAGATTTTAAAACTTTGAATAATTATATAATCTGTTCGTATTGATTGTAGTTAGTATTACATAGAAGGAAAAGAGTAAGGAAATGTAGGGAAATGATTCAGTGAAGAAAATCATGTGCTAACATTAATTATTAATGACAAAATGAATTACGTTGTTTTCGCAAAGTTTTCATCAATATACCCCATTTCATATTCTAATTTGTTATATTTGACAATTTCAGATAGTACCTGGGAATCATCGCTTAGACTTCACAGATTATTGTAAATTCATTTCTCAACAAATCATTTTAGTAGAAATAAATCTTTGCAAAACATTGTTAAACATTTCTTTTTTAAAAATCGGAACACAATACTCACCTCATTAAACAAATGAACTGTTTACAAATCCAAGCTAATATGTCACGAGTATCTGCCCCAGAACATGTGATATTCGTGTTATCCCATAAACTAAAGCGAGGCAGGAAGGATGTTAATCATACAGCTATGTTTCTTTAAGAAAACCCGTGAGTATCAAACAAGGAAATGATATGAGGGTAACAATATCTCCCTGTCTCCCTCCTTGGAGGACGTACTTTCTATTATAAACATTACTTTGATGAAGGAATCTGCCTTTTCAATGATTTATTTGATGATAATGGAAAATATCTAAACCTTTCTTTCCTTCAAATGCGGTATTAAATTGAATTCTTGAATTACATGTTGTTGCCAATTCGATTGAATCCTACGCCAAAAGGAAATGTATTAAACTACAATCTAAACTTCAAAGGGGCAGTAGCACGTTTTTTGACAATTTTATATTTTCAATTTTTCACTGATAATTGTAAGGTAATGCTTGATGTAATTCTTTGAAAGTGTCAAAAATCTCATTACACAAACCAATCATCTATAAACAGAGAACAAATTATAAAGATTCACATAAAATCCATTGGCAGCCAATTTTGTGTGAACACCTTTAATTCATTTTTCGTAAGAAAAAGAAACGCATGGCTTAACTTTACATAATATATTTGATTTATTACTGCTTCATTTACTTTTAATACATTGTCTTTCAATTGGAACCATTTATTTTCATTTTCCTGACATCACCTTATATTCCCCCTAAAAACGTGCTACTGCCCCTTTAATCTGTAATCTTTATGAAGCGCAAAAAGGCTGCAGAATATTCTACGATTCTATTCTATGGTTTCAATTGAAAGATAATGTTATTAAGTTCAGTAATAATTGAATTATATAATGTAAAGTTTAGCCATGCGATCCCTTTTTCTTACACAAACTGAATTAAGGTGTTCACACAAAATGGCCGTCAATCGCTTTTATGTGAATCTTTATACTTTGTACTCTGACTGTGGATGATTGATTTGAGTTATGAGATTTTTGACACTATCAAAATTAGACATTTAGCATTAACGTACAATTATCAAAAAAACATTATTAAAAAAATGTGCTACTGCCCCTTTAAGACTAACAAATTTAAGTGGGAGAACAGCCCCACATGCACCTTTACAGAATGGAAACCCATTCATCATATTCCAGTCCGTGCATATGTTGACAGTAAATTACAATGGTTCCAACACAGTATCATTTACAGAATATTAACCACAAATGAATTGAATCAATTGATGTTATGAATGCACAAGTTAGACATATCATGAGCGATTTAGAGAAAGGAGAAAACAGGAACAAAGCTAGAATTCACAAAACAAAATTGTTTATTTGGCTACTATGAAAAGCGTAATGATGTTGTTAATCTAATTATCAATACAGCTAAATTCCATATTTATAAAAGCAAGCTTTCAAAACGATAATTGTCGGTATGTTAAAAGAGATATAACAAATTGTATTATATAAACAGATATTTATCCCCCTCAATATGTGACTACACCAAATTCATGAAATACTGGTCTTTATGCCATTGCCTATTTAACTAATCCATTTCAACTCCTGTTACAACCTAAATATTATGCTTTAATTGTTATAGTAGTAAAATTTGAATGCCTGTCGTGTGTTGAACAAGTAACAGCCTGTTTATGTAAAAATTGTAACTGTTGAATTTTTTTTTATTAAACTTGCATGCGGTTCTTGATTAAATTTATCTTTTGAGAAAAGAAATGCATCACTCGGTAAACAAATCTTTTGCCGAAAGTTTCATATCACATTACCATGTCTTAATCAATAAAATACCTAATTCGAGGTCCAAAGTACATTACCCCCTGCAAAATTGCCATAGCTTTTAACGAACCCGCTTTCGGTGACATCATCATTCTATGGGTAGGTTTTAAACCATGTCTCAGTTACCGCGATTGCGTCCGATGGGTATCAACTAGGGCGACAAATTAGAGCCTGATTCGGCGAAAAAGAAACATATCCTAGACGTGAGCGACAAAGACGGCATTCAAGCGTATATTTAGGAACCGGAAATTGTGAGATGGCCACACTTGATTGGCCTTCATGTCGACATGGCGGTCATTTTGGAAAACTATCTCCTATATAATGAAATTTGGTCCGATCTTCTCATGGTTGGTCGCAAATTATTGCTAAAAAAAATATTACAGTATGACAATGGGGCTTTAAAAGTAATTCAAGACCAAATAATTTCCTGGATCAACCTACGGCTGCTGAACAAAGTTGGTACACGCTTCGTAAATTTATCGTCAATTTTTCGTTTTTGGAAATTCCTTAGCAAACACTTAACAAACAATAATTTTGATTAATTTGATAACAGTTCATACCTTCAGTTCATATACAAGGTTCGTACATGTGCAAAAACGATTGGTAGTTTCAATAGATCATATCTTACTAAGATTTGTATATGTGATAAGCCGAGGACAATTCTGGCATTACTTGAGTGAGGCAACAAACTTCATTCATATGAGATATTGATTGAACATAATATTATTTTCGTCAAAATTCTGATGAAATCTTATGGCATATAGTATTACTATTATAGTATTATTATAACTTTATTTAAGATAATTAAGAATACATACTTTTGCCTTTTCGACCCCACTATATCTATAAAAGAACATTTCTGCGTGAAAGAAAGACAGGGTAAAGTCTTCGCTACTCTCAACCCTTAAAAATAATGGAATCTGCCGTGACAAGGCTTTTTTATGAAGAATTACCAGACCACTACCCTCTGCATCACGTACGACCAATAACTTGTTTCTGAACGTCTTCGTGTGGCTAACGCCATATTTTGTTTGTATATAAGATACCCACGGCATTAAAAACAATGGGACCGACGATGTGCCTTATCTAACAATACAACCATGCGCGAGATTAATGGCGTCATTTCAGTTACTAGAACGTTAACGTTACTTATCAAATGACGTCATATTGGTCAAGTCCATTGATCTTGAGGGGGCATCTATTGTTCATCATGGCCGACTCAGCGTCTGTCTATTCGAAACCAAATCACATGTCATTGACATTGAGAATAGATATTTTGCGTAAATATATAACTGTACATGTTCAATAAATAGAGGATATCTGTCTTTTCTTGACTAATACCATGTTTATCTCATCGAGTGAGGTAGAAAGGTTATATTTTCACGAGTGGCGCAGCCACGAGTGAAAATATTTAATTTTTCTACCTCACGAGATGAGATAAACATGGTATTTGTCAAGAATTGACAGATATTCTATTTATTATATGATGAAATCCTTCTAATTACGTCAAAAATGGCCAATTTCATGTTGAGCGGCCGCTTGGAAGAGCCCGTCACCGCGGTAACAGTGTGACGTCATAGGAGAATTCATGACGTCATACCATTGTTACATGACGTCAAACTCTTGAACTTGACGTCACAAGAGTGGTGATAAAGTTTATCACCACTCAGTAGAGTGACGATAAAGGTTATCGCCACTGTAGCCAGATAGAGGGTTTATTTCACTGATAGAACAGAGTATCTCACCTTCAATCATATAATAAATAAAATTCTCATTGATTGATTTTGTTATTATTTGAGCGCCCACCCCTATACATAATGATGAACTCGTCCAATGCTACTGAATATGTTCTACGAAGTGAGGCATCATTATTTTTCAAAATTTATTTTGTAAAATTACCATATTTTAACTGATTGTATATAAAAAGCGAGTAATTGTTAAAGATGCTGTTTCATACTTGCATGCGGTTCAGGCTGAAATTTAGCTATTGAGATACATCACTTTGTAGAAAAATCTGTCGTCGAAATTTTGATATCATATTTAGATTGTTTAATCAACAATAACATACTTATTTCGACGCCCACAGTACCCCTTGTAGAAAGAGGGCATAGCATTTAACGAACCCGCTTTCAGTGACGTAATCATAACGCATGTAGGATTTACACCGTGTCACAACTAGCGTATTTGCGTTCGATGGGTATCAACTTTGGCAGCAACGAATACCTTATTCGGAGAAAAAGAAAAGAAAATCTAGTCGTGCGCGACAAAGACGAGTTTCAAGCGTATATTTAGAGACCGGAAGTTGTGAGATGGCCACACTTGATTCGCCTTTGTGTTGGCTGCCGTTTCGGTAATTTTGGTAAATTATCTCATATTTAATGAATTTTAGTCCGATTTTCCCTAGGTTGGTCGCTAACTTTTTCTAAACATACAACGAATACATTAAACATACTTTAAGGATATATCATCCTGACCTTCGTGTTTTATGCTCCCTGCTACGTTTTATTCAACTATTAACTCGTCTTTTATTTCTTCACTAATTATAAATACACCAACATGTGTCACCCAGGTCAGTCTTCCTTGTAAAATATATAAGACTGCTGCATTCGTGTTAGACCCATGTTGACCAACGAGCATTTATTTCATCACCAACATATCTCCTTTATAATGCCCTCGAGCAAAATATCACTTATCTATATATTCTATTAGTTCATATTTACTTAAATAATAGTTTAGCATTATTTTGGTTGAGTAGACATATATTCGAAACGCTCTCCATAAAGCATAAGGACGGCAGGGGTCATTTCAGACAAGGAAGGATACTAGCCCACGTGACCATATTGCTAATTGAAGTACAAAGAGGTTCTATTGTTTGAAGAGCAGAATAGTAGGGCATCATATTTCCTAGTAACAACATACATGTAAATATAAACAGCTTTTTAAAACAAATTAAAGAGTACACATGTGGTATTTGTCATTTACACAAACTTTAAATGTATGCACCAAGTTGTGTTCATACCCTTCTAACTCGCCCGTGTAAGATACCGGAGTGTAATATTTTTACGGCAATATTAAACTAGTGTAATATCACAATGCAAGTATGACGTCACAGTAGAGAGTTGTTGTGACGTCACAATGTAAGCGCGCTGTCACAATGGCTGTCGAGTCGCGGAACTGTTAGTTTCAGCACATTTTCGGCAAGTTTGCGTGATTTTTAAGGCAAGCAATCAACGGAATACTAAACTTCCATTCATAGAGATTATTACCCGAGTAAGAGTGTCATGCGACTTTTACGAAACGAGTGGGAAAGCGAGGTTTATAAACACATTTGCACGAGGGTAATAATTTCTATATTACCGATTCAATTCCATTTTACCATCTTAGAATGTCCAAGAAACGGGTCGCTTCCCTTGCTACAGTGGGCTACAGTGACGTGATTTTTAAGCCTATCTCTAAACTTTGTTTAAATACGTTTAAGTGCTATGTCAGTTTTGAGTTTTAATATCAGATACTGAGAATTTGTATCCATATATAGTCATTATGAATAGATATATGAACACTTCTATTTAACAGGCGTGTTTACCTTAATATAAAATAAACTTAAAATTACAGTTTGAATTATTTCATTTAATTTCATAAGAGTTGTTTAACTTTAGATTTTTAAGTTACCTTGAGATTTTGTATGTACGATACACCCTCCGTAAAGCACCCTGTATCAGCCCGCAGGGCTGATAACCTGTATCAGCCCGTCGTCAAGGGCAAAAACCTGTATCAGCCCGTCGTCAAGGGACTTGAACGTGGAACCTTAGGCAACGAACGCAAAAAATAGATCGAAGTCGCGAGGACTTAAGAGTTGTCTCCCTTTGTAAAGCTGACGTTTTAACGTGGCCGACATCGCGAAGAAAACGCTGCAGTCACTTGTGGATTTGTCAGCTTGATACAAACTAATTTTCCATTTTGGAAATTCCTCCCGAGAGAAAATTGAACTCAAAAGTCGCAAGAGGCGTAGTCTAGGCTCAGGAGCTTTGACTATCGGTATGTGTCAGTTCACGTTAAAAAAAATTGATATTATCAGCCACTCAGTTAATGTTATGAATTAAAGTTTTAAAATGTTACATTTATTTTTGTCGTTTCTTTTGTAAATATATATGATAAAAATAGCATGACATGGGTAATTTCATATCACATTCTGTATCAGCCCTCGACCAATATCAGCCCTCGAGCTAAAGCTCTCGGGCTGATATTGGGGTCTCGGGCTGATACAGAATGTGATATGAAATTACCCATATAATACTATCTATCTATCAGTGAAATAAACCCTCTTTCTGGCTACAGTGGCGATAACCTTTATCGTCACTCTACTGAGTAGTGATAAACTTTATCACCACTCGAGTGACGTCACGTTCAAGAGTTTGACGTCATGTAACAATGGTCTGACGTCATGAATTCTCATATGACGCCACACTGTTACCGCGGTGACGGGCTCTTCCAAGCGGCCGATCAACATGAAATTGGAATTTTTTGACGTAATTAGAAGGATTTCATCATATAATAAATAGAATATCTGTCAATTCTTGACAAATACCATGTTTATCTCATCTCGTGAGGTAGAAAAGTTAAATATTTTCTTTCGAAATATAAACTTTCTACCTCACGTGATGAGATAAACACGGTATTAGTCAAGAAAAGACAGATATCCTCTATGTATTGTACTCTTGTAAAGTTGAAATGTCGGTAAACTATACAATACGACTCTAAAGTTTCAATCTGAACTTTGATGACGTTTCAATTTCAAAAACTAAATTGGGGCAAATGATACGCTCCTTTCCATGAACAATTGAAAAGCAAAATATGAATAAATGTTTAAAAAGTTATGAATTTATGTTTATCTGTTGTTGTTTTTGCATTTTATACGAGTTTAATATTCTGAAATGTGTGTTGTTGCAATTGAGGGTAATCATGATTTGAATAAAAATAAGAAACAATGAGTATCGATGTTTGCCCGTGTCACAGCATCATACAAACTAATACGACACACTGAATGTCGTTTTAAAGGGGCAGTAGCACGTTTTTTAATAGTTTTATATTTTAAATGTTTCACTAATATTTGTAGGTTGATGTTAAATGTATTAATTTGACAGTGTCAAAAAAATCATTATACAAGCCAATCATCCATAGTCAGAGATCAAAATATGAAGATTCACATCAAATCCATTGGCGGCCATTTTGTGTGAACACCTTGAATTTTATGTAAGAAAAATTAATCGCATTGCTAAACTATACATTATATACTTGAATTATTACTGCTCCATTTAGTTAAAATACATTGTCTTTCAATTGAAACCATTAATTCTTTTTTTCCTGACATCAAATTTTATCTCCCCTAAAAACGTGCTTCTGCCCCTTTAAAGGCATTGTTGGAAGAAGTGGTTTTTGCTATAATGTTTCAAATTATGAAAAAGTTTATGCAGAATATCTTCAGATACATGTAGTAAAACGTCTGATTCCTCAACTAAATCATGCTTTGCCTTAGAATGTGGTCACTTATCAAGGGGGAAATGGACGAGGTCGTTGTCCTGTGAACACGTGTCTAATCAATAAGGAAATTAATTCTCGTAGCTTTACCGAGTTTCCTACGTTCTTTTAATAAATCTTTGTATAGATAAGGAAAGATTGGATTGCCATAAGTTGCAATGTGCTTCCTTTTTAAATAAATTGATTGCCTTACGCGCTGCGGTGTCTTTAGAGGGGCAGTAGCACGTTTTTTGCAACTTTGATATTTTCAATTTTTAACTGATGATTGAACGTTAATGCTAAATGTATTTGTTTATAACAAAAAGTCTCAATACACAAACAAATCATCCATAGTCACTAGTCAGAGACAAAATTATAAAGATTCACATTAAATCCA
Source organism: Steromphala cineraria (assembly GCA_916613615.1). Classification (NCBI taxonomy): domain Eukaryota; kingdom Metazoa; phylum Mollusca; class Gastropoda; order Trochida; family Trochidae; genus Steromphala; species Steromphala cineraria. Next base: position 68,764,246 of record OU744726.1, on the reverse strand, counting down.
TTGGCAGCCATTTGTTGTGAACACCTTTAATGTGTATAAGAAAAAGGCTGAACTTTACATTACACATTTGATTCATTATTGCTTCATTTAGTTTTAATCACATTGTCTTTTAATTAGAACCATTTTTTTATTTCCCCCAGATCACCCTATATTCCCCCTAAAAACGTGCCACTGCCCCTTTAAGACCATGATATAAAATATTACAGAAAGAATATTGAAACTAACCGTTTAAATCCAAAATATTGTCCTTTACTTTTGTGTTCAGTTTACATTATACAACTAAGTGAGGAGAATTTTTAAATGACATGGTCAACAAAGAGCACCCAATTTCATTTAATTCCTGGCACGCCCCTTAACTCAATACTTGAACCCCCTCACTGTGAACACTGGGGGGCTTTCACTTAGCATACAGCTTAGATTTGTTCCTTGTCTTGAGATCAGGCAGTTTATCCTTCTATTGATTGATTAATGGACATGGCAAACATTCATATCAAGTGAAATCATATCAGGTTTCGTTATCGTTTAACAAGAGGTCTAGACAACACTGGAAAACCTAAAAGGAGAGAATAAAAGGTCGTCGAATTTAGACCTTGTTTCATTTTACGAAATAAATTTAAAAAGAGCTTATTTTGCACGTAACCGATCTTTTATAATAAAGGGACAATAACACTTTTGTTTATTCGTATTTCTTCAAATTTCCCAAAATTGCTTTTACCAATTTCCTTGTGTAGAAATTTTCAAAAACTAAAAACTCAACCGTATATCAGTTGTCGTAGATACAATAATCGGTAATCAAGCGAAAGTCACTAGCGGCCATACTTTAGAGTTAATACGTACCTTTTATTCATTAGAGGTAGGGAAATGAATTTACATAGAGAAACAAAACATGGTGCGTTCAATTTAAATCTTTAACTTTTGATTAAACAGTGTATTTCAAATGGTAACAATAATTTCGTCTTAAAATTAGTAATTGGCCAAAGTAAATGATAAAATGTTTCTGGTCTTGCAAGCAACAGTGATGAGATACTCTGCGGATTTTTTTCTTCATATTTTGTATTTATTGAACATTTAAAAACTTCAACAGGAATAAAAAGAAAATATATAAAAACTTTTTTTCACTTTATCACCGCGTCTTTGACGGCCTGAACGAACAGAAACGAGTTACAATTAAACATCTCATTTTTCAATGGTTTTCTAGATTACGGGAAAATAATTACATTTTTCCCCCGTCAACACCTGGGGAAGAATTGCTTAATGCGAGGATGACCTGGGCAGAAACTAGAAACAAATTACTTTACTTTTACTGAAGATGATAAAATCTATTTAGCAACTGAAAGATGCACCTTGATCCCGTCAAATGAAAATGTATATCATTTTAGAAACGTGCTTGAATATAATCAGTGAAACCGGATTATGGCTAATATTTACAACAACTATATGACATAGTGTTTTAAAGAAACGATTTTTAACTTTTAACTATAGCAAGGGAGAGCATTTTTACACTGATGTGTGTTGCACGTGCTCCTATTCGGTTATACGTTCATTTTAACAAGCTACACGTGCATAGCGTGCAATTAGAATAACAATAGTTCTTTTGCACGTGCATCTCGTGCAGGGACAGAACCACTTGAAATGAAATGAACATCCCACGTGGAGTTAATGCAGTCAAATTAGCAGCGAACAAATCCGTATCAGTGGAACAGAGGAACCATCAAACCCTTTGAAAATAAAACATTCAAATAAGGGAGATAAATAATAAAAAATATTGTGAGGTTAGATTATTGTTAGTACTGACGCCGCTATCACGAGATTTTCATTTATAAAACAAGACGACTTGTGTCATTGCAAAGATTAATCCCTTGAAAATACTCCACCACAAAGATATAAAATACTTACGTTTTATGCAACGAAGCAGAATTTCATCGTAGGTGATTAAGAATCAAATAACGGTTGATAGTTGCTAAATGTTTTTTTAATATTTCAATATAAAAGCGTTTAGGAAGTGATTAGTGGCACTCTACCTGATTATTTAAACCAATGCTTGAAGAATAGCTCGCTATAACAAACAAACATCGAACCATTCCCATCAAATATCAATAATGAACTTGCACAAAGTCACTCTAATTAATTGTCACACTGTAATCAATCTGTTGATAACAATGATGAATGAGCTTAAAACAAACTCATTGATAATGCAGTCTGTCACTGTGCAAGGGACATATTAAAGGGGCAGTAGCACGTTTTGAGAAGGAATATCAGGTGATGTCAGGAAAATGATAATACATGGTTCCATTGTATTCCAACAAAATGAAGTAATAGTATATAAATCAAATATATAACGTAAAGTTCAGTATGCGGTTCCCTTTTCTTACACATAATTAATTCAAGGTTTTCACACAAAAATGGCCACCAATGGATTTTATGTGAATCCTTACAATTTGTTTTCTGGCTATTGATTATTGGTTTGTGTAAGGCATTAACTTACAATTATCACTGAAAACGTTTTTCAAAAACGTGCTTGTGCCCCTTTAAGGATAAACCCCCGGGAAATTGAACTAAGAGATTACATAAAAGTCAAAACTGCAAACAAGAATGAGCTCGACGTGTTTGTTTCAATATAACACATGACAACGAAACATGCCTTAAAACTTGAGTACCAAATGAGACTGATAAACCGATGATATGCACTTTGAAAGAGGAATGGTTAAAAATGGTATTGATTTTGGAATTGATTTGGTTCGGCCATTGTAGCAACCATTGATGTTTCTCGCCTGTGGCTTTAAAGGGGCCGTAGCACGTTTTTTGACAATTTTATATTTTAAAGTTTTCACTGATAATTGTTAGTTAATGCTAAATGTATTATTTTGACAGTGTCAAAAATGTCATTACACAAGCCAATCATCCATAGTCAAAGGACAAAGTATGATGATTCACACAATATCCATTGGCGGCCATTTTTTTGTGAACACCTTTAATTCATTTTGTGTAAGAAAAGGAATCGCATGGCTAACCTTTACGTTATATATTTGAATTATTACTACTCCATTTAGTTTAAATACATTGTTGTTCAATTGGAACCATTAATTTTCATTTTCCCGACATCACCTTATATTCCCCCTAAAAACGTGCTACTGCCCCTTTAACTTTAGATAAATTTATATTAATCAAAGGACAGGCGATTTCAGAAAGAAATCATTACAGTCAGAATCTACATAAATTGAGATCGGCAGTTACTACATTCATAGATTGAAGGTTTCGCTATGGGACAAAACGATTACAATTTTGTTAAGTTTCAAAGATACCCATATCAATATACAATCATTATCTTCGTACAAAATATTATCAATATAAATGAAACGTTCCCAATTTTTAACTTTTATCGATACAAGATTTAAGAAACCAACCTCTTTGTAATCACAATCATCCTTCACTATATACTGGACTGAACTGAACTTTATTTAACCTCACGCTGCGAACTGCAGCAAAAGAGGTACAATACATATTTGCATTTATACAACAATCAATATAAAGTTATGTACAGCCGTTATTCATTTGTATATGTATGTGTCATTCACGTATGTTCTTCTCTTGTACGACCGACGTTGCCTGAATACAAATATAAGGAACTGAATTTTTAGGTGCCGTTATTTGCAGTATGAAAGGCCGCGTTGCCATTTTGAAAGTAGACCTGATTTTGCGATCTAGATGTTAATTTCTTTTTTTTGTGGATTCGAACTTCAGATCCATTTTGTCACATGTGCTTTATACGAGTTTCTAAGCAGAACTTTTGTTGAAATGGTTGCAGTATATATTATATTGATGACAAATACTCTCATATGTCATATTCGAAAAATGGTAATTTGGCCACATATCATTTAAACGAAATCCGTAGTCGAGAACCACTTCCAAATTCAAATTATAACGCAATATTTTGTTAGAGTCTGTTTTCCTGACCTGACACTTTAAGGGCAGTAGCACGTTTTTAGAGGGAATATAAGGTGATGTCAGGAAAATGAAAATTAATGGTTCCAATTGAAAGACAATGTCTTTAAACTAAATGGTGCAGTAATAATTCAAATATATAACGTGAAGTTTAGCCATGCGCTTGCTTTTTCTTACACAAAATGAATTAAAGGTGTTCACACAAAATGGCCGCCAATGGATTGTATGTGAATCTTCATACTTTGTCCTCTGACTATGGATGATTGGTTTGTGTAATGAGATTTTTGACACTGCCAAAATAATACATTTAGCATCAACTTACAATTATCAGTGAAAATTTTAAGATATAAAACTATCAAAAAACGTGCTACTGCCCCTTTAAATTGGGTTCAAATTCTTTTTAGTGAGTTATTTAGGATTTTTTAAAAAAGCAATGCACTTAACATGAAGAAGTCCGAAAGTTAATAGTACATAGGCCTACAAGATGTTCGCCTATAGCTATGGAAAGCATGGAGTGACGATAATCTTTCTAAGAATGTTATCTCAAAGTCCATGAATCCTGGTATGTATGAATGTTGACTTATCTATGCTCATGTATCACCGATGGTGGAATTGAGTTAATAAAAACATTGAAACCTTGGTATCTTATCTCAAAGTTTGCGTAACCTATCGACAAATTGTCAACTGACTGACATGGGTTTTTAAGGGGCAGTAGCACGTTTTTAGGGGGAATATAAGGTGATGTCATGAAAATGAAAATTAATGGTTCCAAATGAAAGACAATGTATTGAAACTAAATGGAGCAGTAATAATTCAAATATAAAATGTAAAGTTCAGCCATGCGACTCCTTTTTCTTACACAAAATGAATTAAAGGTGTTCACACAAAAATGGCCGCCAATGGATTTTGTGTAAATCTTCATACTTTGTCCTCTGACTATGGGTGATTGACTTGTGTGATGAGATTATTTACACTGTCAAAATAATACATTTAACATTAACTTGCAATTATAAGTGAAAATTTTAAAATATAAAATTATCAAAAAACGTGCTACTGCCCCTTTAAGGGGCAGTAGCACTTTTTTTAAATTTTATATTTGTAATCTTTCCCTGTTAATTGTGCGTTAATGAGAATTATATTATGTTGATAAAGTCAAACATCTCATTCTAATCAATCATCCATAGTCAGAGAACATTTATACAGATTCTCATACCGTCAATTGGCGACCAATTTTGCGAACACCTTTAATTCATTTTGTGTGAGAAAAAAAACATTTGATCGGTAGCTCATCAGGCTTTACATTTGATTTTGCTTTAGGTTGTTGCAAATGTGGTTCCCCTTTTAGTAGGGGCCACATGATCACAAACTCTACAATTTATGATCCTCACTAGTCAAGGAGTCCTACACAAAGTTACAGCTTTCTAGGCCTTATGCTTCTGGAGAAGAAGATGGAAATAAGCTTTTAGGGCGTGACCCCTCTGGGCCTTATTTGGGGCCACAGGGTCACCAAAGCTACACTTTATAATCCTCACTAGACAAGGAGTCAGTACACAAAGTTTCAACTTTCTAGGCCTAATTGTTCTGGAGAAGAAGATGAAAATAGGTTTTAAGGGTGTGGCCCTGTGATCCCTGTCACGGACGGACGTACGCAGGACAACATGCCATGCCATAAGCTCATCGGGCCTTACAGGCCAGATGAGCTAAAAACAGGAATCACATGGCTTAACTTTACAATATATATTTGATTTAGTACTTCTTCACTTAGTCCAATACACTGTCTTTCAATTCGAACCATGTATCTTCATTTTCCTGATATCACCTTATTTCCCCCCTAAAAACGTGCAACTGTCCCTTTAAACCTAATCTCTTGATACAACATGTTCAACAACAAGAGTACGTTACAGAACGGTTCAGTCAGATCATATAACAAGCACTATAAGTCAGATGAATAAGAGGCCACGAAAAGCTCAAATGAGAACCACAAGGGAGAAAACTCTGTTTGACCCCTCTATGCCGTCCCAGTCCCTAAGTCTAGATGCGCTGCGCTTTACTTATCGCATTTAGCCAGGGTGCTTTTTGCGAATATATTTTTTGACATCGCCTAATGTTGAGAGAAGATGTTAAATTCCAAACCAACAACAACAACAACGCGAACATATTTAGCGCAAGAAGGTGGCGCAACTAAGATGAAATAACCAGTTTTCTTCTGTAAATCGTCTCCCAATTACGCAGCAAATTTGCGCTTAATACTGGCTTGTATTTGAAATAGGAATTAATTTTCCTAAAAAAGACCATCAGATGAGGAACGAAATTACCATGTATACATCGGGTTTTCTGTAGCTATAGCTAAGTGGTATCATATATGATTTCACGACGACAAAAATCTTACAAGAAATGGACAATGTATTCCTAACTTAATGTTCTAGCTATAGACTTCAAATGTAAGCATATTTAAATTTAATGTATATATAAAAAAATTTGATTTCAGTATGATAAACAAGATCAAAACCTCAACGAATTTCGCTGAACTTTAATTTAAATCCAATCTAAATAAATTTAGATCAACAAGTTTAATATTTGGTCATACTGATTTAAATCTGAACCACTTGACTTAAATTAAAGACACTTATATATCAAATAAAATTTATCAAAATGAGGATAATCAAGTTCGGTCTATATTAATAACGTCCTTCAAAAAAATCTTTCATAAGCCTTGACGGTGTTTCACGGGGAAACAACTCTTGGTATTAAGTGTCCTTTGAGGCACCATATATTTGTTTGAAACCGATGCGGGCATGCCTTACGGTTTAATTGATTAGGCTCCTAGTTTCGTTTAGCAATAATTGCTAAATATACAAAGAATGCGTTAAAATATTGTTTACACTATGTACAATGTGATTACGCATCTTTTATAATGGTTGGTGTCAATTTCAGGAGCAGAAGTACAAATGTAGCACTGCCATCATAAACATTGACCTGAATTATTTTTGACATTTACTGACATTTCACTCCAAGCTTCGAGCTTCAGAACTTTTGGTCATCGAAGTCGAGAACGAAGTTTGACCGCCATTATTTTAAAAAAAACGTTTCTTCTGACACGATTGCCCTAAATAAAAGAGGGTTCAAATTATAATATTCAAATAATGTTTGATACCGCCATGATTTTTAAAATCTATTCTTCTTACATGATTTTCCTAAATGGAAGAGGTTTCAAATTCTCATATTCAATTATTGTACGAAATGTATTATTCTTTCACTAGTCTACAGACGAACTATCATTCCACCGGTCTAACGACAAACAACCATGTTCAACAACAGATTTCACAGAAACTAAGATATACTATTCATAAGACGTTAAAGGGCAGTAGCACGTTTTTATGGGGAATATAAGGTGATGTCAGAAAAATTAAAATAATGGTTCCAATTGAAAGACAATGTATTTAAACTAAATGGAGCAGTAATAATTCAAATATATAACGTATAGTTTAGCCATGCAATTCCCTTTTCTTACACAAAATGAATTAAAGGTGTTCACACAAAATGGCCGCCAATGGATTTTATGTGAATCTTCATACTTTGTCCTCTGACTATGGATACTTGGCTTGTGTAATGAGATGTTTGACACTGTCAATATAATATATTTAACATTAACTGCCCCTTTAAGCGTCAAACCTATTTATATGCATAAAACAGATATTAATTCAAGTTTCTAAGCAGACATTTTGTTGAAATGGTTTAAGTATACCCTGACGACAAATACTGTGGGATAATGAATAATGTGCATACTTATATTGCGTCTTTTCCACGTCCTAAGACATTCCCAATGCGCTACATTATTACCCCGAAGGAGTGTACTTTCACAGCTGCTACTAAGCGCTAATCATGACCACGTAGGTCAGTACATCCAATTTTCAGGCACCAATTTTAACAGCATGGTGATCTGAATTCAATGTGGATGAAGTGCCTTGCCCAAACACACAGCACAGGATGAGACCCAGGTCATGGTTGTGACATGGATAAAAATATGTCATATTCGAAACACAACGAGTATGGCAGTCTCCTGAAAAATCCCCAATTCACCCTCATCATGAGCGGCCATAAAAGTGTCTGCATCAGCCAAACACAATCTGGTCGGATCTTTCTTAGATGGTTATGTCTTTTACCGTATCATAAGCATTTTCCATGAACGATATCAGCAAAAAAGTCACCAGCATGATGATGACGCTTTCAACTGAAATTTCGTCATGTTCAGACGTAAAGAAAACCATATTGACCGGGGAGAAATCATTGTGTGGCTACAGAGTGGTTCGACAGAAAAATTTTACTCTTTGGATGCAACCATATACCCGTGCAACATTCTTCTGGATGCAACAAACCCGCAGCCACACGATGGTTTTTCTCCTTTCAAGGTGGCGTGAGGGAATACAGGTTTGACTCTTAACTTCTTTTGAGCGGTATATATTTTACCTATTGCAAGACAATGTTTTGAATAAAAGAAGCAGATTACAATGAACATGCAATGTTCAGTTTAACTATTCAAATACGCGTTCGAAACTCAAATGAATAAAAGGTGTTAACACAAAAATGACTGCAAGTGGTTTTTGCTTGATACTTGATAATCTCGTCTGCGACTATGGTGAAGCACAGTGGTGTAGTGGTTAGCATGCTGGCCTCTCACGCCAACGACCCGGGTTCGAACCCCGGTTGGGACATCGTTAATGTGGGCCATGTGCTGTATTGTGTCCTAGAGCAAGGTACTTCATCCACATTGCAGTGAATATATAGGAATATTGTATATAGGTAACGTTTTTTTGTACGATGTATGCATAAACCTATTGAATGTCTGTGTGTCTGTGTCATTAACATTTGAATTGATGATTCTCGTTTGATAAAGTAATAAACAGTTATGTCGAAATTATATCATTCTTCGACATAAATGTTCATTACTTTTATTAAACATAATCATCAATTCAAATGTTAATTATGACACACACATTCATATATAGATATGTGTATGTACGCTGATAAAGAGATGTTTACAAGCTAGAACAAAGGTAACCCAATATCCTGTAGCACTAGAGGTTGTGGATGCTATACAGCAGATCACATTTGTTCAAAGGTCTTCACATTGTTTGCAGTCACCCCTGTTACATTTAGCTTACAATGGAAATAACTGTCGTAAGGCTTTCCTTAAAAGTCATAAATGTATAGTTTATACGGGCGCTTATAAGAGGAAATGAAAACAAAATAAGAATGTGGGTTAAGTTATAAACGTGTTTGCCTCAAGTGGATTATGAAACCACAAAGAATAAATTTCTGATGCAGTAGAGTGTCATTAGCCTTTTTATAGTGAGTACCAACGCGATTTTGACCTCTAATCCATTCCGATTGATGTTTTAAGACTATTATTACTTCGAAGTGTAATGTGCAAACACTCCTTGTGGTAATACAAGTGACTACAATATAGAACTCAAGTGCATATTGACATGCAATCAAACATTGTATTGTGAGATAACGTGTTGTAGCTATAATTCAATGTACATATTTGCTTTGTTCAAATTAATTGGGAATCTGTTTAGTAACTATACATATTGATACCATATTCCATTGCAAAAAAGTGATATCCGTTTTAGAAATCTTTTTCCGCATTAGGATTTTCGAAAGACAAAGACTATAGCCCACTTGTAACTGACATTTCGTGGGAAATGACTAATATAGCCTATGTTGGGAAGTAACTACAAACACGAACCTGACCTTTTAATCCAGATTGATATTTCTTTTTAAAGCAAGTGTGAGTTAGTTGTGAAAAGAGCTACTTGGAGTAATACGAGTGACTATAATAAAGATTTCAAGAGGATCTTGACACGACATTAGTTATGGAATTGTGACATAACAAGACGTAGCTATGATTCAATGTAAACGTTTGCTTTTATAAAATGTATTGTGTATATAAAAATTATAAATATCGACACGTTATTTCATTGCAAAAGGAGAATGATTTCAGTGTAGAAATCTATTTCCTCATTAGGATGTTTGAACCACAGAGACTATAACCCACTGGTAATAGATACTTCTTGGGAAAAGACTTCAATAGCCTATGTTGTGAAACTGACTACCAACACGAACGTGACTGTTTAATTTAGTTTGATAAAAAAAAACGTTAAACAATTTTGAGGTCGTGTCGAAAAAGGCTACATGTGATTTTGATATAGATTTGGAGTGGATATTGACAGGAAATCACTCATTGAATTGCGAGATAACGTGTTGTAGCTATATGATTCAACGTGACACTTCACGATTATTAAAGGACTGAAATATCTGCATGGTGACTAGACGTTGATCTTTTTAGTTTTAAAGAAAAATTAAGTTATTCACGATATGGATTTTTTGCCATTGCTAGACATGATGTTTAACAGAAAAGTATGAAAACAATGTTTCATGTTCAGTTAAGCCTTGCAATTCCATTTTACATGAAATAAGTAAAATATTTTCACACGAAAATGGTCGCCAATGATTTTTGATTGATACTTTATTCTTTATCTACCACTGTTGAACGGGTTGAGTATGAAATGTTTTATCCTTAAAAGGAGATACGGACCCAGAAATCGAATTCACTCACGGTAAGGCCAAGAAAAAAGTGATTTGTTTCTGGTTTCCACCCGCGTCAGTTTCAAACCCCTGCATCAAGCCAATTTCATCAGATTTTGACAAGGGGGGGGGGGGGGGGGGAGAGACCATAATTCTCGTAGCCTCGAAAGACTTTGAAACATGATTTTTACAATTGTAGCTCGTTTCTAATTGTGTTTGCCTTCAAAGACGCAGCGATAATGTTAAACAAGGTTTATATTTAACTAAAAATGTAATTATGAGATCGTTTTCGAAATTTCAGTTTTAAAATAGCAAAGTTTCTTTTGGCATTCAGTTTAGTTAAAAATAGCTTTAATGTTAACATCCCCTTAGCCCTTCATTAATACCACACATAAACACCGACCGACGAGTATCTAATATAAAGAATTTTCGGTGCAGTCAAACATCTAAAAATACGTTTCAGATAAATACAAATTTATACATAGCTATATACAGCGAACATGCATGTTACAATGAATTCGGTTGTGATTAGATTAAACGCCTGACTAATCAATTCCTTTCTCATATTCACTTTTTGCTTCTGGATATCATGGTAAGGGAAACTATAAAACAAATCATTTTAATCACTGAAATGTTTTAGGCAACTACGACAAGGCATTTTAAGCTACGTGATTCTCTTCAACTACCTTTAAAGGTAATCACAGTAAAATGGCATCATGAAGTTTCAGCTTTTCGATGTTAACGATAACATGTTCTTTTGGGCGATCCCATTATCCCATTATCTTCCTCAACTCATTTCAAGGTTATCACACTAAATTGGTCGCATGAAATTTCCGCTTATTTGACGATAACGAGTTGAGAATATGAAATTTCAACCCCCATTGAAATCGTTCAGTTTTGCCAAAGTATCAAATAGAGTGCAATAACCTTTTAAAATTCCATTACTCCTCTCACCCCACAAGCACGCTTCAAACTTTAAATCCTCTTCTGAATATACAAAGCCCTTATGCCTTGTTCAATATCCTCCAAACCTAAATCATGCCCTATCAGATTACGGTATCGACAAATGTCAGATGAATTAGAACACTGTAGTAGACGGGTCGATTTTAACAACGGATATGTCGAAACTTATCACAGCAAACATCCTGGTTTTAAATAGAATTATAAATCCCTATAATAGAAAATTATTTCAATCATTTATTTTAATTATTAATTTTATGTAGTATAATTATGCGTTGAAAAACAACCACTACTTTTACTAGCTTAACAAATTTTAATTGTACTTCATTAATCACAAATTTTGATCATATTGCACTTGACCTGTTTATCAAAATAATAAGCAACTTAGGACTGCTTTATGACTCAATATTATTTAGGAGCCTTTAATACAGTCTAGGCTCTCTGTCAGCACCTAGAATTGACTGAATACATATATGTCATGAAAAGGTTAAAGATTAAAATAACACGGAAGGTACAATTATGTTTTATACAATTTCAATATGTAGATGTTAGCATTTAGTATAAAAATGAATACAATTGACAATATATTTATGTACAAAGTTCAACCCGAGCAATGTTAGGTGATGACTCCATTTGACGTAACCTGTTACCTATATTTCGCAAAAATGTAATTGACAAGCTACATAAATACATATACATTTTAAAATGAACGAAAAGATTGTTAAAACAACCGTTTGTTTAATTTAAACATAATAAGACATTAGTAAACTTCTGTTGCAAGTTGTAACTCGCGCCAGTCCTAATCACATGTTAATCCAATGGCAAACACTAAGACTGTTAGTTTGACATTAGCATAACATCTTGAAAAGCTAGTCAATGTTTGAAGTGAATTTCTGAAGGAGCATATTATCTCAAGATCATTTTGTTAATTATTTTAAATATCATGTTTCAGAGGCTGAATATTTTTTTAACTGTAAGTCTTGCTTCAATTAGTCATAATTCCTAATAAAGTATAGCGAGCTCATTGGTAACAACCATCAACAGATTTCTGATCGATCGGTAAGCTCAGCTGTAGTATGCTGAAGAGCTTGCACAGACATGTTTCAGATTTGCAGCAAGTTATCCAGTAAGAGTGGTGCGAGTGATACATGTATTTTAGTAATTTTGTAACACAATTCTCTTTTATAATATACTATTTTTTCTAAAAATATTTTGATAAAGCATAACTGTTAATAGACATGTTCTGTGTGTTAAAAGCAATACATGAGCCTTATTCTTAACTCATTTTCAACCTTTTGAACAAGGTAGGGTCATTTTAGTGTGATTTTATTATATTCTACCTCTGCCTACAACAAGGGTATTTTGATTAAACATAAACCACAAACCACAAAATACGTCCAAACTACTGGAAATATGTAGTATAGTGATCAAATGCATCACATGCCATGATATTGTATAAAGCGAAAATAAACTGTGATGTAAACTAATCTCATTGTACACGTTATCGTTACCTTTTGAATTGCGATGATGATGATGATGATGATGATGATGATGATGATGATGATGATGATGATGATGAAGATAATCATATCGATGATCATGATTATGAAGATAATCATATCGATGATGATGATGATGATTATGAAGATAATCATATCGATGATGATGATGGTGATTATGAAGATAATCATATCAATGATGATGATGGTGATTATGAAGATAATCATATCGATGATGATGATTGTGATTATGAAAATAATCATATCGATGATGATGATGATGATGATTATGAAGATAATCATATCGATGATGATGATGATGATCATCATCATCATTATGAAGATAATTATACCGATGATGAGCATCATCGTCATCATGATCATGATAATGACAACAATTGTTTTTAAGATGTTTTCTTCGCATTTAATTTGAATATTTTCCCTTCTTGTAACATAACACTTATAATGACAGAAAATCTTTAACTCACAACTAATTAGAAGTGGTATATCATGGAAAGATAACAACGAGTAATAGATACAGCTATCGGAGAAAGTGGGACAGAGGTATCATGTGTCGCTCATTATGTGTGTATAGATTCACACACACTAATTACTAAACATGGTTATGGTTATGGTCGTAACGAGTCTTAAAGCAACATCGGCTTTCACACATCTCTCTTTAAACAAGCAATTATCATAGTCATTTATAACATTGTATTGTATTGTGGTAATATTGTAGTTGCCGTATCAAGTTTTAGTTTTACACCGATGAATTTCTATTTTTGGATAAACACAAACACTTCCTTTTCAATTCTACATGAAGTAGATGCTGGCAAAAAGTTATCAGATGATAAAACATGTTATTGGTAATCAACAATGATGTTAATGTATATAAATGATTTTGGATAATAGATGGTCTTTAAATGACTTTTTACTCCTGATTGCTAGCTTCAAATATCAGATTTGTAGTTCTATTCATTTCAAAGTGGGTCTTTTTGATAGTCAAATTTTACCATTTTAATGCATAATCATTTAGTGATATACTCAACTCATAAAGAATCCCTATGTCTATATGAAAATGACGCAATGATTGATATATTATTGTATCATTTAATCAGTGTGTATAGCATGCCTGATAGTAAATAGGATGAAGCACATTTTAATAATACAGACCTTCAAAAGGTTCCTCATAAATATTTGTTTATGCAAAATGTAGAGCGTTAATCATATCATAACTTACCTCGATTATCAGTGGTTGTTGCTGAACAATCAAGGATCAAGTAAAAACTAGTTATGCTGCTTAACTTTTGTTTGAACATTATCTAATCCTTATAGATATTGACATGAACTTGGCTTGTTATTGGTTATACACATATTTTGATATTTAGATGGGAAATCCATTTGTGTCGAAAATGGTTCTACTATCTCTTTAAAGCCTATTGACGATTGACTGTCGGTTCCATTTGTGATTTTTGAACGCAGCTTGGTCATTATTTCATCCTTTTTTGACAGGTAGTACTTGCATTCATTAAAGGGGCAGTAGCACGTTTTTAGGGGGAATATAAGGTAATGTCAGGAAAATGAAAATAAATGGTTCCAATTGAAGGACATTGCATTTAAACTAAATGGAACATTAATAATTCAAATATATAATGTAAAATTTAGCCATGCGATTCCTTTTTCTTACACAAAATGAATTAAAGGTGTTCACAAAAAATGGCCGCCAAGGGATTTTAGTTGAATCTTCATACTTTGTTCTCCGATTATGGAAGATTGGCTTGTGTAATGAGATTTTTGACACTATCAAAGTAATGCATTTAGCATTAAAGTACAATTATCAGTGAAAATTTTTAAATATGAAATTATCAAAAAACGTGCTACTGCCCCTTTAGGCTCACATGACAAATATGTCTAATTGCAATTCATATGAAATATCATAATGTTTGCAATTTATATGAAATACCAAACTGTTTAAATCAACTTATGTTTTATTTAGAAACTTATAAGTAACTCATTACTACTTTTTTTTCTAAACTGGGATGTAACAACGGAGGATTTCGTTTTAATGGAAATTTATTTCTTGAATCAAGCCTATTGCACAGTAATGTAGAACATTTATATGATCGTCAATTTACTTTCAAATATAAGATTATACACATTAACATCATACCTTAGAGTACAAACCCCATAACTAAATATTAATTTACCATATCTTAATGCTTTAAAAGATTTTCAATAAAAATGAACAACATTATATCTTAAAGGGGCAGTAGCAAGTTTTTTTATACATTGTAGTATGCACATGACTCATCAGAAACATGATGATTTGTGATACTCCTCTTTGTAACTTAGTAGTGTAACGTTACCGTCATGTGATCTCAAAAGAAAATGCACTTTAGGACTGGTGTAACAGCCTCAAATAACTCTAGGCAAAATATGACTCTAGAGTTATTTCAGGCTGGGCTCAGATAACTCTAGAGTCATCTGAGCCTAGCCCGAAATAACTCTAGAGTGCTCTGGGCCTAGTCTCAAATAACTCTAGAGTCATATGGGCCCAGGGAAACGCCCAGTCTCAAATGACTCTATCCAGGCTCAAATGACTCTACCTCAAATTCAACATTTTCTAAAAAATATTTCGATGAAACTAAGATAGATTCATTTCGGGCTAGCCTCAGATAACTCTAGAGTCATCCGAGCCCAGCCCGAAATAACTCTAGAGTGCTGAGGGCCTAGTCTCAAATAACTCTAGAGTGCTGAGGGCCTAGTCTCAAATAACTCTAGAGTGCTGAGGGCCTAGTCTCAAATAACTCTAGAGTCATATGGGCCCAGGGAAACGCCCAGTCTTAAATGACTCTATCCAGGCTCAAATGCCTCTTCCTCAAATTCAACATTTTCCAAACTTTATCAATGAAACTAAAATAAAATCATTTCGGGCTAGCCTCAGAAAACTCTAGGAGATGAATCAATTGATGACAGAATGTTAATTTTTATAGCAATAATTTGTATTGTGTTGACGACTTCAGATATCCTATGTTTCTTTCAATTTCTTTTAAATGTTTTTAATTTGATTTTTTTTAAATCTTATTGGCAAACCGATAGACAATAGAGGAAGTTTTGGAGATCTAACAAGGTTTGGAAAAAAACCACTGCATGATGGCAGACATCTGTTACTTGAGACATCCTAAAACTTCTATCTAAGAACATTTTCTAATTGTTACTCCAGTCATCTGTATAATTCTTCGATTTTCCTTTTATGGAGGATTGCGCGTATATTTCTTGTATAATTGTAGAACACTATTTTCACAACACATTATCAAGTATAGAATTAATTATTTTGTCAAAATTACCTATACGCATTTTCTGGTGGGAATAAAAACAATTTATAAGTCCGAGTTGTTGTCAATGAGAAGAGTTTATCAAAAGTTCTTTGTGATCTTATGGCGTTAACATTGATAATTGCTGATGAACGATAAAGTAAAGGTAAACCATGTTTGCATGACCGACACACATCTGAAACGCTCAACTTATTATTTTCATACTTTATATGCTGCTGAGTTATATATATTTCCCTGTCAATTTTAGAAAATGCATTTCCATCCAACTATGATGTACGACCTGTTTTCAAGAGTTCAATATGTCTTTATATATATAAAAAGAAAAATGAATTGATTTAGAAACTGTGAGTATTTTCGTATTTTTCGTTTATGCATGCATTCCTGCGTGCGTGTGTGCGTACGTACGTGCGTGTGTGCGTTTATGTTTGTGTATGTGTGTCTGTCTAAAACTTTAAAACAAAAACCAATTCTATTTCACGCATATTTTCGACCTTCCTACCTACACACTACACAGCATTGCTATTGAGATAAAGTCCACTTTCATAAGTCTATCATATGTCTACAGGGCTAGAGGTTAAAAACTTAATCCTGTAGTTGGTGGGTTGCGATAGCAATCCCTGCGACAGGCACATGAGCTTTGACGAAGTACTCGCAATTTCATTCTTCGGAATATGAAAGTATTATTTTTGTGACTGTTCAATTACACTTGGGGTCCCAAAACAGCTTTTCCAATAGTTTTTTTGCTAGAAAGTCCGGAAGAAGAATTACGAAACTTAATATATAATAAAATAAATTGCTATGTAAACAAGCAAAAAATTTGAGAGGCATTTTAGAAGTTGGAATGACAATGAGGAATAGATGGATGACAACTTCTTTATTTATGTTAGGTGACGTTTTAACACAACTGCTGGTGTCGTTGTCAAGCTCAAGATGTGTCGAAACGTGGCTTAAGATTACAAATACAAAACAAATACCTTTGGTCGATTTTGTTTTGTTTCGCAAATTTATTGCAGGACGCTAGACTCACAAGCCTGTTTTCCCTATCCTATCTCCGCTAGCCAAAGAGATTTTAAAACGACATAATTTGTAAGGAGTTTTATGAAAACGTGAACAGATATTGTTTTAGGATGCATAACTTAGTTCAGTTTAGTTTATAATACAAAATATCAACAAACAGTTCTCTTATTACCACAAGCATCATACTTGGCCGTGATTATTACTCAAAGGACTAGGTTTTGCCTTCACTAAACTGGCAAACTATGATGCGACCTACGGGGCTGCGGTCAGACCTAATGGAAAGGTCCTTGTATCTCTAAAGAGAGTTCATTCCACAAGTGTCCCATCTTTCTGTTTCATATCCGAAAATGAAAATGGCATATTTACTTTACGAAAATATTGAAACCGTTTTAGAATGTTGTAAAATTCTAGTTTGTGAAGTCATGCATTGATTACGATACAGATATACAGAATGTATAACAGTCGAAGGTCTGTCATATAACTTTTACTCTTGCAAGTCTGTATTTAACATTCGCTATCGCTCATGTTCCGATAATAAATATCCATTCTTGTTGCGTAAAAGTCGTATGAAACACGTCCTTTGATATCTATCCTTCTAAATTCCTCGTCAATGTAGTTTTTTTGCACTTACATTGTCAAGTAAATATGAAAAGATGAATATATCTGAAATCATTGAATGGAGACTGCATTCGTCTAACAAGGATGAAGTCTGATACTGAATTAGGATAGATTTATTCAAGCGATTATTCGGTAATATAATTGGCTAAAACGTAGAACATAAAATAATTTAAAAATTAAACAGGTAACCTGACAGTATGGGAAACTGCCATTCAGATACTTAAATAGATCTACAAATTAAATGACTGCAATGTAGGTAAACTATGTTAATCATTCGATTAACAAATATACATAATATTATGAAAAAAGCACGATTTTACAATTTCGAAATTTTTAATGAAGTGAAATTGTATACATAGAGTGAGCCTTTTTAACAAACGTCTCATGTTGGTTACAGCAAAGAAAAGAGATGTCTTAGGATTAAAGTCATAAAACAATTGGTTAAGATGATACGTATGACGACGATTAAAACTAAACTCTGCTAAAAAAACTCTTCATTTGTAAAATAATTACAGACGTATGATATGAATAACTTGTAATATAATTGATAATAAAATTAATTTGGTGCATAATTTTGAAAAAAAACAATCATTATCAAAACGGTATAACACCTATTCTTCCGTCTTCTGTCCTTTATATCAATTGTTCATGGAAAATTGCCGAAATACTTCTTTAAAAATCTTGCAATACCATACTGCAGTACACAAGATGAATATATTTTTGTCAAAGTTGATATCTCAAAACCTTGACAAACATGAAAAACATGACAACAACATACGGATTCAACGCTTCATAGTGATGATATGTGTAAATACAGCTGCGTATCTTAAGTTTGTTCATTACCTTCGTATTCTAGTGCAAATATCATGTAATTTGAAATGTCTTTGAAACATCTTAGCATTGTGAAAACGAAACCAATAATGATGAAATTTCACTACATAAGTTATGATTCAGTTTGCGTTAACATATTTGTATGTCATACCGAACAGATAGCTATAACAAATTTGGCAGGTCATTGAAGTGACCAGGGGTCAAAAATTCGTAAACACTGATTTCTATTTTGCTCTACAAAATCCTTCATAAGTGATAAACAGCTTTGGATCTTATTGATATGTGTTCCTTTGCACTAAGGCAACGTAACTGTGATGATTTTTTTCCTACAAATTTTACATCGATGATTTGAATCAAAATTTAAGAAAATCGGAATTTCACAAATATGACCTCATCTGTCCTTTTAACCATGCCAAATATCGACATTCAGCACCAGTGACGAGACGATCCCGAAATATGGTTTGGGAATGGTTATTTTACACATGAACAATTGATGATCTTTTATAAGTGGTCCTGGAGTTATTTTATGAACGTCAAAACAAAACCCAAATTACATCATATTTTCACTGAGATCACAGGCAAGTGAACAAACTTAAGGTACGCAGCTGTATTGTTACAATTTTAGTCAAGAACTATAGTTTAAACTCATCAGTGACGTCGTAAATGTAGCAACATGAAAACAAAATTAGATATAGATAATACGCAGTTTTCATTACAATGAACAACAAACATGAAAATATTCTCTTCTCGAAACGCAGATTAAAAGTATGATATTGAATAATTTGGGGCGGATGTACATCCAGTGCATGAAAACATTTAGACTTATCAATGGTTTAAAATAAACATTGAGACAATTCAATTTCACAGATTACTTTGGTAGAGTCATTTGAGTCTGGATAGAGTCATTTGAGACTGGGCGTTTCCTTGGACTCATGTGAGAATTTGAGTTCACAGATTGATTATTTGCTAGAGTCATTTGAGCCTGGATAGAGTCATTTGAGACTTGGCGTGTCCTTGGGCCCACATGACTCTAGAGTCTTTTGAGGCTAGGCCCATTTGACTCTAGAGTTATTTGAGGCGGTAGAGTCTTTTGAGCCTGTTACACTGGCCCAACAATAGGCGAAAGCTCCATTTTAATTTTTTTTTTTCAAAAGTCGAATATTCTGTGGACTTCCAAGAGAATATATATATCTACCTGGCCATTGTTAACGCTATACCATTGGCAACACAATGTTACCCTGATGATCACTATGTTGTGAAACCGGTTGGTAATGAACTAATAAGAATACCAATCTTCAGTTTGTTATTTTTAAAGAATATATATATATAGCTAGCATAATGATTCTTATTACGCAACGTATCTCGTCTCTTCTTCAGGTGGGTAGTGTAGATAGTAGTTCGGAGTTTTTGAGGGGTGTCACTTTATTATGTATAAATAATTAGGGAGATTCAATGAGGATATTACAGGGGCAGTAGCACGTTTTTTGATAATTTTATATTTTATAAAATTTTCACTGATAATTGTAAGTTATTGCTAAATGTATTATTTTAACCGTGTCAAAAATCTCATTCACAAGCCAATCATCCATAATCAGAGGACAAAGTATAGAGATTCACATAAAATCCATTGGCGGCCATTTTGTGTGAACACGTTTTATTCATTTTGTGTACGAAAAATGAATCGCATAGCTAAACTTTACGTTATATATTTGAATTATTACTGCTCCATTTAGTTTAGATACATTATACTGTCTTTCAATTGGAACCATTATTTTTCATTTTCTTGACATCACCTTATATTCACACTAACGTGCTACTGCCCCTTTAAAGTACTAACCCCATTACTAAATTTGAATTTACCATATCTTGATTTTGCTTTATACGAATTTCGAGTGACGGGATATATCAAAACCAAGGTTCGTCATGAAAGAGAAACGTATTTAATCAATACATGAAAGATACCACCAGGAATTGATTTTAATAGATAAAATATTCTCATATATCCTGTGTCATGATAACGTAGCAATATTCAGAATACAAGCGATGACAATGACATGTGGCTAACATTATCAAGTAATTTGATATAGCAAATGGGTGGTTAAGACTTCGACAGCTTTGGAAAGTTAGCATAACCCAAACATCATTCTCGGTTATATTCTTATTCACACAATTGTAAATTGTTAAATGTCAAGTTATTTTACCGATAAAGTTAACTAGTTTTCAAAGGTTTATAACTAAAGATAACCCCACACATATTGAATGGCATCCCTTCATGAATAATTTGATGCATGCTTATTGAGAAAAATTATCTGTTTATGATATAGTATAATTATGTATGAAATTGGAAATGTTACTTGTTAATCTTAATCTCAGACGGATATGATGAAGTGGTTAGCATCTATAAGATAGTGTTAATCAATGTCAATGGAAAAAATGCACAGAAATCTAAATTTAATAAATAGATTAAGATTCAACTGTTTGAAATAACATTTCAAGTTTAAGTGTCATTCATTAAAGAGCAAGACTATATACACAATAATGACATCACAATCACATATTGTTAGAAGCATACTCAGTAGAATGTACCAAAGCTTTAAGTATTTGATTGGCACTTATGACTTTATCAAAGTTGAATATATGGACAAAAGCAACTGAGTTAAATATGACATCTAAAGTAAACGATATAAAACGCATTTAATTCCATTTCTTAATCTAATTTCGCAACATGTAACATGCCAAAACCCCATCGAATCAAAATTATTACGCAATCTCTGTCATGTATTGCATATTATACAATAGCATGACATATAAATATTGATTTTTTATGGCCAATTATACGGCCAATGCATGCCGTAAATGTCTCAAATAAGAAGACACTCACCTTGCAAGCAGTTGGGCACGTCGAGTGCGTAATTGTTCCCCGCCTTTATGAACGATAAGGGAACTAGGGTATCTCCCTGGCGACTTCAGACTGTGATGCGAGGACTGAACGCTAAATAGGTCCAGGTCACCAAATTATCTTTCCTGGGTTAAAGTTTGACCTTATACATGCAGCAAACCGTTGTTCAGTCTATAATGGCTCACACGCATGTCCAACAAAATGTCATCGACACTTTCGATTATGGACAATTGAAAGAGCATTATGTTATAAACACCAACTCACTCTCCAGATCATGGTGTCGCGGCTATCGTTAATGTGATAAGATGCTTGCAGTCTAATTTGATAAGCTCAGCTCGAGTTGTCGCCGTCAGATAATTCATACCTAGGCAAACACATCCACATATAATGTATCACCCTGCATGTTGATATCATTCTTAGTTCGTGAGGATGCATGTGTAAGATGAATCAAACAACGAACTTTGCTGATAGATAACAACACAATTGCTGGTGTCCTCAGATTTTGGGCGTGGCATTTGTCCATTGATCGAGCTGCCGTAAGACCCTAATAAAACAATCCATTGATAAACAGCTGTTGTGGCTGACAGCATATCAGTTATCGAAATTAGAGCTAATAATTTTGCCATCATATCAGAAAGCATAGAATATTAGTTTCATAGACGAGGATGTAGGGTACAGGCCTCATTAAAATTCTGCCCTTTTAGAAATTTCAACTGCCCTCTACTTAGAAACTAAATGCGGAACGAATATTTCAAAATGCGTACATAGAATAAACCCTTGGTTGGGAGGGAAGGGGTGAGTGAGTTATTGTTTTACGCCGCTTGGGCAATATTTCAGCCATTAGCGGCGTGGGGAGGGGAAGGGCCTTATGTCCTCTTCAGAGTGACATTGAACGATGTCTTGCTTTTCTGGTCCCGGTGGCAACTTTAAAGGGGCAGTAACACCTTTTTTATAATTTTATATTTCAGATTTTTCACTGATAATCGTAAGTTAATGCTAAATGTATTATCTTGACAGTGTCAAAAATCTCATTACACAAACCAATCATCCATAATCACAGGACAAAGTGTAAAGTTTCAGTCAAAATCCATTGGCGGCCATTTTGTGTGAACACCGTAAATTCATTTTGTGTAAGAAAAAGGAATCGCATGGCTAAACTTTACGTTATATATTTAAATCATTACTGCTCCATTTAGTTTAAATACATTGTTTTCCAATTGGAACCATTAATTTTCATTTTCCTGACATCCCCTTATATTCCTCCTAAAAACGTGCTACTGCCCCTTTAAAGCCTCCTAGATACGTCTGTACGCCTCACATATGTCAAACATTATCAACGGTGGAATCTGATATGAAGTTCTGACTGTTGCTGTAAGTAAGTAATTGTTTGTTACAGTTCAGTTTAGTGACATTTGATAGGTGTTTTATCGAAAGCCTGCAGAAATGTACTATTGGGCGCGCCTATTTGTCACCAACATTTTTCCTTGTCATTTTTAACGTAGTCAAAATGAAAACTTTAAATTTTTAGTTATAATTAGGCTATGTCGACTTATGCACATGGATATATCAGTTTTTCGATCTTGGTTTGATACTATCGATTGTCATATCTTTGTCTTTTTTTCTTTTAAAATATTTTTAAAAAATTCAATTTCTTAGTTTTAGAATCTCCATACAAAACAAGATAAATCACATAGTCAATTCAGTACATACATGTAGCAACACTGCATACACAAATATTTGATAAACATGTAAAAATTTGAACAGATCGAATTTATGGATAAGTAAAACAGATCAAATAGGACATGACAAGCTGACTAGAATGTGAGAAATCTTAAAAATTACAGTTTAAATAGGCATTAAAACAGACATGTTTAAAATTTTGTATATTTTCCATTGGTATCATTTTGTGTATATTGTATTTAGTAGTAATTTGCAGTAATTAGTTTTAAAAAGTCAAAGCTAACCTAAAATAACCTAAAATTATTGTTTTATTAAAAATCCATTCTTCGAGAATAGGTTTGATATTGTTACTTTCATATAATAAGGGTAAAATTTTGAATTAATGTACAAGCTGAGAACGATGTCGGGCCTATATCAGTTAAAATGTCATTTTTGAAAATATTTAGCTTGATGTATTTAATTTAATGCAAAACGCCGGTTGCACCTTTGAAGAGAAAACCACACGGAGTCTCTATAAGGCTAATGTTTGCTCATCACAAACATTGCCATAAGTTACATTGTATGGATGGTTTCATATCACACCCTGTGACCTACACCCCACTTTCTACCCTAAAGCTGTAAGCTGATGGTTGCTGGTGTTAGAAGGTTAAAATAAAGCATATTTGTTAAGTGAAGATATTATCTAATCCTTGATGGTCTCATGTAAGGTCATACACCTAACCTAAACCTAACTGAATGTATTCAAAAAGTATTACCAAATTTGTAACTTGATAAACTTTAAAAACAATACCATGTCAATAGTCTTTGCTTTTTTGGTCATCTCTCCACACATTGTTTGTAGATCTAATGTCCATGTAGGTTATAGATCAAAGTGTAAACATTCTTAGCAATGATGTAGTATAACACCTAGCATGGTAGTATAAACATCTGAACATAAGGAAATGTGTTATATAAGACAAATGTGCAACCTGTTTTATTGTTTCATATATACATATACATTCTGTGAAACAACTGATGCAAATAATTTTGAAATGTTTTCAATCCTACTTGTATTGATTTCATTTAAGATCATTCTTTCCTATGAATAAAATCCTGAACTTTTTAAGTTATGTGCCTTGGTATTTGCTTTCCTATGAATAAAATCCTGAACTTATGTAGTAATGTGCCTTGGTATTTGCTTTCCTATAAATAAAATCCTGAACTTTTTAAGTTATGTGCCTTGGTATTTGCTTTCCTATGAATAAAATCCTGAACTTTTTAAGTTATGTGCCTTGGTATTTGCTTTCCTATAAATAAAATCCTGAACTTATGTAGTAATGTGCCTTGGTATTTACTTTCCTATGAATAAAATCCTGAATTTTTTAGTTATGTGCCTTGGTATTTGCTTTCCTATGAATAAACGTATGAATATTTTGTGCCCTTGTATTCATTGTTTTCTTTCATTGTGCTCACTGTAACAAATTGAACGGCCGACAAAAGCCATTTTCTGCGCATGTAAAAAGTAAATTTAGCCTGGATACCTTCCCCTTCTTTTTAAATAGACCCCAACCTTCTTCCTTACGGATCCTCAACAGAAACGTCACTTTTCCTTAATTTCATAGGGTTATTTTCGGACCATGAATGACGTTCCCAAAATGACCCAATTTTTCTTCTGTGAAATACCAAGGTGACGACTAGTTAAGCCTGACATTGATATATTTGCTAAAACAACCATCGAATGATGCACGTTTATGTTGATGTAGTTAAAAGCGATTCGTCACCTCCAAGACATTTTAGAAATTAACTATTTTAAAAATCCTTTTATTGAATTTTATTTTTTGAAATTCACTCAATCCTGCTCAACCATGGAATAATGCACGTTTATGTTGATGTAGTTAAAAGCGATTCGTCACCTCCAAGACATTTTAGAAATTAATAACTATTTTAAAAATCCTTTTATTGAATTTTATTTTTTGAAATTCACTCAATCCTGCTCAACCATGGAATGATGCACGTTTATGTTGATGTAGTTAAAAACGATTCGTCACCTCCAAGACATTTTAGAAATTAATAACAATTTATAAATCCTTTTATTGAAGATTTTTTGTTAATTTACTCAATCCTGCTGTGGCATCACATAGGTGTCGACCATAGTACAAATCCTAGTTTGCGTGCTAGCCGACTGATAGCGGCTGACAAAGTGGATTTCTATATGTTATCTTCTTAAGGTGTTAGCCAGGGATCCGAACTAAGCCCTCACTTCTTTGTTCACAAAATTACAGTTTGATTTCCTTGATCGCGATCCTCGAATTTATCATTATGGCATAGCTTTTCAAAAGACATATTGGACCTCTGTGTGAATCATTCAATCCTTCGTTGAATGAATACACTCTACTACAAAAGTTATGCACCACTTTTGAAGAATTTTGATGAATGGCCAGACATGTTATTTTGTGGATCACGTTTAATGTTTTAACAAAAAATGCCATTATATTGTCTGATCCAAACTATGAAAATTGTAGTAACTGACATTGATACATAAAGTATTAAACTTGTTTTAACTAGATTGAACCTATTGTGTTTGAAGCCCTGTATATACTACTTACATATAAGAAATGCATCAACAGAAATATTTAGATGGTTGCCTATTCCCATATCAAATATGGAAATGAAAGTTTTTTTGTAAAGCTCATGTTTATCTGTTTTTTTTAATGTATTATTGGCCAGTGCCCTTTAACTGAATAAAATGTCTGTCTGTCTTACATTATTTGGTATTTGATACGGTCACTATAGTAAATAATAAGCTAGGGAGTTGTGTGCCCCTCGGTCATTAATAATAATATTGTTATTATTATTAATGTACTTTCACAGCTGCCACTAAGCGCTTATCACGATCACGTAGGTCAGTACATCCAGTTTTCAGGTACCCATTTTAACAGTCCGATTGACTGAGTGCAATGTGGATAAACTGCCTTTCCCAGGGACACACCGCAGGATGATACCAAAGTCACAATTTTTTGGTGTCTCCACCGATTCGAACCCGGGTCTCTGGCGTGATAAAATGATAGTCGTTTGTAAATTACCTTTTACATTGTAAAGTTTAGCTTCCTTATTCTTAAACTAAATGAATAAAAGGTGTTCACACAAAATGGCCGCCAATGGATTTTAAGTGAATCTTCAAACTTCGTCCGCTGACTATGGATGATTGGCTTGTGTTATGAGATTTTTGACACCGTCAAAATAATACATTGAGCATTAACTTACAATTATCAGTGAAAATTTTAAACATTTATAAAATTATCAAAAAACGTGCTACTGCCCCTTTAAAATATGTTATGTAATCCTCTCCGCCCAACATAAATAACATAAATGTTGAAATGAGGGAACTGAAGGTAAAAAATCACCTTATTAAACGCAGAGGACAAAAATAAAGCATAATCCATAATTTATTTATTTAAGCGGCATTTAGAAGTTGTAGAATGAATGGGGAAGAATTCTAGGGATTTTCCAACTTCTTTATTTACGAGAGTGCTTGAAAACGGTGTTGGTATCTACATCGAAACGTCGCAATCTTGAAATAAAGAAATTGAAAAATAGATAAAATTCTTCCTCACTCATATCATTACTTTACAGAAAATATAAAATTTCGCAATTTATTTTTTTATATTTTCAACAGATATCAAAGTTTACGGTAGAGCAATCTCCTTGGTAACGACATACAAACCTAGCGCCTTATTTGGATAGTGGTTTGTCCGGCATATAAAGCTGCTTGAGTGATGAAGATGGCACGAACCGTTGTTAGCACAGAAATATATCTCTTTCCTTCAATCGCATGGCAAACAGTATAGAAAGACAGAATATCAAATAACAACATGGTAAATAGCTGTCCGATCACGGATTTGGGTTTTCTATCATGGATTTATACAAAATCAACATCAGACATCGCGTTTCTACACAGGTAAAAGTTCAGTTTCAGATAAAGGTGATGCATTCAGAAAACAATATGTTGCTGGTTTACATCAATTAACCGTTTATCATTTTTCAAATTATTTTCACATAAATAATTTAATGCTACATAACTTGACATAAGTTTTAATAAAAGATCTTTTTGTATTTTGACTCAACCTTGATGAAAGGGGCAACAGTACGTTTTGAAGTACATAAAGAGAAAATGTTAACACGTTACAAAGTTCAATCAAGCGAAGTTGTTATATCCTAACCGGATCCTATACCTCAAATGACTAAAAGGTGTTGACATAAAAATGATCGCCAGCAGTTTTTGCTTGATATTTTACTACATTTGATTAATAGAATTGAGAAGTGGGATGTTTGACCGTCGGAAGGTGATAAAAACTAATATTCATTGAAATAATTGTGAAGAGATGTTTTTTAAAAGGTACCATTGCTCCTTCCATTTAATTCAAAGTTACATGTTTCAGTTGAAATATTAGTTTTCTTATACTGACAATACTGAAGTAGATCTTGTTTATTTGATTTTGGAGAAGAGTTAAAGCATCAATAGTTTATTGTTATAAAGTTAATGCCAGTGATTTCACATGTTTACATGATAATTTGCTTTCATCGAGTCTTATACCGTAAGAGTGATTTACAAACATATGCTTACAGAACTTATTCGTCTTCAACAGTAAGTGTCACAATTTATTACATGCAGGTATATCTCAAAACAGACAGAAATTTCTGAAGTTTTTATTAGATGTATGTATATCTCAAAAGTTAAAACTGGCTGATACAGTCTGATTAAAATCGACTGTGATTCGAGAGGAAAAGGTGTAAAAATATTGTCTCTAGTTGGGTTTGAACTTCAACCAATCGACGGAGAGGATGTTCTGACTGGTTCGAGCCCCGAGAGACAATATTTTTGATATTTTATTCCTCTGAGTACGGTCGATTTTAATCAGACTGAGACTGATATTTCTAAATTTAACAAATTTGCAGTTTTTATGAGATTATCTCATGCAACCATGAGCTTCTGGCTTCTCAGTATTCTTTTACATTTACAATAAACGCCAGACGAAGCATATTTCTATCGGTATTGTCTCTTAGTAGTTGAGAAGTAGTCCATTCTGGTTCCCTAAGTATATTACGCTGCGCTTCGATTGTCTGTAGCCAGTAGAAGCGCAGCGTAATATACTTATGGAACCAGAATGTGTACTTGTCGAAATATTAAAAGTAATTCCATTCAGAGGCGGAGCACACGGGGAGATAATGTTTCATATAAAGGGGAATCTCGTTAGAGAAGGGGAAAACATATTTAATGAATCTTAAAACATATATTTTGATAAATATAAAGTTATATTTTAATAAATACAAACTCATATTTCAATAAATATAAACTTATATTTTAATAAATATAAACTTATACTTTAATAAATATAAACTTATATTTTAATAAATTTTCCACAAAATATTTCTTACCATCTTGAAGATAATATCTGGACCTTGCGATTTATCGGGAGGTCGCTATCAACCTGCTAATCTTGTTTACTGGGAACTGTGATATTCTATTGATCAATACGTTTGCTCTACAAGATTTACTGCTTTGTTGTTTCAGGTACGCCCGGCCCCTATTGATTTATAGGTTGAAATATTAGGTTCGTTATCTCAAAAAGTCCTTGGCCAATGACAAGCGCGTTGACAACTTCAAGCATTGCAAATCTGCTAATCTGTCATTCTAAACTGACGGGCTAAATAAAGTACACACTTCAGTTGAATTTATAATATCTAACATTTTCAATAACAACTATATATTTCATGTTTTTGATGTCGCACCTCGAACTGATAAGAACAAGAGTTAAATAATAAATTAAAAAATAGTTTTTATTTAATATTTCAAAAAATAAAACTTTATTTGCTTAAATTTTTCAAATGTTAAATTTGATATAATACCAATGTTAATCAATAAAGACATATGTTATATGAAAAAATGAATTTATCTATATTTTATATATTTACAACATTTTAAACATACTGTAACATTCTCGATAATCCAGAGGTAACGTTCTGAGATTTTATCGGAACGTTACGCCTGGATTATCGAGAACTGATAGTGTTAATTCTATTTCAAAACCTTCCTAAATTAAAAAAGTATATTTCAACAAAACGTGATCCAGGCACCAATTATTTTATTCAAACTATTGCAAATATGTGCTATTGTTCACATGCTATAACTTAATACATCAAATGATCCTTAGAAGTTTGATTAAATTTGAACATCCTGTGGTGTGTACTTTTTTTTGCCCGGCAATTTATTTTATCGGATTTGTATTTGTTGAAAAATGTAATGATAAGATAAATACAGTTAACCTGTCAGATAAAACTATCCGAATCGAAAAAAGTGATTTAGTGTTGAATAAGGATATTTTTCTTTTAAAATTGAATTTATTTAGTTTAATTTGCGTTTGATAAACTAAAAAAACTCGTTTAAATAATAATTTCCTTGTAAAAAACTTGTAACTCATTATTCGCACATTCAAGTCGACAAAGTTCTTATAAATAATATATGGGCTTTTTCCTTGAAATAACGGTAGTAGCTTAGCTGTACGTTTACAATCTGCATTGAAAAAAACATTGCCATTATCGTCATGGCTGTCGACATGGCATTTCTCCTGCAGAACTTCTATGTCCAAATGCTTTCATTAAATTATTTTCAATTAATCCGGGGGACAAAGGTATTTGAGTCAATATAGCTACACAAAACAGGCCCCTTTCGAGAAAATATTGTTTCAGCTCACACTGTACACTAAATGCATGCGGCTATTACTAAACTCTACAGCAGTGTTTGCTTGTGAAAAACAAAGCCTATTAATCTACATGTAGTTAGTAATTACCTGTACATGTTGTTACACACGTAAAATCAACAGCAATAATTTTAAAGTAAATCACATTTATTTAGACAGTTCAAAAACTGATTTACCTATGCACACATTACAGATAACAGTGTAAGAGTAGAGAGTTTATATAACGCACCAGTTCACTGGATAAGCCGTGGTTCGACTCCGAATGTGAAAGACAGAGGAAGGAATACAAAAAAGCCAAAAACCGCTACAAGAAATGTAAAAGTGAAATTGCTAAACTTCATTTTCAAAATAAGGCCAAAAACTATAAACGTTGCATAAAGCGAACCGCACGTAAATACAGAAACGCGACCGGTCACAAACAACGACACATGAGTTCAAAATCCCCGAAAGATTTCTGGAAGATTCTAAATCCGAAACCAAAAATGACACTGATGTTGACTTAAATATTTTCTACGATTTTTTCAAAGATATAAACAATAAAACCCATCCAGACACGGACCTACCAGACGACTCGGACGTGCAAGAAGACACACTATTAAATCAGGACATCACTTTGATTGAAATAGAGAATGCATTAAAACGGTTAAAAAGAAATAAGACTGCAGGTAATGATGAAATAATTAATGAATATCTAATTGAATCTTTTGAAAAGCTTGGTCATGTTTATGTGAGGTTGTTTAACCTTGTTTTAGATACAGGTTATGTTCCCGACTCATGGGTGTGTGGTATTATTAAGCCTATTTACAAGAAAAAGGGAGATAAGAACGATCCGAATAACTACCGACCCATAACATTACTTAGTTGCTTAGGATAACTATTTACAAGTATTTTAAATGACCGTTTGACGAAATTTACAGATACTAACAGCATAATATCACCATCACAATCAGGTTTTAGAAAAGGATTTTCCACAATAGACAGTCTTTTTGTTATGAACATGCTTATTCAACCTTTTAAATCAGCGAAGAAAAAACTGTATTGTACTTTTATTGACTTCTCTAAAGCGTTTGATAATGTGTGGCGAATTGGAATGTGGCATAAGTTACGGACTTATGGAATTAAAGGTAAATGTCTTTCTGTTGTCGAAAACATATATAAGAGTATTAAGTCCTGCATTACAGTAAACCATACACAATCAGAATATTTTCCATGTTACTCTGGTGTTAGACAAGGTGAAAATTTATCACCTCTATTATTTTCATTATTTGTGAATGATCTAGAGTCGCACCTTTTCAAAGCAGGCTCCAAAGGAGCTCAAATTGATTGTAATTATGATGAAATGAGTTTCATGTTACAAGTTCTAGTATTGCTATATGCAGATGACACTGTTTTATTTGGGGATGATCCCGTTTCCATGCAGCACTCATTAGATGCATTTAGCGAATACTGTCAAAGCTGGAAGTTGGAAGTCAATATTTCGAAAACCAAGGTAATAGTATTCGGAGGTGGACCTGTTAATAAGTATAAAACACGCTTTGTATTAGGTGATCAAGAAATTGGTTTCCAAGATTTCTATACTTACCAGGGTATATCTGTACACCGTAACAGAAAATTAAATTTTGCCATTTAACAGTTGACGCATAATGCATCTAAAGCTATGTTTTGTCTCCTACGTAGAGCAAAGAATAATCACTTACCGTTAGACACTCTCTTTAAAGCATTTGATGTCATGATTGCACCTGTATTATTATATGGCTGTGAACTTTGGGGCTACGAAAATACGGAAATTGTTGAAAAACTTCACCTAAAATTTCTAAAACTGTCAACTGGCTTGAGACATTCTACAACAAATTTCTTTGTTTACGGCGAGCTAGGTAGAGAACCACTGAGTATAAAAATAGCGAAGAGGACTATTACGTTTTGGCACAATACCCTTATCACTGAAACCTGTAAAATATCTAAAACCATCTTGGAACATTTGATGTATGATAAAATTAATAACGGTAAGGAAAATGTTTGGCTTAAAAATGTTGAGCATTTACTGAATAAATGTGGACTGAGTGATGTTTTTAGAAACCCATACAATTATTCTCCTAAATGGGTCTTATTACAAGTTGAAGTAAACATTGAGAGATCATTTCCATCAATCCTGGCGAAGTTCTGTTCTCAATAGCTCTAAAGGAATGTATTATACCCTATTTAAAGATACCCCTTCTTTCGAACAATATTTACTATTACAAAACTCATTATATATCCCACTTTTAAAATTAAGAACATGTAATCATAATTTTCCAGTAGAAACCGGCAGATGGCGTGGTTTACCCCGCGAGGATAGAACATGCCCTCTGTGCGATTCTCCAGCATTATTTATTCAAATGTGAAACCTTTGAAAGAGAACGACGTCTTTATATTAATGAATTCTATCACAAGTGGCCAAATATGTATAAATATAAAAGCTTATTATGCACCAAAAAACTGTCAGAAATGAAAAATCTATCAAAATATTAATGTATTGTATATGACAAATTGAAGTAGGCTGTGTTGTTGATATCACCATTCTTGTCTGTTTACACAATATGCTGTATATTTGTATATTCTCTTGTACCACCTTGGGTGGTTTTTGAGGAAATAAACATTGATTGATTGATTGATGTCTGTCTGTCTGACATTTCTCTCGCAGAGCTTCTATGTCCAAATTATTTAATTCTTTCCAATTACGGGCGGGAGACAAAGGTATTTGAGTCAATATAGCTACACAAAACAGGCCCCTTTCGAGAAAATATTGTTTCAGCTCACACTGTACACTAAATGCATGCGGCTATTACTAAACTCTACAGCAGTGTTTGCTTGTGGAAAACAAAGCCTATTAATCAATTCTAGTTATTCATTTCCTGTTGTTACACACTTAAAATCAACAGCAATAATTTTAATGTAAATCACATTTATTTAGACAGTTCAAAAACTGATTTACCTATGCAGACATTAGTGATTACAAAATAAGAGTAGAGAGTTTGTATATAACTATTTCTGCAATGACAACATGCAAGCTCAACAGATAAAAATATAAATTCTTTCGTTCAATAAAATATTTAAAGAAACTATGTGCATTGCTTTCAACATGCTCATTCATATCATTATATTGTACCGATGATATTTATATCAAAAGAAACCCTCATGTATGATAAATCATGAGAGTTCAATCTCAGTCCTCATGCAAATACCTAATTATCCGAAATCGGGGGAGTACAATTTTATTGCGTACAATATCAATTTCGACTTTACTTAATTGCTACCAAACCAGGGAGTTAAAACAGGTAAACATTATCTAGAGCGCTAATCCCTTAAACCGTGAAGGTAAAGAACTGCAAAACAGCATCTGTTATGACAACATGATATAAGCAGTTATTGGCGATATGGGATGGACCCCTGTGAGAGTACGACAAGACATATGCTTGATTCGCTACTGGAGGAGAATGATAAATATGGAACGAGAGCGAATTAATTCTTATGTTTTTAATTTAGGAAGTAATACGCACTTGAAAGGATTCAAGACATGGCATTCATCTTTCTACTGCGTATGGATAAACTTGGGATCACCAAAGAATCTCTTCTAGACAACATTATTACTGTACAAGACTGTGAAGAACTGTCCTTACAAGCTTTCATAACAACGTGGGAAAGTGCATTACAACGGGAAAACTCTAAAAGAGGAAAGGGGAAAAAGAAGCTACGACATTATAGAAAACATAAGACAACATTTAAAACCGAAGCTTATCTTTTAACTCCGATACCAAAGTCCCACAGACGTGCCCTCGCTTTGTTCAGGACAGGTACAGCCCCCATACGCATCGAAACCGGCCGTTACGAAGGAATCGACGAAACAGATAGAAGATGTTTTCATTGCCCTAACCGGATTGAGTCAGAATACCATGTTTTACTCGAATGTCCACTTTACAACGACATTAGAGAAAACCTGTTATCAGCAGCAAATTGTTTTATTCCACATTTTACTCTTTTATCGGATAATGAGAAGGTATCAGTCCTTTTAAGCTCTGAGGATCTTATACATAATTGTGCCAAAAACTGCTTTAAAATACTTTTAAGACGCCAGCAAATATTATACAAATAGTTTTAATACGCTTGTTTAATGATATTTATACCGCCTTTTACTCAATGCAACATGTGTTTACTCATGTCTTTTACTCCCAATTGTCCTTTTAATTACACTATATATCTCCTTTATTGTCATGTAATATATTTTAATCGTCTCTCATAACTCCTTTGGAGTGGCATATGTTCAATTATAATTTATCTGTATAGTTTTTATGTATTATGTCTTTTAATGTACATATGGTGAGACGTAAATAAACAATCTGTCTGTCTGTCTGTCTGTCTATCTTTGAAGCTAAGTTGTAAATCTGACATGTGTCACTAACTAATATTAGTTTGTATTTATCTATGTGTAACTGTATCGGAGCTGCCTTGATATAAGCTCTTCGAAGCTTCTTGGCCAATCCATTCATGTATATATACATATCATGAATAGAATTCGTTTTAATCACAACAGCATCTAATACTAGCGAATAAAGAGCAATTTAACCCTACCAGACAAGTGGTAAAAAACATTTTCTCCGTAACATATACGTTTACTCTGAAATAACGACTACTTCTGTTTCAAAGACTATTTTACCGAACAAATCTGAGATTTAAAATAAAACTTCCAAAAAATTATTTTTTAAAAGTTTATATGCACAAAATGTTTATCAATCTTTTCTCTTTTTCAGAATTTTAACTTAGAGGTTCTGAAAAATAAAACATCTATGTATGACTCTCCCTAATAAAACGCATCAAGATAAATTAACATAAATCTTAAAAATTAACAAATTCAAACTACTTGAAAATGATACATGCTAGCAAAACCTTATTAATTTTAACACGTATTCATATTTTACATATATATTTGAGTGGTACTTTTAAGTACTTCATTGATTTTTTGGATGTATGTCCCCCGAGAAAATTAACAAATTCAAACTACTTGAAAATGACACATGTTAGCAAAACCTTATAAATTTTAACACGTATTCATGTTTTACATAGATATTTGAGTGGTACTTTTAAGTACTTCATTGATTTTTTGGATGTATGTCCCCCGAGAAAAATTATCAAATTCAAACTACTTGAAAATGACACATGTAAGCAAAACCTTATAAATTTTAACACGTATTAATATTTTACATAGATATTTGAGTGGTACTTTTAAGTACTTCATTGATTTTTTGGATTTATGTCCCCCGAGAAAAATTAACAAATTCAAACTTCTTGAAAATGACACATGTTAGCAAAACCTTATAAATTTTAACACGTATTAATATTTTACATAGATATTTGAGTGGTACTTTTAAGTACTTCATTGATTTTTTGGATTTATGTCCCCCGAGAAAAATTAACAAATTCAAACTACTTGAAAATGACACATGTTAGCAAAACCTTATAAATTTTAACACGTATTCATGTTTTACATAGATATTTGAGTGGTACTTTTAAGTACTTCATTGATTTTTTGGATTTATGTCCCCCGAGAAAAATTATCAAATTCAAACTACTTGAAAATGACACATGTTAGCAAAACCTTATAAATTTTAACACGTATTCATATTTTACATAGATATTTGAGTGGCACTTTTAAGTACTTCATTGATTTTTTGGATTTATGTCCCCGAGAAAATATTTGCATGTATACCCTATGTCCATTGTCTATACATTAAGGTGAGAGAGAAGGTATACACCAATCTTATGTTCATAACGGTGTTTCATAAACAGACTAAGTATCTTCATATCACCTATCTGGTGAAACGACTATTTATCTGAACAAATCTGAGTTAAAGAGAACAACTTGCAAAAACTTATTTTTGAAACGTTATGATGCACCTTCTATTTTCATTTGATAACATATCTTTTCATTTTTTTGTAATTTTAACTTAGAAGATCGGAACAGCTATAAACAGATGCTTACTATGGTTATCCCTAATAAAACAGATCACGTTTATCATAACATAATTCTTCAAAAATAACCAATTCAAACTAAATTAACTTTCAATACGTTTCCATATATTACATAAATATTTCAAGGGCAGTTTTATTTCATTAATTCTCCCTCCTTTTTATATATTAAATACTTTTAGGTTAAGTTGAGAAATAAAATTATTTGTACAGCTGAATTGACATTTGTAAGTTGTTAAAATGTTACATGTATTTGTTATTACATTTAACACATGTATAGTGAAGATATGTTTTAAAGGAACACACTATTTTATTGACATATTGAAGTTTCTGTTCTGAGATTTGACATCAGATACAATGGGTCAAACATGAATATCCCATGTTATCAAGTGGTTCAAGTTTAAAACCATGTATTCTTGTCTTGAGTGCTTCTATTGCCGAGGAATTGAACGTTCTGGACAAGACAATATATTAAAAATTTAAAGTTTAGAAATCGAAAGCCCCGTGTCAGGTATGCATATGTGTATGAAAAGACAATTAGTTTTCCTTTTAAGTTGTTGCAAATGATAAATACTACTTCCGTGTTCCTTAACTTTTTTGAAGTAGTATAAATGAACATGATATACATGTTAGCATAACTTTTCCTTTTTTCCCGTGATATTTAATCATGATATGAGTAGTGTTTTTTCCTCCTTGCAGTAAACTTGGAGGAAGTAAAACATGCACTCATGATAGTTATCCCTCGTTTCATTAAATGATCATTTCAAAATGCATTTTCATAAAGGTAAATACGTGTAACTACGTTACGATTAAAGGTGTGTGATATGCACTGATTAGTAACTGAGTATACTTTGACATACACACTTTGACATACACACTTTGACATACACACTTTGACATACACACTTTGACATACACACTTTGACATACACACTTTGACATACACTTTGACATACACACTTTGACATACACACTTTGACATACACACTTTGACATACACACTTTGACATACACACTTTGACATACACACTTTGAAATAATGACAGCTATCAGCTTCAGCAAATTTACTAAACCGATGTTTTAAAGCATTCGATCGAAATATATTTGGCATGTTGGAGTGAATAAATATGAAATTTGAGTGATTCGATTTTAAATGTTGACCATGATGTATTTAAGCACGCATAAAAACCAGAAATAAATGTTATGATAAATAATAATTATTAATTCAAGTCAACACAGAAACTTGAAGATGCATTTAAAATTCATATGTTAAAAGTTTTTCGATTACAGCTGAACAGCTGATACATTACGACAGTAAGTGTCATTTAGCCTGAAGAGGATCGGACTAAGAACACCTCCTTGAGTGTGACCACCTGTGAGTCTGACGCAAAATCATCGGCAACATCTGGATCAAAACGTTTTAGCTTAAACAAACAGAAATTATAGATTTTGTCATTAATACCCAAAAAAGGACATTTATTTCGGCAGGATTTGACGTAACAGGTTTGAAACGTGGTGGCAGATTATCTAGAGAAGCATGTTTTTCAACATTATTACATTTGACATTCGTTATCAATAACGCCGCTAAGGGCTGAAATATTGCCCAAGCGGAATAAATAGAGAATCTCACCCAAGTGTCATCTGATATCAAATATATCAACACAAGTTGATAAAAGTAACAAATATCCGAGGCTTGCCGAGGATACATTACTTTTATCAACGAGTGTTGATATATTTGATATCAGAAGACACGAGGGTGAGATTATATTTATCATCCAAAATCATTTTTCATCACATTAGCATAAAAAATGTACATCTTTGAACGCTCCATAGCCCTTTATCTCCTTAACCAGTGATGTCATAGCATTGTGACGTCATTGTGTTAATAACATCATAGCATTGTGACGTCGTTGCTTTTATGACGTCATGGCATTGTGACGTCATTACTGGTGATGTAAAACGTTTGTGATGTCATGTCTTTTCTGATTAAAGAATTGTTCAAAATCTACTGTCAAAGCGATATCTACTAGTTTTGGATGATAAAACAATACCCCACTCACTCATTCGTTATCAATTACGTGGTTAGCTGACCTCACCTTTTAATATAATTTCAACTAAATTTGTTTTTGTTACTAATTGTGTATGAGAACACATCCTATTCAATGAGGAAGCAATAAGAGAAACGTTACATACGACTATTGATTTATATTTTTCTTTATTTGAATTAATCTTGACGTTTTGAGAACAGTCTCAATAAAATATTATTAAATTATGTTTTTACGTTTTTGTTTATACAGTATACTTATTGTTTTAATTGCAGATTCCGCCAATGTCCTTGCTTGGTATATCAACCATATTCATTGTCAACTCTTGAAAGTACGACATTCCTTTTTTATTTTTCATTGAAAATAATAATGGTGTATAAATGATAATTGTGTATGAATCCCTCGTTTTACTTTACTTAAAAAGACGAACATATTAGGTCTTATAGACACAGTGGTTTTGCGACTCATATGTCATGTAGTAATGTGCATTGGTCTCTACGACATACCCTTTACATTATTGAAGAACACAAACCTTAGTGGTCCATTTATTTAAAAAGTCTATTAAAAAAAATATTATTCTTAACATAAATATCTGAGTGTCTCTTCTACTTCATTCATTGTTCCACTTCCCTATTACCAATGCATGGTATGAACATTTTGGAGTAGCTTGTCTCTGCTTAAATCTTTCTAATTAAGGAATTAACTTTGATCAACATTGATTGCAGACCTTTGTCGGCCTATGTCTATAGCTTCCTGAAGCTTTCTCTAAATAAACTTTTTGACGAATTGGTTCTTTTTGAGGTTTGATTTTGATATGGTGGACACCTTGTCCGGTTTGTAGGTGAACGTTTGATATACCCCTGTCCTCATAAGTATTGGTAGTTGTATTTATAAACATGTACATATATGATATGAAACTTCACAAAACATCATTTACATGTACTCAACCTCTAAATGTCAGACTTGATAATAAAGTTAATAATAAAAAAACATCGTTTAGGTTCATGATAGATGTTTTTAATTAATTAACATTCTTAATCACAATTTCAGCGCTAATAATAAAATGAGAAATCAAACCATGCTAGTTGATAATTTTATATATCAATTCATACAAATTCTGAAATGAAAGCCTTCTCGAAGGAAATCTGCAACACACGCTTGAACAATTCATATAAACAGGTCACATATAAAAACTCAAAAGCTAAGCACAACTGCTACATACAACAGAGGCAAACAAGCATGCTTCAAAACACAGCTGGCGAAACTAGGAAAAAATACAATAAAAAACACTGATACTTGTTGGAATGAAATAATATCGAATACTGTTTTTTCTGAATTAACTGGCGGAAAGTGAGTTGAAATTATGGAAAGATCGATGACATCAGGGCATGCTGTCATGAAATCTTTTCGTGTATTCTTTATAATTTGCTGTTTGTAAAAACGTTTAAACGTATGCCGTTTATGTCCATTTTTTCTTGCTTTCCTACCAATTTTGAAATGTTTTCATCCATTTTGAAATGTTTTCATCCATTTTGAACTGAAGGTCTCCATACAAGTAATGGACAATAATGACTTAGATACTTTCAGTGTGAAAAACACGATATATACTTGTGTTAATCTTAACGATAATATGCATGTGGCAATCTTTTACGATGGAAACCGCTGCAATCCTTTCGTGTAGATGTTAAATTGTCAGTGTTGCTGTTCCAAGTGAGCTTTCAGTCAATTATTGTTCCAAGATATATGCATTATTCAACTCAACTTGTAAGTGGCAGAAATTCAAATCCATTTTCTCTTGTTCCTCTTGTTTTGGTAATCATCTTGAGAAAATTGCTTTTATAATTTACTTCAGAGCTAAATGGATTCTCTGTGTGCCTTATAAACCAAGAAAAAGCAGCGTAATCTGCAAACTTTACAGTTGAAAATACTGCCACCTGTAGATGAGGCCATTTGTTTATTGAAAACAATACAGCGGAAAGATCACAACCTTGCGGTACACCAGTAGATATGGAAGTTGTAAATACAACAAAAAACAACTATGAAACATTTCAGTCAACCCCTGTCTCATACAATGATTAAATATTCTTTATTTTTTATTTGAGACGGGAGTTGACATAGATTTTGTATTAAAAGATAAGGTTTGGTGGTGTTCATTCTCTTCCCACAGAGGAAGCTCAATCATGTTACTTAGATTGTTTGCGACCTGAAAATAAAAGCAACATTTTGATAGTATGAAATCAATTATGTATGATTAAGTTATAATGAAATCGAATAAAAATGTATTCACAAAGAATTCAGCTATACATACACCATTATCGTTCCAAGTTTACTGAAAAAAATTCTTGTGTTAACCAAAAATATATAAACAACATTACATGGGAAGTGCAATTTGGACACAATCAGCAGTATGTGATGAATTCTTTCCTAATAGATGTTAATGAAAGGTTATGGTAATTGACACCAGATACTTGATAGGGAGAATTTAATGGTGAAAAATATTTACGTATATCGTAAACTGAAAGCTAATCAAAGTTTTAACACTAAATGTGAAAAAAATCTGGAGTTCAATTACATATATTTCTAACTATATCTATACATGTATGCCTTTTTCCCAACATGATATAATAGACTTAAAGGGGCAGTAGCACGTTTTTAGGGGGGCTATAAGGTGATGACAGGAAAATGAAAATAAAAGTTTCCAATCGAAAGACAATGTATTTAAACTAAATAAGCAGTAATAAATCAAATATATAATGTAAAGTTAAGCCATGCGATTCCTTTTTCTTACACAAAATGAATTAAAGGTGTTCACACAAAAATGGCCGCCAATGGATTTTATGTGAATCTCCATACTTTGTCCTCTGACTATGGATGATTGGCTTGTGTTATGTGATTTTTGACACTGTCAAATTAATACATTTATCATTAACTTACAATTATCAGTGAAATCTTAAGAATATAAAATTATCAAAAAAACGTGCTACTGCCCCTTTAAAGGAATGTTAACAAATCTGTTTCGTGTCTTAGCGCTCTGTATTGAAAGGTGGTGAGTCTCTATTCAATGGTTAAAGTTTATAGATTCAGGAACCATGCATTTTAAGTAATAATAATAGATATAACAAAGGAAGAAAATGGAGTTAGGAAATATGAAAGCAAAATCTAACTAGAGAACAATTAAAAAAATGAAACTCGTCAGCACGATCATTTCTTTCAAAAATACCCCAAAATAGGTAAATAGATAACTTAATTAGAATAAATATATGATTACATTTAGAATATGCAATGTAACGATATTTCACTCTTCCAATCATTAACCATTGGGGTTGAGTGTTTGGTGATCGACATTGTATGTAGTTTTAACGCGAATTCAAATCAACATTCTATTATAAACATCAAATGTGATAAACGTTAAATATGTACATGTTTTTTACATTATTTGGTATAGTATATTTCCCGTGAGCGTAATATCGAAAGTAATGCATTATCTGAGCGTTGTTTATGTGTACGAAATTTGGTGTGCGTCAAGACCTTTAATATTGTTTTATAGAGAATTGTTAGTATCGTCATTGTACTGGATGTCATGTGCCCACTACGATAATATTAATTCGTCCCATATGTTTCGAATATGACAAAAACATAATAATCATACGTTAAAATAAAACAACATTATATGAATGCCGAAGCCAAAAAAATCACAGTGCACGTTATAATGCTATATCGCTTAAAAACAAACACATGTATACATCAATTCTATTCTACTATCTTTATCTTAAAGGGAAGCGTTCGTAAAATCGTTGGTTCAACCTCGTTTGAATATGGCGTTTGGTTTTACACCTTCAGATTATCGATGTTATCTTCTAGATATACGACATGTATGCTTGCTCGTGGCACCAATTTCGGGATTTAGATCAACGGGTTTTATATAAAGTCAAATTGTTGCAAGATATAATATAAACCTGTTGATCGAAATTTATTTAGATTGTGGGGGCCGAACTTTTCATTTTTTAAGCTCAGTGGGTGTCACAATGAAAGCAAAAAAGCTTGACTGTAACTGATCATTTAATGCATACAGTTGCTTTACCCATCATCACATACATTTTATAAACCCGGTGTGCTGTAAAAAACATTTTCTTCTATAAACATATGAAACGAAATGTAAGATCTTTGGTCATGACAATAGTGCCCGCCCTCCTATATCTAGATGTCAACAGGCTGTATCAATTATCACTGGGGAAGAAACACTATTTCACAAATAAGATAAATAGAGGATATTAAACGACCCTCCATTTATACTATTTTTATTAAACGAGTTGATAATTTTGTATAAAACGAGCGAAAGTAATTAGTATTCTGTTAATTACTTGCCCTAAAATTCATGCAAACTTGCCGAAAGAGGGCTGAAACTAGCATTTCCGCGACTCGGCAGCCACTTGTTTAATACTGCCGTATGAATATTACACTGCGATATCTTACACGGGCGAGTTATAAAATTTGTACTTAGTGATTCTCTTTGTCTTACTGTTACCCCTGCACACAGCTAGAACGAAAACTACGTGCCGTTATGATGTTATGATGTACGTGCAAAGGTAACTAAAATCAGGTAATCATACGTATTTATACTCTTTACAATATTCACCATACAAATACCCATGAGACCAAAACTCCATGTACAAGTAAGTACAAAATATCAATTGAAATACATACCGTAAATCCTGCAATAGCCCGGCGATTAGTAATTTCTACCAACGAGTTGACCCGGAGATTATTCACGGCAAGCAATTATTCTTTCGGAGCAATAAAATGTGTTTGTATTTTGTGATATGAACAAAAACCTCTTCATTATGAATTTTCTGAGCGTGATTTTCGTACAAGCAGCGTTACATGAATATACATACATTATTACTTGCCCTAAAATTCATGCAAACTTGCCGAAAGAGACGGACGGACGGATGGAAAAGGTCAAATAAGAAAAGGGATATAATAAACAAAATTCACAATAGTGAATTAAACCCGGTCATTATTTAAGGCAGGCGATTACTTATTTCTAAAAGGCATTAGACCTGTCGTTTATTCAAGGCAGGAGAGAATTCAAGGATTTACGTGTTATTCAAGCCAGGCGCGTATATAAGCATTTTCGTGTTATTAAAGGTTGGCGAGTTTTCAAGGATTTACGTGTTATTCGTCCCGATCCTCCCCTAGTTAAAGCCTTGAAGAGGCAGGGAATATTCTCAAGTTAGGCGCTTCAACGCGTCACAGATTGTATTCTTATCTATTAAGATATGAAGTTATAGCGTAGAAAACTTTAACGTTTGTCATTTCTAACAGTCATCAGAATATAAAGTTAGCACTCAGAAAGGGTTAACTTCACT
This sequence comes from Steromphala cineraria, assembly GCA_916613615.1. Lineage (NCBI taxonomy): Eukaryota > Metazoa > Mollusca > Gastropoda > Trochida > Trochidae > Steromphala > Steromphala cineraria. Next base: position 68,720,726 of record OU744726.1, on the reverse strand, counting down.
ATTAGACATACGACAGCCGTTCATTTGACTAATTCTATGAGGGTAGCAATTAATCTTTCGAATATTGGCAAATGTGACCGATACGTAACCGTAAATCACTTAGTGTACCATGCCTTGATGAGAAGTGTCCTAAAGATGATTTCAAAGCTCATTAAGATGGATATAGATGTTAATTATGATGACTGTTAGGGGCCAAAGAAATTACCAACTGCGCTCATTGGAACCACAATATTAACAGATTTACAATTTATAGTAATTTTTTACTAAAATCGACTCGACCGATCGTACATAGGCTACTGTATAGGCCTAGCAATAATTCAGTCTTGTTTTTTTAACTTTATATTTGGAAGCTGGCAATGTAACGAGTCTTGAGAAAATGACGTTCACTTTTATTATCAAAATACCTTCATTATATATCACCATGAACACATAGACTTTAACATAAGTAAAAAAGCGACAAGTCGATTCAGGCTACGGCGTTACAAAGACTTTACGATAAAAGGCGTATTTCACCATTCATATCAAAGACGTAGCCCAAATAGGTCTTTTTTATAATACACACGTGACATTTGAGCAAAACATCATTGGTGCGATAGCGCTTGTATTAGCTTGACGACTAATGTACAAATAAGCTTTTAATATGTCTTACGATTTTAGCCATCTCGCATGTTGTAAATCATAAACCGTCTCATTAAATATTAGCAACAGTAACTTTAATTTAACTTATAAAAAATATGCCATCCGGAAGCAAATTACAACGTTTTAATGTGTTTAATAATCTTTATAGACGGTAAGTTGTGTGCAAATGAGCTTTATAATTTGTAGACTGCATGCATAGTTCATAGGCGGGAATATTCTTTATTGATATCTGTCGATCTAATCATGTCAACTGTACCTTTGAAGAACATCTACAAGGCGGCCAAACGTTCCCGCCAAGTAAGCAAAAGAAACAAAATCAATGAATCCGCCGTTAAATTATTATCTTATTGAAATATTCGTCCTTTGAAATAATTTAAGAAAGGTTCGATGTTACCGGACAGCTGGGCCCAAGAGGTAAGACAATTGTTTTAGTCCAGCATAACTTCAACCCCTGCGTCTTTTCCTTATCTATTGCAACCACGGAATTATGTGAACATTTTAGACCAGTGAACGTTTGCCGAATCGAAACCATATTGTTTACATTTCGAAATACGCAAAAGCTCTGGGATCAATAAATTTATCTCTATACGTAGTTCGCCTTGGGATACAGATTTTTACAATAGAGTTTATTATTCAATATTGCTACAAGTTACATGCGTCTTTCCCGATAATAGGCATTTTATACAATCGTTCACGTCTAGCCTGTACACTCATTGCAAACAAGCGCGGATGTTGGAAACCAAATGATTACTTAGTTACCTCCCTTGCACAATGCTTTGTAGCATGGAGGCCAAGGTCAAATCGTACCATACAGTACAGATTGCAGACAAAAGCTTGAACAGTGCCGTTACCCCTCCTTTTCATTTTCTATGTGTCCTGGACAACTTTAGTCTGTACAGTAGTACTGTCATCAAGAACTTCATCAAGATTGTATTAATAAAGTGTTTATCGATTAAGATTAGCAACATCCGATATAGAGAATCTTTAAAAAAAGATTAGTGTCCACAAAGGTGTCAAAACTAAAATCAGAATATCATATATTGATATCCATCTAAAAATATTTTTTTCTTCTTCAAAGTTCCGCTTGGATTTAAATACCAAAACAAAAGAGCCAGTGGCTCTGTAGCTCATCAGGCTTCATATCAATTTTGCTTTAGAGTGTGGCAAATGTGGTTCCCCCCTTACTTTGGACCACAGGGTCACAAAATGTACAATTTGGAATCCTCCTTATCTAACTTAGGAGTTTGCACACAAAGGTTCAGCTCTCTAGGCCTGATGCTTTTTGAGAAAAAGATGAAATTAGGTTTGAAGGTGATCAATCCAGATAAACCGGCAATTTTATGCAACAGGTACAATAGATGCATCATGCATACCTAAAATCATAATACAAAGTAAGAAAGCCTTTCATTTCACATATAATTCACGTTCACATTCAAACATGCTCTTCTCAAGAGATACCTTCATAAATCTAAAACTGAAGGGGCAAGGGCATGATGCCATCTCCACTGTGTATAACCGTACACCGGAACTAGCGAGGTGTACGGCGGAGAAATGTTGCTAGCGAGGAGCCGAAATGGAAAGTTAGGTAATATTTTACTTCATAACTTTCAAATAATCAACATCATGTGGTAATTTTAGCACACATACTTAGTAAAATGTGTGTACTTGTCATTCTGTATCCAAGGGACAGTAACAATGACAGTTGCGAGTAGCCTAATGCGGTTGTTAGTAACATATTTGCTATCTCTGACTATGAACAGGATATGACATTAAATAGTTATGTCTCGGAAAGCTATTGACATGATAATAACATAGAAAAAGTTGATGAAACGGCGATGATTGTTTCTTAAGTGATCCCGTTTGCGATCACGCTCCTCGCTAGCAACATTTCTCCGCCGTACACCTCGCTAGTTCCGGTGTACGGTTATACACAGTGATCTCATTACTTTCAAATAAAAATACAAATTCCATGTTTACAATAGGCAACAAGTCGTTTCAACACTATTCATTTTACCAACTATAGGAGTCCTGTATAAAAATATTAAGTGTAATGAACTTTCAATATATTTTCAGCCATACACCCTTGCAGAATAGGCGCACTTAATAACTGCATGGGAAGATGGTGTAAGGAGCACATGTGACCCCAGAGTGGAGAATCTCGCTGTCCAGTTAAGAAGGACAAGACCCAAATTAAAGTAAAATTATGCACAAATCCCAACCATGATGGCCAGTTTACACAAATATTAAATTTACTTCAGCAGTGGTTGGGAAAGGCAGGGGTCATGGGCCATTTTGCACATTGTATGAAAAATTAAATGGCCCATTAGAATTTTGAAGTTTACTATTCATGTACTGGGCAATGGCCCATTTGAAATTCAGAAAATGACCAGAAATCATGCAAATGACCCATTGTCAAAGATGTCTTTCCCTGCTTCAGCCTCCACTTATCTTTCAGAAAATAACAATTATACAATATTGTAACATGACTTCGGTAAATACTCGTTTCTGATTGGTTGCTAACGCCGTCGGTTTTAAACGAAATTTGCGGGTGTTGAATAACAATGAATCCCGGAAATTTTACAAACGCAACTATTTATATTCTAATTAAATACACACATCTTATTCTCCATCCTAGAAACATAGTTTTTTAGATTTCTAGCATTCATGAGTTTTGGAAAATATACCCCAAATAATGAAAAAAGAAGGGTCATTATCAAAATACAAATCTGAGTGTCTTTGTCACAAAGAGTTAATAATACTATTACATACCTATTGGCTAAAGATTTTTAAGACTTAAGGGCAGTGTCTCCCACAACCATATTTAATGTGGGGCCAACTACAGAAGGTACAAATTCAGATAAGCTTGCGCAAGGAGTTCTGGAGGAGAATTTAAAAATCGTATTTAAGTTGATGGACAATGGGTCATGCCTGATGGAAGAAAATATTAATTTAGTCAAACTTATGAAAAGTTATACCAACAAACATAATGTCCTTTAATTCTGCAGCTAATCTTTTCTGATATTGTTATCATGTATATATATATAATTGCGGAACTGGATAAACAATCGACAAAAAAAGGTCCAGGGAAAAAAATACAAAAAAACAACCACATATGTCAAGGGACCTTCTGGCTACAACAAGTTTTGCAAAGAGCATCCTTCAGGTCTGTGAAGTAAATGTGCATTCACTCATACATATCTATCATATATATATCAGTGGTCATTTTGGCCTTTCTTGAGAAGACAGGACCACTTGCAATGGTAAAAGTATCCTATTTCCTCAAACGTATCCTATTTCCTTAATCACCTAAAAAAGGAAGCAAAAATGACCTGTTCTGCTGATTACCAAGTAACAACATTTTCGCGTTATTCAAGGTAGGCGAGTTTAAAGCATTTATGTGTTATTCAAGGTAGGCGAGTATTCAAAGGTTAGCGGTAGATCTGTGTGGGATCTGCTATTCGTTCTATTCATGAGAGCAAACTGAAAGAACCGTGCGGACTATGGGCCTTTAAAGCAACAATACGACACAATGCAATGTGGAAGCACATAACCCGTTAGAGACCAATAAACAGAGCATACACTACACTAAACACGAACCAATGCTGTGGAAGGTGACACATTTTTATATGATTTTACCATTTATCTTGTTATATTATGAACCATTATGATAAGTTCTAAAACAAAAGAATGTGTGTAAAGTGTATTTAGTTGGTCATTTTTAATGAAACATTTAGCTAGATCGTAGTAATATGACTGAGCATGTCTCTATGGGGAGAAAATGTGTGTTCATGCTTTTTACAATGGCGACCATTGATTCATCTTTTCTTTTCAGCTTAAGTAGCGCAAATTATATAAAGACTGTATTCGATATAAAGGCTAACAAGTGAATTGTGATCGAAAACCGGACAATATATTGAAAAAAACAAAGAGATGGTGATTATATGATTATTGCTAATTGGTGATGTATAGTTTCTATGTAAATAGGCTGTGGTAAAACTGATCTAAAGTAATTTAAACTCTGGATGTTTTCTTCGAGGCTTTGTTTACTGTTGGAAATAATTGTGAATCTTGATACAACGATACATGGATTGCATTCCTATTTTACAGATATGACCTAGTTACGGAATGGGGAGTGGAGCCAGTATACCAGCAGGTAATTTCAAAAGTTTTCTTGTAATGAAATTGTATTTATAAACAGAACATACATTAATGGACATATATTTGCCTTTTTGAAACCTAGTGTATCACAACCCACGTGTAGGCTTGACACGATTTTTATTTAAAATTTGGAAAACAAAATTTAATTTAAACGATTTCTTTCAACACATTCACTCTCAAAACGATATATAATTGGTATTTAAAAACGTGTTGAATATTCAACATTTTTGTTCAGTTAAATATTTGTACAGGGATATTTTTGAATTACGTTTCCAATAAGCCAGCACAAAATTGGGAAAATATATTCTGGATCCCCGACTGCAAGCATTTTAATACTAAGCATAAAAATTCACCATTGGCTAGTTAAAAAGCGGCAGTAGCACGATTGTTTTTTTTTTGTAATTTGTATTTTCAATTGTTCACTGATAATTAATTGTAAGTTAATGCTAAATGTATTATTTTGATAGTGTCAAAAATCTCATAACACAAATCAGTCATCCAAATCATATAGATTTATAAAAATCCCAGTGGCGGCAATTTGGCTGAACTTAACACTATATTTTGATTTGTAATGGCTTCATTAAGCTTAAATATACATTGTCTTTTAAATGAAACCAATAATTTCCATTTTTCTGACATCACCCTAAAACGTTCTGCTGCCCCTTTAATTCATTCAGGTTCTTATTTTTTTCAATCCAGATCAGAAGGAAATGCATTTCAAGCATCAACTGGAGAAAAAAGATTTAGAGATTAAAATGTTAAAAGAGAAGATCAATGACTTGGAGCAGCAACTTCAACGTGAGAGGAAAGACAAGGACAATCGTGAAAATAGACTGTACAAGGATATCAAAACCGAGAAAGATGAAAATCGGAGAAAAACGGAAAAGATGGAGTCGATGGAACAAGATGCGGCAGTCGGGGGAATTGTGACAGGAGTGGTTAAAACTGTAACTAAACCAGTCAGAGCGTATCTCAACTATTCGGGATATGCACTTAACAAGACCACTCTATCATTTGTGTATTGCAACATTTCATTAAATATTTTTTTCTGTGATAGCTTTTTTGCATCTTGTACATTTATTATTGTATCAAAATGTGTATAACCAATGTATATGCGAGATGAGACATCAATAAACAGATTCTCTCTTCCTCTCTCTTATTGATTCGCTTTGATACCTAAATCAATTTTTGGTGATAAGAATTCAAAATATCTCAATTATTTATCTGCGATTGACAAATATATTTAACACTATGTCTTATTTTCAATGAAAATTCATTGAAATTTCAGAAAATTCTTTTTATATGCACAGAATCCCATATAACACGTCCAATTCACATGAATACTAGTTATTTAACTTATCAATGAATAAAAAAAACAAGTTTTTTTTGTCTTGCAAGTATACATTCTGATTTAATAAATCCCACGTACTTGTCATCGTTATGTTTTCTAAACATGTTTGTTAATAAAGAATTTGATATGAAATGTATTCATTTATCAAACATATAACTGCATTCCGCAATTATATTCGCTTATTGGAGATGTAGATAATCAACCCAATTTTCTTTCCTTATATATAATATATATGATATATGATAGCAAGATGGTCAAAATTACAAATAGCCGAGGCTTGCTGATATATCTCAAATATAAAGAAACGAGGGTTACATTTATCATCATTTTTTTCATTTCAAACCCTGAAACCGAATGTTATGCAGAGATGAAATCTGGCTGATTGTGAAGTGATCGGATGAGTGTTAGCAAGATTGTAGCTACTGTAATAAAGATTAAGAAAGTTATCAGATGTTATTGGTAGAAGACGTTTTCATTGTTACATATACATTCTGATACCTTTTAGCATAGCATAAAACAATTGTCAATTTAATTTGCATTTGTGAAAAGTTGAAGACATTTGGGTCAATATGAACAAGGTTATTGAAGAAAATCAACAATTGAATTTCAGTGATTCTACCACTGCAGAGGATCGATGTATACTCTTTGACACCGTTTCCTTCGTGGATTCTTTTAGTTGCTTAGAATGAAACCAACTTTTGCGTACACCATTAAAAGCTAATTATTACAATAGCTGCACATTGAAATGTTGTATTTAAAAAACATATTTATATAAGCTTGTAATTTGTCTATAGTCTTCTATCCATAAGTTCGATAACTTTTTTAATATTAGACAAATATTTGAATCTTTCTACCAATAACCAATTTAACCAAAGATTTCGCTAATGGTGATATTAAACAATAAGATCATATTGTAAAATGGCAAACCGATTTTAACACCGTACATTTAAGACAAGGTTCAGATCACTCCACATTCAGGCGAACAGTCAGTCGATTACTTTACCTTGACAGGGCACTCGGTTTCGGGGGATAATTATTCGACTTTAATCAATAGTTGACACTAAAACCCCGTTCCTTTAGGATTCTTGTCCCTTCACCGAAAATTAGAGTAAAAGTTTCCAGAAATCTTCACTATCATATATTTCTCTTCCGTACTACTACTTTCCGTAGGCAACTAATGAAAATTCAAATTCTATTTCTAAAAAAATGCTGATTCTGTATATAAACTAGTGTCAAAAAGAAACGCTACCACGTTTTCAACGTCGTCAAAAACAAAATTCTATTACCTGACAGAGTTGGTTTTGAGTTTATTTGACAGACATATGTATGCATTCTTCAGGAAAAGATAGCTGTGTCTTCTAAGGAGATTCCAAATCGATGATTTTTTAAAAGCCTGTTTCTCTCAAACATGAAAAGATAATGTTGTAATAATTTTACACATAAGTAAGATGTCTTCGGGATAAATGATAAAAGTATGTTTTAGTGGTTTAAATCACAAGTGGATTGTGTTATCTTGCTATTTGTATGGTAGAGTTTCTTTTGGGCACTATTTTACTTGGAGAAAGTTTCTCGTCTATTCATTATTAATTGCAGAGATGCAATAAGATGAATTTGTGTTGGGATCAAGTCATAAGTTTTAGGTTTTCTTTAAGTTTTTAGTTTTGTAGAGTAGAATAAAACTAAGATATTATAAAAGTGAACGAAACAATATATAAAAATAATTAAAAATCTAATCTTAATTCTGTAAGTTTGAATGTACAACAAAGAGGATGGTGAATAGTAAAAGTAAGATTAGAGTTGCTTAAAAATAACGGTGAAACAGACAGAAACGTTGACCTTTGACACGGTCGTCAAGAACAACGTTTGTCTTCGTTGACGTCCGCACTGTCCCTATAAATTCCACGACGCGACGCAATCATCACATTCGCCTTTGCGTCATCTAATCGAGAAGGGAACATCTCTCCAATGTTCGTGACGTCACAGAAAGAAACAATCACGACCTCAACCATGTTAGAAGAAAACGATGTGATAGACCTGTGGAAATCTCTGCCTGTTAAAGCTTTTCAGACTTTTGTTCCTTGGAACGCTGAGGTATGTCTGAACGATATACCAATAATAATTTATAATTTTAATTAAAGTTAAAACTATTTGAGATTTAGCACAATCTAAACATATAAAGGTCGACAGTTTGTTAACACTTCAGCAAAATAATGTGAGGTTTTAAGAAAAAAAAAGTTCATTTTAATTTATTTACAATGGATTTGATATATCGTTGACATACGCTGAAACATAATAAAACTTATTACCTACGAGGGCAGTCATATCGAGGTTCATATTTTTCATATGTTGCCCTAGGGCAAAATATAACTTTTTCATTGTGACGTCACGTAATATACAATGCTTTGACGTCACGGTTCACCTATGACGTCACAATCTCTACGGGCGGCCACCCGCTAGTCTGCCTATGCTGAGAAAGAGGTTTTGAGCATTTTATTTAATTTTGGGACTACGGTAATAAACAGAATATTATATTTGTGCCCATGACATACTATGTTTACGACACTCGTGCCTAAATATCAGTATATCCCTCGCTCTCGCTCGGGAAATACTAATATTTAGCCACTCGTGTCGTAAACATAGTATGTTATGGACACTGATATAATATCCTCTATATATTCTATTTATTTTATCCATAGTTTTGTGCTTTAGCAAACTTTATTGGTATTTTGCGAAACGGCAAAAAAAATTAATATTTTTGTCAATTTAAAAATAATAATATTTCCGAAAGGCAATTAGTAGAGAAAGCAGACTGATATATTGAGGCATATGTACTTTCCTTGTTTCAGTCTATTACATTCCTATGTGCAAAATATCCCTTTTGTAAAATGCTTATCTTGATTTAATTATTTATATTAATTAATGCCATATCATTTCCGGTCGTTTTTTATTGTTGAATCATTATAAAGCAGATAAGACATCGATAACAAGGTATAAAGGCACTATTCGTGGGAATCTGCATTAAGATAATTTGGAATAGGAATAGGGATTCTATTTCTATTGATCTATTGAGTATTATTTATTAAGTAAACAAAATTACTATAAAGCCTATATGTTTCTAATGTACAATTTCATAAATCATTATCCACCTCTTTTTTCTATTCCAGTTTGACGGATTCAGTTCTGGTAAAATCTCCTCTGCGTTTGTGCCTGTGCAGAAATGTCCAACTCTCTCTTACTCGGTTGTCAATGACGTCATCAAAGCCAGCGTCTCAGACATCTCGCAGACATCTGGCGCCGACACAGCGGGCGAGTCTGGAGACTACGCGGTGAGAGCAACACCGTCAACCTTCAGCTACCACATGCAGTGCGGGAGTCGCGTCCCCACCCCGATATTCCTGGAGGGACGATACACCCCCATCTTTGACTATTCCTCAAACAAGAGCTCTGACCATAGCAGGGTTGTCATGGACACCAGAACGGATGTTGAGGACAGTAAAATCCACAACGAGGTCGAAGATAAGGCTGTGGATTTAGCTGAAGTTGCCCAGAAAAAGAAGAAGTCCAAACTTGTGAGATTCCTCCGCGGAATCAGCCGATTGTTCAGCAACAAGAAGAAAGACTCACACAAGCTGTAGAACTGTTCTTAAAATCGAACCTAGCTGACTCTTTATTTGTAAATACATGCTTTATACCTGTACAACAATGATGAGGTTGTGATATAAATGTTGTTGATTTATCTTATTTGTTTGGTATTTTTTTGTCAGTGATATGCATATTTGTGACCATGGCATATATTTAAGACTAAACACGTTCCTGTTTATACTTGAACGTTTCTTTAGAATTAATACAGCGAAACCACCAATCAAACTCCTATGAAAGGATAACATAAGTCAACCGATGTATTCAAAATGAATATTAAAAACTTGACTCTTCAAATTCATTTTTTTTTTCGAAACTGTTCGCTCGTCAATGTGTAACAGAAACAAACCGATTTAAGATAAGATAAGATAAGATAATCTTTATTGTCCCAAAAGGGAAATTTGTTTTGTATAATTACAATTCTCCAGAAATGTGATGACAACTAATTACATAATATTCAAAACAATTCATATAAAAAATAATTCATAGACTAGAATATATCTTAAACGTAATGCAGCATTAGACAGAATTTATTTCTCTAATGCTGCACGGAATGAACGATTGGCGGAACCTGTTTGTTCGAAAAGTCGGCATTACGAAGCCTACGTCCGGAAGGTAATGTTGAAAATTCCAAGAAAAGTGGATTGGTAGAATCACCAAAATATTGTTTCCTTTTTTTGATAACTGCTTCTTATAAAAACTGCCGATCGTTTCAATGAGAAGCCCCATAATCTTTGATGCAGTATTCAAGATTTTGGACAATTTGTTTCTCTTGAACAGACAGGTTCCCAAACCAACTTAAAAAGTTAAATGTAAGGACACTTTGAAGGTTCTGTAAAACAACATCATGATGGTTTGATCAATTTTAAAGTGTTTCAGTTTCCACAAGAAATGTAAACGTTGTTGTCCTTTCTTATATATCTTCTCAGTATTCTCATTCCAAGATAGTTAAGAATCAATGATAGTACCTAAGTATTTATATTCATTTACTCTTTCTATAACATTTCCATCAATACACACATAATTTATTCTAATGTTGACTTTGTTCTACTAAAATCAATTATCATTTCTTTACTTTTTTGAACGTTCAAATATAAAAAATTAGCAATACACCAATCAACAAATCTTGATATCTCGGATCTATAGGCAAGTTCTGACTCAATTATTAGGCCTACAACTGCAGCGTCGTCAGCAAATTTAATGGTAAAACACGAATCAGCATTTGAGAAACAATCATTTGTGTACAAAATGAACAAAATTGGCGAAACAACACAACCCTGTGGAGCACCAGTAGATGTACATACAGTTGAAGATTTAACATTATTGACTTGTACAAATTGCTGTCCGTTGACAAGGAAAGAATTAATCCATCTAATAATATTTGAGTTTACATTCATATGACAAAGTTCACTGTCATGTTTACCAATTTTTCGGTAAGGGAAAGTTGCAAGCGCAAAAGCCCCTATCTAATCTTGGATAAACAAATTAAATATAAAAAAAAAGAATTTAATCAAGAAAACTGCATCTCATTTAAAAAACACTTATACAACAGACTCGTTACGTATGGTCGTCAAAGGGATATTGGAATGACAGGTTGAACGTACGATGTCGTTAAACAAATGTCATTCGCAAACTAATCAACGTGTAGAGGAAATGAAATTATGTTCATTAAGTTAGGTTATGAGAGACTATAAAAATTATTAAAAACAACGAACATATACAATTATACATAAGGATATATTCATACAATCAACTTACTGGCATGCATACATAGATAACATGCACTTACAAAAAAGATTTAAAAAATAAAATAAAAGTTTAAAAAAAGGATAATGTTATAATACCAAAAAACTGTTGTTTATTGAAATATCTTTAGATTGACGAACAGATTGAGTAACGTGCGTAGGATTTTCTTGTAGTATCTGTGGCGTCGAGATATTTGCTGTATTTTAATATTGTCTAAATGCCTTTAATTTCTTAAAATACGCGTTGGTGTCGCATTTACGCTTATGAATTTCTCATGTTATGTATTTTAATGTGTGGGTTTCTCGCACACAACAAAAATCAGAGTTACTCCCCTTTGCAAGATGGCGACCTCCAGTGAAAGGGTGTTTTGTTTTGGTGAGAAATCAATTTGTTTTTTTACAAACTTCAAAATAAGGAAATCGTATATGCTACCATTTTATCGACGATTCATAATTTATTTATCATAATTTCAGATTTAAGAAATTAAATATTCCGTCTGTTCGTCTTTATCGATTTGTTGTTGTTAATTAAAAGTTCCCTTCTTCTCTGTTGTTTTTTACATTCTCAAATCTTAATCAGTTATTCAACGTCAGCTGGGACAAGTCTTCAGTGATCTTTTCATTTCAACTAAAATAGTGATGGTAATGTGATGTCATATGCATGTACACTAAAAACAATCTGACATTTGTGAGATGACTATAAGTAAAACAATATTTAAGCCCCATCGTCATACTTGCATCTGGTTTGTTATGAAATTTAGCTACTGAGAAAAAAAATACATCACTCGATAGAAAAATCTGTTGTCGAAAGTATGATATCATATCTTCATATTTTAATCAACAACAAAAAACTAAATTTGACGTCGAAAGTACAGTACCCTTGCAAAAGTATCATAGCTTTTAACAAACAGGTACAATGAAATTTTAAAAAATACCATGAAATGGAAAATACAATATTTGATGCTGTAACATTTAGCCAATTCTGTAAATATTGAATGAGATATTTTATGTCTTAAGTCATCCTGCTACATCAGCGTATATATGTCTCCGCGTTATGCTACAACCTATCCCCTGATATCCTGCTATGGTTAGTATATAATTCAGCCGTATCGCTATATATAGCAAGCCAATCAAATGATGCCCTTTCAGCGATAGCGGCAAACTGGTTTCTTGGTTTTGTTCCGCGTGATTCAAATTAACCATTGGGAGTGCTATTCGATAATAAATCTGATTCTCATTGCAAGCTCCTGCTAAGCTCCTGCTAAGCTCTCTTAGATTTCCATGAACGACATCACTAGACAACAGTGTATGGAGTTTGAAATAGTTTGACTGAAAATAGACAGGCTATAAATAGCGCTGAGTAACCACCCGTTAGCGATACGGCTGAATACCATAGCAGGATATCAGGGGATAGGTTGAAGCCTAACACTGAGACATATACGCTGATGTAGCAGGATGGTCTAAGTGCTATTGTATATTTATCATTAATTTTGTCACAAAGCAATCTTGGCATAATACCTGAAACTGTTTATCATGATACTCTTTTATTTTTTGTTTTTAGGGTTAGTTTGTTAACATTATCCTGGTTGAATACATGATGTCGGCAGCAAAGACAGAACATGCTGACAGGAGGCCAACTCAGGAAAACCCAAGCAGGTATGTTTATAAGATAACAAATAAGTCCAATTCAATTAATATAACTAAACATAAGATGAAGAAATGCAGTATGATTTTGTTTATAAAGGTGACAATGACAAAGAATCTAATTTGTCAAAGTAACTGCAGCCGAAAGTTAACATACATAACATTATTTCTGTATGATGGTTGTTGCATCAAAGTTTTCCATTTTCAAAAGGGAAATATTGCCGAGCGGCGTAAAACAATAACTCACTCACTCACTCCAGTTCTTTCAATAATTATTCCTTTCCATGAAAATATTTTTCATTTTTGTTTGATTTCATAATTGTCGAACCATTTCAATATGCAAGTATGCAATTTTCAGAACTGGTCTTGTGTTTGATGAGAGGTTAGCGCGACATTTCAACGCTTGGAATGAAGACTTCTCAGAGAAACCGGAGAGAATTCTTGGACCGTTTGCTCGTTGTCAAGAGCTTGGTCTTGTGGACAGGTGTCGCATTATACAGGTGAGTAGGAGCTCTGTCATTGTATGCTTGGATGTTAAAGGGGCAGTAGCACGTTTTTTTATAATTTTATATTTTTAATTTTTCACTGATAATTGTAAGTTAATGGTATATATATATATATTAATTTGGCATTGTCAAAAATCTCATGACACAAGCCATTCATCCATAGTTAGAGGACAAAGTATGAAGATTCATATAAAATTCATTGGCGGCCATTTTGTATGAACACCTTTTATTCATTTTGTGTAAGAAAAGGAATCAAATGGCTAACCTTTACATATAAATTTGAATTATTACTGCTCCATTTAGTTCAAATACATTGTCTTTCAATTTGAACCATTTATTTTCATTTTCCTGACATCACGTTATATTCCCCCAAAAAACGTGCTACTGCCCCTTTAATGCGAGATATTTGCTATCAATAAGTTTTGTGTGCTCTCCTGTTACCCACATTGACTCATTACCTTATCATGGTGTGGTGGTTTGTGGGCTTCAACAACCCTGAGATTTAATTATTTTTACAGATTTTATTTAGCAAAATGCTGTTTGATTTCCCAATTTCATTCATTCTCCTCCCCCCTCCCAGGCTAGACCAGCTAGCGAGACCGAGATGCTGAGTCTACACAGCAAGGAACATCTCCGTCTCCTGCAGGAGACCAACTCTATGTCGGAGAAACAGCTCAAGAATCTCTCTCAGATGTACGACTACATCTACTTTCATAATGTAAGTTCATCTCTTGAAGAGAAGCATATTCCCCAAATGTAGACAAGGAGTTTTATGGATTATCAACTTCTTTATTGTAGAATGTAGTCTAAGCCTCTTTGATGTTAAGTTAGATGCAATTGCTATCTTATCCTGTTGTTACTGTTATTGTTACCTCATCATCATGTCCATATGTATATGTTGCTGTACTCCCATTTTCCCATTTACTTTAAAGCGGAATAAGAATCTATACCGAAACGTTGCTACATTCTTGAGCTCTTCAGATTCTTCCAAGAAAAAGGAATCCGTGGCTTAACTTTGCGTTATATATTTGAATTATTACTGCTCCATTTAGTTTAACTACATTGTCTTTCACTTGGAACCATTATAATTTTCATTTTCCTGACATCACCTTATGCTCCCCCTAAAAAGGTGCTACTGCCCCTTAAAGTTACGATTCAGTATGTTTTCTCCACAGCATATCTACGAGAGTGCACAGTTGGCTCTCGGAGGAAGTATAGATCTGGTTGACCATGTCGTCACGGGCAGGGTTCGTACATCTTTTATGGATTCAATCTCTAAGACCTAGTATTTTGTATGTGGATATTTTGTAAGGATGGGTATCGTTCCTCATTTGTGTATTGTAATATATTGCGATACAGAAAGGCGTATTGCAATACGTATTGCAATATATTGGTACTTCTTTAATT
This sequence comes from Steromphala cineraria, assembly GCA_916613615.1. Lineage (NCBI taxonomy): Eukaryota > Metazoa > Mollusca > Gastropoda > Trochida > Trochidae > Steromphala > Steromphala cineraria. Next base: position 68,705,637 of record OU744726.1, on the reverse strand, counting down.
AAAAAATGTGCATACTTTCTTGTCTAAATATGAGCGTTAAGAATGATCACCATTGCTCAGCTATGAGCCGTTTTGGACAAAAATATGTTTTTCTATCAATGTTTATGATCTGTATACATATGTGAGCTATTTTCACAACACAATTTCGTCAATTATGTTTTATTTGGTCGTGGATTTTTTACAATTCTAGATAGAAAAAGCTTGTTTTGTAACGGTTGATATATTGGATTCTGATCATGTTGATCCTGTATTGCAATATACCGATATATCGATAAACCCGTGCATCCCTAATATTTTGCACATAAAAATATTTACATTACAATTTGAAAACAAATGATGATACATGAAATTATGAATTCTTTGAATTTTGTCCTTTAGGTTCAGAATGGACTGGCAATAATAAGGTATGGTACTGATTGTTATTATTTTTCATTTCTGAAAACAGATTTTGTTTTTTCTATGAATTTTATTTTGATTATGACTAAAAGTTTGCTAGAACTATGAAATCACCAAATGCTGAACTCTTTTTTGAAATAATTATTAATTAAGATATGAAATATAGATAAATATATAATGTCAAAAAATAAAGTTTAATGAGGCGCTTGACGTCCTGTCTAAAAGAAGTTCTGGTAGGGATGACAGCATGAGGTTCCACTTAAAGATGCAGAGATGGGACCAACATAAGGTATTAAAATTGTTTTTAAAAATTTTTAAAAGTTGATGATGATGGTAATCCCCCTCTATTTTTAATGTCAAAAAATAGATTTAAAACTTGACCTATGTGCAGGCCACCAGGGCACCATGCAATGAAGGAGGAGTTTAACGGGTATTGCTACCTCAACAATGTCGCAGTCGCCGCACAACAAGCATTAGACAATCACAACTTACAAAGGTAAATATGCATGAAAAGCTAGGTCAGATAAAACTGGCCTTATATTTGTCACTGAAAAATATACATCCAACTGGCCAAGTTTGTTTTTTCGTAAAAATTTGTATAAACCTTTTTCAACTTTATATCTCTAAAGCATAAACAGGAAGTTTAGCAACAGTCCTATTAGTGCCATGGTCTGTTTCCAGGTTTATTGTAGGAACACGCTGTTATGCAAAGGACAATCATTAATTGATTCATTTTATGTCCCATTAGAGATTGATTTTTGTAAAAATTTTGTTCCTCAGTCAAATTTCTCTTTTGCTTGGTATTTAAAATTGAAATATAACTAGCAAGTCAATATCATATTGCTTTACTTGTTTATTCAAGGATAACCTCCTTTCAACTAAAGCCAGACTGAATATTTTTCAAGTTAAAAACGATTCAAATAAATTTGTCACCCTGAATTGATGAATTTGGCACTGATTGAATAATAACTTAATTGGTGGGTTAAAGTAACCATTTTTATCCCCCGCAACAACGAAGTTGCAGGGGGTATTAAAATGGGTTCCGTCCGTCCGTTACACTTTGTGTCCGGCTCATAACTTTGTAACTAATCAACCATTTCAATTCAAATTCCTCATGGAAATGAAGAAACATGTAATAATGTGTCATGAGTAACAATTTTATGAAAATCTACATAAATTATTAGGATTTTGGAGAAAAAGTGGTAAATTTGTAAGAAATCTGTTACAAGTCCTGTCCGGCTCACAACTTCTAAACTAATCATCAAATATTGATCAAATTTGATATGGAGATACAGAATCATATGAAGGTGTGTCATGAAGAACAATTTTGAAAATATTTTCATAAAATTTTGCCTTTTTGGCCAAAAATGAGGACTCTGTTCGAAAACTGTTACAAGTCCTGTCCGGCTTACAACTTCTAAATTAATCATCACAAATTGATCAAATTTAATATGGAGATACATAATCATATGAAGGTGTGTCATGAAGCACAATTTTGAAAATATTTTAATTTTTTTTGGCCTTTTTTGCCAAAAATGAGGACTCTGTTGGAAAACTATTACATGTCCTGTCCGGCTCACAACTTCTAAATTAACTATCACAAATTGATCAAATTTAATATGGAGATACATAATCATATGAAGGTGTGTCATGAAGCACAATTTTGAAAATATTTTAATTTTTTTTGGCCTTTTTTGCCAAAATTGAGGACTCTGTTGGAAAACTATTACAAGTCCTGTCCGGCTCACAACTTCTAAATTAACTATCACAAATTGATCAAATTTAATATGGAGATACATAATCATATGAAGGTGTGTCATGAAGCACAATTTTGAAAATATTTTAATTTTTTTTGGCCTTTTTTGCCAAAAATGAGGACTCTGTTGGAAAACTATTACAAGTCCTGTCCGGCTCACAACTTCTAAACTAATCATCAAATATTGATCAAATTTGATATGGAGATACATAATCATATGAAGGTGTGTCATGAAGAACAATTTTGAAAATATTTTCATAAAATTTTGCCTTTTTGGCCAAAAATGAGGACTCTGTTCGAAAACTGTTACAAGTCCTGTCCGGCTTACAACTTCTAAATTAATCATCACAAATTGATCAAATTTAATATGGAGATACATAATCATATGAAGGTGTGTCATGAAGCACAATTTTGAAAATATTTTAATTTTTTTTGGCCTTTTTTGCCAAAAATGAGGACTCTGTTGGAAAACTATTACAAGTCCTGTCCGGCTCACAACTTCTAAATTAACTATCACAAATTGATCAAATTTAATATGGAGATACATAATCATATGAAGGTGTGTCATGAAGCACAATTTTGAAAATATTTTAATTTTTTTTGGCCTTTTTTGCCAAAAATGAGGACTCTGTTGGAAAACTATTACAAGTCCTGTCCGGCTCACAACTTCTAAATTAACTATCACAAATTGATCAAATTTAATATGGAGATACAGAATCATATGAAGGTGTGTCATGAAGAACAATTTTTAAAATGTTTTCATACAATTTTGCCTTTTTTGGCCAAAAATGAGGACTCTGTTTGAAAACTATTACAAGTCCTGTCCTCCTCACTCCTTCTTAACTAATAATTCAATTGGATCAAATTTGATATAGAGATACATACCGGTAATCATATGAGGGTGTGTCATGGAGAACAACTTTTAAAATATGTTTGTTTTCATATGATCAAATTGATCTTGGAGATCCAAATACGTGATACATAAATTCATTCGTTTGATTTTAATTTTGTCAGTTTACTCGAATCATGCCTAACAGTGAACATAAAGTTAATATCATTTAGTTTTTTTATAAGAACAGTTTCCTTCATATCCTGGAAAAGTTGTCTTATTTTGTGCGACAAAAATTAATCGGCAATATGATAAGGAAAACCTATACATATTGTGCAATTTGCGGGGGATATAGCTCGACCATGTCAGCTGCTTGTTTGTCAATGGCATATTTATCATTCTCTTAAACAGTTTGAAGTCCTTTAAATGTCTTTCTTCATTATCAAGACCTTTGTTATTTCCTTACATATTAGGCTCTCAAAGAATACCACCATTTTCTCTGTTTGCCATTAGAAATGGCCGTGTAATCTGTCCAACAGAATTCTCATTGTAGACTGGGACGTACACCACGGGCAGGGAATACAGACCTTCTTTTACGATGACCCAAGGTGAGTCCTGCAGAGTTATCTCCCCTGAACAAGAAATTCAGGATTGGGAAGCACATGCATTCAGTCTGATTAAAATCGACTATGATTCTAGGAACAAAAATATAAATATTATCTCTAGTGGGGTTCGAACCACACCCAGCTTTCCCGGCTTTCCTCTCATTCACAGTCTGACATGCGATAGAGTAGGGTGCATTCAGACCGAGACGGAGAGGATATCCCGAATTGTTCGAGCCCCGATAGAGACAATACTTTTGATATCTTATTCCTCGGAGCACGGTCGATTTTAATCAGACTGCACATGCATTTAAACAGCAACATAAATACAGAAATTTTTAGTTCTTTATTATATTTTTTGTGAATATTGTTTTTGAAAGCATAATTAACATCTTTTTACAAATAAGGCCCTTTACCCGAATTGTGTGTCCTTTTTAAAACTCATTGACAGAGATCCCCTACAGAACTATAGTTTGTTAGGTATTTTCATTGACAAATTATTTTCTGATAGTAAGTATAAATTTCTGCTACTATTTCATCTGATAAACCTTCACATAGACTGAAAATATCATTTTAAATTGAATATGAAAATATTGATTTGATGAGTAAATGCATTATAAAAGTTTTAAATGCCAAACTACACTCAACTGCCTTTTGTTAAAATCAGTTTAAAGTCTTGCAGATGAGCTTAAAGAACAGTTAAAAACTTAAGGTTTCAGTTATGATGATAACTATGTAAGTTTTACACATCTATTTCATTCCTTTCAGAGTATTATATTTTTCTATACACCGGTATGAACACGGCAGTGAGTGGCCGCACCTACGCGAGTCAGACTACGATTATATAGGGGAGGGGCGCGGCAAGGGCTTCAACATCAATGTGCCTTTAAATGTGGTAAGATCTTGATCCATCAGAGTATATTCTTCTGTGAGAGTCCAATCTTGATATCTTGATATATCTCACCCTGTCTTAGGGTATGAACGTTACGCTAACTCCACTAATCTGTACCCTAGACTCAGAAGATAAATTCGCTTGCGCTGCCTGATTTGGGATATAGCCAATCAAATCGTTGCCTCGCCACCTTCTCGATAAAATTTCAACGAGAAAATGATTTGATTGGCTATATCCCAAGTATGGCCACACGAGCGAATCTAGCTTCTGAGCCCAGGGTACAGATTAGTGGAGTTAGCGTAATGTTCGTACTCAGAGACAGGATGGATATACCTCTGGTGAGACGGCTAGTCACAGCTATCTTTAGCAGGAATGCTGATCAGTTCTCTCATCCAGGTACTGCCAATATGGCCTGATTTCAATAATGTAAGTATCTTCCTGATGCATCAGAGTATATCAATCTGTGAGACTCCTTCATTCTGCTGATTGACTTCATTGGATATACCTCTGGTGAGACGGCTGGTCAAAGTTATCTATAGCAGGAATGCTTATCAGTCCTCTCGGCCAGGTACTGCCAATTTGGAATGATTTCAATAATGTAAGTTTATTTATCTGTGAGACTCCTTCATTTTACTGATTGCCTTCACTTGATATTCCTCTGGTGATACGGCTAGTCACAGTTATATATAGAACAAAGATGCTCATCAGTCCTACAATCTGTTTATTGTCTTCACTTCATTTACCTCTAGTGAGACAGGCTGGTCAAAGTAATCTATACAAGGACATGCTTATCAGTCCTCTCATCCAGGTACTGCTAATTTGGATTGATTTAAGTCCTTCCATTGACTGATCATTTATCGACAATGCAATGGAATTCCTGCTTGGATTAGAGGAGTCTTGTAGATGAAGCTTTGTAAAGACCTTTCGTAAAGTCATTTGGTGTTTATGAAAAATTGTTTTTCAAAGTTTTAAGACCTCAAAAGTTTGTGTTGCATTTTACATTTTAACAATTGATGGATAATATGATCAGCATGTATGTGTTAATCTATCATTTCTGTGCACATGTTAAGGTTGAATAAGAAAAGATTGAAATTTGCATTTCATGATGTCAAAAAGTAGTAGAGAATCATTGTGTAATTTTTAAATTGATATATATTTCAAATGTTTGAAACTATTTTGAATCTTACAGTCCCAAAGCACCGGTAGTCTCTTGAACCACTTTTATTGCCTAAATTATTCTCTATTGGTGATTCTTGTGAATTTGTCTATCAGAATAACTTGACATTAATTAATTCAACAGCTTAAGTGTTAACATTTTTCTTCAGATTGGATGTGGAAACTCCGAGTACCTTGCAATATTCACTCAAGTACTGGTCCCAGTGGCTTATGAAGTGAGTAAAACATACAATCATTCAGATACAGCTGGTGGCAATGTTACGTACAAGTGACCTCATTCACATAGACTTACATGTTAATTAGCTGTTGCGAGGATAATTTTCATAAATTTAGTTGAAATATTTTTACTGCAATATTTTGCGAGCAGCTTGGAAATCATCTCAGCTACATACACACAATTTCAATTTACATTTGTGATTATTATTAAGGGAATTACATCTCATTTAATAGCACATATGCAACACACCGGTTACGTTTAACATGATAAATACTACATGAGAATTCCTTAAATACTTTTGAGTAGCATTTCGGTACAACATAAAATGCCAAAAAATTAATGCCAACAGAACACATTGTCTCTTGAAAAATAAGTCTAAATAAGTTGAATTGTATAAAAATTAAAACTTTAGAAAGTCAGCAAGGTTAATGACATAAATATGGTTTCTTGTGTATAGATATATATAGATAAATCAATCTTTGCATCATAATTATGTGAAATAATTGGTAAATGGGTTTGACGTATTTAGTTCATATATTTGATTCTGCATCAAGGATTCTGTAATTCTCTGATATGACAATAACCACCCGTTTATTTTTAGGTATATTATAGAGACTGATAATTTTCTTTGTTTCAGTTTTCTCCAGAACTGATACTTGTGTCTGCTGGCTACGACTCTGCAATAGGATGTCCAGAGGTAGTCTGAAAAATATTTTCAACATTTTACTGAATATACACCATTTTAGGTATTTTTTTCACCAATATTTAAGACCTATTTCCATTTCCAAAATCTTTTCAAAAGATTTTATTTCCAAAAACTTCTTATTTCGTTTCAACAATATTTTCAAACATTTTGTCAAAAATATTTTCAACAAAATACCAAAATATTTTTTTAATATTTCATGCGCAGTAGTCCTACTTTAACTTAGTGAACATGAATCAATGCAAGTAACACGATATCATCTGATATGATATTTTTCTGATGATTATATTACAGGGTGAGATGTGTATAACTCCCGCCTGTTTTGCTCATTTTATCAACTTGCTGTCACCAGCATCGGCCGGCAAGATGTGTCTTGTTCTTGAGGTAAGCCATTCGTGTCTGACAAACGTTACTTAACTAACAATTCTCAACACAATCATACTACCGTATATGACCGGGTATATGCCGACCCCCTTTCACAACCCCCCAAATTCCAGTCAAAACCTAGTATATCATGTATAGGCTGACCTCACCCTGAGAAGAATTCTAAAACTGTTTGAGTTAGCTCAGTGAATCTTGGTATGTGAATCAGTCAGCATGAGTTGATGTGCCCTTTGAAATTTGCAACTTCTTGAGAACTTCATTTATGGTGGAAATATAACTTCGAATTTTGTTTCTGGAGCAGAACTAAAAAACAGTACAACCTAGCTCAATGAAACTTGGTATTCGGATCCCTCAGCATGCGTAGATGTGCTATTTGGGATTTTAAACTTCTTAAAAACTTTAATTGTTGGTTGTCTCCATTGTCCGTTTGTCCATGCGTCTGTCAGACTGAGTTAAAGGGGACAGCTTTTTTCAGAAGCTGTTTAAGATAGGATAACCAACTTTTCTGTGTGGGTATCAATACCTTGATGAATTTGAAAATGAGATTTATGCAATTATATATTACAGAGTTATGGCCCATGTAGAAAAATATTGCAAGATTTACTGAAAAATTATTTTTTCGGTGATGTTGATGTCTTCTTGTTAAATACTGGGGTGGTCCTCGTGTTTCGTCCGCCATTTTGAAACGTAAGCATTGCGAGAAAACAAATGTGCTGCATTATGCTTATTCATTAATAAAATAAAGAAATAATTACTTGATTGATATAAGAGGAGCATATTTACAAATAATTCATGATAAAATTTTCAGTTACGACAGCATTTTGTTGTAGTAATGCATTCCAGGATCGTAGCTTTGATGATTGGCTTCATTTAAGATGCACTGATAGCGATACACTTCTTTGTCAAATTGTTAAATCTCGAACAACTGAAATGCTAACTTCACAAACATATTTGAAATTAAGTGTGAAAATTAATTATCTTGTAAAAATCATATAACATTGTAAACAGGAAAGTCCTCTTGAATATCGTTTCCACAAATAATACCCCGCTCAAATGGTCCCTTACTTTGAGTTGAGTGTATATGTCATGTTACAGGGTGGCTACTGTACCAAGTCTCTCTCTGAAGGGGTTGCTCTCTCTCTACGAGCGTTACTCGGTGATCCTTGTCCAGCCATCGAGAAAACCATCCAACCGAAACAAAGGTAAAGCATGATATATTGGGTGTAAATAAAACTGTTTTTTACCCTAAACTGTGTTACATAGAAAACAGCTTGATGTTATACTATCATTAATTTATGTGTTCATTAATATGGTTTTAAAATCTTTAGAAATATATCTCTTTCAGTATCATTGAAACCATTCTTGATGTTATAAAAGTTCTTCGGCCACATTGGAAAAGTCTTTGTTACCAAGGCAACCTGGCAAAACCGGAGCAACCGGAGATTCCTTCAGTACTCAAGTTGCCTCCACAGTAAGTGGAACTGTTCTAATGGATATATAATTGCATCAAAATATTGCAGAATGGGGCCACAGTCTGATTAAAATGGGCCTAGATCCAAGGAATAAAATATTCAAAATATCAACTCGACAGAGATATGAAGTCCTCTACGCTTGGTCTGACCTACCTCCTATTTTGTCACCAGTTTAGTGCAGCCAGTAGTATGCAAACTTTCATCAAGAGGATTTGTGTGGAGAGTTAAAAAATAAGAACAAGATAATGTTGTGATTCCCTTGGAAGGGTTTGACCCACAAAATCATCAAATTAAAATTTCCCGCAAACTGCACCATCATTGTTTGTTCGAATTAATGTGAACATCCTTATCTAGTTCCCTTGTTAATCCAGTAGAACACAGATATTGCGAACTCGGATATAGCAAACAATCGGATATAGTGAACAAGTCCAGTCCCTATAAAACATCATTAAAATTATATGCGTATAGCAAACACCAGATATAGCGAACTAAATTATTTGGTCCCTTGAAGTTTGTTATCCGTGTTCTACTGTACTGTACTGTTTATATGATGTTCTTTCCTTGTTAAAAAAGTCCGGGATCCAACCTGCGGAGAATAGGAGAGCATCTTGGTGATATCCCACTGCTACAGGACTGTTATGATGTTTCTGAACACGACAAGGTCAAGGACAACTTGCTGCAGCAGATAGACAGCCTCATTCTGAACACTGACCTTCACCTTCCCAAACACAAGTAGGTCACTGTACACTTGAACTGGGAACATATTCAAGCTATTTCTTTGCAAGTGACATTTGAGCTGCATGCATATAAACATTATTGCACTGTTTGCTAATTCTGTTTCATTTTTTGAAGGCAAACTTTTTTTACAATATTTTTTAACAATAAGATATAAAAGTGTCAGTAACTTTAAGAAACTATGAGGCTTGAAGAGATTTTTGCAAGACATTGGTTGTGTAATAAGAGGTTGCTGATAATTCTTTAAACGTTATCATCATTCAACAATAGATAATGAAATGTTAACAACATTTTATCTCTCCAGGGTATGTCTTGTGTTTGAAGAAGAAATGTTGCTTCACAAAGACAACACTTCTGGGTAAGTAAAAAATGTAAACAAAAGATTTTTAGTAAACAGATTGAATTTGAATTGCAAATGTTGACAAGTAAAGTCTTTGAGGGTATTAAAAGTTTAAAAGGATGAAAACAAATTCTTTATTTTGAAGAAATATATCTATTGGTGTTTATGCCAATTCTAACAGGACATGTTGGTTTTTATTTTGCAGTGGTTTTGAAGAAAACCCAGAAAGGGTGCTACATATCTGTCAAAAGTTGAAAGATCTGAATTTGTGGGATCGATGTCACCGAATAAAGGTAGGAAACTATTACATCTTGAATGTCCAGGTAAAATTGAAATTTACACATATTCTGGAAACAGTTTTCATGATGACATTCAAGAGATTATTTAACATTCACCTGTATTATTTAACTTCTATTTAACATGAAAGTTTAATGATATAGCATGGAGTATGACGTATGAACTTATGTGGGAGACCTCTGTAAAAGTTGTATCCCAGGCTTTTCAAGTGTCATGAATAGCAGTTGAAAAGCAGCAGCTTGTATATCTGTATATATACATCTTATATATATATCTTATATAACTGTATATCAACAAAGTAATAAAGACTCATGTGATTTTTTGCAACACCTGTTTAATTTTATGTTTTTCATGTAAAAAAAACAACCATTAAACTACCCATCGTCCTTGGGGATCAAATTGTAATTTCTAATTTGATGTAGCAATAATGTTAAAAATATTCAGATGAAAGTGTAAGATTTATACGTGTTTTAACTATGAAAACATGATTAGTAACTTTTCAGTAAATTCGGAAAGTCATTGAAGCTGATATATCGGAAATATAGAAAATTATAGAAGATTAATATCTTTTTTTTTTCAATTTGTTCAGGGGCGGGCTGCAACAGAAGAAGAATTGAGATATGTTCACAGGTAATAATGATATATATAATAGTACCATCAAAAATATTCATCATTAGCTCATCTGGCCTGTAAGGCCCGATGGGCTTATGGCATGGCATGGTGTCCGGCGTCTGTCCACCCATCCATCCGTCCGTAAACTTTGTGGAATTTCGACTTCTTCTCAAGAACCATAAGGCCTAGAAAGCTGAAACTTGGTGTACAGGCTCCTTGACTAGTGAGGATTATAAATTGTAGCTTTGGTGGCCCTGTGGTCCAAAGTAAGGGGGAAACCACATTTGCCACACTCTAAAGCAAAATTGATATGAAGCCTGATGAGCTACAGAGCCACTGGCTCTATTCTCTTTAGAGTACTATGATTCTATTGGGTTAGGAAATAATCATCTCTTTAAAAGAGAAATAAAAGAGGATATATATTTCAACAATATCTTTAAGTTTACATACTAACTCAAAGCTAACTTTATCTATAACTCTTTGTCGATGATTATTATACATGAAGTATAAGGCCTACATCTCGTCTCTTGAGGAAGACAATTTTTTATTACATGATTGAGGGTGAGATACTCTGATCTTTCAGTGAAAAAAACCCTCTATCTGGCTACATTGACGATAACCTTTATCGTCACTCTACTGAGTGGTGATAAACTTTATCACCACTCGAGTGACGTCAAGTTCAAGAGTTTGACGTCTTGTAACAGTGGTCTGACGTCATGAATTCTCATATGACGTCACACTGTTACCGCAGTGACGGGCTCTTCCAAGCGGCCGCTCTACATGAAAATGAAATTTTTTTACGTAATAAGAAGGATTTCATCATATAATAAATAGAATATCTGTCAATACTTGACAAATACCATGTTTATCTCATCTCGTGAGGTTGACAAGTTAAATATTTTCATTCGTGGCTGCGCCACTCGTCAGAATATAAACTTTCTACCTCACTCGATGAGATAAACATGGTATTAGTCAAGAAAAGACAGATATCCTCTATGTATATGTTATATTTTATATGATTGCGAGTGAGATATCAGGATCTGTTATTGAAAATAACAATGTAATCAGTCACTAGTGAAATAATGACCAATAAAGTTGATTGTTTTGGGGTAAACTTTTGTTATTTCACATGTGCATCTATCATGATAAGACCTTTCAGATGAGGTCTTAATTGTTTACCTCATGACCTTGACTTTGGGCAGCATTGAGCAAGCATTTTTCGATAACTTTAACCTTGGCCAAACTTGTGATCGGATAGAAATGAAATTTGAAAATTCACATGTGCATCTATCATGATAAAGCCTTTCAGATGAGGTCATAACCTTTGACCTAGTGACCTTGACCTTGGCGTCAGGAGCATCAGTGTTTCACAAACACAGCTTGTTAATTTTGATGAGATAGACATTTTTTTGACAATGACTTCAAAATCCATTCATAAAAATTGGTACATTCCGACTTCATTTGATGATAGCTTTTGATTTTGAGAATGAATGTAAGATATGGTGCATGTATTACTGCTACAGAGAGTCCATGTTGAGACAGGTGAAGAAATGCAGCATTATGCAGGAGGACACGCTCGCCAAGTTTCAGACTCTCTTCAAGTCCATCTACCTCTCTCAGGTACGTGCTCACTTGTGCTCTTACAGCTTTCATCTTTACAGATCTGATGAATTAAAGCTTCCATCTTTACACATCTGATGAATTAAAGCTTCCATCTTTACAGATCTGATTAATTATACCAGTTCAAGAAACTATAAGATTTCACTATGAGTTGAGTAAAACCCATTCTCTTCCTACAGAGGCAGCCCATTTGTATAACTCCGATCTAGCCTCTGTTCTACTAGCAAAAATCTCTGGGCTTCGGCAGATTGCCCCAGCAACAAAAAGTTGCAACACAAGATATCTCCCTTATGGAGCACAGTGGTGTAGTGGTTAGCAGATTTGGGTTTCATCTTGTGTTTAGTCCCTGGGCAAGACACCTCATCCACATTGCATTCAGTTCACCCAGATGTACAAATGGGTACCTGAACAAGGGAGATGTTCGGACCTATGTAGTCTTGCGGAGCACTTGTTAATCGGCGGCACTTATCTCTCCAGGGTAATAATACTCAGAGCGCTTTGAGTATGCTTTGTCATGGATATATGTGCGGTATATTATTTGCAGCCAATTAAAAGATGTCTTGGATACCTTCATTTGTAAGCATCCTTCAAGGTTGCATGGTGACATTATAAATATTATAACAGAGGTTAGATCAAAGTAACATGACTGAGCTGCCTCTGTGGTGAGAGAATGGGTAAAACCATTATCAAGGAATTTGAAGGGTGAGGTGACCTTTTGAAAGGAGGAGACATCCTTAGGATCCACAAAATTTACTTGCAATATTTTTTAAATTCTAAGGGTGGCTAAACTTCCTTTTTTGAATGTGGTAAACACTATCAAGTATTTTATAAAACATGGGCTGACAGCAAGCTCTGCAATGTATAGAGGCTTTATAACCTAAATCTAAAATTGCATGAATAAAATTTATATTAAAAAAAATATAAAAAATTGCATAAAATCACCACTTCTTCACAAGCACCCTTTGAAAGTAAGCAGCATTTGCCTGGCAGGAATGCTCTGTATATAGTTAATGTGCAGGAGTAAATGACTTTGTACGGTTGCAGATCATGTTATCCCTAATGTAACAAGGTTGATCATTTTCAAATCTGAATATTGTTACTCTGTTACAGGGAACCTACAAAGCTGCATCATATGCTGTTGGAAGTTTACTCAATGTGGTCGATTCAGTTCTTACAAAAGAGGTGAGTATAAATAATTTTAATACAAAACCTTGAATATTTTTAATTTTTATGAACTCATGTTGGTGTATTTGATATATAAAAAAACACTTGTGTTAAACTCTCAAAATGTTTGCATCAATTATTGTCTGTTACAGAATAAACATGTTTTTGTTGCAGGCAGAAAGTGGGCTTGCAATTATAAGGTAAATTCTTTTTAAGATTTTAAGATTTTCATTAAAAAGAAGTATTTATCGTATAAGTGCCAATTGGGTATTGATTATTATGAGATATTTTTAATTCAAATAGTAAATTATACCATCTACATTCATATCAGAGCAAAACAATATGTGATGAAAATCACAGAGTGGCTCTTACAAATTTCTTTGTGGAACTTTTATCTTATTTGAAAATTCTGATTAAATACACATTTTAAAGACAATGCTTTTGTTCCCAGACCCCCGGGGCATCATGCAGAGCACGACTCAATGATGGGATTCTGTATCTTCAACAACGTTGCAATCGCAGCAAAACATGCACAGAACAAGCATGGGGTCAAAAGGTCAGAGTTTAACCTTGTCTTATACCAATAGTACCGTATTTCCTCTAATAAGCACCCGGGCGCTTATTTTTTCAGCACCCCTTTACCACCCAGCGCTTATTAGAGGCCCGGCGCTAATTAGAGACCCGGCGCTTATTTCTTTCAAAGAGAATTGAACTTTGTTTTAAGTCGTCTTTTTCCATGAATACCTGTAAAATGTTTACTGAGGGAGCATTTATCTAATGATTAGGACCCTGCGGTTATTAGAGATCCGGCGCTTATAAGAGGCCCGGTGCTTATTTTCTCAACTACCTATGACCCCCCGGCGCTTATTAGAGGCCTGGCCCTTATTGGAGACCCGGCGCTTATTGGAGGAAATACGGTAAAGGGACCAATGGCAGTCCAAATGTTGTTTGAATCTTTCTAACCTAAAGCAAAGGTGTTTATTTTCATGGATGTTTTTAGTTTGGTATGATGATTATGTAATGCTGACATTTACGAACATGACTTTGGTAATTACTTGATTCTGATTGGCTGATCTGAAAAATTTCCCTACGTTGAATGGCAATGAACACCTGCAAATTTGCAAAGGCGACTCACCGCGAAATGATACATCGTATTACAATTCAATTAATTGTATTGTTTCTCTCAAAATCTGTGCACTATTAAAATTTGACGGGTGTTAATTTGTTGTCATCTTCTAACTTGCGTTTTCCCTTAGATGCCATTAATAATTTTCTATTTGCTTTAGTTATTTGTAACTAAATAGTTTTTGAAGCCGTCTCTTTTAAACTAAATTTTCAGGTGTTGAATAACAATAAATCCCTGAAATTTACCAAATGCAACTATTTATCTTCTAAAGGTGTTACTATTTTCTGCTAAAACAGTATTTGCATCAAATATTTTATGCTCAAGACATTTAGTAAAACTTTATGCCATTTGGTTCAATTCTGTTACAGAGTGTTGATACTTGACTGGGATATACATCATGGGAACGGCACTCAGTCCATGTTCTACACAGATCCAAGGTGATTATATTGCTAATTAGTCTAATTAAATAAACCTAAAGGTTTACGTTACAAGATGGATATGAGTTATTCTTAAGTAGCCTTTTGCTCCTGCAGGGCCTTTTAGAGTAAAATACATGAAAATATAAGATGTTCTAATTTAGTCAAACATGTATTTAATAGATGCACATCTAGCAATGTTAGCTTTCTCTATTATCAGTGTTTGTTTCAACCATTAGAAAGAAGAAATTGCACACTGAAAAAACTTTAATGTGCACAAATATATATAGTTTTATTCTAAAATCTAGTATAGTTTGCAAATTAACACTGAAAATCATCGGTAAAAAAATTCACTAAAATAGTTGTTAATAAGAAAAACAGATTTTTCTAAAAATCCATATTAAGTTTAAAGAATTCCCTCATCCTATGAGACATATTTAATCTCAAAGGACCAAAACATTGATTATCACAAAGAACATAAATATTAAAGAATTCCCTCATTCCTATGACAAATATTTAATCCACAAGAACCGAAGATCAAGTTAGAATCTTCATCTGTTACAGTGTCCTCTACATGTCCCTGCACCGGTTTGACGCTGGATGCTTCTACCCCTACGGAGGGGGAGGCTTTGTGAACAGGGTGGGGTATGAACAAGGAACTGGGTACACAGTCAACATACCCTGGAGTGGGGTGAGTATATATAGTTCTTCTACCCCTACGGAGGGGGAGGCTTTGTAAACAGGGTGGGGTATGAACAAGGAACTGGGTACACGGTCAACATACCCTGGAGTGGGGTGAGTATATATAGTTCTTCTACCCCTACGGAGGGGGAGGCTTTGTGAACAGGGTGGGGTATGAACAAGGAACTGGGTACACGGTCAACATACCCTGGAGTGGGGTGAGTATATATAGTTCTTCTACCCCTACGGAGGGGGAGGCTTTGTGAACAGGGTGGGGTATGAACAAGGAACTGGGTACACGGTCAACATACCCTGGAGTGGGGTGAGTATATATAGTTCTTCTACCCCTACGGAGGGGGAGGCTTTGTGAACAGGGTGGGGTATGAACAAGGAACTGGGTACACGGTCAACATACCCTGGAGTGGGGTGAGTATATATAGTTCTTCTACCCCTACGGAGGGGGAGGCTTTGTGAACAGGGTGGGGTATGAACAAGGAACTGGGTACACGGTCAACATACCCTGGAGTGGGGTGAGTATATATAGTTCTTCTACCCCTACGGAGGGGGAGGCTTTGTGAACAGGGTGGGGTATGAACAAGGAACTGGGTACACGGTCAACATACCCTGGAGTGGGGTGAGTATATATAGTTCTTCTACCCCTACGGAGGGGGAGGCTTTGTGAACAGGGTGGGGTATGAACAAGGAACTGGGTACACGGTCAACATACCCTGGAGCGGGGTGAGTATATATAGTTCTTCTACCCCTACGGAGGGGGAGGCTTTGTGAACAGGGTGGGGTATGAACAAGGAACTGGGTACACGGTCAACATACCCTGGAGCGGGGTGAGTATATATAGTTCTTCTACCCCTACGGAGGGGGAGGCTTTGTGAACAGGGTGGGGTATGAACAAGGAACTGGGTACACGGTCAACATACCCTGGAGCGGGGTGAGTATATATAGTTCTTCTACCCCTACGGAGGGGGAGGCTTTGTGAACAGGGTGGGGTATGAACAAGGAACTGGGTACACGGTCAACATACCCTGGAGCGGGGTGAGTATATATAGTTCTTCTACCCCTACGGAGGGGGAGGCTTTGTGAACAGGGTGGGGTATGAACAAGGAACTGGGTACACGGTCAACATACCCTGGAGTGGGGTGAGTATATATAGTTCTTCTACCCCTACGGAGGGGGAGGCTTTGTGAACAGGGTGGGGTATGAACAAGGAACTGGGTACACGGTCAACATACCCTGGAGTGGGGTGAGTATATATAGTTCTTCTACCCCTACGGAGGGGGAGGCTTTGTGAACAGGGTGGGGTATGAACAAGGAACTGGGTACACGGTCAACATACCCTGGAGTGGGGTGAGTATATATAGTTCTTCTACCCCTACGGAGGGGGAGGCTTTGTAAACAGGGTGGGGTATGAACAAGGAACTGGGTACACTGTCAACATACCCTGGAGTGGGGTGAGTATATATAGTTCTTCTACCCCTACGGAGGGGGTGGCTTTGTAAACAGGGTGGGGTATGAACAAGGAACTGGGTACACGGTCAACATACCCTGGAGTGGGGTGAGTATATATAGTTCTTCTACCCCTACGGAGGGGGAGGCTTTGTAAACAGGGTGGGGTATGAACAAGGAACTGGGTACACGGTCAACATACCCTGGAGTGGGGTGAGTATATATAGTTCTTCTACCCCTACGGAGGGGGAGGCTTTGTAAACAGGGTGGGGTATGAACAAGGAACTGGGTACACGGTCAACATACCCTGGAGCGGGGTGAGTATATATAGTTCTTCTACCCCTACGGAGGGGGAGGCTTTGTGAACAGGGTGGGGTATGAACAAGGAACTGGGTACACGGTCAACATACCCTGGAGTGGGGTGAGTATATATAGTTCTTCTACCCCTACGGAGGGGGAGGCTTTGTGAACAGGGTGGGGTATGAACAAGGAACTGGGTACACGGTCAACATACCCTGGAGTGGGGTGAGTATATATAGTTCTTCTACCCCTACGGAGGGGGAGGCTTTGTGAACAGGGTGGGGTATGAACAAGGAACTGGGTACACGGTCAACATACCCTGGAGCGGGGTGAGTATATATAGTTCTTCTACACCTACGGAGGGGGAGGCTTTGTAAACAGGGTTGGGTATGAACAAGGAACTGGGTACACGGTCAACATACCCTGGAGTGGGGTGAGTATATATAGTTCTTCTACCCCTACGGAGGGGGAGGCTTTGTGAACAGGGTGGGGTATGAACAAGGAACTGGGTACACCGTCAACATACCCTGGAGCGGGGTGAGTATATACATACCACCCAAAATTACACAAGATACTCACTGGCCTCTTGAGGTTTTTCATTTGAATCATACACCCTGGGTATAAGTCGATCTCCACTCTTTGATCCCAGATTTATGGTATCAAATTCTGGGTTTATTCCAGGTCATGGCAGTAGTCCTTATAGACTTTGGCTGCTTTCGATTTGCCCACATTAGCATCCAGTTCGTAAATATGATTCTGTTGAGTCAAGAAACATAATGGAATTAGGAGATCAACTTTAGTTATAACATCTTTCATTGGTTGATTGCAGTTCTAAACAAGGTAAATTTTTTGTCCCACCAGTATGTCTGTTGTTCTGTTTGTCAATCTATAATCATTTTGTTTCTTGAGCAGAAATCAAAATTTGTAAAACTTATCTCAATGAAACTTGATATTTGTATAAATCAACATATGTTTATTTTGAGGTTTTAAACTTCTTGGGATTTCATTCGCGGGTATTTTTCAGTTTTCTTTATTTGAAAAAATATTTCATGGATCTGTTATGGTTTTTTTTGCATGTGTTGCTTTTAATTGTTGTGCAGGCTGTTATGGGAGATGCTGAGTACATCGCTGCCTTCCAACAACTCATTCTGCCCATTGCCTATGAGGTTGGTATCTTTGTTATCTCCCTTTACAAATCATGACTATTGGTTACATAGCCATATCATATGTATTCTTTGAGACCAAACTAATGAACTTTTGAGTACGCTTTGAAAATATTTGAATGACATTGTTGCCCACGTACAGTCAATGGACAACATTAATCTTATTTTCAAACCATATTATAATTGATGTTTATGATTCAATAACTTTGTCAGCATGTATAACTTTACAAAATTGTTGTATTTTTAGTTTGGCCCTGAACTGGTATTGATATCAGCAGGATTCGATGCAACCTGTGATGATCCTCTCGTAAGTCAAAGAGTTCCATTATTATTATTATGTACAGCAGTGTAATATTTATATGGCAATATCAAACAAGTGTAATACCACAAAGCAAGTATGATGTCACAGTAGTGTGTTGTGACGTCACTAAGTAATCGCAGCGTCACAATGGCTGCCGAGTTGCGAAGATGTTAGTTTCAGCACTCTGTCATCAATTTTGCTTGATTTTTAGGGCAAGTAATAAACAGAATACTAAACTTTCCATTTGAAACTATATTTATTAAACTTGCTTTTACTAAACGGACTTTTGCTTGTTTAATTCAAAATCATTAACTTGTAGTAGTTAAATGGAAGGTCGTTAAGTGTACTCTATGTGTCATTCAGTGTATGACTTTTTTAGTTTCGGATTTTGTACTGATTTAATTAAGGTGTAACATGTTTTTGAGAGCTCTCGACCAATCAGAATCACGGAAATTAGCGAACAAAATCCTTTTGTAATTATATGGCAACATCAAACAAGTGTAATACCACAAAGCAGGTATGACATCACAGTAGTGTGTTGTGATGTCACTTAGTAATTGCAGCGTCACATGACATGATCAAAGAAAATCACCAGATCTCCTTCATGATAATATTGATTATTAAATCATAAAGTTATGTTTGTTATGAATTACAGATTATCATATGTTTGCTTTCAGGGAGGCTACAGAGTTAGTGCCCCTTGTTTTGGTCACATGACAAGTATGGTGAAAGGGCTAGCTGGTGGGAAAGTCATCATGGCGTTAGAGGTAAAGCATTGTCATTAATAACTAATATATTAACAACAAAACTCCACATTCAATTTGATTTCTTCGAACATCATAAGCATATGTTTCTATTCTATATATTAATATTCAAATATATTTTCTATTTGGGATGTTACCAAAATTTCCTATAATGTTAGATATATTCTTACTTTTACTTTTCTAGATCCACACATGTTTTATCTTTAAAATGTAAAGAAATTCCTATTTTCAATTGTAACGTTAGGCATAAAATTCATAATTTTATATACAAAATCTTCAAATTTGATTTTGACTGAACAGAACCTGCTTCAAAACAAAATATTTCCAAAATTTACCTCTCAACAAAATAAAGAAGGAAAATTTTGATATTTCTATCAATTCCTGTAACTATTTTTTCAAAGCCTTCATTTACACTAGGCAATTGTGTGTTTATTTTACCTCCTTCCTTCAGGCTTTTTGCCCACTAAAACCTGTAAATCAAGAAATTTATTTTGTCTGTCCTGAGAATTTGGGATGATACACAACCTCACGGTCTTCAACAAACTTTACCTTGAGAGACTGTTTCATTTTAGGATAGTGTCCCTTGAGCAGCTGCGTTCCAAGCCTCCATGTCCAGAATCATCTTTCTACGCAGAGCCTAAAAGGCCAGTTTCCAAACTGTCATTTTATGCCTTGCTGCAGAGACTTTACTTTTCTGTGCTGCTATAGTGCCCCTACAGACTAGAGAGCAAGCACAGAAAACTCAAGGCTATGCAGCAAGGCATAAAATGACAGTTTGAAACTGGCCTTTTAGGCTCTGCGTAGGAAGATGACTAAAACCTCTAAATCAAGAAATTTATTTTGTCTGTCCTGAGAAGTTATTGGTTTTTTTTACAATCTGTAGGGTGGATGCAACATGGAGAACACATCTGAGGCAGTAGCCAGCTGTCTGTCTGCTCTGCTGGGGCATCCTTGTACACAGTTACCTCCCCTTGCGCCAAATATGAAGTAAGTGGAGTCGTGTTCATCAACCCGTTTGACTTGATATCGACTGTACAAAGTGGAAGGGGTATGTTATACAATTATAGACTGGTGATGAGGTCAATACCTGTTTTTCTAGACCCGAGGAAAACAATATTGACCAAGGACAAAGTCCAAGGTCGATATTGGTTTCCTCGGATCTATAAAAACAGGAATTGACCGAATTCACCATTCCATAACTGTTTTATTATGTCTCGGTCAAGAAACGAAAAGATAATAGAAAACTACAGCAATGAGCGGCATTTGGGCTTGATTGTTGGCAAGGAAGGGTCAATGACGTCATGATTACAATTGCATGACGTCATGAAACAACGGTTTGACGTCATCGGCTCTATTTTTAGTAAATCAAGTCAATATCACTTTTGGTCAGACTCGGGGTCATGGGGGTCAAGTCAATATCAATTTCTGTCGACTGTCACGTAGTGGTTCTCGACCAATCAGATTGCCGGAAAATTATGCTCGCATAATAAATGTCTTTGTCTGTCTGTCTGTGTTTGCGTCACTGCATCCGTCTAAGTAAAATGGAGAAAACTTTTCTCCATAACCGTTTTTGAAAAGATAATAAACTTGGCATGTTTATATTAAAGGTTTCAATACCTTTAAGGAAATGTTATTTTCAATAGGAATATATCTAATGTAAGCCTAATTGAGCAAAGGAAATAAATATTGTCTTTATTCTTTCTGTCCATTGTTAACTAATTGATTAATCAAAATAATTTTGTAATAATTGTAATTACCGGTAGTGCTGGAATGAGATAGATAGATAAGGGTTTTCAATAATTATGACACTTTATTATCATCATTACATGTACATATTGGAAATTTGATTTGTGCCCATGGCACTCGGCAGCCACTGTGCAGCGCCAGTTAATGCGTTGTTCTGACTTAACAATTCTGAGTGTCAAGCAAGACAGCATCAACTCCCATCTTTTAACGTCTTTTGGTTTGACACGACCGGGAATCGAACCCCAATCTTCCGGGTGACGAGCGGACACTCTACCACTGAGCTACGCCCCCGTCTATGCAGAAAGATTCAAAGCATGTCCATATATTCAAATGTGAGTTTGAATTAAATCAAACAATGAAAACTGTACAATTGATTTCAGTGATACATGTACTATTGTTGATTTCAGAGCTGTCGAGTGTATTGGGAAAGTATTGGATGTTCACAAGCAGTACTGGAAATCCCTCCAATACAGAAGTAAGTCACTCATCTTCTTGTCATTTAAAGGGGCAGTAGCACGTTTTTAGGGGGAATATAAGGTGATGTCATGAAAATGAAAATAAATGGTTCCAGTTGAAAGACAATGTATTTAAACTAAATGAAGCAGTAATAATTTGAATATATAACTTAAAGTTCAGCCATACGATTCCTTTTTCTTACAAAAATTAATTAAAGGTGTTTACAAAAAAATGGCCGCCAATGGATTTTATGTGAATCCTCATATTTT
The DNA here is from genome assembly GCA_916613615.1 of Steromphala cineraria. Lineage (NCBI taxonomy): Eukaryota > Metazoa > Mollusca > Gastropoda > Trochida > Trochidae > Steromphala > Steromphala cineraria. The sequence continues at coordinate 68,683,759 of OU744726.1, read as the reverse complement.
TTCCTCTGACTAAGGGTGATCGGCTTGTGTAATGAGATTGTTGACACTGTCAATATAATACATTTAGCATTTACTTACAATTAAAAGTGAAATATTTAAAATTTATAATTATCAAAAAACGTGCTACTGCCCCTTTAAAGGCATTTCTAAGGAACAAGTTAGCTATTTAGTTATACCTAGTTTTGTAACATTATTAATGGAGGATGTTTTACAATAGTTATGGTTATCAAATATATCAATGAAATCAGTTCACATATTCAGTGTTGTTCCAAGGTGATCATATTAGGATAATGTTTACCTTTTTCTTGGCATTGGACAAGAATGATTGTATTGTAGCAGGTACTTAGTCAAAGGAAAACCAAGACTGCTGGGCGTAGTTCGATGACTGTTTATTCCCAACACATGTATGATGACATGTAAACAAATGTGTTTGTCACCCTGCAACAATACATAAAATAATAAGTTCATTTGAATAATAATAAGACACTTGATTCATAAAGCATCATTGCAGGAATACATTATAAAGAGATGATACAATATGCACATCACAATTGATTTCATTATGCAAACACACATTCAATGCATGGTTACCAAGATATGATATACTTATATAGCATAGTTAACCATTCAATACAAACACCATATACATTACAACATAATATGAATATACTATGCATGATTTGATATAGGTATTACATAATTGCTTTACATACATCAACATGATTGTTACACATGATGATAATAGAAATAATACATAAGTATGATACATGAATATGAAAATAGATTTAATCTAACCGTTACCTACCAAGTATATGGTACTTAGGTGAGTATGTTGGGTTGATGGAGATGTACCAGATTATGTCATCATGGCGGTCCTAAAAGTGTAGATAAACTACCGGTAACCATAAGTAATTGATTAATTGGACCTACCAAATATATAATGGTAAATAATACTTTAGTGAGATTACAAGTTACATAAGTATTTCCACAATACATATGCATTAGAATTAAATATACCTTTGATATAAAAACCAACTGATATACAATATCAGTAGTATATGTTAAAATCTGTTGCTATCTATATGAAACATGTATTTGCACTTAAAAAATGATTGTAAAATTTTTTGTCACGTGACTTAACTATGTGGTCACATTCAATTGTACTCTGGCCACATGGCCGAAATACTGAATAAACTGATTTGATTTGAGTAGTATATGTACAAGAATGCCATAATGCAATACTGCAGATTGAGTATAACATGCCATAGCACATAATTACATGTACTATTCCAATAATGTATATACATGAATGTAAACTAAAAGATTGTGATAATGATAAGTACATGTCTATACTTATAGAAATGCACACTAGAAATATATACAAATATGGGATAAAATACTAGCAAAGACTAATCATGAAATGGCAATTACCCTTGCTTGAAGAATAATTGAATAATGATAAGCCTATGATTGTTTATATGATAGATATTACACTATCATATACCTACACATAAGATTGCACCATTATATGGATATAGCTGCACTTACCTGTGCATTTATAATATATATAAGTATGATAATATATACAACATTACACATTTGTGTAATACACTAGATTAAAACCTTCACATCATGATTACTTGATGTGTATAAAATATAGGTATGATAACTGACACAATAATTACATGTGCCACATTATAGATATATGAAAATAGCCTAAACATTTAACAATGCATAAACTACAATAAGATACATTCATACTATCATACACACAGTAGCCTAGCCCTATTCCCTATTAATATGATAGTTAAAGAATATTGCCTTAATGATAATAATATTTATGTGAAATACTAATTAGTTAACTAACCTGTGTTAAATAGTTTGAAGACGTAGATAGGAGACAGTCTGTCTTCTGTCAAAAGTCTTTCTGTCAAAAGTCGTGCTCTTCATACAAAATGCAATAATGCAGTGCACTGAGTTTATAGTGCAGGTTACCTTTATAAATTCTAAGAGCATGCAAAGTGAGAAGTAAGCTTACCTAACAATAGAGAACAAAGGATAGAAAGCTGAAGTGGCTAGGAGGTCAGAGTAGAGAACAATAGAGAGACAGCAAGATACATAATTACAGGCTCGCAATGTACAAGCTCTCAGTTTAGATTCAGGGCTGCTACACATAAAACACCTGAAATAAAATGAAACATTAGTACATGAATATTTACAATTAAAACACATAAAAATACAATATATTACACTCTGCCACACTTGCAAAATTTGTAATAACACCAGGTTGAAAAGGTGGGCAATTTTCCCCAGGACAAATAATAATGGTATCCTAGTTCTCAAATTTTCTAGTCACACCAAGCTTAATAGATGGGCAAATTTTCACAGGACCCTATAGGAAAAAAATTCTATCAACTTCTTGTCTTTTTGTATTGGATAAAGAATGACTTGTGGGTATTATCTAAAAGTCGCCATGTTTTCCCGAGGGAAATGCTTGAGGTCTCAGCTGTGAGCTTGTTTAAGTACAAGATTAAAAAATTTCCGGTCATGTTCAATTTTCATAATGTTTTACCATATTCTGTTCCAAATTTATTTTTCTCCTCTATGTTCTGAAATAACCTGCCTCCTTAGTTGATATATTGTGTATATTCAGAAACAAGCTCTTCAAAAAACTTCTCCTGATGTGTGATTGAATAGAGAATCTCTCTTTTGTATCTTCTAATGTTAATATATCAACACAAATTGGTGAAAGTGTCAAATATCTGAGCCTTGTCACAGCATTGCTACATGGTCTTATTAACAGCTCTAAGAATTCTAATAACATTACTTAATGGTATAAACGTCTCTGATGGCTGAAATAATGCCCAAGCGCCATTAAACTCCAACTTGAAATCTTTTTTTAAATAATTTCCCCAAAGAAATACCACTTGATCTCCTGAGGAAGACAGTTTGGATTAGAAAAATCAAACTAATTATTGCCATCAGATTAATCCCGCAAATCACAAAACTAGAATCCTTCAAAATTACAAATGTGAAGTGTCCTCAGAGACTTATTCTAATGATATAACATGTATTGAGGGAAATTAAAGCTATTTTGCCATTTTTGTTTCAGCATCACTCCCAGTATACACCAGGAAAGATGAAGAAATAGAAATAGATGCAAGCAAATCCTGACTGATATTGAAATCTGCATAGGCGAGATATTCAAATTTTACTTCAAAGAATATACCAACATAGTATTTTATCTCTTGATATTTGTCATTGTTTTGTCATTGTCAAAAAATTATTATTCAAATCTAACTTTGCTTCTAAGAATTAAAGATCATAAATTGGCTTATTAGTCATGACAAACTACAGCCAATTGAACAACAATGTTAAATGACAATCGATATCAAAGAGCCTATTATCTAATTGACTGAAACATGCTTATTTTATAGAAAACATCCGCCGACGAGAGATTTCTTTACCATGATGATATTCATCAAAACCAGCAACTAGAACAGATCTATTGTTGATTAGATTAGACTTTTATCAGTTGTTTATCATGTATTACAGATATGGTATTAGCTTTCATTATTAAAAATGTTGTATTATCATCCCCCGCCACAAAGTGGGAGGGGGATAGAGGTTTGAACTCCATCTGTCTGTAAAACCCAATATCCCCTCCCCTCACCTCCATCCGTCTGTCCGTGTGTGTGTGCGTGTTATCAAGTTAATGGTGACAGCTATCCTCAGAAACTGTTAAATATAGGATAACAAAAAAAATTTCTTGTGTCTTCAGGGTATAAATATGTTGATTGAGTTTGAAACTCAGAAGTGTTCAAGTATTTTTATAAATGAGTTTTTGTCTACTTTTGACTACTTTTCTCAGAAATATTAAAAATAATATAACCAAATTTGCTATGTGTCTTATGGGTTACAATATGTTGATGGAGTTAGAGAATCTGAAGCATGCAATTATTTATACTAACTGGCAACCTTTGTTCTGTGATTTTGGACAAAAATAGTAGAAGCTTTAATGAAACCAATCTGGCGGGGGATGTTGATGACTATGTCTTCTTGTTGAATATTAGATTATCATTATATTTTGATGATAAGCATTATCATTTAATCACCTCTCCTTCCTAAGTGAAGATATAATGAAAATACAAACTGTATTATGATCTATTTATTTTAAACATTATCTTATCATATTCCTATTTAATTATGATCTAGTGCTGTCATGTCTTCCTTATACAATATGTTACCGAATCAAACTGATTAGTGCTCTGATTATTGTTTTGAGTTTAACATTTATGTTTTCAAAGCATATCATATCATTCAGTGTATAAAATAGATTGGAAACCTAGCCTGTCCTGAAAATTAATTGGTCAATTCCTTGGGGGAAAATAAAGAAAAAATTTTAAAGTTACCAGTCCTGGTAAAAAGTAGCCAGTTTTAGGACTGGCGGACAGGCAATATTTTAAACACTGTATCATCCAAATGTCATGTTCTCAATTCATATTGATGAGCATCTATCTTTTCTAGGAAAGTTTTTCAGTGGCCGAACCAATGATTTTTTAAATAGACTGGGGGTTGGGGTGTACCTCATATTATCTTGTTATGTCACTTTCAAATATCTAGTTTGCCATTAATGACTAGCTCTTTAGAAATATAACTCTAAATTCTAAATAATAACTATCTGTAAATGTTAGGGTAAGTAAAAGTGTAGTTACAGTGTTGAAGATATATAAGTTAGAGTACTGTACATCTTTGCTTTAGTTTCAAGACCAGCTTAAGTTTCAGTGACAAGATAGCTAAGTAAACTTAGCTTGATTACGTTCGATCTCTTAATCGTTTCCACTACAATAGAGCTAAGACACACCCATATAGACAGCAGTGGAGGAAATCCTTTGTCGCACTTTCGCGCACTTATTACGACTTTGGAAATGAAAAAACTACTGAAATGTATTCATTTCACTAATGCCTATCCATCTGGCTCATTTGCCCCCTTCAAGACTGAATTTATCTTAGCTATAACAACATGTATCAATTACATCCTGCTACATCAGCGTATATGTCTCAGCATAATGCTACAACCATTCCCCTGATATCCTCCTATAGTCTTCTGTCGTATCGCTATATATAGCAAGCCAATCAAATGATGCCCTTTCAGCAATAGCGGCAAACTGGTTTCTAGGCTTCGTTCTGCGTGCTCACCTCGTGATTCAAATTAATGGGAGTGCTATTTAGGAGATAAACCTAGTGTGTTTTAAAATCAGAGACATGTTATACTGGATTGATAGCGAGTAAATTTTAAATTGAAACCGAACGCACAGCGTGAGGTTTCAATTTAAAATTTACTCGCTATCAATCCAGTATAACATGTCTCTGATTTTAAAACACACTAGGTTTATCTCCATTCTACCATGGCGATTTTAATCGTGAACTCTTTGTAGAAGCGAATTGCACTTTGTAAAATGTCCGCACTTCCGGCAACAAAAAAGAACTCGTCTGTGCCGGGGGTTTTGCTCCTTGGTATTTAAAATAAAATTTAGCCTTGAGCAAAGGTAAAGCTATCATTGAGTGTCCATCAAATGGATTTCTCACTTTGTTCAACGCAGCTATTACTATCGTACCGTTTAAAACATGTGCTTCCATTATGTGTTGCCAGGATAGACTGAGATATCCCTATCAATCAAATAGATGATTCTAACAGAAACCCACTCTGACGTAAATGACGTCACTGTATTGTTGCTGTAATCGAAGGAGGCCCGCTGCGTGTGGCGCTGATTGACCACTGAAACTTCTTATTTGGAATGAAATACTCTATCTACTTCAAATTATTAGGTCATCCCCCGTAAACACACGGAAATAAAACATGTTAAATAACTTTTTATCTCAGTAAACAGCAGAATACCAGCTCTGAAACTGCCAGTCGGCTGTATCAATGCGCTGTGAAGCGGCCTCAAAATCAGAGGACGTTCAATCCAAAATTGATCACGCTTGATTTTCCAGGAGAACCAATCAGAATCTAGTATTCATCACATTCATGGTAGAATAGATAATAAATCTGATTCTCATTGCAGGGTTTGCTAAGCTCCAAATCGCGCTCTCTTAGATTTCCACGCGCGAAATCACTTGACAACATTGTATGGAGTTCAAAATAGTTTGACTGATAACAGACAGGCTTTAAATACCGCTGAGTAACCACCCTTCAGCGATACGGCTGAAAACCCTTGGATGATATCAGGGGATGGGTTGTAGCATAAGGCGGAGACATATACGCTGATGTAGCAGGATGTATTAACTAGGGAGTGTAGATACACAATCTGCTTACGAGACGACTGAATTCTAGTTTTCAATAATGACAGGGATTTTAGTGTGAAACAGTTGTTTTTCTTTCCATTTTGCTGTCAAATGAATAATCTTAATGCTATTTTAAATCTGGTGACAACTTCTGCTTTTGTGATTTTTGTCACTGTACTGATTAAAGATGCCAACATTTTCTACTTTGGACAAACAGTTTCTGGTTTGTGTTGGTCCTTAATGATCAGAATTTTTTAAAGCTTTTTTCAAACAATGCTCGCAAGGTATTCCGAATCTCACAAATTAGCACAACGTCTTGTAAGCATAGTAGAATATGTTTTTTGAAGTATTAGACCAAACTTAAATATTTAACACTGATGAGATGATAGATTGCAAAAACTTGATTTGAAAGTTCTGTATAATGAGCGCTAACAAAACATTGTTTAGTGGTATATAGTCTCACAAATCTTAAATTTTTATTTGGTGATGATTTTGTTCTTGACAATAAGAATTTGAAATCCCAAAACTATGTTAATAATGTCTTCCAAATGATTCATGTCCTTTTCATGAGCTTCTTTTACCAAGCAGAATATCTTTGTACAAAATCTGTATAATCTTGGGTGCTGTTTTACAGTTGTCTGGACTCTAACCTGCTATGGTTTTGGTATGTCACACATGTGAAATAACTCTTATGAACCAGCCTTTGTCCTGGGGACCTGGTCGAATGTTAGTGAATTCTAAGTCATTAAGTTTATTAATATATTGGTTGAAAATTGGCAGATAGTTTGGCAATTTCTGTAAGAGAATTTTACCTTTACCATGTAATTTCATTTTAACATGACGGATAAAAATGTCATTAACTTCAGGTAGAGCATAAGATCAATTTTTGTAAGTGCAACATTTAACAACAAAAATGTAAAAGAAAACCCTTAACATTACATAGAGTGAAGAACATTGAAACATTTGTAAAAATAGAATAATCTTTATTATTTGAATTTTTTGAGATGATGATATTGGATATATTCTTGTCTTATGAATGTTATATCTTATTTGATATTATCCAGATCAAACACTCAACACTGGTTTTGTCACAAGAGTTAGGAATGCAAATCAAATTAGTTTTGTAGATTGTTATCGAGAATCTAGTAAAGCCATACTAAGTAATTGAACTGATTTTTGCCAATTGAACTGACATTGAAAACTTATATATATTTTTATATTTTAAATGCCCATTTTCATATTTTAGCATTCTCTCCCCAGAGAGGCAGATCAAGTCAAGAAATGTTGATACAGCTTCTGTTTTATTACGCCGAGTTTGTGGGAAAGAACGGGAGACGCCTGATTGGAGGCAATCTAAGTTAGTTGTGCAATCAGCGACACTGTTCTTAAATAATCATTTTGGCTACTAAATCATGGCATAGGCATTTTGAAATGAACCACTCTTTCCATGCGAGAAGCGCAATTTGCTTAAGAAATTCAAATGGATTGTGGTGCAAATTTTGTCCGCCAATGGAAACTGCCGAAACCCACCGATTTCGGCGTAATATAACAGAGGCTGTATCAACATTTCTTGACTTGATCTGCCTTTGTGGGGAGAGAATAGTATTTTAGCTAATGAGAATTAATTTATGTCATTGACTTATTGAATGAAAATCCATTTCTTTGGGTTGTTAAAGAGCCACTACATTACTTCATACAAGTTTTCATGTTCATTGCACATACAAACCGTTAAGGGGCAGTAGCAATTGACAATTTTGTATTTTATAATTTTCACTGATAATTGTAAGTTAATGCTAAATGTATTATTTTGACAGTGTCAAAAATCTCATTACACAAGCCAATCATCCATAGTCAGAGGACAAAGTATGAAGATTTACATAAAATCCATTGGCGGCCATTTTGTGTGAACACCTTTAAATCATTTTGTGTGAGAAAAAGGAATCACATGGCTAAACTGTACGTTATATATTTGAATCATTACTTCTCCATTTAGTTTAAATACATTGTCTTTCAATTGAAATCATTAATTTTAATTTTCCTTACATCACCTTATATTCCCCCTAAAAACGTGCTACTGCCCCTTTAAGGTTGTGTGATTATTGTTGTGTAAAGTCAAAACATCTGAAATTTCTTTTAGTAAATATAAAATAACTTGGATTGTATCAACGTAAGTACTAAGAACAACCTTTCGATGCATCACACGATCAATTTGCCGGACACTAGTAATATCAACTATCAACTCCGTAGTTTTCATTCTGACTGCCTCCGAAAACTTTTCAAAATTTTGTTTGACCAATTGATGCACGCTACTATCTGGTTTCAATCAATTAATAAAGTACAAAAGGTGTGTTTTCAAAATTGATTATCAATTATATTATAGTTTACCAACAGTCCATACATCCCAATCATATGACACCATGGATAGAATTAGGTATTAACTACTGGAATTTCAAACTCTAGTGTGTAACAAATACCACACCCATTACTCAAATAGTAGCAATCTGCAACATTGTGTATTTATTGTATCAAATACTCTTTGGGTAAACCTCTTTATGTCCTCTTAAATAAAATTATACTGAACAAATTATTTGGTGTGTGTTGATATATGATTTGTGCACAGGATTAGTGTTTGTCATCCAAAACTGTTCCGCAGGAGATACCGCTTGTCAAACATCATGTGGAATCTCTGTAATCGGCAATTCTACCATAAAAGTGATGAATATTAGGTTCTGATTGGTTCTCCTAAAAACACTGCGCTGTGCATTCGGTTTCAATTTTAAGTTTACTCGCTATCAATCCAGTATAACATGTTTCATGTCTCTTATTTTCAAACATACTAGGTTTATCTCCTAAATATAATGACACCACAAATGTTTTCCATAATCAAGACATGACTTCACAATGCAATGACATAAACATGATGCGGTCTCAAAGCAATGACTTCATAATCACAATGCTATGACATTCCTGCTTTTGGAATTTTAGGAAAGTGTCAAAAAAACGTAATGAAAAATGATTTTGGATAATAATAGAATCTCACCCTTGTGTCTTCTGATATCAAATATATCAACACTTATAAAACATCCTTTTCAAGCCTGGCGTATTTGTTACTTTATTAACATGTGTTGACATATTTGATATCAGAAGACACATAGGCAAAATTCTCTATAGATCACTATGTCGTATTCATGTCAAAATACCTTGAGGGATTAACTTCTTATTGTATTCATACACTCCCACAAAGCTACATTGGATCAATTTGCTCCAGCAATCAATATTAAGACAAAAAACTACTAGGTAGGAGGTAACTTACTGATTTTATCTAGCCTTGTGTGGTCTATAGTTTGAATACTTGTTCTTGATTGATTGTGGAGTGCGGTAGTGTAGTGGTTAGCATGCTTGCCTGTCAAGCCAAAGACCTAGGTTCAAATCCAGGTGGAGACACTAAAAAATTGTGACCTGGCCTTTACACTGTGTTGTGTCCATGGGAAAGGCACTTTATCCACATTGCACTCAGTCCACTCAGCTGTAGAATTTGGTACCTGAATACGGGAAGTACATACCGGTATGTGGTCGCGCTGAGTGCTTAGTAGCGGCTTTGAAAGTACGATTCCTTCAGAGTTATAATGTACAGCTAATGATCAGTGCTTTCGCTGGATATTAGGCTTAAACTTGTCATTGTAGAATTGGTTTTGAATTGGTGTGACGGGGTTCGCCAGCAACATAGATTCTATATCTTACCATGAATGTGTAAGGATATAAATTTAGTTTAAAGTAAAAGGTCTTTGAAAATCAGACACTATTAGGTGAGAATTTAGTTCATATAAATTTTACTACATTTAAAAGTAAAAAGTTGCATTTTATTGAGGAGGAGCAGTATCGGTTTATTGATGTATTGCAATACAGAAATTTTACAACACATATCGGCACACACTTAATAATATCCGTTGTTAAGTGATTGCCAATTTTCATCCTTAGAATGCAGGGAAACAAAACCAAACAGAAGGGATTTTACAGAAAATATTAAAGCCTCATTGTCATACTGCAATAACTTAAAAGGTACTTTTACTGTATTTGTGGTATTTTGAGCAATATTTTGCGACCAAACATGAGAAAATAGGACCAAAATTCCTTAAAAGGGGCCAGTTTATAAAATTGACTGAAACTAAAGCTCCAGCATAAAGGCAAATCAAGTGTGGCCATCTCACAATTTCCGGTTCCGACGGGGTGATCTAAGGTTTAACGCCGATTTCAAGAGTACAACACCATTGTGGCTATGTATTGTGGTTAAACCTGCGAGCATCGGCTGGAACTAGCGATCAAATTGGATGACCTAATAACAAAAACTATAGAAACACCATTTGAGGATCTAGGTTTTATTACAAAATCGTAAATATTGCATCTCTTAAAACTTTTCTAAAACAAACCAATGTAAATAGCTAATCAATCAAACCATCACATATTTCAATGTTTAGATATTTTTTCTAAATACTTTCAAATTTAGGGAAAATGAAACTACAGAAATTTATATATTAATATATAACTAAAAAATTGTCATATTAAAATACATCAACCCTTTGACCACTGTATATATGAGTTCTAGTTGATATATATATGTATTTTTCAAATTGTTTTGGGATGACTCGCACCATTCATTAAATAATTTGATTTATATCTCATTATTTCTAACAAAAAAATACATGATTGGTGCATAAATTGAGGTATAAAACAATGAGCCTCATAATTTCTCAATTCATAAATGGCAATAAAACTTGTCTTGAAAGACTTATCAAAATTTAATATTGCATAAAGGGTTTGACAAAGAATATATTGTTTTCAATTGCCTTGAAATATCACCCACATAAAAATTATTGCTCGAGATATTTACAATATGTAAGAGGCATCAAAATTCCAGTCCACAATAACAAAATTTTTCAACAAAACCTGTGACCAGTTTGTTTCAAAAATAATATTTTATCTCAAAATATAATGTCAAAATTACAAAATTTTATATTGCTATAGTGCAATCAATTAATTAAAATATTTGTGTTTTATAGCACATGAATATATATATTTCAAACTAGAGCAACTTACTTTGTTGTTAAAACTATACTATCACAGGGGTTAATTGTCAGATTGGATTTGACCCAATGAAAAATATGTGAAATAAGATTTTGATTTTTGCACTCAAATATCGCCTTTTATATGTTTAAATTTACATAAATTCCAAAATTGAACAAAATCAGTGAAAATGCTAGAAAAAATCTCGAAAAAGATACAGAAAACACAAAGGAAGACACTCCAGGTGATGTGGGGTTGCTTTCAAGATTTCACTATCGCGGCTGCTAGTATTATTGCAGGAAGAAAGCCCGCAACACCATTGTGGCTATGCATTGCCGTGAAACCTGCGAGCATCGGCTGGAAGACACTCCAGACTCTAAAACCTGATCGAAATTGGGACACGCAACCTTTTATCCCTTGGTTTGATAATAATCAACTTTATTCACAAAAATATGTTTTAAAATCTTACTTTTTCTTTTAACTTGCTGCATATTTGCCCAAATTTTCAAACATCTCAGTTTTGAAGACTGACCTTTGCATTAAAGGGGCAGTAGCATGTTTTTTGATAATTTTATATTTTGAATATTTCACTTATAATTGTAAGTTAATGCTAAATGTATTGTATTGACAGTGTCAACAATCTCATTACACAAACCAATCATCCATAGTCAGAGGACAAAGTATGAGGATTAACAAAAAAATCCATTGGCGGCCATTTTTTGTGAGCACCTTTAATTCATTTTGTATAAGAAATATGAATCGCATGGCTGAACCTTTCGTTAGATATTTGAATTATTACTGCTTCATTTAGTTTAAATACATTGTCTTTCAATTGGAACCATCTATTTTCATTTTTCTGACATCGCCTAATATTCCCCCTAAAAACGTGCTACTGACCCTTTAACACACCCCTTCTTTTAAACAACTGCCATTTTCTCCGAGACTCCAACCATAGGGCTATATACTAGGTACTATGATAAGGCTACCTTAGTTCTTGGCAAAAGAAAATTAAAATTAAATCCATCAGAAAAATACAACAAAGATAGTCAATTTTACAGTTAAGTTGTGTGAAAACATACATAGCAACAGACCTGATATACTGTATAATTTTACAATAACCTTCAAAAACTCTAATCATACCTCAACAATTACGTCAACATGATTTCCCCCAATACATTCTGTATTAACTCATCAAAACATTCTAAAGATTATAAAAAGACATGCTTTATGTATATGATAAGTTGTATGCTTCTCACGAGGGTAATACGGTCTGTTGTACCATCTTTGTAGAAATGTTGCACGAGCCGCCAGGCCGCCATTTCAACAAAGATGGTACATCAGACCGTATTACCCAAGGGAGAAGCATACATTGCATTTACCTCAACGTCATGTCATGAAACTTCAGCTAAAAACATTCATTTAACTTTGACTGCCGATAACAGATGAGCCATTACCGCTTGTACGACATTGACCCAAAATGTAAACAAAATGGCATCATCCATCCCAACTAAAATGTTATGAGTAGGGTGTCATACAACTTCTAGCCGACCCATGCTTTAAAAAACTTTGATCTATTCTATAGCATGTGCAAGTAATGTAATGCAGAGTTTGTTGCCAAAAAACCGTAAACAAGAGAAAAACAAACAAACTTATTATCATGAAAACAGAATATTGAACTTATGTAAACTCTGCACACTGCATGTGTCACTTGGTAACGACACCTCTTATCAGCGAGAAGTTGTTACCATGGCAGCGGGGAACATGACAAATGTGAACCGCGAGAGGTGAGGGTCGCGGGGTACATTAGATGAAACAAGTGGATGGTCAACCAATCAAAAACAAGTATTATACAGTAAGATAAGATAAAACAATTTATGACTTTGAAAGTTGTTTTCTTTTGCCAAGAAGTTTACAATGCTGGATAAAAAGGCAGTTAGTGGCAAACTTAAAAATATGGTGTGGGGCAAGAAATTCCTATTATCACCTAGCCTCTAAAACTATCAATTGTAAGATCCTACATACTAAAATATAAACAAAAAAGGTATAAAAATAAATGCAGATAGGCAAAATTGGCAAAGATTTAATTATTTTGAAATGGGTTTTGATGTAAACATTAGAATGAACATATCATTTCTACAGCATAGGAATTTACTTTAAAATCCCTTTATACTTGAATACAATATATCTTTTAACTTCAAATTTAAGCATTCTATGGTAAAAAAACTAGGTTAGGTTTCTATGCAAATATCTTTTATAATTCAGCTTTGGAAAGATAAGCAGATAGTTGTGGAATTCCTTGAGTCGATTACATATGAATAAAAAGTTCAAGGTTTTGAGCTGAAAAAAAAAATGAAAATCTAAAACCCCTGGTGGGGCCAGACATTAAAAAGGATATGATAAATGTACAGTTAAGCTATAAACAATACATAACAAAATAAATTTTCATTATGATTGTCAAAAGTATTTGAGCACTAAATCATCTAAACATCAAACCAAAAACATTTTTACCTGCAAAAAATTATTTTTTGATAGAAATTTCCAAGCACTATTTATCATGACAAGGCCTTAAGCAAGTTCTATTTAACATCCATGTTTCAACAAATATATTTTTCAAATGATACTTTGAATGATAAATTTTCAATTTTTCAAAATTTGATTTTGAAAGGCCATCATTATAAGCACAAATATATATATTTTGGTTGAATAAAAATGGAACATTTTCAAATGTCCTGTGAATATGTACAATAATACAGACATATCAGAAATTCATAATCAACAATCAACAATCAGGTGATTATGGCACAATGAAAATAGAAACATGATGAATATGATCTGTATATTTACAATAAAGATTTTTATTTTGTCCTTTTAAAAACTTTCATTAAAGAAACATCAAGAAATTGACAATCTGATTACAATATAGTCTGTTTCCGAGGAATATGTTTCAAAATATTTAACACTACCTGGGATACCTTGGCCTCTCCTCAAGGTCTGAGAGCAGGCAAGTCACTCTCATGTTCTGACAAAACCAGAGCTAAGGTTCTAAGTTATGAAAAACCTTAGCTTTCAGTGGCTTATTTTTTGTTACAGGCCAGATTGCAGCCAGGCAAGTCACTCTCATGGTCTGACAAAAGCAGAGCTATAAGGTTCTAAGTTATGAAAAGCCTTAGCCTATTTTTGGGACAGGCCAGATTGCAGCCAGGCAAGTCACTCTCATGGTCTGCTAAGGTTTGAAGCTATGAAAAGCCTAAGCTTTATGTAGCTTATTTTTGGGACAGGCCAGATTGCAGCCAATTCCACCTTCTTAACCAATGTTATTGGTTCTCTTATTGTGACTTGCTTAATCTGTTAACAGAACATGAGAGTAAGTGGACTGTATTCAGACCTTGTAGAGAGGAATCTACCGACAAGTTCATATCCCAATAGCAGCAATATCTTGGGATACAGTCAATATTATTCAGACTGAGAAGATACAATATGTGTTGATAAAAAGTGACAACGTCTAACAATAGATGACATTGAGTCCCCCTTATCAACATTAAACCACATTCCTAGATATTGCAGATTTAACCTTTCAGTCAACTTAAAATGTAAGAATACATCAAAATTGGATAATATTCATGAAAATCTAAGCATATTTCAAAACAGATCTACAAGACACATTTCAGACTTGGAAATTTACCTGTAACTGCAATAATTTTGCATCATTTTGAATGAGGAAACTTGATTCAGAGGGCATCATATATACATTCATTGGATAATTTTCATGAAATACTAATTTCATCCAAATTAATATTCAATGACAATTTCATATCTAAATCGACCTGAATTTTTGTATTGCTTCTGTTGTCTGGGGCTTGTGTAATACAATTGGGTAACAGTATTTCAGTCATTAGAAGGCAATATTTTGAGACATAACCTATGGGGTATAATGAATATTGGATAATATATAGGTATTGCTTATGCTATTGAAATGTTTTATTTAATCAATTAAATGCAATCTTATAATCAAACAGGAAAATATATCAAATTATCTGTTTGAAACATGTAAGACCCTAATTTACATTGAAAACAAAATGTCATTCAAAGGATCCTGTTTATACCAGGTACCCAGTTTGACAGATCCAGAAGAGATAGGAAAAAATATTTGTAAAATGTACATATCTGTAATTATTATGGAAAAGATATAACAAGACATTTCTAGCATTATGATTGCATGTTTTTTTCTTCTAGGGAAAAATGGAAAAAAAATTCAATTTAAAATCAAAACATATTTTTTATTTGTCATACAAAATGACATATTACCTTCAATGATAATTCAAAATGAAGTGATTTGAAATTGGGAATCAAATGATTTTATGATTATGATATTTCCATATTTTTCTTCCAGATCTTTGGTTCAAAGCAAACAAATATGTTTTTATGATTATTGATATTAATATATCATCTAAAAAAATCATCATGATAGAAACTTCAACCTTGAAACAAAGCAAAACATACAAACAATTATGATAAAAACAGAAAACATTAATTATGTATAATAAATTCAGCAGTGAACGTTCTAACAAGAGTGAGCAAAATATTTCATGAGATTGAAAAGTGGTAGATAAAACTATCGGCAAAGATAGAAATTATTTTTTGAAATTAAACCACTTAAGTGATCATTAAGAAATCCACATCATGTATAACAAGGAAGATAATTTTATGGGACTTAGATGACAAACAGAGTGAGAGAGTTATTGATTTATGCCGCTTCGGCAATATTTTAGCCATTTGCGGCATATGTCAGCCGCTTCGGCAATATTTTAGCCATTTGCGGCATATGTCAAACAGATCAAAGTCATAAAAGAAAAGGATTTATGTGGTTGAGAATCCATTTCCATAGGAAATTGTCAACAACTTTAAAACTCTTTACAAACAGTTGAGAAACATGCGAATTGATTTCAAATGATACAATGAAGTGATGAAACTGATGTTAAACATCCCTTCCATCACTGACATCACTATCATCATCCTCGTACATACTTGGAATGTTCTTAGGACCAGCTAGATTTTCATACGATGCTGGATAAAATTTTACTGATGATGGATCCAAGTCTCCATTAGCTTGATGCATATTCTGATAAACTTGATCTGAGTTGCTAAAGGGCGTCGAACTCTCCCTGTTGATGTTCATAAGTTGTTCCTCAATATCATCTTCTAGTACTTCGCTGGGGGGGAGGAAGTCGTCTGTAGAACTCTCCCCCACATGTCTGTCACTGTTGAAAGCTGGGTTGTTGATTCCATGATGGTTGATTCGAGCAAGCTTGTCAACAAAGACCTCAGTCGGCGCTGTAGTTGTCGTGACAACGGTGCTTGGCGCCAATGGAAAGCCAGGTTGGCGTTTCTGGTAATGGGTGTTGTAAGTGACAGCGCTCATAGCTTCTGGATCTTCTATCTTCTGATAGTTAGTGTTGTAGGTGATCGTACTCTTACTCTCATCATCGATCATCGGAGGATAATCAAACCTCGGACCTGTGGAGACCGAATCCGGCTCCTGATCAAGATCAGGGGAACTCGATGAATCATACGCAGAGTCCTGTCTGTGGAAGTTCTTGGCAAACCAAAATGGATTTTGTTTCTGGAAGTTTTTGGCTTTGGTGATTGCTTCCATCAGAGCTCTCCCTTCTGGTTTTGATCCGACATCTGCAAATCCCTCAATGATTGAGAGGCGTGAGTCTTCGGTATAAGTCTCAACCATGTGGATGTGACACAGAAGATCCCGGAGGTGCTTGGGCAGCTTGTACTGGATTCCTGGACCGAAGTCCTTCATAAGGAAGTCCTCAGTTGTGTACTCAAAGTAGGTCAGGATGTTCCTCTTGTAGAAGTCAGACTGATTTTGTCTGGCCATCACATGGGACATTGCCATAGAGAACACGTCCTCTTCTGGTCCTTTGTCCTCCATCCGGAAGGACGTGTTGTTGTTCCTGGCCTCATAAAGGTTGAAGGCTGCTTCTGAGTTGATGATGAGGACATAGTCGGACTGGTTGATGCGGGTGAGGATCCACTCGTAGCAGCCGTTAGTCCGAGTCTCGCCCTGGAACCAGGGCATGAAGAAGACCTGACAGGCGCAGTGGTCATTGAGATAGCGTGCCAACTTCTCCACAACGGTGACATGTAATGGGTGGTCACTTGTGTACACCATGCAGATTTTCTTCTTGTGTAATACTGTAATGAGGAATAAATTGAATTATAATAGGATAAAAATCTCATTAAAATCAGTTCAAATTTAAAGCTACACCTCCCTGACTTTATGAGATTACTGCTCTATAAAATTTTGTAAGGTGATCTAAGTCACTCCAGGTAAAAACAATCATTTCAGGAAAATCTTCAATAATTCATATCAATTGGAACATATATATGAAAAGGTCAAAGGTCAAAGTCAAGGTCACTTGACATGACCCCTATAAAGCGGTACTCAGATCAGAAATGCATCAAGATTTGATTATTGGTTTGATTTCATTTTCATGAGATTGTTAAATTTATTGTGTGCCTGAAAGAAAACTTACAGATGAACAATAGATAGATATAAACTAGAAATAAACCTGAAGCCTCTAGTGAAAGAAATGAAATAATTTGAAAATATCTTTAATTGTTAAAGATACCTAGAAAAGGAATACACTCTTAGTTTTCATTTTGTTTGTTTACAAATTCATATTGTGCTTTAATCATAAAATTATTCCAAAACAATATCAGTCAATAACTTCTTTAAAAAATGCCCTTGTCAGATACTCAAAATTTCATGGTCATAATGCCAGTTTAAAAGAATAGTGAACATTTTTTAAGAAGAAAATCAAAAATTTATCAAAAGAAATTTCTGAAATGACTTACCATTAGCAGGTTGTGTATTCATCTTATTATTTGCCAAGAATGATGGCAGCGTGATGTTTCCTGCAACAGAATCATTACCATCTTATAGTTTCAGAAAGCAATGGAAAAGATTGATGATTTAATTTTATGTCAATTAACAATCAAAGAAATGAAACAATATGTGTTCAGTTGTTCATATTGTTATCCTGTTTCTATTACCAACTAGAAATATGTGCATGTGATGCACTGGGATGGCCCCCGCCCTAACTTTTAATAAAAGAATGACCCTATCCCCAATATGTACTAAGTTTAAATTGTTTCCATGGAAACCAGAACAAAAATTCAGAACAACCAAAGTAGAAAAAGGCAACACTCCTCCACTATATCAAAGCACATACAAGGTTTAGTAAAATAAATATCTAATAGTTTTTAAGCAATAGCATGGAAATGGACCTACCCCCAATATTCACTAAGTTCAAATTATTTCCATGGAAAACAGAAAAAAATTGAAAATTCAGAATAACCAAAATAGCAAAAAGGCACCACTCCACCACTAGATCTAGCCGCATACAAAGTTTTGTAAAAATAATATTGAACGTTTTTAAGATATGAGCCAGAAAAGAATACTTTTCGGAAACACAGATAACGGAACCACGGAATCACAGACGGACATGAAACACTTTGTCTCCCGCAAAGCTTTGAGGGGGACATAATTAGACAGGTATAAATCCATGTTATCAAAGAAGAGAGCATAAAAGAATATTGTCATTCTGAAAAGTTTTACAAATCCAATTTTGAAGAATTAAGTGCAATAAATCCCACAACCAAGAAGTAGGAAAGGCATTAATTGTTACGATGGATCCAAATTGCCTTATTCATTCCAAAAAAAGGTCTGTAAATATTTTTGTTACTGGTTGCAGAGTGAAATCGCTACAAAAAAATTATCTAAGGAATCCTGAAGAGAACATCCTGTCTCAGGGTACAAACGTTACGTTTACTATCCTAATCTGTACCCCGGGCCCAGAAGCTAGATTCGTTTGTGCGGCCCGACTTGGGATATAGCCCGCCACCTTCTTGATAAAATTTCCACTAGAAAATGATTTGATTGGCTATATCCCAAGTCGGGCCGCGCGACGACTAGCTTCTGAGCCCAGGGTACAGATCAGTGGAGTAAACGTAACGTTCGTACCCTTAAACAGGATGTGAAGAGAATTACTTACCACCTCGCCTCTTTTTCCAAATACAGTATGCCAAGAGACAGACCAGAGCAAGACCCATCAACGAACCAAGGATCGCTGCCACCAGCAGCGTCGAGTTGTCTTCGTGCTGTGTAACTTCATCAACAGCAGGGGCTGGTATGAGAGAAATAAATGAAAATATCAAACACATGCGTAATAATTCTCTCCTGTCAGGGTTATTTTACCCTTGTAAACTTTGTCACAAGTAGAGCACTTTATGACAAGATTATTAAATCAAAACTAATTGTGCAATCAGTAACCTTATTCAACAGAGCATTCGGTCTGTATCATATTGAATTTCTTCAATCAGTGCATCAAAATAACAGATTTCCTACAAGACAATTGTCAGTTGTAGGTGAAACCCCACATTTGAACTAACAAGAAAGAGTATTCTGGTAGGGTATTGTGCAACCATGGAATTTAGCCAATTTGTAAAAGAGGTTTTTGGGAATGAAATTATTAACTTAGCCTCTGTCAAAAAAAAAAGAAAAAGTATTCATCACAAAAATACATCCTATGAATCTGTACACGTGTCTATATCTCTAGTACCGTATATGACCGGGTATAAGCCGAGAATTTGACACCAGAAATTAGGGGGTCAGAGAAGGGGGTCGGTCTATACCTGAGTTATATGATGCAGATGAAAAAAATCAAGAGACCAAGCACGAGTATCGTCAGCCCAGCGAGTTCGCGAGTCGATGTTTACACAGGAAGCAACATGCACATCATCGAGGTCATTTCTATATTGAACTTGTAAAATAAAAATACTTTTGTTGTGTTGTTGTTTTGAAAGAAAATGTACAAAGAGAAGTTGAAAATTATATAAAGATATATTAATATGAAATATTCAAGCAACCTTCACGTACTGTTAGATTTCGGCAGATCGATGTGGCTTCACTCGCATCCACGATCGGCAATTGAAACCCGTTTTTTCAAATATCATCAAGAGTGCAGAAGACAAGAGTGCAATATTATCAAGAGTTATCACTTCAAAAGTCTTGTTGTAAATTTTAAAGTATTAATAAGACATATTTCCAAACTTATCAATCATATCTTATCGAAATTCAATCAAATCTTAGTCAAAGATACACTTGTGAAAGCACGATGTTTGAATTTCAATCGTAATTTTGTGACGACGAATAACATTCCTTATATAATTTTTTGCTCATGGTTATATTTCTGATCGTTATTCTTCGACTTTTATATACACAAATATTTCAATTAACTGCATGTTAATTTTGAAATAATAAAATATAGAAAACGTGTGAGAAAATCTGATATATTTACACATTTAATATTGTATCGACAAAATGCAACTGGCATCATATCGACTTACTGTCAGCAAAATAGAGCTGCGAAGAGGGGGGTCGGTCTATACATGAGATACTAGGTTTTGACTGGAATTTGGGGGGTTGAGAAAGGGGGTCGGCTTATACCCGGTCATATACGGTATGTTGATCCAAGGCATATTCAATATATAAATATCACATGCATAGCAGCTCTGATAAAAATAGAGATTTTAAGAAGCACACAAAGTCATGTTTCAAACAAACATTAAGCTATTTTGTAATCATTACCATTACCTCTTTTTGTTGTTGCTTTGATACAACGTAAATGGCAAAAATCATCATATAAAATTTTTTTTAAAATCTCACACATTCATCTTAAAATGGCAATTATACAATAAATCTTTGTTTTCATGAATATCTGAAAACAGTCATTAATGTTCACGCAGGGAAAATTCACACATCCAATTTCATGGTAACTACTTATATAGCCCATTAAAATGACACAGAGAATCTTTCTTAAAATTTTATTTGGTTTTGGTAAGCTAAAAAATATCTAATATGCTGATTGAAGTTCATATCTCATCACTAGACTTGCAAATATATCCATTTATGCATGATATCTCTAAAATGATTGATTTTATGGAAAAATCAAGAAAACATCTCAAATACGTTTAATATTCGAAATTATGCATCCAATTAAATTAAATTGAATTAATCTACCTATTAGTTACAATACCTAATAAACACTCTCAAATCAAATATATCTTCCTGTCAGCTTATGACAAGGTATCAAAATTATGTTTGGAGAATTTGCGAGCGCCACTCGAGCCACATTGTCCGGTTTTCGATCAAAATCCCGATTTTGAATGGCCGTATTTTTGCTCAAATGTACTGATTGACCTTTAACTTGTTATTTTCAGTAACAGTAAGTGGTTCCCGATGTAATAACATCGATTTCAAAATTTGACATATGTGATCCTTTCAACATACTCTGTATCTCTTTAAGTTTGTTCACTTGCTTGTGTATCTAAGTGCAAATATATATAACTTAAGATACCTTAAACAGTATCAACTTGTACCTGTCATTCTGAATGCTTTCAATAAGTTTCCAAAATTACGTTTGGCTGATTGACCGGCATCATTGTCTGGTTTTGATCACAATCGCAACATCAAACCTTCCTATTGTCACCATATACAGTCAATTAGCTTTAAAATGATACTTTTTTGCAACAATCAATACTCCTCTATTAAATGACACTATTGAAGTTTGATAGAGATTGTAATATGTGACTCCCAACTACTCACGGAGTGGTTCTTTAAAGAGACAATGCATGAGCATCCTGTCTCAGGGTATGAACGTTACGCTAACTCCACTAATCTGCTCAGAAGCTAGATTCGCTCGCCCGGCCCAAATCAAAACATTTTCTCGTTGAAATTTTATCGAGAAGGGGGTGAGAAAATGGTTTGATTGGCTATATCCCAAGTCGGGCCGCTCGTGCGAATCTAGCTTCTGAGCTCAGGGTACAGATTAGTGTAGTTAGCGTAACGTTCGTACCCTGAGACAGGATGTTCAATGAGTTGTTGGGAGCCACATATGCCAAGCTCTATAAATGGTGTCTTTTGATTGAGAAGTATAGATGGTTGTAGGAAAGTTTCATTTCAGAGCCAGCCGAGAGGTAAGACTCTTATTAGACGGTAAAGTGAACATTCCTCAAACTGGATGCTTTAGAAAAACTGTTCATAGACTCCATAGATATCAACTTCCTCGTGTAGGAGAGTCCAAAAGATTGAATAGATCACAGTCAAGTTAACCAAAGGTGGAATGACTTAGACTTAGGTGCTGCAGCATGGTTTGTAATGATTATTTGAAATTTTCCCCTTTGAAGTATTTGCTAAACAATATTTTCTTCAGGGGATAAGAAACTCAACCCGATTTTCTATAGTCTTAAATAAGGATCGAAAGTGAAAACTTCATGTCGTCACTTAGGTGTGAACATATACAAATAAATCAAGTTATAGAAATGGACAACAGTCATCTAAGAACCCTTTTAGTGATTAAAGACTTTCAATCGGTACAATTTTGCCATTTTGTTGTTCATTTTCAAGAGATAATGAAAAAATAGAGCCATTAGCTCTGTAGCTCATCAGGCATCATATCAAGTTTGCTTTATACAGGCCAGATGAGCTAAAAATGAAACTGATGTTACCTATTGCAAGAAAACCTATAAAAAAATGACAAAACAAATGTATTATTATTCAACAGTTTCTAGATCGCCAGTATCAGACAGTGAAAGAAGTCCACACTAAAATATCCAAGGAGAAATAAATTTGCCATAGACTGTCATCTTATGGAGAAAAATAGGTTTTTAAGATTGTGACCCCTGTGACCCTATTTGGGGTCATGGGGTCACAAAACCTACAGTTTAGAATCCCAATTGGCCAAGGAGTCTACATGCAGTCTTTCAGCTCAATAGACCTTTTGGAGCTAAAGATGATGATGAAAATAAGTTTTTAAGGTTGTGACCCCTGTGACCCTATTTGGGGTCATGGGGTCACGAAATCTACAATTTAGAATCCCCATTGGCCAAGGAGTCTGCACATATAATTTCAACTCTCTAGACCTTTTGGAACTTGAGAAAAAGATGAAAATAGGTTTTTAAGGTTGTGACCCGTGACCCTATTTGGGGTCACAGGGCCGACAAAGTTACAAATTAGAATCCCCATTGTCCAAGGAGTCTGCACATATCAATATTAACTCTCTAGACCTTTTGGAACTGGAGAAGAAGATGAGAATTGGTTTTTAAGGTTGTGACCCCTGTGACCCTATTTGGGGTCATGGGGTCACGAAATCTAAAATTAAGAATCCCGATTGGCCAAGGAGTCTGCACATATCATTTTCAACTCTCTAGTCCTTTTAGAACTGGAGAAGAAGATGAAAATAGGTTTTTAAGGTTGTGACCCCTGTGACCCTATTTGGGGTCACAGGTTCACCAAAGTTACAAATTAGAATCCCCATTGTCCAAGGAGTCTGCACGTATCACTTTCAACTCTCTAGTCCTTTTAGAACTGGAGAAGAAGATGAAAATAGGTTTTTAAGGTTGTGACCCCTGTGACCCTATTTTGGGTCATGGGGTCACGAAATCTACAATTTAGAATCCCCATTGGCCAAGGAGTCTGCACATATCCTTTTTTAACTCTCTAGTCCTTTTAGAACTGGAGAAGAAGATGAAAATAGGTATTTAAGGTTGTGACCCCTGTGACCCTATTTGGGATCACAGGGTCACCAAAGTTACAAATTAGAATCCCCATTGGCCAAGGAGTGTGCACATATCATTTTTAACTCTCTAGTTCTTCTGGAACTGAAGAAGAAGATGAAAATAGATTTTTAAAGTTGTGACCCCTGTGACCCTATTTGGGGTCACAGGGTCACCAAAGTTACAAATTAGAATCTCCGTATGCTAAGGTACTTGTACACAAAATTTCAGCTCTCTAATGAGTATGGTTCATGAGGAGAAGTCGAAAGTGTCAAAAGTTTACGGACGGACGACAGACGACGGACGGACGGACGACGGAAGACGGGCCATGCCATAAGCCCATCTGGACTTTCAGTCCTGATGAGCTAAAAATAGAGCCATGGGCTCTGTAGCTCATCAGACTTTTGATGAAAATAGTTCTTTAAGGTTTTGACCCCTGTGACCCCAATTGGAGTCAAGGGGTAATTAAATGTAAAATTTAGAATCTTAATTGGCCAAAGAGTCTACTCACAACTTTTCAGCTCTCTAGACCTTTTGGAACTGGAGAAGAAGATGAAAATAGGATCTTAAAGTTTTGACCCCTGTGACCCCATTTGGGGTCATTGGGTCAAGAAATCTACAATTTAGAATCCCCATTGGCCAAGGAGTTTACTTACAACTTTTCAGCTCTCTAGACCTTTTGGAACTGGAGAAGAAGATGAAAATAGGTTTTTAAGGTTTTGACCCCTGTGACCCCATTTGGGGTCATGGGGTCACGAAATCTACAATTTAGAATCCCCATTTGCCAAGGAGTCTACTCACAACTTTTCAGCTCTCTAGACCTTTTGGAACTGGAGAAGAAGATGTAAATAGGATCTTAAAGTTTTGACCCCCGTGACCCCATTTGGGGTCATGGGGTCACGAAATCTACAATTTAGAATCCCCATTGGCCAAGGAGTCTTCTCACAACTTTTCAGCTCTCTAGACCTTTTGGAACTGGAGAAGAAGATGAAAATAGGTTTTTAAAGTTTTGACCCCTGTGACCCCATTTGGGGTCATGGGGTCACGAAATCTACAATTTAGAATCCCCATTGGCCAAGGAGTCTGCATATCAAATTTCAGCTCTTTAGAGTCATTGGTTCTGGAGAAGAAGTGGAAAATGTGAAAAGTTTACGGATGGACGGACGGACGCCGGACACCTTGCCATGCCATAAGCCCATCGGGTCTTTCAGACCTGATGAGCTAAAAAGTGATTTTAGACCACTTACTGGTAGAGGGTGAAATTGAATACCAGTGAAACCAAACTTGGTATTCAACAATCATTGATACTAAGGATATCAATATATTGAAACATGATACAAATCGGTACACACGTCTGAAAATATCCAATATATCGAACATTTTGAAATGAGCAATTTCTATCTCAAATTTCCCCAAAACACAACCAAATAAAAATGATTTACAGAAAGTTTGAAACAAAGTGTGAAGATGTGTTGTGAAAATAGCTCAAATATGTATACAGATCATAAACAGTGATAGAAAAATATCCCTTTCCGAAACGGCTCATAGCTGAGCAATGATGATTGTTGTTTATGCTCATATGTAGACAAGACAGCATGCGAATTCTTCAATTTGAAAAGTACCAATATATTTCAATACGTATTGCAAAATGCTTATATCGGAATATATTGCAATACAGAAATGAATAACGATACCCATCCTTAATAGATACTGCTAATGGCTGATATATTGCCCCAACAGCGTAAAACTATAATTCACTCACTCACTCAAGAACCATACACCTATAGCATGTAAAGGGTTAATTTCTACAGAACTGATGATGTGAAAAAATAGAAACAGTCAGTGGTTAGAAAGGTTTTTTTATTCAGACATGCAGGAAAGTTACAGGAAGGAATGGTAAGTACAGAGAGATAAGTGTTAAGATTATTTTGGCTTACTCTGGTCGCCTGTGTCTGAACCTTGGCTTGACGTTGAGGTTGAAGGTGGGGTTGTGGGCGGGGCTGAGGTCGAGGTTGAGGTTGAGGTTGGTGGAGTTGGAATCGCACCCTCTGTGCAAAATGAAATTTAATGTTAGTTATGGGTCAGTATAATATAATAATAATTATGGAACTAAACTGACACAAAAGGTTATGGGAATTGTAAATTTAAAAATATATACATTTCAAAAGATAGGCAATCGTGAAAAATCATTATCAAAATCAAACTTTTCTGAATGTACCCCTAAATTTAATGATTGATTCATCAGATGATCTGAAAAAATATATCATTATTCTTAAATTTGAAAATTCATATAACCACAACTTCATCCAGTAAATATTCATCCATCTTCCTATGTAAGGCCTAAAACGCCAGTTTCCAAACTGTAATTTTAAGCATTGCTGCATAGCCTTGAGTTATCTGTGCTTAATCTCTAGCCTGTAGGGGCACTATAGCAGCACAGAAAAGTAAAGGGTCTGCAGTAAGGCATAAAACTGACATTTTGGAAGCTGGCGTTTTAGGCTTTGCGTAGGAAGATGATATTCATCTTGCACCAGCAGGTTACTAAGGGGTATATCAGTACTCAAATGTCTGAGATTGACTCACCGACAATAATACTCTCATTCAACATGGTGAATTGACTCACAGACTATGATACTAGCTCTCATTCAACATGCTGGACTGACTCACCGACAATAATACTCTCATTCAACATGGTGGACTGACTCACCGACTATGATACTCTCATTCAACATTGTGGATTGACTCACCGACTATGATACTCTCATTCAACATTGTGGATTGACTCACCGACAATAATACTCATTCAACATGGTGGACTGACTCACCGACTATGATACTCTCATTCAACATGGTGGATTGACTCACCGACTATGATACTCATTCAACATGGTGGATTGACTCACCAACTATGATACTCTCATTCAACATGGTGGACTGACTCACCGACTATGATACTCTCATTCAACATGGTGGATTGACTCACCGACTATGATACTCTCATTCAACATTGTGGATTGACTCACCGACTATGATACTCATTCAACATGGTGGATTGACTCACCGACTATGATACTCATTCAACATGGTGGATTGACTCACCGACTATGATACTCTCATTCAACATGGTGGACTGACTCACCAACTATGATACTCTCATTCAACATGGTGGATAGACTCACCGACTATGATACTCTCATTCAACATGGTGGACTGACTCACCGACTATGATACTCTCATTCAACATTGTGGATTGACTCACCGACTATGATACTCTCATTCAACATGGTGGATTGACTCACCGACTTTGATACTCTCATTCAACATTGTGGATTGACTCACCGACTATGATACTCTCATTCAACATTGTGGATTGACTCACCGACTATGATACTCTCATTCAACATGGTGGATTGACTCACCGACTATGATACTCTCATTCAACATTGTGGATTGACTCACCGACTATGATACTCTCATTCAACATGGTGGACTGACTCACCGACTATGATACTCTCATTCAACATGGTGGATTGACTCACCGACTTTGATACTCTCATTCAACATTGTGGATTGACTCACCGACTATGATACTCTCATTCAACATTGTGGATTGACTCACCGACTATGATACTCTCATTCAACATTGTGGATTGACTCACCGACTATGATACTCTCATTCAACATGGTGGATTGACTCACCGACTATGATACTCTCATTCAACATGGTGGACTGACTCACCGACTATGATACTCTCATTCAACATGGTGGACTGACTCACCGACTTTGATACTCTCATTCAACATGGTGGACTGACTTACCGACTATGATACTCTCATTCAACATGGTGGACTGACTCACCAACTATGATACTCTCATTCAACATGGTGGATAGACTCACCGACTATGATACTCTCATTCAACATGGTGGACTGACTCACCGACTATGATACTCTCATTCAACATTGTGGATTGACTCACCGACTATGATACTCTCATTCAACATGGTGGATTGACTCACCGACTTTGATACTCTCATTCAACATTGTGGATTGACTCACCGACTATGATACTCTCATTCAACATTGTGGATTGACTCACCGACTATGATACTCTCATTCAACATGGTGGATTGACTCACCGACTATGATACTCTCATTCAACATTGTGGATTGACTCACCGACTATGATACTCTCATTCAACATGGTGGACTGACTCACCGACTATGATACTCTCATTCAACATGGTGGACTGACTCACCAACTATGATACTCTCATTCAACATGGTGGACTGACTCACCGACTATGATACTCTCATTCAACATGGTGGACTGACTCACCGACTATGATACTCTCATTCAACATGGTGGATTGACTCACCAACTATGATACTCTCATTCAACATGGTGGACTGACTCACCCACTATAATACTCTCATTCAACATGGTGGATAGACTCACCGACTATGATACTCTCATTCAACATTGTGGATTGACTCACCGACTATGATACTCTCATTCAACATGGTGGATTGACTCACTGACTATGATACTCTCATTCAACATGGTGGATTATACTAAGACTCACCGACTATGATACTCTCATTCAACATGGTGGATTATACTAAGACTCACCGACTATGATACTCTCATTCAACATGGTGGATTATACTAAGACTCACCGACTATGATACTCTCATTCAACATGGTGGATTATACTAAGACTCACCGACTATGATACTCTCATTCAACATGGTGGATTATACTAAGACTCACCGACTATGATACTCTCATTCAACATGGTGGATTGACTCACCGACTATGATACTCTCATTCAACACGGTGTATTGACTCACCGACTATGATACTCTCATTCAACATGGTGGATTATACTAAGACTCACCGACTATGATACTCTCATTCAACATGGTGGATTATACTAAGACTCACCGACTATGATACTCTCATTCAACATGGTGGATTGACTCACCGACTATGATACTCTCATTCAACATGGTGGATTGACTCACCAACTATGATACTTTCATTCAACATGGTGGACTGACTCACCGACTATGATACTCTCATTCAACATGGTGGTTGTACAGCGTATACAGTCTCTGTTGCCGCCCTGCTCCTTGTAACACAAGCAGTTTTCTTGCTGCCAGAATGGGTCGTATGGTTGTACCTGCAACATTCAAAATGTGTGATTTAAGACATAAAACAAACATAAAATATTTCACAGAATTTTCTTCAATGATTTTTTAGAAATTCTTTTTATTTCATCAGGTAAATTTTTTGCATAAATAGGTGTTTATTGATTCATCACACAAAAGGCATATATTGTACCGTAATTTGTCCTTGAATTTGACATCTCCATTAATTCAACCAAATGATATTTTACTGATAACACAAATTCAAATCACTTCTAAAATTTCAACCTAGTGCCATAAATTTATCTTCCTATGACTGAGCCATTGCATAAAATCTTTAATTTACAAAAATATGAATACTGCAAAGCGTGAATATCTCAACTGCCGTATTCAATTCAAAATGTCTTCTGAATGACAATTATCTTGTAATGTATATGGATTATTCATTAAAATAACACATGAGTTTGATAAAGATCTACATTTCACCCAGAGTGCCAAATGAGCAATAGTTCAACCGTAGATAGCTTCTGAAAATCTGTTGAAAATTTGAGGGTTAATTAAATAAGGAAATCACGGTAATAGCTAAACAGTGGTAAAACAAACATGGCTGACTCACCCACACAGAGTAGGTTCCCGCAGGGATATCAAGGAATGTGTGAGTAAACGTTCTTTCATCTTGACCAGGGGGAGAATTCACCTGCAGAATAATATTCATCATTATTTAGAATACATCATCATCATCATCATCATCATCATCATCATCATCAATCATCAATCATCATCAATCATCATCATCATCAATCATCAATCATCATCATCATCATCATCGTCGTTGTTGTCGTCGTCATCATCATCATCATCATCATCATCATCATCATCATCATCATCAATCATCATCATCATCATCATCATCATCATCAATCATCATCATCATCATCATCATCATCATCATCATCATCATCGTTGTTGTCGTCGTCATCATCATTATCATCAACATCATTATCATCACATTCATCACAATCATCATTATCATTACAATCATCATTATCATTACAATCATCACAATCATCATTATCATTACAATCATCACAATCATCATTATCATTACAATCATCACAATCATCATTATCATTACAATCATCACAATCATCATTATCCCCATTGCCATTACCATCATCATTATAATCACTATAAATCTGTGCCATATGCCTATTGAGCCAATTCAACCATTTAGTCATGAGTCAAACACTAATGATGAACTTAAGAACTAATAATTATGACTGAATTTCTAAAATCATAATCTGTTTTTGAAACTTAAATACAGAAATGAACCATAAAATGTGTTCGTCCTTCAAGGATTTCTGTCTTAAGAGAAGAAACCTTAAAAGGTTTAACACGTTTAAGTTTCAATTATGATCATGACTAGTACATATAACAAAAAGAAATATGCATTGATCAGTACCTTCCGAAAAATCTTTAGCAAAATCTTCAAAAAGAAGCCACAAAACTGTTTATATAAATAAAATGTTTCCTCGGATGTCAAGGGAGTACATATGAAGGGAATAGAAAGTTCTTATCCTGGTCATGGAAATATTGTGAAACTTACTTATAGCAGAACAGGTTGATTGAAAATAGACCAACCAATTAAACGGCCAGTTCGAGCAGGTATTTTTTGTTCCACAAATATTCGGGAGGGAACTCCCTTTTGCACACGACACGTCAAATTTTATATATTCGATTTGTTTTCTATTTTTTTTGTTAATAACTATGTCAAGTTTCGTTATTAGTTCTAATCCGCCCTTCAAAACCAAAAAAATAGCGAAATTATCAAAGCCACTGACAAGCACTTCGAGCGATTTATTTTTTGTGGAAACGAAATTCAGGAGGACTTTCCTGTTAACTAATAGGCCTATATACAATATTTACATGATTATTTCACGCTTAATTTCAAATGTGTTCATGAGGTTATCATTTCAGTTGTTCAAGATTTAACAATTTGACAAAGAATAAAGTGTATCGCCCCAAAAAAGAAAAACATCGTGAATTGAAGCCAATATCATCTGAGCTACGAGCGTGAGATGCACTACTGGCATTTACTGCCACAAAACATTGTCTTTACTGATAACTTTTATTATGAATCACGTGTAAACATGTCCCTCTTCTATCAATCAATTATTTTTTCTTGATTTACTAGATGAACTTAGCATGATACAATACATTTGTTTTCTCGCAATGCTAACAATTCAAAATGGCGGAGGAAAACCGAACGAACTCGAAGCCGTGATCGTGGCGGGCACTAGGAATATTGTCAGCTGATTGTTTGGTCAGATGTGTAGTTACTTTGATGTTTAAATTGTAGGAGATTTGTTAATAATGTTTGAATAAGAAAATATGACAATATATGATAGACAGATTGTTTATTGAAATCTACATATGACACCTAAAATGGCTAGGCTCAATCAATATGACACTGAGAAGAAAAGTTGATTCGAATCGGCTTTTGAATATAAAATAAATTCGTCAGCACTGACGCACTCCCAATTATACACAGTAGGCCTACGTATTGCCCTTTTTCTAACATAAAAACTTCATGTAAATTAATTGACTAAGATCTATTCTGAGGAAAAAATGTTTTACTATGAGTGAGGTTGTGCGAACTGCGAAGTCGAGGGCGACCGCGAAAGTACGATGGAAATTCACATGCGAGTAGACAAGAGAGAAATGTCAAGCGGACTTATTTGGGAGATATTGCCCCAAAATGAAATAACCTGAAATCTACAATAAATTTTTTAACTGGATAACGATTTTTAAAATTTGCTTTACAATAATGAGTTGACATGTCACTGCAAGAGGCCTAAATGCAACTGATTTTACTGTTGTTCACACGACAACGATTCTTCTAAGGATGAAATGACCCTTTTACACATATAACCATGTAAATTCCATGATATTAACGTAGTGACTGTTTTTAATAAACGAAGGGCCATTGTCGAATTTTGATTGGCACTGAAAACATAGGTCCCACCCAGAATTATCCCTGCACACTACAGTGCATTATGGGAAGGGACATTTCTCATTCTATTTATAGATCTGCTAAACAAATGACGCGCTCTGTCTAAAAATAACTTCGTTAGCAGTTTAAGCTAATCGGTGAAAAGGTGGTCGAACTGGCTGTTTAGGCTATAACACAATGCAATAAAAGCTTCAAATAGAAAGAAAGAATGTGTACCTTGCCCTGACATTCATACGCTTCGTCCACAGACACCATACACCTGCTAAAGGAGTTGTCCTTGTCTCTCGAGTCTATCAGCAAGAGTTCGTACTTCTTGAAGTTGAAGTGGCTCGGTGCCAAGCTGAACTCCACAGAGATCTGAGCCGGTGCTGACACATTCTGTACACTGTATGACATCGCTGCCCGCCAGTCTCCAGTGTTGTTCTCACCTAAACAGATAATGATATAATGAGGATACTCATGATGATCTCAATTCTATGCAAGCACATGGTCTAAGCACTACCCATAATATAACTTCTAAGAACAAACATTATTCCATTTTGCTTTCTCAACTTTGTCATAGAATACAATAGAGCTGAAAATAAGGGACCTTTGATGTAAAGGATATTAATCTGTCCCTAGGGTTTTATTGAAATGTAAACATGAGGGGTGAGGGGAAACCCGTGGGCCATAGGCCCAACCCCGACCCCGAATGTTTACATTTTCAATCAAACCCGAGGTTAATATCTGTCATATAAAGCGAAGGAATTGACGAAAAACAAGGTAAAATATTGAAATATATAATAACACTGAATGTACCGCATGTTTTATATTCCCCCTAAAAACGTGCTAATGCCCCTTTAAATATACACTTTGCATACGATGAACAGAGGCACACTTCAAGCTAAGTAACATAAGGCGACACCACAAGTTTTCAACTCATGTCTCAGTGTTGGACAGAGCATCAACCCTTCAAACTCTCAGATTATCAAGCAATGAGTGATTACACATCTATCCAGAAAACTGGGCACGTTGTTGCCAACCTTCTCTGATAGCGTTCAAAGAGAATTACCATGTTTCACCATGTGTCACCACAGTTTATATCATTGTTCGAATAGCCGTCCTCTGTCAGTTATTGCTGCTTGCTTGTGGAAGTTAGGACGTAGCTCAGTGGTAAAGTGTTAGCTAGTCACCCGGGAGATCGGGGTTCGAATCCCGGTCGCATCATACCAAAAGACGTTAAAAGGTGGGAGTTGTTGCTGTCTTGCTTGACACTCAGCATTGTAAAGGCAGAACAACGCATTAACTGGCGCTGCACTGTAGCTGCCGGGTCTCATGGGCACATAACAAATTTCCGATGTTCTTGTACTTAGGACAATAAAGTGTTATTATTATTATTAATATCATACCAAAAGACATTAAAAGATGGGAGTTGTTGCTGTCATGCTTGACACTCAGCATTGTAATGGCAGTACAAGGCATTAACTGACGCTGCACTATGGCTGCCGGATACAGGCACAAAAAAAAATTTCCATGTACTTAGGACAATAAAGTGTTACTAATTTTATAGCAGGATGTCACATTTTAAGAAAGATAGTGGATTAAACTATTTCAAACACACGTTCCTATAAATCTATGTATAAATCTATGCCCAGAATCAAATTGTCCATATGGTAAGATAACTTAAAGTAACAGCATGTTAAGATATGATCATCTATTCAATCATACAAATTATTTCTGCTGATTTTATTAGGGGGCATCTACACCAAGTTAGCATTTTTCATCATGTAATATAAAGATTTTCAATGCAAAAATGTTGTGAAAAGCTTACCTTCATTACAATTAAACAAATGGATTTCAAGTCACAATCAAGTGTTAGCAATCAATTTTGTATTGTTAGAGAATATTTTATCTGTCTTAGTGACTCTAAGATAAAGATTTATATTATTCAAAGGGATATAAATCTTATCCGACTTGTGGTAACTGTTTCCATTCACTATCAGCAAGAAAATATAACTTACTTTGTGGACTCTGCAGAGTGAAAAGTTTTCGGAGTCGCTCGGACTCTGGCGAGTATGGGAGTGTGTAGAGGTCCAACATATAGAGATAATTTGGTCCCCCGTTTAACTGCACAAACGTCTTGGTGAATTTCAACTGTCAACAGATATAAATCTCATTCGCTGATGATCTTCCAGTGGAGACAGAAACTTTAAATTGTAAAAAAATTACGAAAAAAAACAACATAATTTTCTATCTCACAAGATAATTAAGTAACATATGGCAGTTGTCAAATTATACACATATGACAAAATTGTAATTCAACAAAAACAGGGCCCGTTGTTTAGAGTTTGACTTCTCTACAAGAATTTGTTCATCAGATCATTGTTTTTTATCATCAAAATGGATTCGGAATTTACTTATGACATAACTTCTGCAAACACATAGAGGATATTATATGAGTGTCCATGACATACTATGTTTACGACACGAGGGGCTAAATATTAGTATTTCCCGAGCGAGAGCGAGGGATATACTGATATTTAGGCACGAGTGTCGTAAACATAGTATGCCATCGGCACGAATATAATATTCTGTTTATTACCGTAGCCTCCAAATCAAAGAAATTACTCAAAACCTGGTGATAAGCATAGGCGGAAAAGCCGCCGCCGGCCCGTATAGATTGTGACGTCATAGGTGAACCGTGACGTCAAAGCATTGTTAATAACGTGACGTCACAATGAAAAAGTGATATTTTGCCCTAGGGCAACATATGAAAAATATGAACCCCGGTATGACTGCCCTCGTAGGTAATAAATATGGTTATTGATGGATTATGTTATAAGATTGCATCATAAGACAAGTAGGTGAGATATTCAATTCCTTTTTTTATGGTATCTTGGCTTCAAAGAAAATTTACATGTCATAAAATCATTCATTGTCTCTTTAAATCCAGTCAATCCAGAAATTGGGGGGTCAAAGAAGGGCGTCGCCCAATACACAAGGTCAAAAACTAGAGGCCAAGTGAGGGGTAAGTAAACCTAGCCTCAATAATACTCGCTTAACTCCAGATACTGAGTCTAGCAAGATACAGTAGGAGGTTGCATCAGCCTACCTTTCAACGACCTATGGCCTTCCAAAGCTATATGTGCGAAGGCAGATTATTGCGGCTGGGTAAGTCGAGCCCTGATGGCCAATTCGGTAAGTCAGCTGACTCGAGCCGCTACTACATCTTGCTAGACTCAATATCGGGAGTGTAGCGAGTATTATTGAGGCAAGGTTTACTAAGACTGCTTTAAATGATAATATAAAGTGAAATGAAACCTTACCTTATGGTCACCAGCCGTAAAGTTATTCTGGGAGAGATCAAACACCCTACAGAAGCTATCAGGCCCAGAGCCACCAGTGAGCTTGTGGACTATTATATAGAAACCCTTGAGTTCGTTGATGCCCGCAGCTGCAGAATAAACATTGCATATATTATATTAGCATTGTAAAGGCATAAACCCATTAACTGGCGATGCACCATGGCTGCCGGGTGCCAAATGCACAAAAATAATTTCCAATGTACCTTGTATTGCGAAAATAAAGAGTTATATTATTATTATTATTATTATTATTATTATTATTATTATTATTATTATTATTATTATTATTATTATTATTATTATTATATCACAGGACTGTGAACCAGGGGAGGACAGTAGATCAGCCAGGGAACCGGGGTGACGTATGAGTTCACTGCAGAGAGGCATTCATCAAGATCTTACCTGATTTTGGTGGTGTCCACGTGACTTCAAGTTTAGGGAACAGCTCTCCATTATAGGAGTACTGAATGAAGTCGAGGTCCAAGGATGCAGGAGGACCCATGAATGGTCCACTGACACTGGACGGCAGGTCACCATTGCTGCAGCCTGCGAGAAAATTCACCTTTTAAAGGGGCAGTAGCACGTTTTTTTATAATTATATATTTTAAATTTTTCACTGATAATTGTAAGTTAATGCTAAATGTATTATTTTTATAGTGTCAAAAATCTCATTACACAAGCCAATCATCAATAGTCAGAGGACAAAGAATGAAGATTCACATAAAATCCATTGGCGGCCATTTTGTGTGAACACTTTTAATTCATTTTGTGTAAGAAAAAGGTATAGCATGGCTTAACTTTACATTATATATTTGAATTATTACTGCTCCATTTAGTTTAAATACATTGTCTTTCAATTGGAACCTTTAATTTTCATTTTCCTGACATCACCTTAAATTCCCCCTAAAAATGTGCTACTGCCCCTTTAAATATAAGCTTATTACAAATCATATCCCCTCCTGCCATAATATACTTACTTGATGTACCCAAAAGATCACATGAAAGAAGAGGCCTCTGAAAGAAATAAAATGACAACATTAAAAACACACGCATTTCCATTTTCAGAATCATATTTGGTTTAAACTTACGTAATTTATAATTTTAAAACATGGGTATCAAGTTTTCAAACTTAAATACTTTGTCCCAAGTAAGGCTTCCGCCGGTCAAAAATTTTGGATTCAGGTTTTTCAGGGGTCAGACTTGACTCGGACCTGAATACCCAAAATTCTATATATTTATACGAAAGAGATCATATAATTGTAGTTCAGCCCAGGTATTGTCATTTATTATATGATTGAGGGTGAGATACTCTGTTCTATCAGTGAAATAAACCCTCTATCTGGCTACAGTGGCAATAACCTTTATCGTCACTCTACTGAGTGGTGATAAATTTTATCACACTCGAGTGACGTCAATGTCAAGAGTTTGACGTCATGTAACCATGATCTGACGTCATGAATTCTCATATGACGTCACACTGTTACTGCGGCGACGGGCTCTTCCAAGCGTCCGCTCAACATGAAATTGGCCTTTTTTGACGTAATTGGAAGGATTTCATCATATAATTAATAGAATATCTGTTAATTCTTAACAAATACCATGTTTAGCTCATCTCGTGAGGTAGAAAAGACAGATATCCTCTATATATATATATATATTACGAGTCCTCGAGTCAAAGAAATGGACTCCAGTTCAGCTGGACCTAGGACTTGGGTACTCAAGGACCCATCAAAGTCCTAATCCCAAGTATGCACATGGATCATTTACAGATATTACAAACATGGCTAACACAAGATAGACATGATAGCAGATAGAGATAACAGGAAAAGAAGAATACTGATCGCTAAATTAACCTCATTGCCTCATAGAAGAGCAACAATAATGACTTACAAAAATATATTTTGACACGGTAAAAGGTCCGTACCTTGTTCTGACAATAGTTCAAAGTGAGATGAGGTGATATGGGGTTAAAGCAGCTTTAAAGAGTATTTCATATTATCATCATCCTGTCTCAGGGTACGAACGTTACGTTAACTCCGCTAATCTGTACCCTGGGCTAAGAAGCTAGATTCACTTGCGAGGTCGGACTTTGGATATAGCCAATCAAATCATTTTCTCGTTGAACTTTTATCGAGAAGGTAGAGAAAATGATTTCATTGGCTATATCCCGAGTCGGGCCGCCCGAGCGAATCTAGCTTCTGAGCCCAGGGTACAGATAAGTGGAGTTAACGTAACGTTCGTACCCTGAGACAGGATGTTATGTTGTGGCTTCAAGTATCATTGCCGGGAGTAAATAATAAGCAAAAGTTTTACAATCACTTTACCATACTTTGATGTTATATCTATTTCAATTATGATAAAAAAATTCCACAAAATATATCTAAAGATGGAAATACATCTTATAATTCAACCCAATTATCCATAATCTGAGAAAAATTTGTCACACATTAAATAACCTTTGTACAGCCATTACAGCATGAAAACTTATCAATATTTTGATGGAAGAAAATGAACACAAGCTTAAAATCATTTTTATGAATTTAGAACTCCTTGAATTGATTTCAGGTGATTTTCTTTGCAATTTGTTAAATTTGATAACCATTTCTGATATCATTTCATTTTCATAAGATATTGTGCAACATTGCCCTTAACGATACATATCTTAAATATTATTTGATATCAAGTTATATATTTTATACATTCATAAAATTTACTGATACTCATAAAGTTAATATCAATGCAGGTCCAATGACAATGCGTTATGTAACAATTCACGTGAGATATTTACATAATGCAGTTTATGTGAGTAACAATAATAAAAGAGACTTTATATTTTCAAGGCAAAATGAACAAAGCATAAGTGTGACCAAATCCTCTCATATTATTAAAATCTTTAATGTTGGCCCTTACACTTTTTTTGGAAAACTAAACACGAAACTAAACATGACACTAAATGTGCTTTTGTTTGTTTTTTATGAAGGTTTTCAATAATTGCTTTTGTTTTCTGGTAGAATCATCATGTTATGTGTCCCATGTTGTGAATTTTCAAACAATTCAAATCAAATTGCATTGGTGATATCCCATATTGCATTACCATAATTTCTGTATTAAATCTCCATTATATTTTCCAATAATTCAACCACATAATATTTTTCTGAGGTCACAAATTCAAATCCCTCCTAGAATTTCAACCAAGTACTGACAGTACAAATACTAAGTTGAAGCTCTTAGGATTCAACATTGATTAAAGAAATTGTTAAATTTGCAAAAAAATACACATTTGGAAAGCAAATTGTCTCTACTACAGTAATCAATCTAAAATATATTCATAGTGATGATATTGCCATTATTATGTGGTCATATTTAAAACTCTGCATTGATATTACATATTATTTTTTTTTTTCACCTTAAATTTTGACAATTGTGCCACTTAATGAGCGAACAAAAGTGAAATAGTTCAACCATAGACATTTTCTGAAAACCTTTGAAAATTTGAGGGTGGAATTAATAATGAAATTACAAATTCTACAAACAGCTTCAAAACTGAGTCACAGAATAAATTTTAACACCCAAGCACTATTTTAGGATTTCTACGGTAATGTGGCCGATATTTTGACAGAGAACTTGTTGGAAAAGTGGCCATTTCCATATCCGTCTTACCGGTAGTGGAGAGATAACGTTTAATTATTACTTTCCAACATGATAGAGAGAGTTTTAGTTTGCTGTTTATCAGTTTAAGGAATAAATCTTGTCCTTCAAATGTTTTCTTCTTAATTATCACACTTGCAACCAAAAATTCTGAGTTATCTTGAAATGAACATTTTATTTAATTATGTCAAGTGGATTATTCCTGGGAAATGTATACTGTCGACCTTTGCCCTTTATGTAAATGAGCTCAGGATGCAAGGAAATAAGCATAATTTTATTGAG
The DNA here is from genome assembly GCA_916613615.1 of Steromphala cineraria. Classification (NCBI taxonomy): domain Eukaryota; kingdom Metazoa; phylum Mollusca; class Gastropoda; order Trochida; family Trochidae; genus Steromphala; species Steromphala cineraria. The sequence continues at coordinate 68,644,342 of OU744726.1, read as the reverse complement.
GAATGAACAAACAATAGAATTTTGTTATTCTTGAAGCTAAATTTCTGTGGATGTTTATGTTTTATGGCATGGCTTAATAATCTCACAACTTAGATAAGATATGGATTCTAGATCCCAACAAATTTCGCAAATTAAAAAAGTTTAGATTCGCTACATTCTTTCTGCATAAATCATCATTTCAAATTGTAATCTTAATTGGAGCCTACTTAAAGTCAACAATTTATGTTTGAAAGATATGCATAAAATCACAAGATGAAATCTATGAGACCAAAAGATCTAATGAACTTAGTATGCAATAAAATTACAATATTTACTTTGCAACTCCAATTAGCAACTTACAGTTATCCATGTTTAATATAATACTTGGGCCTTCCATATCAGTGCATATTTGTTACAAATTCTTATTAGGATAACTAAATGTAAGTCAACTGTAAAATCATTTTTTCATAAAATACAATACAAAACTTGCCTGAATAGAGCCATAAGAAGATGATTTAGCCAATCAGACCCCAACAGCTGAATTACATCGCCCAAAATAAGATCCCAAAGTTGAAAGCTCAAAAGGGACATCTACTTGTGCTGACTAATCCACATAGCAAGTTCCATTGAGCTAGTTCTTATAATTACAATTGTGAGGTTTGATGTAAATACAGAAGACAAAATTATGATCCATTTATACCGCCTAAAATTCCAAGAAGTTGAAAATTAACAATAACATTGCCATATGCCGATTTATCCACATACAAAGTTTTATTGAGTTAGGTCTTACAGATTTTTAGTTCTGCTATGGAAACTAAATCATCACAGATAAGGACATAACTACCGGCATATTACATTGTATCACATAAGGTAGGATAAAAATCATGATTCCAATTAGTTGAGCCTTTAAAGGGGCAGTAGCATGTTTTTAGGGGGAATATAAGTTAATGTCAGGAAAATGAAAATTAATGGTTCCAATTGAAAGACAATGAATAGAAACTAAATTGAGCAGTAATAAGTCAAATATATAACGTAAAGGTTAGCCATGTGATTCCTTTTTCTTACACAAAATGAATTAAAGGTGCTTTGACACACAAAATGGCCGCCAATAGATTTTATGTGAATCTTCATACTTTGTCCTCTGACTATGGATGATTGGCTTGTGTAATGAAAGTTTGGACACTGTCAAAATAATACATTTAGCATTTACTTACAATTATCAGTGAAAATTTTAGAATATGAAATTATCCAAAAATGTGCTACTGCCCCTTTAAGACCAACATTAAGCAAAACACTAGAGCAAGGTCAAAGGTCAAAGAGGTTAACAAGCTCATTGCAAACAAGGATGACATTTACTTTACACAGAGACAACGTAGTAGTGTGTTTGTAGACTGGCATAGACATCACATTTATTTACAAACTTAGCAGCTCTGTATATTTGAAGTCCTCAATCAGGTTTTGTATAAACTCAGCTGCATTTTTTTTAGTGGTTGTTTTTCTACGATTCTGAACCTGTTGAAATGACTTAACTTAAGATAATGCATAAGTTGCTCTTATAAAATACAAACAGATACAAGGTAATGTATTTTGTTTCTTTGATAGACTATAGGAAGATTGTTTATATGAAAACAGTAAAGGAAGTTTTAGTGTTAAAGGGACAGTCTAATCAGGATATTTTTTGTGGAAACAAAATTCAGGAGACACAAATATATCTCATTTTTACATGATTTTCTCACACTTGATTTCAAATATGTTAATGAGGTTAACATTTCGGCTGTTCAAGATTTAACAATTTGACAAAGATAAAAACGTATCAGTCAAAACAGAAAAAAAATATGTTGAAATGAAGCCAGTCATCAAAACTAAAAGAGCGTTGAATGGATTGCTACGACAAAACATTGTCGTAACTTTTATCATGAATGATTTGAAAATTTGTAATTTCTTAATTTTGTTAATGAAATAGCATAATACCGTACAGCAAATTTGTTTTATTGCAATGCTAAAATTTCAAGATAGCGGATGAAAGCCGATAGATAGGTGTCTTTAACTTCTTTCTCAGAACATCGCATTTTAAAGGGCCAGTAGCACTTTTTCTAAAGCAAAATACCGGTAGGTGATTTCACAAAAATTAAAATAAATATTACAATTATCAAGTATCATGCAACAAAGAAGCAATTCTAAAACAAAGAATGTCCATGTTTATTTAGGATATTAAACCATTTCCATGCAAGAAATGATTTAAAAATATATCATAAAAATGACTTCAAGTTGATATTTTCTTGTGCGACTATGGATAATTTGGTCAAGTTAAATGAGATGTTTGACCCTCTAAAGATATTACATTGTTGTAACAATTAATAGTAAGTTGGGAAAATATGAGAAATAAATATATTTAGTGATAAATATTTATTATTAGTATAAATTTTCCAAAATATTTTGCAGTGGCCCTGTAATTGTTGATCAAGACGTATCCATTTAAAGTGACACTCAATGCTGTCAGATGTACTACCGGGTATACACAATCAGTGGTGTAATTTAATCCAATAATTAAAATATGATGAAAATAATCATTTCGATGATAATCACTTTATAATAATTAAAGTCGTAATGCTTGAAAAATCAAACAATATACCATACAAATAGTGATTTAGGTCATTCAGTCTTAAAATAACCATTTATTTTCTTCCTGGTATATTACCAGGGAATGCAGATATCGTATATCAATCTATATATGTCATTTCTTGGAACCAATTGAAGTAAATACCTTCCTTTCAAACTATTTTTATTCACTTCCAATGGATACAATTAGTCATAAAAGGCATGGAAAGTTACATATAGGGCAAACTGACCGGGGTTCAGACGGTGTTCCGATCAAAATACTTTCAAAGATCGTACATTATCATTTTAAGCCAATTATGCCATTAGGAATGAAATTTTGTATTGTATTACGATTTATTTTTGTAGAAATATTTGTAGATTAACTGAAATTAACGGGTTTAATTGTGTATATCAACTCGCCCGGGGTTCGGACAGTCTTGACCTAACCTCGGACAGTACCACTCAATGTTCTAACATACATCACAGCTTTAATATATGCCTCAAAAAGGTTAATTTTATCACTCAACACACATTGACTCGTTTATTTACAATGAAAAACCGATAATTTGCAAATATGATTCAATGTTTTGATAATACACGGCTTCCTTTCCGAAGATAAACTTCTCGGCGGCTCCCGAATGCGCCGCTAGAATCTGATGACGTCACAATGGCATTTGCATGCATTGACGCTAAAACACTGTACAGGCTAAATTAAATGATTTAGGAGTAAATAATTTTGTAATATGTGTTGGTTGAATGTTTCTCTATGTTTCCTTAGCAGTTGTTTGATAATTTATATATTTTTCAATTCTCTATAAAGAAAATTATAAGTGTCCGAACCATGGTAAAAACTGCATGTCCGAACCAAGGTCATTTTCATATATTTCGAAAATCCCGATATTTACTTCTAAATTAACTTTTTAATTGCAAATACTTATCGGAGTTTGATTATTAAAGTAGTTTCTCTTTTAAAACAAAAAAAGCATATGATCTTTTGGCGCTTCTTACATTTCCTGAAATTTGTGCAAACATTTACATGAAATCAAATATTTCGCCATTTTACTCCATGAACCGGTTTATTGCCCTTGTCCGAAAAAGTCAGTTGGGAAATAGGTACGATAATAAAATGTTTTTGTAAGAGAAATATATATCAAGACAGATTGCAAAGAAACATTTTGAAACAAATGACATGTAGTTTTTTCACGTATAACTGCGTCAGCTTCTAATCAAAAGTGTCTGAAGTTCGGGCGACTTCAGGTGTTGTCCGAACCTTGGTCAGTTTGCCCTTAATATGAGATGACATAAAAAGTTTTAAATATTACATTAATGTGTTGAGAGACAACAGTTCACTTAACAAGCACTTAACAAGTACACCATAACACAAGCACAATGTATTACAAAGACTTCCAACAGAAAATGTAACCGATATTTTCTACACAGTGTTTTACAGTATGTTTTAGTCCTTATAAGCTAGCGGGGGTTGTGGCTGAAAAATCAAGCAGCCGTCTAAAAATTTAGCGCTGCAATGGGAACAGTATCTTTGATATCAAACAAGCCAACCGGGCTTGCTAACACCTTCTCCATCATACTAAACCTGAAAATAACCAGCAATTGGCAAGCGGACAGTTGAGGCAGCTATTCGGAACACTGTAATCCAAGAATAATAGCTGGGCGATTACTAATTTCAAACGTCATTTTGACTGGGTGATTATTCAAGGCAGGCAACTATTTATTTCAGATTCATGATCCATGGCGATTATTCAAGGTAGGCGTTTATTCAAGCCAGACGATTATTCAAGGATTTACGGTACCCTATATGAGCATGAGATCCGATCTAATCATTATTGTAGCAGAGTTGGCCAAATCTTGAACAAAAAGGGTTATATCCATCCATCATACACAAGTTAGGGAGAATCTAAGAAATTTTACATCTTAAAGGGGCAGTAGCACATTTTGAGAGGGAATATGAGGTGATGTAAGGATGATAATAAACGCTTCCAATTGAAGACAATGTTTCTAAACTAAATGAAGCAGTTATAAATCAAATACAGTAGAACTCGGATATAACGAACTCCAAGGGACCAAAGAATTTAGTTCGCTATATCCGGTGTTCACTATACACATATTATATAGGGACGGGACTTTTCGTTTTGTTCGCTATATCCGAGTGTTCGCTATATCCGTGTTCGCTATATCCGTGTGCTACTGTATATTATGTAAAGTTCACCCATGTGATTCCCTTTTCTTACACAATCTAAATAAATTTAGATCAACAGGTTTTATATTTGGTCATACTGTTGATCTAAGATTGGCCCGTAAGGCGGGTCATCCCGCTGACCTCTAAAATCAGCCGCTCGGCCAATCAGAAAAGTTGCCCTAGCTCGCTGGAAGTTCGAAAAACTCAGCAGCACATCTTTTGAAATTGACGGTGTTCGGAGCTACGTTATTCGGAGCAGAGCAGAGCGACCATTTCGATTAATATTCCGATTGCTTGGATGTATTAATAGATTATGTTTTTTTCTTTTAAAATGATTTAGCGTATTTGCTAGTTGTCAATGACAAATGATGATTGCACATCGCACAGATACTAACGTGGCGAATAATAATCACAAAGTTTGAACATCATAAATGTCAATATTTACGAAAATCATCATGCAAGGGGAGGTAACTCTTTTTTTTTAATGAAACACATTTGCACTAATTCCTTCATTACCATCCAAATAATTAAAAAATAGTGCTTTTTTGTCAATCATAAAACTAAAACTATTTCATACAACCAAAATAAAATCAACATACTGATATTTTTCTTATAAGGATCAAAAGCAAGGTTTATTTTTCACAGTGCACACTGTTATTGAGAACAGGCCATAAGTTAGTATATATTTCTTCCGTTCACAACCTCAGGGAGCGACTATGAACTGTTTGTGACATCGAATTTGATTGATCAAATCGCGAATTCCTTATTTGCATAGGAAAGGTCACCGGGACGACCTCGCACACTGGTCAATCTTAGATCAACAGTATGACAAAATAAAAATCTGTTGATCTAAATTTATTTAGATTGTTTTCTTACACAAATTGAATTAAAAGTGTTCACACAAAAATGGCCGCCAATGGACTTAATGTGAATCTTTATCATTTGTTCCCTGAGTATGGATGATCAGTTACTGTAATGAGATTTTTGACACTATCAAAATAATACATTTAGCACTAATGTTTAATTATCAGTGAAAAATTGAAAATATAAAATATTCCAAAAAGGATATGCTACTGCCCCTTTAATACCATTTCAAATGTTACAAAACTGATTTTTTTTTTTGTCCTGAAGATCAAGCAGCATGCTATTGTTAAACTTTTACAACATCGGGTACATCTCTCAAATAAATATTTATTCTGTGAACATAATTCTTTCATGCTTTGAACTGCAATAATATTTAACTCATGTTTGTTTTAGTGTTTGATTTGCTAGAATTTTATAAAAAATAATTAAATGGTTTCAGAGTTCCTTCCACAGTAGATGAAATACAAACTGATCAGAGGATCATTCAGAATTGATCAATGATAATTGACCATTGGCAATAACAATCAATCATTGATAATTGATCATAAAAAAAACAGATTTCAGTCTGTTAGCTATCGAACAGAGATGGAATTCATGTAACGTTTATCAATGTGAATGAAAAGCAATAAACTCGGTAATGGGTAGAAGTGATATATCTATGACCAATAATCAATGAAATGAATCAACTACAGCGATAAAGCATTACACACATTGATTGACAAGAAATTTTCTCATCAATTTGTCACTGATGATAAAATACAAGGTAAATCTGTTAACCCTTGTATGATGTTGCAAAATGATACTAAATACCGTATTCGTCCTAATAAGCGCGCAAAAATCCAAAGGGAGCGCTTATTAGGATACCCCAGAAAGGGGGGCGCTTATTAGGAATACGTTATAAACAAGCGAAACTAGCACTTGTCAGGATTCTGAACGAGAATGAAAGTAGGTCGATCGTGGAAATTCAGTGCAACTACATGGATAAACTAATACAATGACTTCGGACTCTATTGGAAAAGCAGTAGAGGTAGGCCATTTAACGTATGAATGGGGAGGGGGGGGGGGGGGGGGGCTCTGTTATATGGAAATTTGTAATAGGGGGCGCTTATAAGGGAGGGGGCGCTTATTAGGACGAATACGGTATGTTAACTTGTTGTCTTATAAGCCCTTGGATTATCATGCACTTTTTGGCGACCTGGTCAATTTCGATGACCCTCTTCATTAGGAATAGGACACTAAAGAACCCTGCTTGATTGTTCCACTTACGTATTTAGGTCACGTGTGCTTATTACCCAAATTCAAATGGTGAATAACAGTCATTATTTTCAGTATTTTTTCACAACCATTACAAATTTATGATTAACACCTAATCAATCTTGTACATAAAACATTTGTTCAAAATATCCGAGAATGTCTTTTACTAGAGTTATTTTGAATCTAGGCATGTATAATGTTTATGTTACAATTTCAAAGGGAAATTACAATGATTAAAAAACTCATGTTTATATTTTTGCATTTTGACAAGAATATTTACTCCATGAGTGATTGTGGTACTATTTCTTATAAAAACATATGCCAATTATTTGTTAATGATATTATTGAAGATTGAGTCCTTGGATTCTTTTTTTACCCCAAACATGGCACAAGGGTTAATTGTAAATAAAAGACTCACACCAATCTCAGAAAAAGCCAGTAGCAGTAATATATTGATCACAAATATTCAGCTGAATGATTCAACTACAACTATAATTCATTACAATATCAACTGTTGACGATCAAATAACAATCAATAAATTATACAATTGATGTTCGCTTAGTGACAAATAATCATTTATAATAAAAAATGTTGATTGATTATGGTAAGGATAACGACAATGGATAATAAATTACTTATAAAGTCAAGAGTGTAATCAGATGTTGAATCAAACTGTGGTTCTCTACACAAAAAAATGTATTTCACTTATTTCAAGTGTCCCATATATAATGAGATTGTTCAATGCCTTAAAAGTATTTAATAACAATAATGCCATAAAGTTAGATTAAGTTTTAAGAGGCAGTAAGAACCTCTTATATTTTTCAAATCTTTCAATTGTTAGGGAGTGCAGCAATGTATTTCAAAGGGGCAGTAGCACATTTTAAAGGGGAATATAATGTGATGTCAGGAAATTTCCGAAAATGAAAATTAATAGTTCCAATTGAAAAACAATGTATTTTTAACGTAAATGGAGCAATAATAATTCAAATATATAACCTAAAGTTTAGTCATGCAATCCTTTTTCATACAAAAAATGAATTAAAGGTATTCACACAAAATGGCCGCCAATGGATTAGCATTAACTTACAATTATCAGTGAAAAATTTAAAATATATAATTATCAAAAAACGTGCTACTGCCCCTTTAAAGTGTTTCTCTTGACTGCACTATGTATTCTGCAATAATTTCTCTGTAAATTTCTTTCTACAATTTCTGTAATATCTCACTTTCCATCATCCATGTTGTATATTATGTTGCTATCTATCATTCACTAAATACTTGAGAGAAGGTTATTGGTATTGGATAACTTGCTCCTAATCGCTATCTTCATTGAATAAACTAGGTTTAAAGGGGCAGTAGCAAGTTTTTTGATACTTTTATATTATAAACATTTCACTGATAATTGTAAGTTATGCTTAATGTATTATATTGACAGTGTCAACAATCTCATTACACAAGCCAATCATTCAAAGTCAAAGGAAAAAGTATGAAGATTCACATAAAATCCCATTTTTTGTGAATACCTTTAATTCATTTTGTGTAAGAAAAATGAACCGCATAGCTAAACTTTACATATATTTAAATTGTTATTGCTCGATATAGTTTAAATACATTGTCTTTCAATAAATTATTTGAACCATTTATTTTCATTTTCCTGACATCACCTTATGATTCCCACTAAAAACATGCTACTGCCCCTTTAAATCAATTGTTTCATTTTTCTAGAATCTTCATTTAATAAAATAAGTTTAAATCAATCATTTCATTTCTCAATAATGGTGACATCAAGAATCGTACTCATATGTTTGCTATCAAGTCAAATTGTTATAATTTTCAAATTTTCACAAACACTGTCATACCTTTAAACTTGTCATATTTGAACATTTGAACAAAAACTGTGAAAGAACTCAGGGATAATTCTCAGAATGTAAAATTTACATTTTTTACACATATCATGATATGTACAAAATATATAACCTGCATTAAACTGCTTTATCAAATGATTGGCATGAAAAACCAAGATCCAACATGAAAAATGAATCATGTTTGTCAGTCACTAAGTGAGAATACTTTTGAGAAAAAATAGTTTATCACATGACTAAACTTGCTAGCAAATGAAATACTTCAATGTATTGCAAAACTTTCAATTATCAGTCATGCGCTTGCATTATTCGATTTTAGACACGCCTCTTATTGGAACTGCTAAGTTGTTGATCAAGAAGTTTAAATATCAACGACATAAACTACATCACACATTTACACAAAAGATTTTTGAAATGTATTTCACTTCTTACAAGCCCTCAAAATGGCTATGTTCATAGATTTGTATTTCAAACTCACTGAAGTGTGACAAGTGAAAAGGCTGTATGAAAATGATTACTCACTATTATTCCTTTGTTCAAAATCACCTTTTATAATTCTTGCTTAGGCGCAATATACAGCCAACATAACCGACAGGAGTTCTTGTATGAATATGTAATAATATTTAATGTCCTATAAATATTGACCTCAAAAGACCGTTTTCAATATAAAATTTTTTTGTTCTTTAACCACAGATCATAATTTGCTCTAGGAAAAACTGCAATAAAGTTAATTTATTTTATAATAAAAGATATTTCAATTACATGAATGTTTTTTTTAAAGATTTGAAAACCTGAAACTTAAGTTGCTATACATTTCTGAAAACGATTTGCTGTGATTCTGAATGAAAATAGTTCTCATCGAAACGCAATAAGGGATAAGTGATAGTTTACTGATGATTTAACTTTTCTCAAAAGAAAGTAGACCTAATTATCAAATATCTTGTATATGAACATTAACATCTATACAGCCATTTATCCTATGACTATAGTTACTTGAATTTTACCTTAAGCACCAAACTCTCTATCTCAAAGAAATTCCATTGCAAGCAAGAACACCCCTTTGAAGTATGAGCTTATCTACAATCACGAGTGATAATATAAAACTTTTTTCCTCACTGGATGAGATAAACATGGTATTTGTCAAGAAAAGACAAATATCCTCTAAATATTGCTTTAAGAATATTCAAATTCATATGTATTAAGAGGATTGGGGGGGGGGGGGGGGGGGGGGGGGGGATAATTTATCACATCCTCATTTTAATTTTAAGAGAGGCTTTGGGGTCAAGGTTAACCTTTGGGGTCAAGGATATAGGACACTGCATGTGGCAAACAAGTTACTGAAATCGTTAAATTCTAGGAATTGATATGTGGCGTAAATCAAAATGCTACAATTTTAAGGGGGATGGTATTGTTCCCTCTACAATGTCATCTGCCATTTGACAACATTGTATTAACCTTATCAACCCTAAAAACAAGAAATAAGTCTTAAAAATTTATTTTTACTAGTTTATTGGGGATAAACGGGTTAACGAATCTGATTAAGTAGAACTGCCTCATATAAGAATAATATAATTTAATGTGTAATAGAAATTAATCAAGTTTTTTAGGGTATGCTTTCTATATGAAAGGGCACTTTGTTGATAAGACTCTGTTAACAAAATTAATTTAAATTAATTTAATTAATTAATTAATTAATTTTTTGTTATAGAACATGGAAATAACTAAACAGATATAAAAAAAAAATTATATCACTTTATCACTACGAAAAAGCACCTTTGAGGGGCTTCAAAAACAAAAATGAATTACATTATAAAAGTTCTTACTTTAATGTTTTTTTAGGTTATGGGATTTAACTTCAATGTTTTCCCTTGTCAACATCTGGTTTGATGCGTGGGTTTGAAACTGACCTGCGCAGAAACCAGAGACAAATTTCCTTTTTTTCAAGCCTTATCTTTTACCCAAGTACATATACGAATAGAGTATAATATTCATGATCATGTACTGTTATTTGACTATCTATCCATGTGCAACCTAAAAGTGGATATCACTGTTCATCAGTTAAGTTCTTTCAGTGCTTTTGTCTGAAGACAGGTGACCAACATTACCATTTCAAGACATTGATATCAAAATTATTCTATATACGACCATTTCAAAGTCGTGATACATGTTATAATATCTAGGCTATTCATCTGTTCAAGGGATTTTAACATCCTGTCTTAGGGTACAAATGTTATATGCCAACTCAACTATTAATCTGTACCCTGGGCTCAGAAGCTAGATTTGCTCGCACAGCCCGACTTGGGTTATAGCCAATCAAATCATTTTTGAAATTTTATCGAGAAGGTGGCGAGATTATGATTTGCTATAACCCAACTCTGGCCGCGCAAACAAATCTAGCTTCTGAGCCCAGGGTACAGATTAGTGGAGTTAGCATATAACATTCGTACCCTGAGACAGGATGGAATTTTATTAACTGAAGGACTTTGAGCTTTCAAATAACAGAAATCTTGGGGCAAGGATAAAGTTTAGGGTACTCCGGTACTAGTCGAGTCGGACCCCTCGAGTGCTCAAGTCCAATTTTTTGCCCTACAACCTACTCAGACCCTTAGACTACAGACCCACAGAAAAAGAAAACCAGCCTATTTTAATAAATGATAAACTTAAAGGAATGTAGTTTATAAAGGGGTATCTATTGATAACTTTATTTCCTTTTTGTTTCTAAACAGTATTAGTCTTCTAAACATAATATATACAAAATAGTAATATAATAAAATATTGTCTGTCTGTCTGTCTGTCCGTCTGTTGGTCTGTCTGTCTGTAAACATTGCATATGGGTTCATACCATTCTGTATTTTCAACAAGGTGTCTGTGTTGAAAAGCAGACAGCGTTATTTGCTCAAAGTAAATAAATTTGACACTCAGATTTACTTTCAGAGATAGAGTGGTCGTTTTGATTTGTTTGATGTTACAGGGATTAATAAAACATTTGTTGCCCAATGGATGAAACATTAATGCATTGACACAAGTGCGTGTTAAAAAAATATCAGCTTGCTATCGTTTCTTTGTGAACTCCCACCTGTTTTGAATAACCCATCCAGCCCCCAACCTTCTCAACCCCTCTCCCTCAAGATTTCTAAAATTCCAAGGCCCTGGGGGAGGGGGAGGGGTGGTATTTTGATGGAGCCACCACCCCTCCACCTCTCCCCCCACCTCCAGCCAACCCCTCCCCCCCCCTCTCCCACCCTAACCTGCCATTGAACCAAGGCTGACTGTATTTATTTTAGACTAACATTTAGTCTAAGAAGTGTTTTTTTCAATATTGACAATATTTTTAAACAAATCATGTATTATATCAAAATGGAGCCCAGAAGATGCTTTAATTTCCTAAAGCTGAGCAATCTAGACTTGCTATACTTTTTTAGACTGGGTTGGTCATCAAATATTTTTGCTTTAGGGTCTGGATGACAGATTATATTTTTTTCTGTGTTTCTCATCTCCTGCTGACCCTGATTATCTTCCCAACGTTAAATCTTTTTAAAAAATAATTTTAATTTAACATTTGTTCGCTGCCATATAAAAAATCACATCGCTCTGATAACAAAAATCTTGTTCTTATGACACATCCAATTAAAATCTCTACATTTTCTTATCAAGGAATTCCCTTTTCCCATTTGGCTTTTCACTTTACATAGTCTTTATCATGAAATTACCATATCTACAAATACACACCACATTTATTTTTTTCTTTTTGTATTTTGTTCAGACTGCCTGATCACTTGTAGGAGAGCTTAGGAGTTGAGAAACACAAAAAATAATATGGTAGGCCAAACTTGTAACTACTTATTCTATTATATTTGATATCAACAAATAGAAAAGACTTTTGCAATAGCATTGCAGCTTATCTCAAAAGCAAGTACGTATTATTTTCACACAAAAAATCTAGGTACTTTACATAATATATGAATGGATTATTAAAAACATATATGAATAATTGAAGATAATCGGCTTTCCAATGTCATTTCGGTTGTAGCAATTGTAGCGCCAATGAATGGAGTTATTTCTTCCATTTCTGAACGTTTTCTTTATGAGTGATGTGCTGTCCTTTGTGACATTGCATAATCTTAAAGGGGCAGTAGCACGTTTTTGATAACTTTGTATTTTAAATTTTTCACTGATAATTATAAGTTAATGCTAAATGAATTATTTTGACAGTGTCAAAAATCTCACAACACAAGCCAATCATCCATAGTCAGAGGACAAAGTATGAAGATTCACATAAATTCCATTAGCAGCCATTTTGTGTGAACATCTTTACTTCATTTGGTGTAAGAAAAGGGAATCGCATGGCTAAACTTGACATTATATCTTTAAATTATTACTGCTACATTTAGTTTAAATACATTGCCTTTCAATTGGAACCATTAATTTTCATTTTCCTGACATCACCTTATATTCCCCTTAAAAACGAGCTAATGCCCCTATAAACAACCACTCAGTTATATGCATTTTATTCATTTCACCAAAATGTATCAATACAGAAGTCCCTCATTTACCCCTTCTCCAGTACATTCCGAGCATATGGACAAACTTGTGCCAAAAGTATCTTCTTATAATTAAGTTATGATTATTGTAAATTGACATTTTAAAACTGTTTGACAGTTATTTATTCAACAGGAATAGTGTTAAGTCTATTGATAAGATAATTTACGATTGTCTCAACAGTCACTTTATTTTTATTGCTTTTTCCAATTTTACTTAGCATCAAATCTTAAAAAGTAAAACTTTATTATAATTTTTTCTTGGAATAGCTATTATGTTTACAAAAGAATATAATATATTATTCAAGATAATGTTTATTTGTTACAAGTTAAAGCAAGAGAGAAAATGAAAGTACCTAAACCCTATTTGCAAGACAAATGGCCTGAATATTGTAGATTTGAAGTCAGATAATATCCACACACTAAAGTAAAACAATTTTAAATCAATTTTATTTTAAATGTAGATCTGATGTTAATTACTATGAAAATATAAACAATATATTAAAGTCATATTCACAACAAATAGTAATATAAATTCTATTGACACAATTGACACAAATATTTCATGGTACAACTCTATTCTACTGGTGCGGCATTGATATAAGCAGAGTTATTGCTTGTTTGCCAAACCAGATTTCATCGGAAATAAAAACATGTTTAAACCACAACCCATCATAAGTTGTTATACTATGAAACCATAATGGTTTAGTGAAAAAAGCAGTGACTTAAAGGGACCATTGAGCGGTGTATTTTTTGTGGAAACGAAATTCAGGAGTACTTTCCTGTTTACAACATATATGATTTTTACATGATAATTTCACACTTAATTTCATATATGTTTGTGAGATAAGCATTTTAGTTGTTAAAGATTTGTTAATTTGACAAAAAATAAAGTTTATCGCTAAAAAAAATAAAAACATCGTGAAATGAAGCCAATCATCGAAGCTACGATCATGGAATGTATTACTACGACTAAATGCTGTCGCAACTGATAATTTTTATTATGAATTATTTGTAAATATGCTCCTCTTCTATAAATCAAGTAGTTATTACTTAATTTTGTTAATGACTAAGCATTTTACAGCACATATGTTTTCTCGCAATACTAACCTTTCAAAATGGCGGAAGAAAGCCGCTCGAGTGGTGCCTTTAACCAAAATGTTACACTTGTTCCTGACTTTCTTTTCACTGTATTTTAGCATGTCTGATAAAGGTAGTTATAGATAATGAAATTTTTATATATACTCAATCTTTCAAACATATCTTTCATAAATATGGAATATTTTTCAATTATTTGCATATATCATTTTCATGTGTTTATGAAAACCTTTTTTTTTACCTTTATCCTTAAGATTTGGAAATAAACTTAAATAGAGTCACTGAATCTAAAACAAGATACAAACCTGTTTCAACATTTGCCATTTGGGTAAATAAAATTCATCCCCCAAGTAATTTTGACTTTACTTGAGACAAATTATCTTTTTTCTCAATCTTGAGGAACAAACAAGTGACATTGGTGGCATATCTGATAATAAAAGTGACCCTAATAAATCATTTGAGTAACTGGTAACGTGTAATAATTTTTGCAAGGTTATAAAATCAAATATAAAAAGGCCCAAAAAAATTCAATTTACAGATTTTAACAAAATCACCACAATGAATTAATTGAAATATTAATCAATATTTCTTTAAATTGTAAATTTTCAAAATTGGTATCTTGTTTATTCTTTTTCTAGAAATACAAAGAATCAAATCTGTTTTCTCATATAGCCTTCTCAACAACTCAGTTTACGACAACTTACATTGTGCGACAGTTGTTTTCAATGGGACGTTATTGAATTTAACACACATTCCAAGACCCCGTCACCCCCTTATCGGATAGAATACATGTGGATGTAACTAGATACTGACACTAAGTCACACACTGGGTAAACAACTATAAATAAACACAAAGACAAATACATTTCAAAGAATCGGGACAAATTCTGTTTAACTAACGAATCAAAGTAGTAACTAAACGAAAGTATGAAATAGATTCGTGGTTTGTTTACAAACCGACCCGCTGAAAGTTCACAACTTAGTATACTTACGTCGGCTCCGGTTACAATGAATGGCTCCGGAGGACTGGACACAGAACAGTTCCCCGTGAGATCCACGGTCTGTGACACAGCGTATCCCGACAAACACAAGATGGAAATCAAAATCTTGTTTGCCATGGTCAATGTCAGTATCCACACAACTGAGCAGCCTTCATTTCAGACAGCAATATCAAACACTGTTCACTCAAGCGGCCCTTCCCATTTCTATTACGAATTTCATGGAAATGTCATTCCTTCAAACAACGATTGTCGCCCTTTGATGTTTACGCACGATGTTATTCGAGTCTCTTCCTGGTATAAGAGTTTATCTACAACATATTGCCGACGCGTTGGATATGAAAGTTGACCCAAATTAATTACAGAGATAAGCCTCCTAAATATTTTCTTCTCTTGTTCTATGTGAAGATGTCGTAAATATTTTTTTTTTTCATAGAAATAACTCAAATTGAAATTGTGTCATTAAAGTTGTCAGTTTAATTAAAAATGCTGTATTGGTGCTTTAACACAAATGTATAGTTGGTTGAAATAAAAAATACACTTTTACACACCCATGACCAAAACTAATTTAATTGACCTATAAATTACATCTGAATTGGAAAACTGAAAAGCTGAAGTGAAAAACAATATAAATTTCCTCTGTAAATGACGTTTTTAACTAAACATGAAATGGATTGAAACCTTTAATTCCAGTTTTCTGCAAGGATAAACATAAGTTGTTCACGCTATTAATGTGGCATAACCATTACAATACGTTTTAAATCCATGAAAAGTGGTCATTATTAAATATCAATATTTCAATAAATAAACCAAAATAAAGGTTATCGGAAGAGTTTGTGACATGCGTAATCATATGTCAAAGATTCCAATTAAACCAATATTTTTATAACTCACATCAGCTTTAAAGGGGGCAGTAGCACGTTTTTTGATAATTTTATATTTTATATTTTTCACTGATAATTGTACGTTAATGCTTAATGTATTATTTTGTTAGTGTCAAAAATCTTCTTTCACAAGCCATTTATCCATAGTCAGAGGACAAAGTATTAAGATTAACACAAAATCCATTGGCGGCCATTAATTCATTTTGTCTAAGAAAAAGGAATCGCATGGATAAACTTTACATTTATTATTTTAATTATAACTTCTTCATTTAGTTTAAATACATTGTCTTTCAATTGGAACCATTAACTTTCATTTTCCTGACATCACCTTATATTCCCCCTAAAACGTGCTACTGCCCCTTTCAGTAAAATCCTTGATTTGAACCAAGCCAGAGAGTTCAATTCAATTCTCACCTTGGATTTTTTTTTTTTTTAAACACACATTGATACATACAACATATACAGTAGATAAATAACGAGAGACAAAGTTATATTGAATACACTTATACAAACAAATATAATAAAGATGTAAACTGACAACTTTCAACTAAAATAAGAAATTAAATGCATAATGTACCAGAATTTGTTTAAAAAATTAAGAAATACGTTTCGAAATATGTTTTTTACGTTAATTGAATAACTCATTGACTTGATTATTGGTCGGTTGGTAGCTTAGCCAAACATGTCCTGAATTACGCTATAGCTACCAGTGGTATCTTAAATATATAAATCATTTTCTTTCAAGGTATAGAATATATTCCCTGAAAACAAAAAAAGGTTTCATTTCTACAGGTATTCTAATGACGTAAATAACACAGACGTATTTGTTCACCACCCAATATGCATACAAATTCGATATAAGTGCACAAACATAATAATTAAGCGGAACTTTTCAGGAGTTGTCAGTAAGTTAAGTAGGCAATAACTTAAAAACAAGTATTTCTATACCGAAACGTCGCTACTGTCAAATAAAAAAGTTGTTCATCCATAGAATTACCCTTGTCTTCCTTATACCATCAACTTCTAGAATGCCACTCAAACAGCTTCTTTCGTTATTTTGTTGTAGAAACAGGTTTCGGGTGATACAGTGATACGTATCTATTTTTGATAACTTTTTCATATTGTTCAGTTTTATCACATCGAGGTTTTATTTCTGAACCATAACTCCGAAAGGCTACTGTCTAAGTAAACCTAGCCTCAATATTATCCGTTTCACTCCTATACTGTTATAGAGTGAAACGGATAATATTGAGGCTAGGTTTATTTAGACTGGAAAGGCTAAAGCACGTTTGCATTGTCAACGGTTGGCCTATTGTAAATCTATCAACACAGGAGAGTTATATCAGCATTGATAACACCAGTTTGGCTAAATGGTCGGCTGTTGAGATGCAGTAAATCAATTGATGATCGTCATTTCTGTGTAAATACTTGTCGTTATCAGCTTTCGGGCAATGGAGAATGGAGGTATTGTGATAAGTTCATTCCTTTTTAAAAAATGTCATTTATGAGAATAAAACATAAATCTTCACCATCAAATCATTGTCATCACGTGTGCTAGTCTGTCATCCAGACCCTAGAGCAAAAATATTTAATTGACGACCAGCCCAGTCCAGAAAAGTATAGCAAGTCTAGATTGCTCAGCTTTAGGAAATTAAAGCATCTTCTGGGCTCCATTTTGATATGATACATGATTTGTTTAGATCGCTCAGCTCTCGTCCGAAGTTTAAGCATCTTTTTGGCTCCTTTTTGTTTTGATATATGAATTACTTTAAAATATTGTTAATATTTAAAATGAATACTTAATGTAAGTCTACACTTGTGCCTGCATGCATTGTAGAAATGCTCGTTTATATCATATTTTGGACAAATGAGAATATATTTATTTTTATAAGTTCTTATCTAATGACAAATGTCATTTATGAGAGAAAACATAGTTTGATCATCAAATATTAAATTTTCGTCAATCATTTCAGCTTAGAACAACGGAGGTGAAAGTATTTATCGTGATAAGTTCATTCCTTTTGAAAATGTGATCGTAAATTTTTGCTTTAAGAATATTCAAATTCATATGTATTATGACATATGACCTCCGCGTTATAATAAAAGTTTCGGGGTAAAGGTTAACCTTTGGGGTAAAGGATAAATACTTAAGTTCTAGGAATTGAGATGTGATGTAAATCAAAATGCTACCTCCTCCATACCCGTACTTCAATATATGCCCCTCAAACAAACCTGAATGTGAATCAGGTTTTATAAGGTTCTTACAAAAATCATGAAAAATTCACAGTTTCTGTTGTAATCGGAAGCAATCCTGTCAATGTAACGTTTACGATCTCCTTGACTGAAGGAAAAGTGTCCAGTAAACAAACCGAGCTCAACAGAATCATAAGTGCTATGACGAAAGCCTCTTCTCAATTAATGCTGAGCCGAAAGACAACATTCGTTTGTCATCTTTAAAGGGACAGTAGGACGCTTTTTGAAAAAAATAATTTTTAATATTTACACTGATAATTGTATGTTAAAGCTAAATAAATTATTTTGATTGTGTCAAACTTCTCATTACACAACTCTATCATCTATAGTCAGAGAACAAGTTATAAAGATTAACATAAAGTCCATTAGTCTGTCAGCCAGACCCTAAACTTAAATAAAAGCCTAAGCAAGTCTATAATAAGGCTTGAGAGCTAAATTTTAGGAAAATGAAAAAAATTCAGTCTCCTTTTCTTTATATTAATTTTTTTTTTTCAAATTTCAGTTTTATTGAAAAAAATCATTTCAGAGTCTAATTGTTTGACTAATAGTCCATTTGCGGCCATTTAAATGTGAATACCTTTAATTCATTTTGTGTAAGAAAAGGGAATCGCATGGCTGAACTTTACATCACATATTATATAATTGTAGGTTAATTGTTAAAAAGTAAAATTTTCACTGAAAACTGTAAGTAAATGCTAAATGCATTATTTTGACAGTGTCAAAAAACTCATTACACAAGTCAATCATCAATAGTGAGAGGACAAAGTATGAAGATTCACATAAAGTCCATTGGCGGCCATTTAATGCGAACACCTTTGATTTATTTTGTGTAAGAAAAAGGAATCGCATGGCTGAACTTTACATCATATATTTAATTTATTACTGCTTCATTCATTTTAAATACATTGTCTTTCAATTGGAACCATTTATTTTTATTTTTCCTAACATCACCTTATATTCCCCTTTAAACGTGATACAGCCCCTTTAAAATGCATCTTTATGTAACGAGTGAATTAAGCAACCATACATTATCTTTAACTTCCTGTATCATTACATATAAGTATTAAAATAAGAAACACTCCGGTATACGTACCATGTACTTTAATGTCTTGCTAGACAGGTTTAATTATATATATTAAGTTATGCTTGAGTTACGGATTACAAAAACGGTTATAATTTATTGGGGACTCTCAATGTGCGAACAGCGAGTGACACACATAGTAATATACTTATTCATAATCGTGGACCATTAAGAGAAATTTAAAAAGTGCATGTCCCTTTTACATCACCATAAAGTATAAGTGTACATGTATAAATCTTTCTTTTTTCTATGCTTTTATGAATTGTTAAAACTTTATTCAAAGAATACTTATTGCCCTAAGGTCTAGCTATAGACTGAATTCAAAGTTTTATATAAATTCAGCATACCGTAACATCCATTATATAAGAAATTATGCACAGGCATGAGGAAGAAAGTGCAGATGTACTTATCTATTATACCCTTGTCCTACTTGCGAGTTAACTATGTTTATCTGTTTAAAACATTCCAATCAACTTACAATAACAATTTGCGTTTAATACCAAATGGAACTAAGATATCCAGCTTGACTGAAATTCACGTTTATCTTTTGAACCAAAAACAGTTCAAACTAAAATTATATGTACACATATGTACACAGAAGATACCCTTTTTTGTTTTTTTCACGTTTTGAGAGTTCAACGAAGTTAACCGCCTGTCTAGATGTTTGATTGAAAGAACATGCGAACGATTTATGTTTTAGTGTATGATATGTTGAATGTTGCATTTTATATTGTATCATTCATCATTGCTTCGATATATCATCGAAGTGTATGTGTATTGAGCGAGAGAGGATATTTGGATATATGATACCTACCCCATTCTCTTTCAATTGTCATGAATTTTGTGAATTCGCTTCTAAGCACTAAATATAAGGCTTTATGTTATTTTCAAAAAATATAGATGCAAATATCGTATGTTTTTAATCATTAAAACATTTCCTTTTCTCCATCGTCTTTTTTTCTTCTTCTTCGCCATCTTCATCATCTTCTTTTTCCTCCTCACCATCATCTTTATCCTCATCTTCATCTTCTTCTTCATCTTCATCTTCTTCTTCATCATCTTCTTTTTCCTCCTCACCACCACCTTCATCTTCATCTTTTATCTTTTCTAAAGCGAAAATCATAAGACTAAAGAAGACAACGACCGCTGTCAATAGCACCAATGACATCCTGGTATGTCATGAAGTCCTTACACTATGATGTACATCGGTGGGATTGATTACAGTCGCTCCCTCTCACGACTGACATTGATAAGTCACGTTTGTTGATTGTACTGTGCTTTCTCAACCGTGGTACATTATTCTGTAATTGAATCCGGCTTCATTTTTATTGCCTCACAATAAAGTGTTTAAGTGATTAAAAAGGATAAATTGCACATTTTCGAAGTATAATTGTGTGTATTGAGGTGCAAAGCATGATTTGGAGTTGTATCACGTATCACTCGTTATTAGTTTTTGATTACCCTCACGGTTAAACATAAGCAGTAACATATTTTCATATTTGCACATGTGCATATATCAACTTTTCGTTAGCGACGATTGTTACAGCAAAACAGACGTTCGTTGTTCTTGACGTTTTTTCAGTAAATAATTGAAATGGTTGTGTTTACAGAATATTCTATTCAATTCGAATCATAGGATACAATCATCTTATTCTTATACGATATTCGCGCTTTAGGGTATTTAAATAATGTTACAACATTTAAAAAAATAACACTCAGTTGGATAAAAAATATCAATTACGGTTAAATAACAACCTTTTTTTTTTTATTAAATAACAACCGACATCGATTAAAAAAGACCAAAACTTTTTAATCTGAAACACTTTACTTAAAAAATAAGGTTTTAAAAAGTTTATAAAGCTTTATCTGAATTGTTTAGTACACGATTAATGTATTGCAAATCAGAGTCCTCAAGTATTATATGAGTTTTTGCTATATTTTGGTTTGTAAATTGTGTGTGAAATATAACCTCATCGATATCGTTATGTATAGAGGCAGTGGCACATTTTGTAAAAATTGTATATTCTATTTTTTTTTCACTGATTATTGTACGGTAATACTAAATGTATTATCTTAAAAGTGTCAAAACCTCATTACGAAAACCAATCATCAATAGTTTGAGGTCAAGATTCACATTCACATTGGCGGCCATTTTTGTGTGAACACCTTCAATTCATTTTGTGTAAGAAAACGGGATCGCATGGCTGAACTCTTCCTCATATATCTGATTTATTACTGCTTCATTTAGTTTAAATTGTCTTTCAATTGGAACGATTTATTTTCATTTTCCTGACATCACCTTATATTCTCCCTAAAATTGTGCTACTGCCCCTTTAAATTCAATGAAAAATTGTGTTAATCTGAACAAGGTTTTCCTTGTGTTTCTATGCTCGAAATACAATGTCAGTGCATATTTTTAGACACAACTGACAATTTACTTCCCTGAAAGATTGTGTATCATGTACATGATAAAGTTATAGCTTATATATTAATAAAGGGAGTATTTAGAATATTTATTTGATGTTTTTAAACATTTAAACACAATATGAAAATTAAAGTTTAAAGATGCAAAACTATTTTAGGACACAGTTTTATCATAAAAGCGTTGTATTGTTATTCGCTGTCTTTATAAATAGCTACATGTTAATTTAATGTTTAGCTTTTCCAAATTTTGCTTTTAATGTTGACAGGGTATTGTATAAAAATAGTTTAAAGCCTTAAAATAAATGTTTATAAATAATAAATACATTGGTCTTGAAAGACATTTGCATATATGATTACTGTAAATCAATCATTACATTTTAAATGACTTATTCACAAATTCATTGCTATTTCTTTCCATTTTCTAGAATTTTTCTATATAATTCATGATGCATTAAATGAATAACTAGTATTAACAGCTTCTCCAATAGATATATCTATATGGAATACATTTTTACAAATCGATCAAAGCTTAGTCAAGTTTACATGCAAACTTATTTTATCTACTTGATATATTGATACCATGTGGAAATATATATAATTTGCAGAGAAAACAAAGTCATTTTTAACAATTGAAAAAATTTCAGTCGTATTTTGAGTCAATTCTTTGTGATCTGTTTTGAATCCGGGAGCAACACTGATGACACCGAAACTTCCTAACTATATTTGACACGAGATTGCTGGCTCACATAAGAAATGCGCAATAACAAACCTCCCCCCTAACCGTCCGTCCATTCGTCCCAAAAAGGGTAGCCTACCCGTTCCAAAGTTTTCTCAATCTCCCTGAAACTTGCTGTCAAGCCATCGCTTAAGGGACCTTAAAGGGACAGGTATTTTTTGTGGAAACGAATTTCAAGGAGACACCCACTTATAACATATATGTTATAAGTACATTATTTTAACACAATCCAGTTGAAACATGTTACTTTTGCTAATAACTTAGTCCTGCTTCATGACTGTGTATTATATAGGAGCCTTTATACAGTCTAGGTCTAAATTCTGCAAGTCTAGATTGACTGAATGCACATATGAAATTGATGGCCTCAAGAAATAAAATAATATAAATGAAGGTACAGTAATTATTTTGAGTATTTCAAAGTCTAAATATTAGTAGGTAATAACTTTACTGATATACTTTCGTCAACTTGATAAAGACACACTCGGTCAACAAGACAACAATGAGAAGTGAAGTCATTTGTCGGCACTACGATAATTTGTAAATGTGCAGGTAATCCGCAAATACTTAAGTTTATTTGAACTGTGTTGAAACATTTGTAACAGTACAGTGGTTTTTTTCATTTCATTTTCACAGAATTTAAAATGGCGGCCGGAACACTGATTTATCAGCCACTTTAACTCAGGGTAAGAGGTGTTCACCTGCTACATGCAGTTCTCGCGTTTTTCGTAATACTTTCCATCACAACTACAGATAATCAGGCTGATAAATGAGATGTTTTACCCTTTAAAGGTAATGACGTATGCATGAAGTGTAACATTTCTTGAGAAAACAATTCCCCCCAAAATGTTACTGCAGTGCCTTTAAATGTTTACTTTCACGTCTACTGTGTTCTCTGTTGTAATATGCAGGAGTATTATCCAGGTCACCTACTCCTCAACAACAAACAGTAAACATGCGTTATCATGTAAGACATGTATTATGTCATGAGTATCACTTTGTTCAAACCTGTTTGAGAGGCCTTCTGAAGTTGTCACATTAAACATCCAGTAACCTCGACTTTACCACTTCTCGATTTTCGTTCAAAGATTTGTCAACAAAATAAAAACTTGACTTGATTTTTTATTTTTTGATTAAATAAATGAGAAATGTCCACGAGGTCGTCTTTGTTTTTCTTATTTGCTTTTTCGTAACTCACGTGTTGATAAAGCTACTGTACGTCGCTCATTTTCGATGTTCTCGGTAACAAACAACTATACGAAAATTTGCAGTTACTAAATGAAACAAATTTAACAATACTGTACATTTTTACGACTCTTTCATTAACTATAATGAATATCATAGCCTACGTGTATTTTCAATTTACTGTTTTGATTACTACATCATTTTGCTTTAAGGTTGAAGGGGCAGTAGCACGTTTTTTGATAATTTTTTATTTTAAATATTTCACTGATGATTGTAAGTTAATGCTAAATGAATTATTTTGACAGTGTCAAAAATCTCATTTCACAAGCCAATCATCCATAGTCAGAGGACAAAGTATGAAGATCCACCTAAAATCCATTGGCTGCCATTTTTGTGTGAACACCTTTAATTCATTTTGAGTAAGGAAAATGACTCGCATGGCTAAACTTTACGTTATATATTTGAATTATTACTGCTTCATTTAGTTTAAATACAATGTCTTTCAATTGGAATCATTAATTTTCATTTTCCTGACATCACCTTATATTCCCCCTAAAACGTGCTACTGCCCCTTTAATGGTTACCAAATAGATATATGACAACAAAGTTTGAAGTACATAATAATTAAATAATGCACACGTGATTATATCATTCATTGATTTATATTTACCCAGGCAAACTGCTTATGCTTATATTTTTGATATATGAAAATATTTAAAGGTATTGCGATTTCCTCTAAGAAAACGCAGCTTTCTTACACATCTGTTCAAATTCAAATTCTTTATTCTCTATTCACCACCGACGGTGGTACAAAAGCATAAATATACATACAAGCAAAATAGATATATACAATGTGAAGGTCGATTTTACGTTAATTTTTTCAATACAGAGTTTACAATTGTAACAAATTTTGACATATGTTTATAAAACTGATAGTCTTTTAGAACACATTAACATTTTCATTTTATGAATATTAGGGAAAACACAACAATATTCCGGTATGTAAATTTTTCTTTTATCAGCAAAAGCTAAACACCGGAAAAGATAGTGAAATTCATCTGCTATTGTTGGTGAGTCACAGAGCGGGCAATTTCTCTTTTCACATGCGATGCCTTTTAATCTTGCTAACTTGAATCCTTTCTGTTTGACCTGCTGACCTGCTTTGAATCCGGGAGCAAAACTGATTACATCGAAGATTCCTAGTCGCCATTCTCACATCTCATATTTCAGTTTGCTTTATCTGGAATACCGGTAGGTAATAACATTTTGGGTGTTACATCTTGGGTGTTTATATTTGTACTAATTCCAGATGGGGAAAAGCTCCATTTTGGGTACGAATTCACCTACAATACATACACCAAGAGAGAGGCTGATATATCCCCATATTCCCACGTCTGAATGGTATAACGAATTTATCTGCCGGAATGTTAAACAAAACGCATATATAAAATATAAAAAGAGTAAGAAAAACTGCGTAAGTGCTTTGACTTAAGTTTGTTCACAGCTACATATCGGTTGATCAAGGGTAACCTTGATGTGTTCGCGGTCACACACATTGTACATTTCAAGACGCTCAATCTGCACGCTTTTTTCATGCTTTTTGTGGCGGGGTATAAATAAGCAAAGAGTGCTTGCTTTTTGTGTGAAACCTGTACACATATTCCCATAGGGGAATCGAATGGATTTCGATTGTAACTACTATTTTGTTTTATCAAAATCCAATGTCATGATATTGGTCAATATATTTTTTATTTGTTTTATTGAGATCACTTTATTTAAAAGGTGCTACTATCCCTTTAAATAGGATTATAAGTTAGGGGGGGGGGGGGGCGTCAAGTCAAGATTTTGTTCCACAATGTCACTGCAATCCATATAACATTGAGAATAAAGTTAGTAAAGTTTAACAAATAAATTGAAAACACTCCTGTTTATGTACTGTTTGAACTCTAAGTTTAAAGCTTCGTGTCTATTGTGTTCTTATCTGCTTTTGTTACGTAGGTGTCGAATCCAGGTCATCTACTTAAATGGTACAAAGTCCAAATATGCTGTATCAATAGTGGAATGCCGACATTGGCTTGCTATTCAAGCACCTTAAAAGGCCAGTGGCACGTTTTAGGGGGGATAAAAGGTGATGTCAGGAAAATTAAAATTTATGGCTCCAATTGAAAAACAATGTATTTAAACTATATGAAGCAGAAATAAATCAAATATACGATTTAAAGTTCACCCATGCGATTCTTTTTTTCTTACACAAAATGAATTAAAGGTGTTCACTCAATGGGGCCGCCAATGGAATTATGAGAACCGTTATAATTTGTTCTTTGACTAGTGATGATTGGTTTGTGTAATGATATTTTGGACACTATCAAACCAATACATTTAGCAATAACGTACAAATATCAGTGAAAATTTGAAATACAAAAGTTTCTAAAAACGTGCTTCTGTCACTTTAAGCTGTGTGATATATAGAAATTACAAGGAACTACACATTCTAAAATTTTAAATTCTTTATTCAATGACTGCGAAGTATCTGATCATTGTCAATCATATATATTTTTATTACATAGATATATACATAAACTTTGAAAATCTTTAAAATCTTGCATTTAGAAAATTTATCAGTTGAACCAAAAGTAGGTCTACGATATACCGTTAATATCTAAAATAAGAATTCAATTGTAAAAACACAAGAAACTTAAATTCTTTAACTTCTATATCCTTTTGAGACTTGTAAGAAATTTAAATCCTTACTTAAAATTTAAAAAAAAAACGCATATAAGAAAGTAAGGTAAAATGAATAACTGATCATATCTTATAACATATTTGTAATAAAATTTCTGATGTAAAACAACCTTGAACATGTGATTGAATTTTACATTATTTAGTTAATAGTTACTTTAAAGGGACAGTAGCAAGTTTTATGGGGAATATGAGGTGATGTCAGGGAAATGAAAGTTAATGGTTTCAATTCAAAGAAAATGTATTTTAACTAAATGGAGCAGTCCCAATTCACATATTTAATGTAAAGTTTAGCCATGCGATTAATTTTTCTTACACAAAATGAATTAAAGGTGTTCACAAAAAATGGCCGCCAAGAAATTTTATGGGAATCTTCATACTTTGTCCTCCTCTGACTATGGATGATTGGTTTGTGTAATGAGATTTTCGACACTGTCAGAATAATACATTTAGCATTAACTTACAATTATCAGCGAAATTTTTAAAATTTAAAATTATCAAAAAACGTGCGACTGCCCCTTTAAGGGGCATTACGTTTCCAGGACCGGTTTACACGACTAACATAACATCACAAAATCTATCAAATATACTCGTTATTAAAGTTAAGACATTTCACGGGTAGTTTGAACATTTGCTTAAGTTTTGAAATTTAAAAAATATGTAATAAATTGCTGAGAGTATAAGGAGGTCTTTAACAAATAAATGTTTTCTATTCTTCGTACGTGTGTATAATAAGATGAATTGTTGTTGAGCATTTCTTTATTGTGAAATTCATGGTGCTCAACCGACAACATATTTCGAGAAACAGGCGTTTAGTTACAGCAAGGAAGTTGTTATTGATAAACGTCGTTTAATATATAGAGAATCTCACCCAAGTGTCTTCTGATATCAAATATATCAACACAAGTTGATAAAAGTAACTAATATCCGAGGCTTACTGATGATCAAAAACCTTTGTGATGTCATGTACTATCTGATGAAAGGGCATTTTTAAAAATCTGCTGTCAAAGCGATATCTCCTAGGAGATATCTCTTAATCTGACACAAGCGATATCTCTTGTGGAACACAGTTTTGGGTGATAAGTATCTAATACCTATTGTTCTTCAAAGACATAATGGAATATGTTCACAGACTAGTAAATGAACGATGGACATTGCTTTTCACATCATCTGTCCTTTGCATACTCCATTCTTAGTTCCAGAGATTTATGTTTCCGAAATTTCAATATGTCTTTAATTGACACAATCAAAAATGTTCAAAGGCTTTAAACGTTGAACTAAAGCTTTCCACATCATCTGTTCCTGTGTTCAAACAACGACTATTTCTTTATTACTTCTGAATGTTCTTAAAAGACATAATCGAATATTTCTATTAACATAGCACCTTTTATTATTTACCCGTTAAAGATATCGCTGTTTAAGAAAACCTCAAAATTATCATTCATCACTCCCTGACCGAACAACGTGACGTCAGAATGACGTCATAATCGTTTTAATTTTGATGATGTACATGTAGTTGGGCCAGTAATAAATTTAATACTTAACTTGGTCCCGTTTAATAACATTTTTATGAAACTCGTGAAACTCTTTCGCTCGTTAGATACCAACCCATTCACTCGTTGCATAAACATGTTATTAAACGGGGCGTCGTTTAGTATTCTCTATATCTGTTCCTGTGTTCCTACGAGAGACTGTGGATGATACAGGGAAGATGTAGATACGGATACGGATCAGGATGAGGAACAGACTTGTATCATAATATTATGTATCGTGTATATTTCAATGAATAGGAACATGGTAAGCATTCCGAGAATGGACAATTATAGTCTCCATATCATGTTGCCCCGTTTTTATAAGAATATGCATTCGTTGGTTTGGCTATATCATCTTATGAAATGGCGTTTATATGGTTGAATTGGAATTCATGTATGTTTTGAATAAAAATATACTTTGAAATATGTACATTGGAATTATTTAAGAATATGTATTTTCTTACACGTTCTGATACGTTTCCTTTCATCAAAGTAAAACTATTCACATCAAAACGGACCCTTCCACTTTCAATATGCAAATCTTTCAGTAGCTGAAGGACACTGTCACGCTCTTTCAAAAAAGCAAGTTTTAACATTGATTACCAAGAATACATTTAAAATCAAAACAAGGATTTCGTAATAAAACTTGATCACAACATCCCTAATATTTAATATGGCGCTTATTACTAATGGTATTGTCAAAACTCCTTTTCAGTAGGATGACCAGAAGCGGTCTTTCAATTCTTTTTTAAATTCGCTTAAATCCCTTAAAAATATATGTCTTCTTTATCTTCCATTCTATTTGTTCTGAAATCACGGAAGCAGATGAAAGCACAAATGATCGAACAATAACTTTACGAGGCATCTTGCTGAGTTTCCCCGCTGTGCTTTTAAATGTTGTTTGTAGCCTCAAGCACAAACCAATCAGCTTCGTTTATTATTCTGATATGCAGGTGTTTGTTATACGTGTGGAAACCTGCAACACCTGGCTGTCTCACCTGTTAAATAACATAAAGTAAACAATGGGAGGCAGGTGTGTGAACATTGTAATTGAGTCTGATTGGATATGCTTTTAATGTTTGGTATGATCCATCTTTTTTGGAAATGTATATTTTGGATTTATATTTTATGAATCGTTGCTATTGCTCCAAATTGAATTTTCTTGTTTGCTATGATAACCGAGAAGTGCAAAATGAGTCGAAGAGAAAGTGGCCCTATCGGTCATTACAGTACACAGGAATCGACAGGAAATTGAGAATGATCAAATTTAATTTCAAAACAATCAATAATAACAATTAAGCCAAAAATCCAATTAAATAAAAACCGTATATGGGGAGGATATACTTTATCTACATCGTATTTGGACTTGACTATTAATTGTTTTAACATTGTATTTGATTATTCTCAATTTCCTGTGAGGATAACAACGTCTTGTATTCAGCTTTTCATTGCAATGGATGCGACGTTTTGGTTTAGGTAGTAACACCGTTATCAAGCAAGTGCTAGTACCTGTTTGTACAGTGAAACGTCGATTGGTTCTCCTTAAACGTCGATTGGTTTCCTTTTATAACAACACTTAAAAAAATCGTAGAATATTATCATTCAAGTATCGAGAAAAGCTCTTTAAAGTCTTAATAGGGAATTATTTGATTTATTTTAATTACAATTTGTTCCTTACATTTCTATACATTTACTACGTATAAGATTTGTATGAATAAATATGCAAAGTTCATAATCACAATTTTTATTTGTCTCTTGTTTCAAACTTTGTTTATAGGTTCGGGTACGGAGACAAGGTCTTTGCGCATGCAGATAGACCACAGAGTAGACCAAGTTGGGAAGATAGACCGCGAGCGAAGCGAGAGGTCTATCAACCCTATCCGACCTTCCCGAAGGTGGAGCAACTTGCACCAAGAGCGGGTCAGAGGACCTTCTTATAAAATGAGGGAACATTGAATTTTTAGCCAATTTAGAATGTGGAAAATACCCCACTACTTGGACGATGAACGGAACCAAATGATTTCATTTCATGTATACATGGTTTCAAATACTATTTCTTAATGATAATATTTCAACAATAAAAAATAAGTTTTTCTGGGGAAAAATCCCCCCAAAAAACTTGTTCTTATATTTGTAAATGAACCTCCATCTTGAATCAGGCGTATGAATCAAAACCACGAAATTGTGGCGTAAAAGTTTATACAAATGTATCATTTATGGCGATTCAGCGTGACATTTTGTACGTGCGACCACGCTGAAATTTACAAACTTCAACACCGACTTCAAGCAATGAAATATGGCCAGAGTTATACAAAACACAACACCATTGTAAAATTATGAACATTTTGAAAACCACAATATATAAGTAAACTGTTTTAACAACTTTTATTTCAAGAAATCAGATAAAAATAAAAACGAAATCGTAATTAGTATACGATCTCGGTACCTAAAGGTGTATTAATGTTATTCATAAGCGTTTTACTGGTGGAATGATTTATAAAGCGTCTATATTTTTTGTCAGGTCATTTGTTAGGGTGAAATACATCTGTGCTACATGTAGCTTTTATTCAGGCGCAGTATTGTCACTTTGATATATTTTCTTTGACGGAATTTTAACCCCTTTTGTATATCTTTTATGTATAGTTGATATGCGTTTTAAAGTAATTTGGGTTGACATCACATATTTGAAAATGATGTATTTCAATTTCTTCAATGTCAGAACAAATAGTTGATACCAATAATGTTAACTTATTGATGTCACATAAAATTTGTCATTTGAGATACATTTGATTAAAGGATTAAATTTATATAGTGTTACAAAAGGTTTGGTGACGATGATCGTTATGATAATGATGGTTGTTAGGTTAAGTTAAAACAGAAGGAAGGATTTAATGGTGACCTTTAGTAGTAGTTATTGGAAAATGACATTTCAGTAAAGCTATAAGTGAAAATAAAAGAAATGATTAATCGATTTCGATGGTAATTACATTTTTTATTCATTATGATTATTATATGTTTTATTATGAGTATGATAATAATAATGACGACAGCAATGATAGACATGAAACCAACAATGATTATTTCTTCTAAAATACTATTTTTCCTTTAAGTAACCAAGTAACCCTATTTCTAATATTTTGTAAAAATCATTTTGGCATTATGTGATAAACTGGAAGTTGGGTCTGTGTTTTATGCCCCATTCTGCCCCCTGCAGTTTCAGCAACCGGGTGTTCTACTCTATTTGCCCGGTGCCCGCCTGTGACTGTGCAAGGTGTTATATTTACTGCTGGCGCATGCTGGCTGTTTTAACACCTCCCAGAAACTGACTAATGATGCAGACTTGTTTACAGTGGACGTCTGATGACACCACAGCTGGCTTGCAAGAGATGTATCAGTTTTTTTTTACTTCACTGTGTTATATAAACTGACAGGCAAAAGAAAGTGAACACCTCTTTTTAAATCACTCTAATTAAGAAACTAAAGATGGAAGCAGTTTAAGGGAAGATGCCTTGGATAGTTTGGAAAACATTAAAAAACTAAACTTTTACGTGTAATTAGCCAGTTTAGCACACAAGACGTTCAAAGAATGTAGGGGATAAAAACCCAAAGATCTAAATTTGAATTCAATCTATCCTCTTAACGAATTGGCAATTCATGGTGGTCGCCGTCAATTACGTCACTTACATATAGCGTTAGCGGCGGTCTAACGCAAGCAGATATCAGCCTTCATGGGCCAAAGACCATTGTATTTTGTGTTCTGGAATCTTTAAAGGTCTTCCCGATTCGAATGAATTTGACACATTGAAAGCAGGAACAAAGGAGATTAGAGTACCGTTGGTATCCGTTGTCCAGATTTTCAGAGGTTATTTACGTTATTCTGGTGTGACTTTTGAAAGGTTAATTTATTTTTTTACAACATCAATAAGGTGCGGCAATATTACATTTGTATCACGTGACTTTACACCAGTAAAAAGGTCACGTGTTTATAAACTTTTTTCAAATTTTCTCCAAAATGTGTAAATATGGTTTTAGTTCAACTTTTAAAAACAAAAGTTAATGTTTAGGCCATGTGTATCCGATGTTTACTGTCAACAGTATTACTATATATTTTCCATAATTTCATTTTGAAAAGTTTTTATGGAAAAAACAATACTATACAATATTATAATACATTGTTGCATAAGAATACAATTTAAGTTTTATACACATTGAAATTTCGAGGAAATTTCATGGAAAAACATAAATTAAAACAATGTATCCATAACAGAACGAGAACAAACGGTCTTCTTGTCGATCCCTCTAAAACAGCTTATAACTACAAAAAAATATTTATTACCAATATGGTTGAAAAAAAGTAGTGACATATTTTCAATATGAGCACTAGTGCACATATCTCTTCTGCCTACCAACGATTGTTGTAGCGCGAGTTCCCGTATTTTTTCGCCTGTGACGTCATAACGCCATTGTTCGTGACGTCACTGTAGTCGCAAGGAAATCGGCCCGTTTCTTGGATATTTCTGAGATGGTAAAATGGAATAGAATCCGTAATAAAGAAATTAATATACTCGTGCAAATTTGTGTTTAACCCTCGCTCTCGCTCGGGTAATACAAAAATTCACACTCGTTTCGTAAAAGTCATGTGACACCCTTCCTCGGGTAATAATCTCTATGTATCAAAAATATTTCAAGCAAGAACTGCGTCAGTCTGATTAAATCGGCCTAGTTCCGAGGAATAAAACAAAATATTAACTGCACGGAGATATTTAATCTTCTACACTAGGTCTCAGTGGAAATAACATGTTCGATTCCAAATGAGTTACTATTTTTAAACTTTTACTCCTCGGAACTACGCAGATTTTTAATCAGACTGGAACTGCGTTGTATTCAAATAGAGTATTACTGGAAAACTATGATATTCATTTCAAGAGTTTTGTGAATTTGATCACGTCTACTGTCTGTAGGACTGTATATCAGAAGGGAAGATGCATCCGGTTTATTGTCCTACAAGGACACATATTGAGTTTACTGTCCTAGTTTTGTACGTCGTCTGGACACTTAAAGTCCTGGTCCTTATTATTTCCGACAGGGGGAAGATAGATGTAAGTGATTAAATAGCCTGGCGTGCATAAATATTTGCCATGCAAAACTGAGACAAGGGCTTTAAAGGGGCAGTAACACATTTTAGGGGGAATATAAGGTGATGTCAGGAAAATGAAAATAAATCATTCCAATTGAAAGACAATTTATTAAAATCAAATGAGGCAGTAATAAATCAAATATATAATGTAAAGTTCAGCCATGCGATTCTTTTTTCTTACATAAAATGAATTAAAGGTGTTCATGCAAAAATGTCCGCCAATGGACTTTATGTGAATCCTTATAATGTGTTTTCTGACCACGGATGATTGGTTTGTGTAATGAGATTTTTGACACTGTCAAAATTAATAAACGTACAATTATCATTGAAAATTTTAAATCATAAAATGTTCAAAAACGTGCTACTGTCCCTTTAAAGTCCTGATTCTTATTATTTCCCACAGGGGAAAGATAGATGAAAGTGATTAAATAATAGCCTGGCTTGCATAAATATTTGCCATGCAAAACTGAGACAAGGGCTTTAATACGTGAAGTTCACAATTAAAAATACAGGGCAACACCTTTTTGTGGGTTTTGTTTATCTCGTTTTCTCCTTAATTTTTTTCTTTCTGTTTTTCTGTTATTGCTTGTATTTATTTTATACATAATTGTTTCCCATGCATGACCTATATCTCTTTCTATCAGTTCCTTAAAGGGGCAGTAGCACGTTTTTTTGATAATTTTATATTTCAAATGTTTCACTGATAATTGTATGTAAACGCAAAATGTATTTTGAGAGTGTCAAAAATCTCATAACACAAACCAATTATCCATAGTCAGAGAACAAAGTATGATAATTCACCTAAAATACATGGGCGGCCATTTTGTGGTAACACCTTTAATTCATTTTGTATAAGAAAAATAAATCGCATGACTAAACTTTACATTATATATTTGAATTATTACTGCTCCATTTAGTTTAAATGCATTGTTTTTCAATTGAAACCATTAATTTTAATTTTTCTGACATCACCTTATATTCCCCCTGAATTATTTTTACTGATAATTATATGTTAATGCTAAATGTATTATTTTGAAAGTGTCACAAATGTCATTACACAAACCAATCATCCATATTCAGAGAACAAATTATAAAGATTCACATAACGTCCATTGGCTGCCATTTTTGTGGGAAAACCATTAATTAATTTTATGTATGAAAAAGGAATTTCATTGCTGAACTTTGCATTATATATTTGATTTATTTGATATTTGATTTATTTACTGCTTCATTAAGATTAAATATATTGTCTTTATAGTTGGAACCATTTATTTGCATTTTCTTGAGATCACCTGATATCCCCCCTAAACGTGCTACTGCCCCTTTAAGGCTTTAACCATGTCTCTTTTTCGTATTTTTGTACCAATTGCTATTTTGTTAGTGGGGTGTACATGACTATTGCGACAAAGTCATTATTATCAAATTATAATCTCCCGTTTCAGTGGCTGGTTCGATCTGGTTTTAATTGGATTTGGAGTTGTGTTATTTTAGTTAGGATTTTCATTATACAAGCCTCTGCTTATTGGAGCAACAAGTGTTAAATATTTGTCTTTCTCATATAAGAAGTGCATATAGCATGTTCGTTGTTTCAGCATAAGTGTCAAATAATGCAAGAAGGAAATACTTTAAGTTACTGGATCAAGAAATTTTGATTTTATACATGTCAGTTACACAGTTTCTTGTATGATTTGAATGATGAATTTAATGAACATTTAGAATTCATTGCATGACATGTATATTATGTAGATTTCGTTATCTGCAAGAGAGAGAAAATGATGATTGATTTAAGTGCCATATAGAACAGACCATTTGTAATCTTTATAAGGTTGTTTGCACGTTTCATTAAAACCTTTCATCGAATGCTTGAGAAAAGTAAAAGGAAGTAAGTAAAAACGTTAAATCTATTTCCAATTCAACCCTTCAACAACATCGCCGTTGTATTTGACAACATTGACAGTTGTTTCGTAATAAAGTTCATGACAAGGACACAAAGTTTAGTGATAAAGCTCGAACGCAACAGAATTTACGTGTTGATTTCACCATTCAGGAAGTACTAACAATGCGTCAGTTCACGACAACATTTCCCAATAGCCAATCAGAACGTTGCTATTATCAGTGGCTTGCTTTGATAAGGCGGTGTCCTTTGTAATATACACGTTATGGTATAATAACATATGTTTATGTTCGTGTCACACGCATAAGCGCACAAAAGTAACACAACATTTCTTATCACAGCAGATGGTACTAAGAAATATTTGCCTTAACAACATTTGAAAATGTCACTTTTATGTCTAATAAAAAGCAGAAATTTTTGACAAGGTTAAACATATCTGTGCATTGAGTACAACATCTGATATTTAACAGCATACGTTAATAACTATATTCAAATATTTATTTTATATCGATAAAATTAATAATACTTTATTTTTCATATTCACCTAGTGATCAACTCATCGGTCTTAATTATGGTAAGAGGTCGGGTGGAAAACAAATCTAGCCTCAGGCTTTCAAACCGTCCTATTATTCAAGGAATCATGTTTTAAACACGTATTTGAAAAAGTATTCTTTCAAAAACGATTGGTATAGAACATAAAGGATCCCATATGGACCTGAACAAAGCGTTAAAGGGGCAGAAGCACGTTTTGGGGGGAATATAAGATGATGTCAGGAAAATGAAAATTAATGGTTTCAATTGAAAGACAATGTATTTAAACTACATGGAACAGTAATAATCCAAATAGATAATGTAAAGTTTAGCCATGCAATTAATTTTTCTTACACAAAATAAATTAAAGGTGTACACAAGAAATGGCCGCCAATGGATTTTATGTGAATCTTCATACTTTGTCCTCTGACTATGAATAATTGACTTATGTAATGAGATTTTTGACACTGTCAAAATAATACATTTAATTAACATTAACTTACAATTATCAGTGAAAAATGTAAAATATAAAATTATCAAAAAACGTGCTACTGCCCTTTTAAAAAATAAAACAACCATATGCAAAAAATGAGGATCCTAGGTATAAATCTAAATGTGTAATTTGCGATTCGGACATTCGACCTGGAACGCTTGAGTCGTGAATCGATAACTGCAGTATTCTGTTATGTAGTAAATCATTTATAACAGTTTAGTAGATACCTTTCACTATGAGGAAAGTTTATGGATATATTAGTGGTAAAAGACCGAATTTGGTGGATAAAAAAATACTGATCTGATCTGCATTCTCACAACGCCTATCATGAACCGCATTAATTCATTTATGCAGCCATATCTCCTTGACAGCGTTGTGCATTTAGCAGTATTGCACGTGCTTCGAACAGGTGTTCCATGTTATCCACGTGCGCTCCATGTTTTAACAATTCTGGTGATAAATATAACATTTACACTCACAATCTTTTCCTAACAAATGGGCCTTGTAGCCTAATTGATTTCAGGGCTAATGGAAATGGGGTCTCATACTATAATGTATTAAATAACAAACATGTATATTATATACTACAAGACAAAAGTTAAGACTCAGTGAAAAGTGTAATGTCCTATTTTTTATCACTTATATCTTAAGAACTAATGACTCTATTCTTCATGTCTCAAAATAAACGCCGTAACAATGATTTAAAGAAAGCTTGAAAACTTTGTTCGATATTGAAAAAACTTTCCTCGTTCCAATGGGGTCCTAATGACGAAAAAATGGCTTTTCAACAAAGTCCATGGACTTCTCCTGAGCATTTGTCATTTAACTTTGGACGTGTTACTCAAGATCCATTAATGACATGCATGACACTTTACTAATCAGTTGAGGTTTGAGAAAGCATAATCAATTTTCCATCACAACCAATACTACAATTTCTTAGTATCATTTCATGGTGAGTCTAAACTATTGTCGCGTAGTATATATAGAAAATGTTTAAATGTTATGGTATATCATATACAAATCAATTTAAAACAGCAGTTAAATTCTTTAAATGTGGTAGTGACCTTTCATGAATCAAATAAAAGGACTGAAGTAATCATTCGACATTTGTTGTACAAAAGTCAACTATATAAATAATAAAGTGATTTCATCACCATGCTAAGTGATTTGATACTCAGAAACGTATAATTTGTACATAAACACGCCTTCGATTTTACAAGTGATGAGATGATTAATACAGTTCCACAGATCCCGCCCACACTGATCATTCTGGCCCTGACAGCCCGCTTATCTCGTGCAGTTGAAATGTACACCTTCTTTGTGGACAGACAGCTGATTGGTCGAGCCGACTTCCCTGTTGAAAGTATCATCTGCTATTGTCTACCCATTCCGGTGCTCTGCTTAAGTGTCAATATCAACGTAGTTCCTTTCATGTATGGGTGAAGTTATTGAACATATATATTAATATATTCGTTCAAGTGATTTTACTTACCAATTTTGTTATTTACATTGGAAAACCGGATTAAGTGAATAATGAATCTTCTTGAAGTTATTGATATATTAGTATCTTTATCCGAGTGAATTTACTTTTATTATTTTCATCGGAAAACAGGATCTTATTAATTGTGTTTTTTCCTTATGTCCTTGAGTTATAAGGACTTCCTAGTAGGGGGGCACTTTTAATACTCCTTGTGTTTTTAAAGTGTTTTAGAGACTTTTTTATGCAAGATTAACTTCCTAAATCTCTGAAACAATTGAACTTAAAATTTTCACAATAGAATTTTTTTCTTCTGAATTACAACATTTTTTAACGTGGACGAAAATGCAGTCAACTTAGTGAAAAAGGCTGCATGTACTAAAAAAACAAGAGTATTTTCACAATAAAGAAGTTGTTATCAGTTGTTTTTATCATGTGTTATATCCCAAAACGCACCTCGAAAAAATAAGGTTTTTGAAAGGTATAATGTCTTATGCCATATAACACAACTTCATATCAAGTGAAGATGTTAACAAATAAGTTCTGTAAATTAATTCATTCTTACATTTAAAAATGTATGTACACATCGTGTACACACTTTATTAATTTAGATTCGTTCAAAATTCTAAAATACGCTGTACCAAATCAAATTACAAACTGACAGATTTTGTTCTCTTATGATATCTGTATAAAAATAGATCCAGTGGCTCTGTAGCTTATCAGGCTTCATATCAATTTTGCTTTAGGGTGTCGCAAATGTGGTTCCCCTCTTACTTGGAACCACAGGATCACCAAATGTACTATTGGAGAAGAAGATGAAAATAGGTTATTAGGGTGTGGCCACTGTGGCCCTTGTTAGGGGTCACACGGCCACCAAAGCTTCAATTTTTAATCCTCACTAGTCAAGGAGTCTGTACACAAAGTTTCAGCTTTCTAGGCCTTATAGTTCTGGAGAAGAAGACGAAATTTCACAAAGTTGACAGACACCATGGCATGCCATAAGCATATCGGGCCTTACAGGCCAGATTAGCTAAAATGTGCATGTCAGTTTTAACAGAATGAGAGGTCCATACGCAATAGATATAAACTAGATATGTATAAAAGATATCCCTTTTATGATATTATCATCGACAGTGCCACGTTATTGAACATATATCTAAATATTTCGAGACCGACATGGATACAGGATGAATAGACAAGTATTGGTTATTGGTAATTTATAGTGTTAATGCAACATTATCGAAACACCAACCACTGTGAATAATTACATCCCATTTTTCAGGTGATATGTGCACATGTGCTCATATTGAAAATATGTCACCACTTATTTTCGACCCTATGGATAATAAACACATTTACGCTCGTTTCGTAAAAGTCATATTACACACCTCCACGGGTGATGATCTCTATATATCAAACAGGTCATATATGTATTAACATGTAACTTGGACTTGTTTTTGAATATCCGGTACATGCTTAAGACACCAACATATTATATTAGATTTACTTTTTACTTAAAATAAATACTTTAAATTTGCCAATCAAATGGTAAACATGAAAGTAAGGCGAGGTGATTTATTCTCAAACAGTACAATTTGTAAATTTTGGTACTTCTCAACTCAAAATAAAATTTGTGAAAACACAATCTATGTACAGTGTAATTCAAATCTTGAATGAATTATTTCATAATGCTCTCCTAATTTCACTCTCTCCCCACAGAGGCAGATCAAGTCATGTTATGTTGAACAAGCCTCTGTTCTGATTAACCGAGTTTATGGGCTAGAATGAAAAATGCCTGATAGGAGGCAATCAAAGTGAGTTGTGCAATCTGCCGCCCTAAAATCATCATGTTGGCTACTGAATCATTACAAAGGCATTGAGTTATGAACCACCCTTTCCATGCGAGAAGCGTTGTCATTTGCTAAATAGATCGTGGTGCAATGTCTTTCCGCCAGGGGAAATTGCCGGAAAACCGGATTTGGTCCAATTAGAACAGAGGGTGGATCAACATTTTATAACTTGATCTACCTCTGTGGAGAGAAAATGTTCCGATTATAAATCAAAGACGACCAAAATTTGTTTGCAGAGAACAGACAACTTGATGACAAGCATAAGTGCTCTACTTGATTTTCATCGAATGACCTCATTCTACCAAGAAGGATAGAACGTTAGCCAGACGAGGAAGGATATAAGTAAAGGCGTATATAAATAACTTGTAAGTGGGAGTCGCTTGACTCCGTGATTCATATTGATGTCAAAAGCAAAACGAGACTTTGATGATTTGGCCTGTCATCAGTTTTATCATGTATCGATGTGATTTATGGATAATTGTATGGTTTTATTTGGTAATAAATTTAAATTTCACTTGTGGAGATATACTATGCCTGCATTTAGATAGTTAAGCGCTTAGACGCTTCAAATGGCCCAAAAACATATTTTCTTGAATGCAAATGAGCCTCAATTTCAGCGTAAAATCAAGTTTATCTTACAGAATTGCTAAGCCTTAGTCTTATATTAGGATCTGAGAGACAGACTATCTGAAAGGCTTCTCTGTTCATGCCTTCCCAGGTTACATTTGTACCTCTGTTTCAAGTAGATATATTTCTCCTTTTGGTGAAAATATGCAACAATGTCATCGTCCTTACTTGTTTTCCAAATGAATATCGTTTACATCGAAAATTTACTTTCGTGGGAAATATGTTTGCATAGCATGGGCGAATGATTAAGTCTGTTCCACGTTTATGGAATCGTTCAGAATTTTTAAGATTTATGTTTTCGTGATTCATGTTATACTTTTCGCGATATCGATTATCGTGGTTTAACTAGTTGTGAAATTAAATGCATATCATAGCTATTGTTATAAGTAATTTGCTAAACAAAATTAAGTCCTTTATCTGATGTGTTTTGATGAAGTTTATTTAAGTCTTGTAGGCCAATAAATTACACGAGAAAAGCAAATTTACACTTGTCATGTATTGATATCATGGAAACGGGTTAACAATGGAAACACGTCTAAAGAACTAGTTCACAACGATGATGTAAACATTTCCCCATGCACATAATAAATAAGTGGCAATTAGGTAGTTTTGATATATTATTATGCTGTTTCTCATCAATGATCATAACCATATTGATGAAAATGTTCCAAGAACCTACATGTAGGTCCAAAGTAGACATTAATCAAATGTTGCAATGCTACAATGTATAGTGGCATACATGAAAATGGCCTTTTGTATTCATTTCACTTAACATAGTGATTATCAAACCCAAAAACAACATTGTCATTTCCTTTTTTTTAGGATGTTTCGAAAGTGTCACAACGCTCCTTAATGGTTCGTCAGTTGGCTCATTGATATTTTAGTGCTTTAGTCATTAGATTGGATATTTCCAATCTTGCATAAGAGTTTCACATTCGTGAACCACTGGATCGAAATAAGTTGTCCAAAAAATACTTTCAAGAAATGATTACATCGATTATCGTTCATGAAATGTAAAAAATTTAAAAACCTTGTAAATAAATGCTTTTCAGATTATTATGCATGCACATATCTCATATTTTTGAAAATTAATTATGGTTGCTAGACAGCATATAACGATCATGCTATAATTTACCCTTCGTGCAAAAATTACTGCTTCAGGTTTGATCTGCTGTATTTTACGTGTGCTTCACTGATATCACGTTTTCAATTCGTTCACATTAGTGAAAACATTTGAACATGTATAACTTTACCGAATACCCTAAATTAAACATAATTTCCCATTCAACCAATGGTTTACTTACTCCAAGATATCTATGTCTTTATTTTTTGGTATCAGATGTTTAACAATCTTCTGTTTCTTGAAAATTGCACTTTCGTATAAAAATGATATAAACTGAATACCAAAAGAAACTTTGCAATTTTAAAACTGAAATTTCGAAAACGATCTCATATTTACATTTTCATTTAAGGTGGCAATGAAATAGTTGAAACCCACACTTTCAAGTTGAAAACTTTTAATTGAGCAATATTCATGCATTTTTGCAGAAATGGCAAAAATGTCATAATCATGTGAGGTTTCTGCTGAAACCAATTGACGTGACGAAAAAGTTTGATAACTGTTCATAATGAATGTTTGTCACTCCAAAAGTGAAAAAAACACCTTAAAAGCAGTAAACGGTAAAGCAAAAATATCGCAAATCCCCTCTGAAATTTACAAAATTGATCAAAAACAGCCCTTTTTACAAGAATCGGTAGTGTTCCTTCATTTCTAATGGTAACTTGATCCGGCTATACAGACATGTTGTGAGGATTGCTGACAACCCTGAAACACAAAAAACAGTTGTTTTTTCACTGCATGAGAGCCGATATCTGTGACGTTAGACCACCGCCAACGTTTTCTCTTAGTGACGTCAGAGATAGCAAACATCAAAGGTCGGCATGTTGTTATGTTCTCGTGCACTTTATGAACTTGGACAGATCTAATCAGAGCTCATCGACTGCTAAGTTGACAGCTATTGGTCACTAAACATCGAAACATGGCAATTTCATTCGAAGTTATAACGTCAGAATTGGCATGCAATAACATGATTTAATTGCGATTGTTGAGCTCTAAAGGCTAGTTACCATTTGTACGACTCAAAGATGTGTCAATATGACAAGTAAGACTTGTGTCCACACATTCCCATTTATGGAAAAGCTTCGATGCAGACAAAATGTAAAGTTGAACCTGCTGGCAGCAAACGTATTTTGACGTTTGACCTTTTTGGTTACTCATGGCAGATTTGGAACTTATAACACTCGGGCTGCTCAAACCTGGTACTTAAGTAGCACATTTTAGTACTTTAACGAAATTATTGCGAAAACATCATTTCAACGAACGTCTGAACAACCAAAATTTTGACCCCTGCCCACTTCAGATCAAATAAGTGCAAAACTGGGTTTCCCACCTTTAATTTGGATTCGCTGGTTGTTTAAACAAATGATTGATTATTAAGAGGTACTTTGTTTTAAATTTCTATCGTTTTTCATTCTTCAATCAGAATCATTACAAAATGGTGCAAAGTTTCTTTTGGTATTCAGTTTATTAACCGATACACAAGACTACATTTTTTGTAACTAGTACTTCGACATAGCCCAATAATATGATTACAC
This sequence comes from Steromphala cineraria, assembly GCA_916613615.1. NCBI lineage: Eukaryota > Metazoa > Mollusca > Gastropoda > Trochida > Trochidae > Steromphala > Steromphala cineraria. The sequence continues at coordinate 68,601,458 of OU744726.1, read as the reverse complement.
GCTGGTGGTTATGCAATCTAGATAGATGGCTATGTCACAGAACTTGCAACCCTTTGAGAGTGATATGTAGTTATTTTATATTAATTAATTAATTTTATAGATTTATATTAATTACAATGAATCTTGTTGCAAAGCCTTTATGTTGCCAGTCTTTTTTCCACACATGAAAAGAAAAGTGTTAAGTTTACATATTTTTCGCAATCCAAAAAATAACCTTTTGTGGCACTTTAAAGGTTTTATGTGAAAAACTTTCAGTAAAAACATTGTCAGTGAAAAGTTGTATTCCGTGACATCCGTGTACATACGTTGCAACAAAAACGATTTTTTTGTCTTTTTGCGGGACACTTTGAGACACTATTTATATCCCTGTTCCAAAATATTGCTGTAAATGTTTGACAAAATGTTGGGTTGAAATCGGTGTATTCGTGACAATAAAACAGAATATTTTTGTAAAGCCTTTACGTGGGACACTTTCAGTATCAAATTTATTCAAGGACAAAGTTTTGATTTTACATCCGTGTCTATAGTTCGCACGTATGAATATTGCACTTTGAAGTCGAACAAAGGACGCTTAGTTCTTGCCTTATGTGGAAGATAATTAAAGTCATAAATAACCTACACAAACCAGGAACAGTGTCGTTAAGGGACAAAGTACTAGCTGTCAACGTAATTGCTTTTATTCATGACACGTGAATCTCAAAAAAACATACCATGAAATCATGTAAAACTAAAAAAACAAAGTCATCAAATATCTCATTTATCATGCATACATATTTTATATACTTAAAATAGAAACGGATTTTGATATTTTTCCACAATTTTTACTTATTTTTTTTAGCAACAATGTCTTTAAATAGTGTGGAAACAGGAAGCGTTCAAATGTAAGTAAAGGTAAATGTATGTTAAAGTGACACAGTGCATAATTGATAATTTCCACAAGGCTTAAAATGTCTGGAAGAAAAAGGAAATTCTATGGATGAACAACTTCTTTATTTGACAGTATCGATGAATAAGGATCTATATCGAAACGTCGCTATTGTCAAATAAAAAAGTTGAAACTGTTGGGAGAGAATGGTTATAAGATGTATATTGCTTTTATCGTTGCCTTATGTAGTCTTGAAACTCGATCTACTGATTTTTACCCGGATAGAAATATTCATAACTACTTTCACCCCTTTTTAACAATGAATCAAAACCGTACTTAAGTCATTCTTAACTCTTTAATGGTACAAATGAACACGTCCTTTTGTATATTATCTATTTCAAAACTCAATTTTTCTTTCTTGCGTTTCTTGTTACTGATTACTGAGGAATGAAAGGGTTAACATATGAAAAAAAACAAGGCGACGATTTAAAAATGTTGTGTTTAAATTAAAATGTATGAGAGGATATTTTTGTGTGATTTGAGACAAAACAATAGTGCAGAAATTTACCACCTCGACTACATCCATCTTTACACACAAGCCGATCCATATGCCTTCCACAAATACTTGTACATGTACTTTCATATATACTTCATAAAACTTATATGAGCCATACCCATGTATCAAGTGCTTGTGATGCAGTTTAAACATATTTAATTCCCAAAAAGAAGGAACCGGATTGGTAAAGAAGCAAATGCTTATATGGATACCGCTCTAGGCGTGTGATGCCTACCTATAGAAGTCGTGTTTTGCCATTTTGAAGTTTGTTTAACCAAGACGGCTCGGTCATAGCAGCTTTTAATACTGTATTCGCTTCTGTACTGTTTGCCACAGCTCGACTCAATACCTTACCGCGGTGTGGTGGTTTGTGAGCTTCGGTGCACAGGGGTTCGAGTCTCTGAATTGACACTATGATAAAAATATAATTCCAAAACTTGGACTTTTGCACTCATATATGGTTTTATATGTTTCTTTTGATGGATACCATTCTATGTAATAGATCGAGAATTGGGCTTAAATCTTTATTTCTTGATCGATTTCGTTCAAATTTTAAATGTAGGTTTACATAAACTTATAAAAACGATATATGAGTGCAAACGCCAAGTTTTGAAACTATATTTCTATAATAGTGTCCATTCCGGATCCGAGACTCGAACTCTTGTGCTTCGGTGACCCTGAGAGCTATGCCAGCTGGAGCTTGTATACTCCTGGTAGAGTCACCGAGGCTAGATGGTAAACGAAAAAACGCCAGATCAAAGTTGTGTCTTTTTTAAACCTGCTTCCTTCCTCTCATTATGCCTTCTAGTTTCTTTCCGTCTGTTCCCTCATCCTGTCGATCTTCTTTCTCTCAGATCTGTCTACTCTCTTTTGGGTGATAACATTGGCTGACAACCCGTTAAACCACAACTCACTCACTCGTTCTATACAGTTTGAAATGTTCTCCCTTTTATACAGCGCATACATAGAGAACTAAGAGACCTAGTGAAATAATTATCTTTGATTAATCTCATTGGTTGATTTTCGTGCATCTTCAAAACCGAGGAAATATGCATTTCTAAGAAAAGCAAGTTGAGCAAAGTTTTCTAGATAACAATTGTTAACATGACAATGTTGCAGATTATATGCTTTTTCTTAATCATGTTGATTGTGGGGAATAACAGATGGACAACACTCAAATAATACACGTCAATAATTATAATAATCGTTGACTTACTACACGTAGTCTTACCACTTCTTAACAATAAAAATGTTTGATGGGGGAAGCGGAGTAGGTACAATATGTAATTTCTACATTTCTTTTAATATATTTATAGCTATACTTACAAAACAATTTTTAAAGGATTTAAACAAATCTCAGAAGGAAATGACTAATTGATTATCATACTCACGTCGTAGTTAACCGATAGGGTTGCTCATTGTTTGTACACCTTATCTTATCAGTGACCTCAAATTGCCAGAGTTACCTCCCTTATAATCTTATGAAAATGAGGTTTACCTGGTTTTAAAGTTTACAATGATAGTTTTTAACGAGATACTTGTGTTAATTACTTTATGGACTACAATATCTAAAGTCTCTACTTCAGGTATGTAACAATTAACTACAATTCAATCTCCTAATTACGTCCTTTATCGAGGACATTGTAACATTAGTGAACTAGCCATTAATAGATTGATATATTGATTGTCCTTGATACCCGAAACTAGAATTGCCAAATTAACATGAATATGAAAATGATATAAAAGACCCTGCCAGGACAATTTAACAAAATATAACCGCTATTTGTATTTTCAAAGGTAATGTCGCATACCTCTGTATCTTAGGATCCCACCGCTGATAAGGTGCATTCAAACCTTCATGGCGGTCAAAGTGGAATGTATAAATTCTAAATGCATTACAAATTTGAAATTTGGAAAAAGTTCAAAATAAAGAAGTGAATTCATATGGTTACATGTATAGTATATGATTTATTACAAATGTAAGCATTTTGTCTTCAAAACATTCAATTGTTCGTCCATTTGGAAGTAAATGGGTTTATCATAAATGATAACTCAATTGTCTATATAGATTCGTTGTTTCCGTAGACGATACCATAACTTGTATGTGATATGCTATATTGAAATCCTGAATATCAAGACGGTTCATCAAAGAGAAATCATGAAGGGAGTAAAGCAAAAGTCATGTAATCGATTTTTTCCCGGTATAACAAAGAATAACATTATAAATGCCTATAAACACCAAGAATGATTAAAGTCTTTAAAGGGTATTAAGAAACACTATCTTAATTATTGTTTTAAATAATGTAAAAAGCTAGACACGATTTAGGGTGGTTACCATGTCAAGACCTACGGTACAACATGTAAGTTATGTAAGATAGGGTTGGGTCACTTTAAAGGGGCAGTAGCACATGGGAATATAAGGTGATGTCAGGATGATGAAAGTTAATGCTTCGAATTGAGAGACAATGCATTTAAACTAAATGGAGCGGTAATAATTCAAATATATAATGTAAAGTTAAGCTATGCGATTCCTTTTTCTTACACAAAATGAATTTAAAGTGTTCACACGAAATGGCCGCCCGTGGATTTTAGATTAATCTTCATATACTTTGTCCTCTGACTATGGATAATTGGTTTATGTTATGAGATTTTTGACGCTATCAAAATAATACATTGAGCATAAATGTACAATTATTAGTGAAAAATTTAAAACATAAAATTATCAAAAAACCTGCTACTGCCCCTTTAACTCTCGACCCGTTCTTGGTATCATAGTGATGTGAATGAGGAAACCCTAGATTAATATTCAGTAATATAATAGTAATTCTCAAAAACAATTAATTTATTTAAAATAAAAAGAAGCCTCGGGGATTTGGAAATATACAGATTACACAGATTGCACAGACCTAGACATGCTTTTCAAGACAGTTATTTAATGCAGAGACTCTTTATAGAGATATATAATGCCTCTGTTTATGTAATGTGTTCCAGGGTGCCACTGCCCGGGGGGATGCCCCGTACCCCCGGCCCCCTGTTCCCTCCCCTGTGAGAGGGGATGGAGCGGCCCCTTCTGTCAGAGACGTAAGTACACTTTGTTACAGAAAAGAAATATTATATATCACAGTGTCAAAGAAATAGTTCCATAAGTGATGGTAACACCCGGTCTTTAGATCTGCAAGACACTTGATTTAAACGTGCAATTCTATCAGTCTAGGTAAACCTAGCCTCAATATTATCAGTTTCACACCTACCTAGCCTCGATATTATCCGTTTCACTCCTATACTGAGTCTAGAAAGGTCTAGTAGAGGGTCGCGTCAGCCGACCTTTCTGCGACCCTCCAACGTTATACGTGCGAAGGCAAACTATTGTGGTTTGGTGAGTTCTGATTGGTCAAATCGATACGTGGACCCTCTACTAGGCCTTTCTAGACTCAGTTTAGGAGTGAAACGGGTTATATTGAGGCTAGGTTTACTTAGACTGGTAATTCTAATGTATAAAGTTGCTGTTGGTTTTCACATGTAGCATTAAGCGTACCCAATGTGTGGAATTGAACAACGAATACACATTCATGGTATAAGCTTATAATTCCTTTGATGTACAGAAAACATCGCTCTGGGTAAAGCCACAGAACAAACAGGTGCCTTCAACGACACTGCCTACTGCCCTCCCCCCGACCCGAGGCTTGGTCCCTGGGTGTGTGGGGTCAAGGGGTCAGATCTGGCAGTGGACGGGGACACTGACCACACCTACTGGCACGGGTCCTGTTCTCATACCATACCTCACAACTCTCCCGCCAGGTGGAGCGTTCATCTGGTTGGCAGCCATCTTGTCAGCCATCTTGAAATTCATCTTGATGAAGATCGTAAGTGAAGGCATATGCATATTAGGTCCAAAATATTCAATAGTTTACCAGTTTGACACATTTAACCTTTGACAAGTCGGATGTCTCACAGGTTTATTTCAAATTTTGACTAAACTTTGGTAAATGAGAGGTTAACCAGTACACAGATCTATGCAAGAAACGACATTGTTGAAAGATGTTACATTTGATCCCAAAAAAAGAGGGTTATAAAAACTTACTACGGAAAACTTCGTTCAATGTTATTGTTCACAGTTCAAATCTCATAATTGATTGCATTATCTGGAAAAAAACATATATTGCAACACCCATATAATGCTTGAAGTCTTGCCCATGTTCTGCAATCAAATTGAACATATGTGATTTCCGATATAAACTAGATCTTACCGAAATAAAAAAAAATTTTCCATTCGTCACACTAACTTTCAACATTGACAAAATTAATGTACCATTAATCGATAATTAATACTCATTTTATAAGCGTTTTGATCGGACAGGTATTGATTTTCCTATCCACTGTTTTATTTATCATGTATACAATTTTGAATTTCATGCTCATTTAAATGTACCAGAAATTCGTTTACGGGCAATAAATATTTACCTTGCCTTGCCTTGCCTTGTATACTTCACATCAAGTTTCTGATGTTTCCCAGAGCAACCCTTCCTGAACACCTTCACTGTGACGGTGGATGGTCAGTGGTGCCAGAACTGGACACAGTCCGGCCATGATGGACTGATCGCGGACATCAGGTGCTCTCGTCCACTCCAGGGGTCAAACTTGACCATTCAGAGCTTCCCTGACCATTCAAACCAGGACCAGCCCATGTTGGATCTGTGCGAGGTCGAAGTGTTCGGTATGTTAGTCGGGCTTATATGTGGTTTAAACATATTTTATTCATGCAAATATGAAACGGATTGGCCCGCAAACAAGCCAGAGGCTTCTATTAATGCCGTTCCAATACAAATATGATGATTCAACCAAAGGACATTCTGGACATGAAAGGACATGAAATGCGACAATACAATCAAGAAAAACAATTAACAATAAAAATAGAAATTTCATTTCAATGGCTTATTAGAAGTGGTGATGAAGAGGTAAACAGATTATAAAAAAGCTAAGTTGCCAAGTTGCTTATATGTCGAATCAATCATGAAGTCAATCAGTTTACAATTTTGAAGTCATCATACATGTAGTAGTTGCTTCATTACTCTCTCTCCACAGAAATTATTCGGTTCTTTTTCCAAGTAACAAGATGGATTGAATTTAAAGTTGAACTTTAGCCTATGCAGTTCATGCTTAGATGTGGGGACAATCATGAAGTCAGGAATTAAGTCAGGTTATGTCCTGTTATATACCAACAGTGTAAGTCATCTTAAAATACAAGAAAACTCTTTCAACAGAGATTTTTCAGTCATTAAAACCTACCCGGTAATGAGCTATGAAGTCAGTTTCTGTCCTTTTCAATACCAATAGTTTGAGACATTTTCACAACCAACTTCTTCCAACGAAGTTTCTAAAATCATTTGTCCGGTAACCTGATGACCTGGGTGCGAGGTAGAAGTGTAACGCAGCATGTCCTTCAGGTCCAAAGATGATCAGTCGACCATGACGTCTATAATTCTTCGTACAGAATACTTTAAAAGTCCATTTCAATTTTAAAAAATAAAGCTCCAATTGTATCTACTTGAACCTTTAACATTTTATTTATTTTGCATATTTTCATTGAATCCTCGAATGGACCAGAATGTGCATATTTTCATTGAATCCTCGAATGGACCAGAATGTGCATATTTTCATTGAATCCTCGAATGGACCAGAATGTGCATATTTTCATTGAATCCTCGAATGGACCAGAATGTGCATATTTTCATTGAATCCTCGAATGGACCAGAGCAAAGCTTTTGTTACAGATCAGATTTGAAGTTTAATATTTGAACTGCAGATGAATAATAAATGACTCAGATAACTTTTTTACACACCGTTAATGTTACTATTTCCGAATTGCTTTTTATGCCCCCGAATCGGAGCTTCCGGGGGTATATTGTTTTTCACCTGTCCGTCTGTCTGTCCGTCTGTCCGTCTGTCCGTCTGTCTGTCCGTTTGTCCACAAAAACTTTAACCTTGGTCATAACTTTTGATTGGTCAGAGCTAGGTCTTTGATACTTGACATATGGATCCCTTGTGATGAGACCTTTCAGATGACACCATGACATTTGACCTTGTGACCTTGACCTTGACACAGCGAGCCTTTTCCGAAAACTTTAACCTTGGCTATATTTTCTATACTGTCAGTGCTAGGTCTTTGATACTTGACATGTGTATCCCTTGTGATGAGACCTTTCAGATGACACCATGATATTTGACCTTTTCCGTCCGTCCGTCCGTCTGTCCGTTTGTCCACAAAAACTTTAACCTTGGTCATAACTTTTTATTGGTCAGAGCTAGCTCTTTGATACTTGACATATGGATCCCTTGTGATGAGACCTTTCAGATGACACCATGACATTTGACCTTGTGACCTTGACCTTGACACAGCGAGCCTTTTCCGAAAACTTTAACCTTGGCTATAGTTTCTATACTGTCAGTGCTAGGTCTTTGATACTTGACATGTGTATCCCTTGTGATGAGACCTTTCAGATGACACCATGATATTTGACCTTTTCCGTCCGTCCGTCCGTCCGTCCGTTTGTCCACAAAAACTTTAACCTTGGTCGTAACTTTTGATTGGTCAGAGCTAGCTCTTTGATACTTGACATACGGATCCCTTGTGATGAGACTTTTCAGATGACACCATGACATTTGACCTTGTGACCTTGACCTTGACACAGCGAGCAGGATGCATCCGGGGGCATTCGTGTTTCACAAACACATCTTGTTCTTTCAAGCTTTTAACTTTGAAAAGTGTCATATTGCATACTTGCTCAATTATTTTTCAGAATGCAATGACTTTTGGTTCGGCGTTGATTGTGACAAACAATGTCATTGTCGGAACAAGACGGAAGTGTGTCATAAGGTCACAGGTCAATGCGCATCAGGATGCTCAGTCGCACGCATTGGAAGTGAGTGCCAACTTGGTATGTACAATTTACCGTTATACAAACACAAAAAATACCATTTTACACACAGGCCTTTGGTCACTCTATAATCGTCTATTCTTATACTCGCAAAATCTAATGGCCAAATGTGTCATGAAAACAGTTTGTCTTCTATTAAATCAGGTTATGTATTCGATTTCATGACATTATGTAGTATAGAAGAACAAAAAAGTAATATAATCATCTTGGAATCTCAAAGTTCATGCACTGGCATTAAGTCACAATGTATAAATCGGTAATTGGGGTGCATCTATTCCTAAAATCTGGCCAAAGTGTCAAGAATTCTTGACCACATAAATTCACTTCTTTTCCAAGAGGTTGAAACCTTTTGTTTCACATTACAGTTGATATCGCATACAGGAAGCCGACGCTCCAGAGCTCTACAGCTGGTCACGGTGTTCAGGAAGCCAGTTTAACTGTAGATGGAGATCCAGCCACCTGTCAGAAGATTGACCTTGCTCGACCTTTGACCTTTTGGAGTGTCGACCTGGCGAAAACCGCAGATATTCACAGCATTCGGATAACCAGCCAGAACAATCGTAAATCTACTTTCTCTTCGCACTCATTTAACATACTTGATAAAATAAGTGAGGGAAAATGGCAAATTTCGAAATTAAGAATAATGAGAGATGTTTTATTGATCACACGAAAAAAAAAGGTAAATTTACAACATCCAAAACTTAGTTATCATGAATCAATTCAATTTTGATCTATTGATCAATGATGAACTGAAATATTTATTTTTGAGGTAGGCCTTTACCGTATTTGTTTAGAATATGTCTTATTGCAAAACAGGTTTAATCTCTTGTGATTGAATCAAAGGAATATAACTGAAATATGTTGTCGTACATTTGGAGGCATGCACGGGTCCACCGAAATAGTTGTCTAAAAGTGACGTCATGGACCATTCCTAACGTTTTCACTTTAGAACATACATGTATTTAAATGCAAAAACTGATTTAATCAAATGCAAATACTGAAACAGACCGTTTTATGCAGTTGGCAGCAGTTATGGGTTCAACCTAACTGTGGACGGGAAACTGTGTTTGACATCCGGTAGTACAGCACGTGTACTGGACATCAAATGCTACGGCTATCTGGCCGGGTCGAATGTGTCAATCGTGATGACGTCATCGGGACAACGCTCACTTGACCTGTGTGAAGTGGAAGTGTTTGGTAGGTGTCATCGGTTCAACGATTTGATGTGTTTGATTACTGGATTAAAGTAAATCGCATTGTACGATATTTGGTAAATTTACATAATTTCAACCAAGTCTCTTTAAAGGGACAGTAGCACGTTTAGGGGGAATATAAGGTGATGAAAAATGAAAATAAATGGTTCAAATTGAAAGACAAAGAAAACTCATTGAAGCAGTAAATCAAATATATATTCCTTTTAATCGCATTGTACGATATTTGGTAAATTTACATAATTTCAACCAAGTGTCTTTACAGTGACAGTAGCACGTTTAGAGGAACCATAAGGTGATGGAAAACGAAAATAATGGTTCCAATTGAAAGACAAAGAAAACTCATTGAAGCAGTAATAAATCAAATATATAATGTACAGTTCAGCCATACGATTCCTTTGAATCGCATTGTATGATATTTGGTTAATTTACATAATTTCAACCAAATGTAAGCTAATATCGAAAAACATTCAATTGTTAACTTTTACAACGAGTATGTGTACATTTGAATGACAACATATATACACTTCCGTCTTAACTTTAGGAATTAACAAATCTTTGAGTGGTGCACAAATGTTTGATTATTTCTTTCAGTATACTAGTCATTTCCGATATATTACTGTTTACATACGGGTCACATCAGTAGATCTGCCAGGGTACTTATGAACAAGAATCATTTACTAAAATACTCCAACACTCTAATAAATTTCCAAGAAAATGTGCCTTATGATAAGACACGTTTCAATCAATGCAGAGTTTAAAAGATTAATGCTGATTTTCTTTCCAATAGCAGGGCGTTGTAAAGAACTGAAATGGGTGTTTTGTATGTTAAATGGCACCATGGGTATTTACTGTGAAAATATCTTGAAAATACCCTTTTGCAGGTTTTTGAATGTTCTTTCATGATTGAACCTGCCACGGTGTAACACTTGTAACGTTTTGTTGATAAAAGGCTGTAAAAATGTGTCCCTACAGAAACTCTCCCCATTTCACTGTTCATTATTTTGAGTGCTTCACTCACTCTGGCGGCTAGAATGTCCCTCATTCTGAGAGATGGTGTGTTTCAACCAACCCATTTCATCATTTGTAGAATGAGATATTCACTCAAACCTTATAAAACAAGCATGTTCTCTTATGATGCAGAATGTGCCGACTACACATACGGACCCAACTGCAACCAGCGGTGCAACTGTCGTGACGTCACAGAGGTGTGCAACAGAGCCACTGGTCACTGTGACAGTGGATGTCCGGCCGGCTGGACTGGGGTCAACTGTCAGCAGGGTATGTACTACTTGCTTTGCAACTTATTGAATCAATTATTTATTTCATAATACACTTTCTAAACAACACTTTAATTTCTAATGGAACGATTTATTTAAGGCAAAAAACGTATTGTTTCTCGTCGTTCTCACTTTTGCTTTACGTGTATATACTCTCATAACCGCTGTTACAGTTGAAAATTAATTCCCCCTTTAAAAACCTAGCTTTAAATGATTGCAACACTAGTACTGATACTCGTCTCAAGTCTTTCATATTGTTTTGGTATACTTTGTAATTTACAGGTTTATAGAAATGTACATACATATAACTAAAGCTATCTTTATAACTTTATATTACTCATTTGAAGACAAGTGATCCCAAGAGAGGTTATATTACATAAGCCTTCCAACGTAACCTGTGTTTCAATAGACTGAATTTCTCTATGATAAAATCGCTGTGCTGATATAATACCATTCTTATTTTAATCAAAACAGAAATTGTCGTACGTCTCTAGCTGACTTAAAATGTGTGCACCGCACATATGAAGCGACTTGTCATTCTAGATAAAAACATAGTACATTCATTCGAATTAAACCCTTTGATTGAACAACTAATTTCTACTTGCATCCAATAGGGATACTTCTGCTGATGAAGGAAATGTCCCGCTTGACAAAAGGCTATATGTGTAACACAGTTACCAATAGTGTTTCATATGTTGGAAGATCTTACATGTGTAATCACTGATGGGAAAGCAGTATTCATAGGCTAATCACAACCTGTTTCACATGAATGCAATGTATGGAATTTTATGTATTGATTACAATTGTTTATTAATTAGCATAGCAGTGCATTCATAACTATACAATGTTTATGTTGTCATTATCATAACTGATATTTCATATCTATCATACCATTTCATCCTCCCCAGCACACCCTCACGCCATTGTGAAGAAATCCCCAACCTTCCCTCGATCCGACCTTCCATTGTCTTCAACCCTTGATGACGTCACACGTACGTAATCTCCTATGCAACCACAATTAACCCTCTTGAGAAACCTACTCGCTTTCATCCATAGGAAACCAGTTTTGATATACGTTTTGAGCTTTTGTTTTCCATTTAAAGAGGCAGTAGCACGTTTTTTGATAATTTTATATTTTAAAAATTTCACTGATAATTGTAAGTTAAAGTTATATGTATCATTATGACAGTGTCAAACATCTCATTACACAAACCAGTCATCCATAGTCAGAGGACAAAATATGAAAATTCAAAAAAAATCCATTGGCGGCCATTTTGTGTGAACACCTTTAATTCATTTTGTGTAAGAAAAAGGAATCGCATTGTTAAACTTTACGTTATATATTTGAATTATTACTGCTTCATTTAGTTTAAATACATTGTCTTTCAAATTTTCCTTTTCCTGACATCACCTTATATTCCCCCTGAAAACGTGCTACTACCCCTTTAAGGGTGAATGGGTTAACTACGTTATTGCTACATTCACGTTCTTGAAGGCTGTCCTAGTGGTCACTATGGTCCGGACTGCAGTGTCCAGTGTGGTCACTGCTCCCCAGGGTCAGGTTGTGACCCAATAACTGGTCATTGTGAAGATAATCTGTGTTCTGGGTTTTGGGACGGTCCCCGTTGTGATGGTAAGCCAAAGAACCTTTATTTAGGATACGTTTATATAAACTGCCGAGCTAAAGAAAGTATAACAGTTAATAATGTCAAACAAACAAATACCAACGAACGTTTTAATGAAATTTACATACAATAATATGTGCATGACTACTGGAGTGACAATTTATGAAGTGCAACACCTTGAGTGTTCAAATGTGCGGATGTCCCCATAATATCGAAAAACACGTTTTGCACGTGCAGCTACAACATTGTGCATCGTTAGTGACCTCACTGACAGTTAATGTGTACGTGTAACATACAGCTAATGGAAACACACCTTGAAAATGGCCAGGTTAACGATGGAACTGCGCGAGAGGGCCATAGGCATGAGCCAAATGGGGGCATCGCAACGCCATATTGCAATGAGGTTTAATTGCACGGCCACAACGATCAATAAGTTGTTACAACGTGTTAGACAGACTGGCAGCACTAAGGACAGGGCAAGATCAGGTCGACCACGAGTCACGACACCCCGCGAGGACCGATATTTACGCTTGCTGCACCTACGTAATCGTACCCTAACTGTGACGTCATCGGCTATGACAGGGTTGAATCATCATGTCAGCCGATGGTCTGTCTCCAGACGACTACGTGCAGGAGGAATCAGATGTCGGCGACCGGTACGTGGCGTGGCGTTGACTCATCGAAATCGCCTAAACAGATTGCGATGGGCCAGAACAGTTCGGCGTTGGCAACTCAGAGAGTGGCAGAGAGTCATGTTCACGGACGAAAGTCGATTTGCACTATTCAAAGCAGACGGCAGAACACGAATTTACAGACGGAGTGGGGAACGGTACGCATCCGATTGTGTACAGGAGGTTCACCCTTTTGGTGGTGGTGGAGTGTCTGTCTGGGGTGGCATTTGCGGCCAGGACAAGACGCCATTACACATCGTTCATGGCAACATCAATGCTGTGTACTACAGAGATAACATCTTGGGGCCAGTAGCCCTACCATTTTTGCGTCAACGTCCCCAAGGTACCATCCTGCAACACGACAATGCAAGGCCACATGTTGCTCGTCTTGTGAATGACTACCTTCAAAGGCAGAATGTTCAAGTTCTACCATGGCCTGCTTGTTCTCCAGACTTAAACCCTATCGAGCACCTTTGGGATCACCTTGACCGTGCAATAAGATGCAGAAATAATGTGCCAGTCAACAGAGCACAACTGCAACAGGCTTTGATTGAAGAGTGGAACAGGATTCCTAATGACGTCATACGACGGCTGACATGGTCCATGAGAAGGCGCATTACTGCCTGTATTGATGCCAGGGGTGCCCATACCAGATATTGAGAAACTTTACTTGAGTTATTGTGCCTGTAACATGTGCATTTTGACTTCCTGGAAAATGGTTATTTGTGCTTTTGTTGATTTTGTGACCCCTGACATGTTACACCTGACATGTTACACCTGACATTGTTCTGTTACCAACTTTACTTTATTAATGAATTTTATTGATCGTAATGATCATGATTCGTGAGACTCTAATAAACTTTATTTTACGAAAATGCGATTTGTAGTTTATCTTTTATGCCAGTTCAAAATGGGTGTTATACTTTCTTTTGCTCGGCAGTTTATGTTAAATTATGCCTTATGGGGTTGAAAATATCTGTAAGGGAATCTTTAGATATCGTGTACACAATGACAAACATGATTGAATACTAGAGAGCGTCAAGTCAAACATCAATGCCTTGACAAAAGTACTCTTCGCCATCATTTATGAAGTCATGACGTAAAAGAATCTTTTTGTCAAAACGAAAAAAACAACACATTCATTTCTCCAAGTCTGCTTATGTGACTATTTTGATAACAGTTGCATTGATGACCTTCATAATAAAGCGGACATTAATTCTTTTTCGTGCTTCAGTAATCTTTTCTTCGAAATAAGCAATAATTTCCTCACAAAAAAAGAAGATTTTTGTATATAAGTCTTCTGACTTTATCTGAAGTTGGCGTTTACAAAGTTATCAGCAATAGCTTCATAACGTTTTACTTTCCAAAAAACTCTTATATATATGTAGGTGTACAGATAACAGTACAGTAATAGTTGGACACTGAAGTACTGGACTGTGTACTGTAATGGATGAACATGACAAACGGCTTGAGAACTAAGAAATATGCAAGAAATGGAGTGTGAACAGTTAGTGTAATGGGTAGTCAATTACCAAAGTCGATGCAACTGTCGATTTAAAGATGCTGTTTCATACTTGCATGCGGTTCAGGCTGAAATTTAGCTATTGAGAAAAGAAATACATCACTTTGTAGAAAAATCTTTCGTCGAAATTTTGATATATTATTTAGATTGTTTAATCAACAATAACATACTTATTTCGACATCCAAAGCACAGTACCCCTTGTAGAAAGGGCATAGCATTTAACGAACCCGCTTTCGGTGACGTAATCATTACGCGTGTCGGATTTACACCGTGTCACAACTAGCGTATTTGCGTTCGATGGGTATCAACTTTGGCAGCAACGAATACCTAATTCGGAGAAAAAGAAAAGAAAATCTAGTCGTGCGCGACAAAAGAAGTTGTGAGATGGCCACACTTGATTCGCCTCTATTTTGGCTGCCGTTTCCGTAATTTTGGTAAATTATCTCATATTTAATTAAGTTTGGTCCGATTTTCCCTAGGTTGGTTGCTAAACTTTTCTAAAAATACAACGAATACATTAAAAATACTTTTAAAAATATTGCAAGTATGATACAGCATCTTTAATGCAACAATAATTCGTTTGACGTGTACTCCTAACGTGAATATGATATTGGTCAAAACGGTATAGTAGGTTCTCTGGGGTTTGTTGATACCTCTCTAGAAATGGATAATTCATTTACTTGCGAAATTGTGGTGTAAGCTGGTGTTTTACCCAGACCACCAAACCTCGAATATGATAGGGAGTTTGAATGGATATGCTTAAAGGCACCACTCGAGCGGTTTTCATCTTGAAAGGTTAGCATTGCGAGAAAAAAAATGTGTTGTGATGTGCTTATTCATTAACAAAATTAAGTAATAATTACTTATATAGAAGAGGAGCATATTTACAAATAACTCATACAGCATTTTGTCGTAGTAATGCATTCCACGATCGTAGCTTCAATTGGCTTCATTTCACGATGTTTTTATTTTTTGAGCGATACACTTTATTTTTGTCAAATTGTCAAATCTTTAACAACTAAAATGCTTATCTCACAAACATATATGAAATTAAGTGTGAAATTATCATGTAAAATCATATATAATTGTAAACAGGAAAGTCCTCCTGAATTTCGTTTCCACAAAAAATACCCCGCTCAAATCGTCCTTTTAAGGATAAAAGCGCAGATCTGAAATGAAAAGATTTTATCTATCCTGGTGTCCTGGGTATGTTGCGCTGCGTTCTTAACCAACACAGAGCAGCATATCGAGGCCACCAGGTAAAATGGTATAGAAAATTGATCTATTCCACAGAATGCCGCAACGGGACCTATCAGCTAAATGGGAATTGTACATCTTGTTCCACCTGTATAAACGACACGTGTAACACGCGGAATGGACGATGTAACTTCGGCTGCAAACCTGGCTATCTGACGCCTATGTGTAACAAGAGTGAGTTGTCTCCCTTAGTTTTGAAACACATGGGTATATGACGCCAAAGTGAAACAAGAGTGAGTTATCTCCCTTAGTTTTGAAACACCTGGCTATCTGACGCCAAAGTGTAACAAGAGTGAGTTGTCTCCCTTAGTTTTGAAGCATGCTAGGTTTTACTCAAGCCATATTAAACAAACAAACTGATTGTGAGCTCGTTTGTTTCAACGCATTTTAAGGATATAGTGCAGACTGCACTAAAACTAACACCAACGGTTTTTGAACTCTTATTCTGTATAATAATTCTAGTTCAACAATTCGTTGGAATTGTGTTTGTTTCTTTTTTCCAGAATGCCCCTTCAAATATTTTGGCGATAAATGTTACTATGAGTGTGGTTCTTGTCAAAACAACCATACATGTCACCATATAACGGGTCGCTGTGAAAGTGGATGTGCACAAAACTTTACAGGGACATTTTGCTATGGTAAGTTGTTTGGATAATATCAAACATTCAAATCACATACTTAGAGATGGCGTGATACCAAACATAACAGTGTAATATTTTGTTCACTATATCAATGGCATTTATCTTGATCCCAGAGGTAGACCATAGTTTTATTTGTTGAATTACCTGCCTGCTCAACAAAAGCGATTAGAACTTTCTTTGAAGGCAGAATTTACAATCTTGGATGAATCTATAAGCTTTCTTGACCATATCGAAAATTCGAAACTTTCATATCCTATACACAAACAAAGAAAAACGGTACAAAATCTCTTCAAATGTGCAGGCATAAGCACTTCATAAACAGGGCAAGATGTCAACACATCATACGACAACACTGTCATCCCAGAAAATAAATCCTGATTCTGATAATCTTCTCAATATTAACCAAACTGTTTTACACACTAGTGAAGAGTCAGGTGCTAGTTGATTAACATTTCAGATATGTCAGTAAAGGTTTCTAATTTTTTTGACAGAGTGTGTTGTAGGAAACTATGGTAGAGACTGTGACAAGCAGTGCGGCGAGTGCCAGAATATCAACTCATGTGATAAATTCTCTGGGCAATGCGCTTGGGGGTGTCGCAAAAATACTGTTAGGCCGCTTTGTCAAGGTAATAATGCAATTTGCCTATCTCATAAAGAAGATTAAAATCCTTAGTTAAAATTTTCATATTTGACTTAAAATTTAACTTGCACAGTGTATGCTTTATGAAATGATTGTTGTGAAAATAGCTACAATAAATTAATGTATTATGTTTTGTTCAAATCATTAACACACAGATACAAAATATACAAGACTGATCTGTTTTCAATTATCATTAAATACCATATACAAAGTGGGAAGCTAAAACTTTACGCCCAATTTGCTTGATCCATTAGTCACCACAAATACACATAGGTTTTCAAAAAATAAAACGCTTTGATGGAATAGATGACAGGCTTAGTTTGATTAAGTGGGTGAGCGAGTTATTGTTAGGCTCCGCTTGGGGAATATGTCGGCAATTAGCGGATTTGAAAACAATTATCGAGCAATGTTTGATGTACATTTATGCATGGATCTCATAAAACTGATTCTGTATTAACTGCAAATGTATTATAAAAAAGAAATCTATTGAAATAGAGAAATGTCTGATACATGCGAGCGCTTATGTGTCTCAGCGTCCGGAAATGTAGAACTTAATGAATTACCAGTGTGTCAATTTACTCCATCAATGCGTAGTCACACATGGCAAGCGCGTCAAACATTCATCTCAAAATGGCAAATGTACGATAGAATATTTCAGTGAAAATAAACATCAGCCATCAAATGACAGTTTACATGAAGTTTGTCATGTGTGACCCCCATGAACTCACGGAGTGTCTCTTCAAGGTGTTGAGTGTGGCGAGATTACAAGTCTACTGTTCAATAAGAAAGATAGTTTTTTTCAATATTTTCTGCAGTCCAAAACCTGCAATCAACAGTAGTGTATGTCTAGTGAAGTGAGTCTTATGGTCATTGATATCGAGACTTTTCAGCTTGTTTTCGAAATGAGAAAATTTTATAAACAATAGTGTTTAGATTACCTTTTAGGGCCGAGCATCGCGCCAAATTTCCCTTTGTGATATATTGCAATATTCAGCACATGTATATTCAATGAACTATACAAGCAACTTTTTTTATGCTATCCAAACATTATAAAGTACTAAAAGCCTTTCAGATATTTCCATAGATTAAAAAATACTGAAAATATACAAATTGTAAGTAAATTGTGATGGCGTTTATATTGACATATATCTTCTTTCATGATTAACACAGTAGACACATATAGTCCTCAACAAAAAATCAAGTTCTCATATTCATGAAACTGTGCCATAAAACAAGGTATATGAATACATTTGATTTTAAGAAGAAAGACAATAATATTGCTTTAATAGTATTGTACGATTGCATTGCGATATATAATAATTGCGGTGATAGTGTATTACCCTGTGTAACTCCAGCATGTCCCCGGGGTAAGTACAGTCCCACCTGTGAGAAGGACTGTGGCCTGTGCAAGTACCGGAACTGTGACAGGATCTCTGGTGTGTGTACTGTAGGGTGTCAAAATGGTGCCCTGGGCAAGATGTGCGACTGTGAGTAGGCTTTCATTTCATTTTTTTATAATATTTAATTATCTACTTAAAACTAAATTATATTATATATCAATGGATATTGTCTTTTCTTTATTTTTGGCTGACATTTTCACATTTTACGCAATAACAATTTTAGTATGTTTTTAAGGTAAATAACAATCCTTTTCTAATGCTGCATATTTTGAAAGTAATGAAAGGGTTGTATATTAATTGTAATCTTTTCGTTATCTTTAGATTGTGCCGAGGGGTTTTACGGCGAGGGTTGCTTTCAATGTGGCCACTGTGCACATAATCTAACCTGTGACATCACATCCGGTAATTGCTCAGAAGGATGCGCGTCTGGCTGGGCCGGCCAGCACTGCGATATGGGTAGGCCTTTAATCAAGTAAACTTTAATAATTGTTTTAGGTGTAATTCCCTACAATTCAGACGACCAGGGTATGTTTGAAAAAAATTGTGAAACATATTAAAAACAGTTGAATTAGTAATGTGCGTAAAATAATATGGGTTGAAATATTCTTTGAATTTGAGCTCAGAACCTATGGCGTCCTCCTTGAATTCTTTTTCTCGGAACAGGTATCATTTAAACTTTACTGTAAACCATTTTCCTTTCTACGTCCATTTCAATTGTTTCAATAATTTTGTGGTTTTCTTTTCAAAACTGTTAATGAGTTAGGTTGTACATGATAATGTGACGATTAAACCATGTCCAGATTGTCCGTAAGGATTCTAGGGACACAATTCTTGTTCACTCTTTATAAATCTTTTTAAAAAAATTGGGGTTTGATTTTTACAGTGCATTATGATAATGGGGACATTCATATGGCGCTATATCCAGGTAGAAATAACCTGCTCAAAGAACTACCTACATTTATATGTCAATAAAAAAATATCAAAAATGCACTTAGCCATCATCTCCAATCAATTTATTTCCAGTTTACTACCTGTATAATCATTCTTAGACACCATGTTTACTGTATGTTGCTCCTGTCATGATCATGCATATATATTTTGGTTGTTGGAGCGGTCTTCACATAAGCTCACACGAGCTTGTTGACCAATCCAGGTCATGTATCTTTTCACGAAATAAATATGTTTAAACCATATGTCAATTTAACAACTTCCAGACTGCCCACGAGGGTTCTACGGACACAACTGCTCCCTGAGGTGTGGTCAGTGCAAGAGGGGGGTCTCTTGTGACAGCAGAAGTGGACACTGTCTAGGCATGGCGTGCTCCGAGGGATACATGGGGGACACGTGCAAAATAGGTACAGAAATAGTGACACAAATCGGCCACCATGAACAACCTGTCCAATACTAATGCAACATTTCAAGGATTAACGTCATCTTTATCAACTTGTCCTTGGTATCCCTGCTTTTTGGAATGCTTTGTTTGACCCTTCCAGAACAAATGGGTCATTGTAGTAACCAGTGGTCAAACATGGCTTTGATGACCCCTGGGCATTTACTCTGGACATTGAGTCGCTAAGATTGATAGGATTGGCGAGATTAACCACCTCTCTAGCATGTCTTTCCCCTTTAACGTATTTGTGTTCGAATTACAGACACTTTGGTATTGATAAACATAACCTGGTCTCAGATTTTCAGAACTCTTTTCCCCATTAGCAACGTATGGTATGATTTGGGTACGTTTGGTTTCTACAAGCAAAGAAGGTTACCTCTGCTTGAGAACGATAAATGCTTACAAAACGTTTGTTTCAATACTTTCAGGTGAGGGGATGTGGGTTTTAACGCCACTTTCAAGATTAATTCACTTATATCGCGGCTGCTAGCATCATTGCAGGTAGCAAGCCCGCAACACCATTATGGCTATGCATTGCGGTGAAACCTGCGAGCATCGGCTGGATCAATACTTTGAATCTTAGTGCAAATCTCATTTAATATGGTGTTCGTTTACGATCGATTCATTAATTTAGTATTGCACCAAAAGTTATGATTTTTTTATGATGAAGACAACTAATTTCATCATCACATACTGAAAGATGAGGTTCATCGCACAGCAGGAACACATTTCAGAGGGATTTTTTTCCTGATTATCTTTTTTTTTTTTTAAACGTACGGTACATCATCATGTTAACCAATATTAATTTTCTTTACCAAAAGTTTGCCGAAAGTGTTCAATTTAAGATATTTAAGAAAATCTAAATATTCGAATTTTGACCCCATGCCTCTATTGAAAGTATGGATGTATGGATGGCTATGACATAAATATTTCATTTTATTTTCTAAATGTAAGAAAACTCTCTTTCTATTATTTCCATTTTTTATTTGCAAGATCTGATAGTCCATGTATAAGATAAGGACCAACTACGAGGGCTTCCCGAGGGTCGATTCCGAGGGCAGGATTTTTTGTCGACGGAAATCCGAAGGGTTCTGTGATTGATACCACGTGCATCACGTATCTTATTATCTATTATCATAATACTTTAATAGATGATTTGTATTTAACCACAATGAAACTACGTATTTTGTCTAGAGTGCAGAAGAGGCACGTTTGGTCCTAACTGTCGGTTTCCCTGTGGCCACTGTCTACACAACGTCACCTGTGATATGTATAACGGAAGCTGCCCACTTGACCGTTGCATGACGGGATACATGAATCCTAGATGCCAGAGAGGTAAACAATTGATTTTTATAACAGATAAGATAATTGATTGTTCAATTTAAAGCAACTTGGTTCCCGGGCCCTCTTCAGGTTGAATTTAAAGGTGCTTTCAAATCGAATATTTAGCTGTCATTTGATTTTTAAATTGTGATCAAATCAAGTGATCTTTACAAGAACGATATGAGAATATAACAAACACAAACTACTAATTATGCAATTGATGACTAAGTATTACTTTGAACTTTGTTTTGATAATTAAAGTGAAATTAGTAATAAGGCCGACTTTGCCTTCTTGATTAAGCAACTACACTTTAACATCAACTAAATCTATGCTGTTTTTCAGAATGCCCAGACGGTTACTATGGAAATGGATGCGTCTACCTATGTGAAAATTGTGAAACCGGATGTGATGTGGTAACTGGCATTTGTAAAGGGGCATGCGTCACTGGTTGGTCGGGCGAAATGTGCATGGAAGGTAAACAGCTAGTATCAAATCTACTAATGGAAATAATGAAGAGTGTAGATTTATAAAATCTGTTTTGAAATAATGATATTTGTATGGGGATTTTGTCAGATTCATATATCTCGCACTTAAAGAGAAAATGTTTAAATTTGAATCTGCTCAAAAACAGGGACATTTTAATCAGCTTAATTCAAGCAAACAACCGTACCCCGATCGTGTCAGGTCAGGTTTGTGTTCAAGCAATCAGCGAGGAGGTTACAAAGCCAACGGCATAATTTATGCATTAGCAGCATGTCTTTTGAGAGGTGAAAGGTCACATACAATGCCATCTCACATGATCCCAACTGATCAATACTCAAATCAGAAACGACGAGTGATAATTTTAATTAAAATAAATCGAATTGGCTCAAAATAGGCTAACATTTCTGATGTAAACTTCTGAAGTCCTGAATTTAATAAAGGAGATATTTCAGATGATAATATTTGCAACTTCAGCCATCAGCGAGACTAAGCCCGGAGTGGTTGCAGCTGCAGTCATTGTTCCCCTGATCGTCATCGGCATCGTCGCTGTCCTTATCTTTCTTTGGTGGTACGTATATAGAGATAAGTACACGAGGAAGTGTGTCATATGGCTTTTACGAAACGAATGTGAACTTGTGTATTTCCATAGCGAGAGCGAGGGTTATACATCAATTTGCACGAGTTTTGAAAAAAACACATTTGACACACTTCTTAGGATAAAATAATAATAATTTTATTTAATACCGATTCAGTTCCAATTTATTCGCTTAGAAATATCAAGGAAATGACCTGCTTTCCTTGCGATGGCCGGAGACAGTGACGTGATGCACACAGATGACGTCATAGGCGTAATTATACGCGCTACGACAATCGTTGCTCGACAAAGGTGCACATGTGCTCATATCGAAAATATGTCACCACTTACTTTCAACCCTATGGGAAATGAAATAATGTACCATTATTGTTTATGTTGCATACTGTTTCTTATTGCTAACCTTAGTTGCGTTGTGAAGGGAGACCTTATGTCGCAATAGTATATAATTTCTGCCGGTAACATAAACAGATACGAGGGGAATTGACCCTCAATTTTCCCTTTGAAAATAAGGAAATTTGATTCCGAATAATATATGATCAAAATATATTAAAAGGTGAGCACAATTCGCAAATACGCGCCTCCGTTTTTTTATTGAATCGCTGGATGTTCTTTACCTGAAATATGAACTATTCTAAACATATTTTACATTATTGGTATAACTCATGTATGCGGTTTGTTGGATGTGCCTAAGATAATAAAAAAGTAAAGAATTTGTTTTTCTTAGGCGAAGACGACGTAGACAGAAGTCAGACAAGGGATTAACAGACTCGCAGAGAGATGTGGCACTTCCTTATTTAGGGAGAGAGAGAAGGACGGACATCCAGATGGGAGAAAGGTTTGCAGATAGAGAGAGTGAAGGAATGATAAATGGAGGATTCAGAGAAAGACACTCTGATATGCCTCGGCGAGTCGGAACGGAGGACGTAATAGCAGAATATGCAATGCCAAGATTTCCTACAGATAGAGAGACAGAGAGAAGGACGAATGAAGGATTCAGAGAAAGATTCTCTGATAAGCCTTTGCAATCCGGAAGAGAGAAGGAGGAAGAAGATGAAGAAGAATATGCGATGCCAAGAGGACCGACAGATAGAGAGACTGAGAGAAGGACGAATGAAGGATTCAGAGAAAGATTCTCTGATAAGCCTTTAAAATCCGGAAGAGAAATGGAAGAAGAAGATGAAGAAGAAGATGCGATGCCAAGAGGACCTACAGATAGAGAGACTGAGAGAAGAATGAATGAAGGATCAATGGATGACCGAAATAACATGCCACATAGAGGAAGAGGCAACATAGACAGTGAAGAGAGAGAAAGAGGGTATAATATTCCTAGAAGAGTAACACAACATGGACCAAGTGGAGATGCCAGATATCATGATAATGAAGCTTACAGAGGGGTTAAACATGATGACGATGCACGCATACGCGACAGATATCATGGAAATGACGAATATCGAGACAGATATCATGATAATGACGAATATCGAGATAGATATGCCAATGTACCAAGAAGAGGCAGGTATGATGAAGATAGCGATGAAGAACAAGAAGAAAGAGAACAACCTAGGTTTACAGATCAAAGAAATCAAAGAACATATGAGAACATGAGTCGAGGTACTGCGATGCAGAATCTAAGAACAGACATACAAATTGATGACAGGCGCCAAAGGCCATCAGCAGACATACAGGAAGATGGCAAGATGGCCAACAATCACAGAGATGGAAGACGGGGCGACATACAAACTGGACGTAGAGCTAGAGACATACATAATGAAAGATCTAATGACCTTCAGTATCGAAATAGATCTGTAGACATCTAGATAAGTCACTCTGTATAGGTTTGTTGGTATACATGTGGATAATAAACATTGGTGCATCATAGCTTAGGTATTACACGATTATCAATCAACTATGTTTTAGATATCTGCAAAACATATTTTTTTCTCACGTCATTTCCAAGGGGAGGAAATAATGAATTTGGCATGGAAACGAGAACTTTTCGATAAAATACGAAAACACTCATAGTCATATATGAGTTTGACTCATTTTACAGTGGAATATGCACACTGGTTAACTTAATCATGAATATACCAGCTGGTAGAACTTCAGGTTGGATTTTCACAGGTACCAAAACAGTTTCTTTACAAATACCTATTTGGTTAAAATTTCACCCTTAGATTTTAGTTTAATGCAAAAAAGAATTTCCTAAGAAGGTTAACCATCAAAAAAGGCAAACCGACTTTCCGTAGTGGTGTAATGAACGGGTGTCACGTGGAAACTTACTGCGGCCATTTTAGCCGGAACATAGACTATCATTTAGTCTCAAGTAATGTTTTCAATGTTAACAATATTTTAAAACAATTCATGTATTATGACAAAATGGAGCCCAGAGGATGATTTATAGATGAGCGATCTAGACTTGCTATACTTTTCTAGACTGGGTTGGTCATCAATTAAATATTTTTACTTTAGAGTCTGGATCACAGACAAGCCGGAACACAATGCGAGATGGATCCGCCGAGTGTAACTCAGGGATCTTGTACGTTTTAATCCGTTTAATGATTGCAAACTGTTTTCTTGAAATTGGTCACATTTTCATTTTTGTGAGATCACCTTAATTCCTTTATAGCCTTATATACGTTTTATGCTTCGTTTTGTGTTTATTATGTTTTCTGAGTCATTGCTTGTGCGACATTTTAAGTGAAACTATACACGTTGCTTTCACCATCATCTGAAGTTGTTTTTTATCATATTTTATAACAATAAAAATATTTAATGAATGCTATTCCGGTACGTTTTTGATAATTATTACATATTAAATTAAATATGAAATATATCAGATAACAGGCGTCATAATGATCAAATGTCTTTCAAATTTGTTCAGTCTTATCTGATTTAACAGTAAAACAATAGCGAGTTATGTTTACATTGTCACATAACATCTCAAATTATTATTTTAAATTCATGGTAACATTATACGAAATAATTATTGGAAATGTATCACTATTGTAAACAAACAATGTAAACTTGAACAATGTCGGATGTATATTGTATAAAAAGTTAAGATAAAGTTTTAACAAATTGTTGCTTTAATAGTTCATTGGTATTTTGTTTTGTTTAAAACATTTCTCTTTTCGTTTTTCGTAGCCGTCATTATGCAGATTTATATTCTTGTCGAATCAAATGCGTTTGAGTATTTTGTGTTTACCCTTTTTAAAATAAGGCAACATTTTTGTACATAGTATTGAGGGTAAATCTTGTTGTCGTCATCTTACAT
The DNA here is from genome assembly GCA_916613615.1 of Steromphala cineraria. NCBI lineage: Eukaryota > Metazoa > Mollusca > Gastropoda > Trochida > Trochidae > Steromphala > Steromphala cineraria. The sequence goes on along the minus strand of OU744726.1, from coordinate 68,575,788 downwards.
AGACGGCTTTAAATATTGAGTTAATATTTTATTTGTGCAAACTGTTACTGTGACGTGTTACAGGGAAATAAATTGTAAATAGTATAGAAACACTAGGAAATGTTTTATATTACTTTTGAAGTGTATCACTTTAGATAAGAGACACATTTGAGTGTAATCATCCATTATTGATACTGACCCCCCCCCCCCCCCCCCCCCCATTAAGTATTAAAATTGTTGCTTTATTCTTTTTCATTAAAAAAATAAAATGATGTTTGACATGTGACTAGATGTATCTCAATAAACAATGCCTTAAAATGAAATAATCGTATCTTTAAGATATCCGAAAAGAAATCGCTAACACACCATAACACGTGATGGGTTAAACTTGATTCCACAGGGAAACTTTGTAAAGAATGCTAAAGACTCAAACTGCCCTTTTTTTAATGAAAGTCAATACAGAATCGTTAGAACATTAAGACAATACTGCGAATTTTCTTTTAGTAACAATTTCAAATACATTTGCTGTGACCAATGTTAAACAAAAATACGTCAACTTGAAACAAAATACATACATTCATGAAACATGTTCTACTGACAAATAGTGTATATATACGTAGTGACTGAGAAGCAGTGTTTGCAATAAGCGTAGGCCCGTAGGCCCGACACCGACAGTTATTCACAAGGGCCCACACTTTTCAATATCTTCAGGTCCTCACAGTTTTTTTATATGATACTGTTCCTTTCTAACAATACTTGCTGTAAGACATATTTCCCTATAACTATCACTCTAAACTGATAACAGTGTTGTGTATTTATGATATACTTATAACAAGAATATTATTATTTTAGAATAAGTCAAATCAGTACTGATAATGTATGTCAACAGTTTCGTAGTTGGGCCCACAGTTTTTCCTATCTGCAGTTTTTGGATGTTTATTTCAAACACTGCTGAGAAGCCTCATCGAAACTCGTTTCTCTTTCAACATATGCTATCAAAACATAGACAAACTCAGTTTATTTACAAACGTTTTGTTGCTGACGGTTCATTTACGAAACTCATTACATAGTCTCAACCTGACAAGATTACAAAACCCATTCTACTGTCTACTTAGTCGTTTTCGGTAACATTACAAAAACCCATTCTACTTCCTACTCAGTCGTTTTCGGTAATATTACAAATCACATCTACTTTCAAAATCGTTTTCATTACATTTTTTTAAGTCTCTTGCGGCTGACAAACCACAGTATAAAGTCCGATCAACCTTCAAAGTCTTTTGCGGCTGACAAGCAACTTTCATGTACTTCATATACATGAACTTCGAGCGGTTGACGAGCAAAAACCAATTCTACTTACAAAGTCTTCAGCGGCTGACGAGCCACATCGTGACGCAGCCCACCATCCCCATGCTGAAGGAGACGAAGAAGAAAATTCCATCAAGGAACCTCTCAAGGGTCCAATTACAAACCCTTGTGTCCTTTTCGGCTTCGACCTTCTCCTTTGATACCTCGTTATTTTGGGCTTCCTTCTCCTTTCTGTGGTGGACACAAAGAACCAAGATGGTTGCCAAGATGGTGAGGAAGCCCTGGACCTCTATCAGAGCAAGGAACATGGCCAGAGTAGACACCGCATCTGATGTTGGAGGCATGGACTGGTGGATCAGGTTCAGGAACATGGCGTGGGAGACGAACACAGCCATCAGAAAGGCCAACTTTTCTCCAGAGCTTGCAGGAATGAGAAACACACACGGGTTCAGGATTGACAGGAGGCCCATTGGGAAGATGATATTGATGATGTGATAGACAAACTCCCGCCGTAATGTGAGGGAAAACTGGCCAGCAGACAGGCCAACACTGCCGACCACAGGGATAGAATTGAACTCGGTGGACAACAGCGTCCATTCACCACTCTTCGGTGACAGATTGGTGCCGTTATAACTCGTAGGGATCCCTTGTAAGTTGATCCGGTAGCCATATGGAGGAACAAATGTGATCTTACAGATCTGTGTATCAAATGGATAGTATTGAACATCGATTTTGCATCTTGTGTGAAACACTTCAATAAATTCCCACTTCATTTCGCCCTCACTGGTCACAATGACTGGCGTTTTGCTCTCTATTGGTTGACCGTCCAGAATACTGTCTGATACAATAACTTTCGGTGTCCAGATAGCACCGGAGTCCACCTCAATGAAAGTGTGTCCGGAGAAGTTCTCCGGGTCCCACCAGATGTCCTCATCCCACCAGATGAGCTGCAAGTGAGAGGACACGGAGAGGACCTCGTTAGCCGAGTTCAGATCGAGAATAGCGATTGGATCATAAGTCATGTTCACAGAAATTGCACGCTCCTCTTCATTGAAAGGCGGAATTGTTGTACTTATATCCGCAAAAAGAAATTCCTCCAACATTTTCAAACCATATTTCCTGGCTACATCAGAGGAACACAAAGACACAAGAGTAAGGACTCTGACACACAGACCTACCAGCAAGGCCATGATGTTTAAACAGACAAGTCCTGAACTTGAGGAACTTCGGCCAACATCATACAATTGTACCTGTTAAAAGCAACAGTTTATGTTTCCATTATTGCTTAATGACCGCCACTCGTCGATCGTTGTTTACACGCCCAGTTTCACCCTAATGTGTTGACAATGTTTATTTTGTGTTAAGCGACCATGAAAGCATTAATTAATTTGCCTTTGTCACATCGAATGCACAATGCTTTTAATGCCACCAAGCAACTAATTGTCCATTTCATATCGTGTCAATTGGGAATTCATAGTGCGCGCCGTAGTTATTGATGTGGATAATGGAAACGTATTATCAAAACAACGGACCAATCTTCATGAAAACAACATTCGTTGAGGACCTAACGTATTTTACGTGACGTGCCCTTTATTTTCGAAGCTCTCTTACATCTAAGATAGTAAAAATCACAAGATATACTGTAATGTATGAAAATTACTAAGTACTTCTTCGAGACCTTCGAAAAGTTATGTCCTGATTCTCATCATCTGAATTTAGAAGCCAACATTCCACATAGCCAGACAGCCAGTCAACGCAATGACAAGCGACAGGACGAAGAGCACTCCATCGAGTTGCTTAAGGGAACTCTTTCTACAAAATCTTCTTGTCTTGATTTCAATAAATTGGTCATCAATCGGTGAAAGGCTATCCACAATGGTGATTGCTTTTGATTCATTTCCGGCCAGTTCTTTGAATTTCATACAGAGAACAAAGATGGTTGCCAGGATTGTAAGGTATCCCTGCACCTCGATGAAAGCCAAATACATGGAGAGAGTAGACGCTGTATCTGATGTTGGAGGCATGGACTGGTGGATTAGGTTCAGGAACATGGCGAGAGAGACGAAGATCGCCATCAGGAAAGCCAACTTTTCTCCAGAGCTCGCAGGGATAAGAAACACGAAGGGGGTCAAGACTGATAACAGGATCATAGGAAATATAATACTTATGACATGATATTTGTTTTCCCGGCGAAGAGTCAGTGTAAAACGACCAGCAATTGAGTCCTGACCATCATCCAGAGAAATGTTGTGAAAGTCAACGTGGTCCAGAGTCCATTCGCCACTCTGTGGGGCAACTTGGAAAGGCTTTATAGGAAGTTTTTCCTCGTGTAAATCAACGTAATCTTGGGCCGTGACAAATGTGATATTACAAACCTGGAAATCATAAGGATAATTTTTCACGTTTATATTGCATCGTGTATGAAAGACGTCTGTAAATTGCCAGACTAGATAGCCCCAGTCGTCCACCACAACGGGGTTGGTACTTGTAATAATGTGATCCCCCTCAACGCTATCAATGAGGATCACGACGGGTGTCCAGATAGCCTTTGGGTCCAATTCTACCATTTTATGGCCAGCGTAGTCTCTAGAGTTCCAAACCACATCCTCGTCCCACCATTGAAGAACCACGGATGTTGACACTGATAGAACTTCACGGGCCGAGTCGAGATTGAGAATAGCAACAGGATAAAAATACATGGACACTTCAATCCAGAGGTCACCCTTGCTATATGCGGGAATTGACTTACTCACGCGACCAAGAACATGTTTCTCAAGCAGTTTCAAAGCATTTCTCCTTTTTAAACATGAACATGAATTGGTGAGAAGGAATATGATCAAGAATGTTTTCAAAAGTCGACACATGTTGCCAAAGTCTTCCAGCAATTCGATAGAAAGCCTTGTTCAAATGTAGTTGCTAGCGAGATAATGCATATGGGAAAGAGAATAGCAATAATGCGTTTTTGATTGCTCCCAAATGGTTCATTTACAGGCTTCATACATCATCGACGATGGATGCAAGACCAATTAACATGCGTATCGAGTGAGTATTAAACCATGTGTTTACATTATTCAGTAAATGAAAACATATATTCCAGTGAATAATAATGGGATGTGGTGTTTGTATTCTACACCTTTGTGCTCACAATAGTATTCAAAACGTGTCTTCTTTGTTCTTTTGAAATAGCATTTCCATCTCATGCTCCATGCTTCTGTGTCATTATGGTACCATCCCTGTTAAGCCATTACTGATCTATTAAGAGTTGATTGATCTATAGACACATGTAGGATGGTCGACCTTTAAAGCGGATGGTGAAATATCCCAGCTTTCCGTGATGTATTTGAACATCATTTACAACAAAAACCTATTAACTACAATTTATCATTCCAATTGACTACTTAAGGTACCTGTTCAAAAGCTCAAGCACTCAAAGTCTAAGTAAACCTTGCCTATTATTGTGGCTTGGTAAGATGAGTTCCGAATGATCAATTCTATAAATTCTATATGGACTGACGCGACCCTCTACTAGGCCTTTCTAGACTCAGTACAGGAGTTAAACGGATAATATTGAGGCTATTAGACTGAAGCACTCCTGAACACGTGTTTGAGAAGAGTCCGAAATGAAAACAAAACTTGCAGATGCAGTTTTAATAAATCAAGAAATTGCTGATCATATAACATCAGTACGATTAGGTATAATTGTAATGTGTGTATCGGTTATTTGTGAGTAAAACGTGTATTACTCACAACTAACGTATGTGTACCGTATCACAACCTTCATGAAGTGCGTGATAATATAACAAATTTACATTTGGCAACAAAAATGAATGTACTTCACAAGGTCTATAGATCCTTGTCTATACAACTTACATCGAACCTTTATAAGTGTTTTGTCAACTTCACTGTTTTGTTGCAAATGTACACATTGATTTATGCCTTTAAAGCAATTGCCATGCATTACACCATGTAATTCAACATCATAAAACACCCTGTTATAGATAAAGCGAGTGACAAAACAAAACAAATTCCGTCCAGGAATTGCTCAAGAGAAGTATTTGCACAACAACCTCCAAATCGATTGCCTTTCTTCACTTCAATAAGATGTTCCTTGTTTTCCCTCCCATGATCCCTCTGAATATTCTTCTGAGAGAGCATTTCATTGGACTTCTCCTTTCTGTGGTGGACACAAAGAATAGCAATGGTTGCCAAGATGGTGAGGAAACCCTGTACCTCTATCAGAGCCAGGAACGCGGCCAACACAGACACTGTATCAGATGTTGGCGGCATGGACTGGTGTATCAGGTTCAGGAACAAGGCGTGAGAGACGAAGATGGCCATCAGGAACGAAAGTTTCTCTCCAGACCTGGCGGGAATGAGGAACACAAAGGGGTTCATTAAGAGCAAGAGAACCATAGGAAAAATAATATTGATGATGAAGTAAACTGGCTCTCGTTTCAGTGTAAGGGTAAACTTTCCCGCCTTGTGTTCATCTGTTCCTAGAATATTCACCAAGTTATATTCAGTCTTTATCAAAGTCCATTCACCATTTTTCTGGAAAATGTTTAAGTCATCTATAAATTTATCAGATTTGGCTATGTTTACTGGATATCCATGTGCAGGAACAAACGTAATGTGACATTGCTGGTAGTCAAATGGGTAATCCTGAACATCAATCTTGCATCGAGTGTGAAAGACGCCGGTGAGGTGCCATGCCATTTCTCCATCATCTTCTACCATAACCGGAAGTTGACTTGATAGTGGTTGAACATCTACGGTGTCCTCTGTTATCGCAATTTTAGGTGTCCAAATGTCCTTTGGATCCACCTCGACAATCTTATGGTCATGGTAGTCACTTCGGTTCCATTGAAGTTTCTCATCTCGCCATGTGAGTAGCAAAAAAGAGGAGACTGAGAGAACTTCCTTGGCAGAATCCAGATCCAAGATTGCAATTGGGTAGTATGACAGCGTGATATTGACAGTTGTTTCGTTTCCAGAAAGAGGTGGAATGGTCTTTTTGGTGGATCCACGCACGAATTCCTCCAAAGCTTGCAAGGAATCTCTGCTCTCAAACTGACTTTCAGATAAGCGACAGAAGCAGAGCATGATAAATACAAGAACAGCCAGTCTAGACATTTTAAGGTTTCGGGATTAGTATATAGAGTTTCAGTGAATTACAGTGTCAAATGATTCCTATCCTCACGAACTTATAATTACTTCCACGAAGTGTGAGATACTGATAATGGTGTTTCTATTCGATAATGGTGGTTTTATTTAGTTGCTTCCTCTGATTCCAAACACAAGAGCACGTGGGTTCTGTGTAATACCTAAATCTATTAAATGATTGATAATGGTTTGAGCAATGCATGTTTGTTAAGCACTTAATCATCACCGTGGCCGGGATTACATTTGGTTTTAACTGATTCAGGATAAATTTCTGATGTATTTGTATTTCGAATTAATGAATGGTATAATCGCAACGTTCGTTTCAAACATCAAAAAGATAATGAAATCAATCAATTCGATATTAACATTGTGTTAAATTGATTTGTTAATCAATGGTTATCACTACATATGCAACACTAACCCATCTGGGATATTAATAAAAGGCATTATTTGCTTTCGAATGAGTTGTATGCCCCCTATAGGTAGGGGTATGCTTCTCAAAACACATAATGACAGCGTCCTTTGAAACAATGCATATTCTAACGTTTCAATTGCGCAATGGTTAGCGCGTTCAGTCTCGGATCAAAAGGTACGTTGTTCGATTCCTGTCAGGGGCTCGGCAAATTAGTCTGCAGTAGAGAACTGTTCTACACGCAGTAGGGTTCGGGTGCAATGCTATACTAAATTTCAGGGCAGTACCACCCATGGTTCGCTTCTTCCAGCCGATGCTCGCAGGGTTCACCGCAAGTCATTCCCTGCAGAATTTAACAACTGACTTTATATGCTGCAAATATTCATATTTTATCATTCATTTTCTTTCTCATACTTTCAATTTCATTCTTATGATATCAATCATTACCTTGCATTATCATATACTCTGCGCTTTGAGCATGCACCTTGTGTATGGATATAGCGCTATACAAATATTCATTATTAGGTCTTCAAGACAAAGTCTGGAAGACCTATTGTTATTATCCGATTTCTTCAAGTCGACCAAACTTGGCATGCAGATACCCCTTACCCTGGAATCGCGTGCGAAGCTTTTGGGCAAAATCGGTTCATTCATTAAGGGTCCAGGTCGAATCCAAAATCGAAAATTTAACATTGATGATGAAAAAAAGGACATCAGGACAAATTCGTAGGTCACGTGGTTTGGCCGCCATCTTGCTTTTAGTGCATTTTCTACCGTTTCCGACCCCACACGCCTTTGAGAATCTTCGTCTCTGAAGATACTTGCACTAGATGAGCTGAATACTGAATGTAGCTGAAGTATTGTAGAATAAAGTTTATGTTTTTGAAAGTCCTAACGTTCATACTTGTTTTGCTGTGACCTTTCAAAGTTGACCAAAATCTCAAAATCGCCAAATTTAAGGGCAGACAATTCAAAAACAAGACCGTAGAATTTAATGATTTTTGCATGAGAGTTTGACATTAGCAAGGTCTTCCAGATAAAAGAATAAAATCGCTCGCGAAAAGTCACTGCCAGTCACTAGGAAGTGACTAACTTTGCATTTTGGAAAACGGGTGTTTTGATGGGTATGTTTGAATGATCCTTGCTAGCTAAGCAACGACACATGATAAATACTTGTTCTATATATCATTAGATAGCCAAAATAACATACAATCTTTGATAAATCTCATAAAATTTAGATTAAACATTAACATTGACATTTTGACCTTTTAAACAGGGTTAATTTTGAATGATTTTGATATATGAATGTTTGAAAAATCCTAGCTCATCAAATCATTAGGCAATGTATAATATGTCACCAGACAGCTAAACCTGAAAAATTCCATCAAACAAAATCATCTATGTCCATGTTCATTGAAACAAAAGGCTTAAAATTTTACTTTTTTGGAAAAATACTTATTTTGCGCACTTTTCAAATTTCCATAATGTCCTTACTAATTAAGCTATTTTACAATTGATTACACCTACACACGCGCTATGTTAAGTAAAAAATTCGCTATGTTACACTTTATCATAAAAGAATTCATAGTTAAGGAGCTGGAAAGACAAACATCGAGTAAGTGTCTACAAAAATGAATTTTCAATGTTTTCATTACAGTTTTAAAAAAAATTCTTCTCTACTATTAAAGTTATCTAAACAAACTATACATCAATGGATGCGCTTGTTGAAGACAAAAATATTTTGTGTGGTAACTTATTATCGAAAACTTAAAGGTTAATGTATTAAGTTCATAAATTGCTTGTATGGGTAGTCTCTGTTCTATATAACAGATCGAGAATTACGCTAAATTTATTTCTTAACATATAAAAACAATAAACGAGTGCAAAATTCAAGGCTTTGTATTTTACTTTTTGTCATAACGTCCACTCCGAGATTCGAACCTTAGTTGGGCATTTTCTTATCTGTCTTTTTTATGTTTTTATGGGTTAAATTATCTCACTTAGATCAGTGTTGACAAAGGATATTAACATTTCAGACTTAAAATGTCTGCATCCCCAAAATGGTTACAGATCAAACCGTGCACCACTTGCAGCTTCTCAATTCTTGTTTGCACATACACAAAATATACATGTAAATAAAGACAATTCTTTCCTCTACACGATGGCAAAAACAGACCTAATATATATACATGTAGGCCTATGGTTCGGGAGCTCTTGAGGCTTACGGTAATTTGATTGAAACATGATATTTGCGACAGATGTCGCATCCCTCACCGTTTCTTAACTTTTTCATGCTAATTAACAAATAATACATCAAAATATAGACAATTCTCTCCTCTACACTATGATAAAAATAAACTTTGGATATCTCCAATGGTTCAGGAGCAATTGATGCTTACGTTTGGGCCGTCGGCAAATTTGGTGGAAAAAAAAGATATTTGCGACAGATGTCGCATCGCTCACCGTTTCTTTACTTTTTCATGCTCATTAACAAATAATACATGCAAATAAAAACGATTCCCTTCTCTAAATAATGGTAAAAACAATTTTGAAGTGTCTCTAATTGTTCGGATGATAGGAACGCCGCACGGTGAGTGCCGTCGGTTAATTTGAGGGAAAAAATATATAAACTTTACACTGATAGATTTGATCCATTTTAATAACAATAATTTGTGTGCATTTAACAATAATTAAACCTGAGATCAAATTGCAAAACGTCGTTGCCTTTGCCTTAAAATTCTCTTTCCAATGAGCCTGTCAGCATGTTCATAGCTTTTATAGTAAGAACGCTACACGAAGAACAGTTTTTACTGTATACGCTTCTTACTATAAATCCCTTATATGGCTTTCCTTATAAGGAAGTTTTGTGTATCATTACGCGTGTGAAAGAGCGCCCCTTTCCCAATGATTACATCTCAGAAAGAATATTTCAATATTTTTCATGCACGTCTTTTCCAACATCTGAACCGCTCTTTAGTATCTCTATTCTAAGATTCCTCTATTTGAAAATATAAGGATAATATTTATGCACCTCTCCCTAAAGTAGTCGTCAATGAGTTCATTCGTGGATTGGAGAGACCGTAGGGTTACATTACAAAGCGAGATGCATGCTTTTCTCGCAAAACACGGGCATGCACACGCTCCGGCTCGCAGTGCGAGGCTTTGGTTTTTGAAATTGAAAACAAGTATAAGATTCAAATTGGTTTGTTTTGATAAACTTGGTTCTGTATTTTCACATTTGTCATGTTTTTAATACTGAAATTGTGTTACTATTTATTTGTTGGCTCTGTGAATAAGGATGTAGCAGTTATATACATTTCTACGTTAGAGACTTACTATATGTCTACAAAACGCCTACAGATATTTCAACCAAATTTTGTTATGCTTCTAGATATAACCTTTTCTGTAGATGTCATAGCTGCCGTTGGCCACCATGTTGAATTTGTTCTGAAAAGCCTTTAACACTGAATATCAAGTGAAATTTGGTTATTTTGATAATGTATTAGTTACTGTTTACCTCTTAGACAAAAAGTCATGTGAAGGTCAAACACTGTGTGAAGGTCAAACAGGAAGTCTTGAAGACCTAAGTACTGCCGCGGCAGTCCCAGTTATTATGATTATTATCATTATATCACAGCACTGTGAACCAAGCCACAATAGGGCTTTCTCTTTGCAAGAATGCGATTCATTTATTCGCTGTTAATGTCTTTGTATAGGCCATGTACAATGTATATCTGAACGAGAAACGTGTTGAATGCGTTCGTGCCATTAAGCAAATCGATGAGGGTTACCACGTTCACTTTCCTTAATGGTTACCAAATAGTGAGCAAACATTGGTTCAGTGTCTCATGTCAGAACAGGGATAAGTGCTTTGAATCAAACCTTTCCGCGCCATGGTTTGAACTGGAACCTTTCATTGTATTAGAAGTCATAAGCACGGTGGTGCAGTGGTTAGCAAGTTGGCCTCTCACGCCAGAGGCCCGTGTTCGAATCCCGTTGGAGACACCACAAAATTATGACCTGGGTCTCAGTCTGTGTTGTGTCCCTGGGCAAGGCACTTCATCAACATTGCACTCAGTTAACCCAGCTGTTTAAATGGGTACCTGAAAATAGGATGTACGGACCTACATGGTCGCGCTGAGCGCTTGATTGCAGCTTTGAAAGTACAAATTCCGTCAGGGTAATGATGTAGGTAGCGCTTTGAGCAAGTACTAGTACCTGGAAAGAGCGTGATATAAATATCCTCGTTATTATCGTCATTATAAGCCAGAGGGTCTTTTTGTTGCAATCTATGGCAAAACTTAACTTAGGAACTTTGTAACAAGTATTGTTTTAACTTGATAAATACTGTGTTAGTTCAGAGATATAACATTTAAAAATATTTCTACACTAGATACGTTTTGTATCAGTGTCTCGTAAAATAGTATGGATAATCAGCAATGAAAAACTGCGTGTTTTTGATAACGGTAATTAGTATACTCATTACATGTCCATTTATAAATTGATCTAAAATGCATGGAAGAAGATATTTAGTGTAAAACAAAAGATTATGATTTATTGAAAATCTAGCCAGAAGGTTTCACTTGCATGTTGTCCAGATTTTATTTTCCTTGAACCATTCTTTTATTTTTGGATTAAACTTTCGTATGGAGAAAATACGATAGTCACCACTGGGATATGTGTTGCTGAAAAACGGCATTAGAATAATTTTGATTATAATATGTCATTCCAAGTATTAACTCTGATCATTCAATTGTATCAATTACAATCAATTCATCACAAATGGAAAGAGGTAAAGGATTTTGGAAATTTAATAATTCATTGTTACATGATCCTGAATATATTCAGAATGTAAAAGATACAATAAAGTTAACCCTACAAAAGTATCAGATCACAGAGGAAGATGAAGGTGCTATTAGATATGAACTAAATGATCAGTTATTATGGGAAATGATACTTCTTGAGATTAGGGGCATGACTATTTATTATTCATCTACAAAGAAGAAAAAAAGAAATAAAAAAGAGTCAGATCTTGAAACCTTAATGCAAGAATTGGAAATTGAATTAGATAATGAAGAAAGTATGGCCAACAAAGAAAATATACTAATAAACATTAATGATATAAAAAAAGAACTGGAAGAAATAAATAAGGAAAAAACAAGGGGACTTTTTGTAAGATCAAAAGCAACATGGATAGAACACGGTGAGAAACCTAGTAAATATTTCCTCCATTTAGAAACTAGAAATTTTCTGAATAAATCAATTACAAAGCTTATAAAAGATGATGGTAGTGAAATTAACAAACAAAAGGATATTTTAGATGAAACTAAACTATATTATAAAAAACTGTACTCTAAAGAGGAATGTTTAGAGATAGATCTTGAAACTTTGTTCTCAAACACAAATGTCCCAAAATTGTCTATTTCTGAATCTTTGAATTTAGAGGGTGAAATAACATATGAAGAATGTGCTAAAGTACTTAATAAAATGAAAAACGAAAAATCACCAGGTCCAGATGGCTTTACAACTGAATTTTATAAGTTTTTTTGGATTGATTTGAATAAATATTTGATAAAATCCCTAAACTATGCCTATGAACATGGTTCTCTATCTGTGACCCAAAAACAAGGGTTAATTACATGTTTGCCAAAACCCCAAAAGCCTAAACATTTTCTTAAATCATGGCGCCCCATAAGTTTGCTAAATACATCTTACAAAATTGCATCTGCAGTGATTGCAAATAGGATCAAACCCATTTTACCGTTAATTATTAATGAAAATCAAAAAGGCTTTGTACCAGGTAGATATATAGGTGAGGTTACTAGACTTATTTATGATATCATGGACTACACCGAGACTTTTCAAGTCCCTGGCTTGTTATTATTGATTGACTTTGAGAAAGCCTTTGATTCCGTAGATAGAACCTTTATCAGAAATGTACTTAATTTCTTTAACTTTGGACCAAGTTTGCAGAAATGGATTTCAGTTCTTCTGAATGATATTGAGTCATGTGTTCTTGTAAATGGTTTTGGAAGTTCTTTCTTTAAAATTGCAAGAGGTTGTAGGCAAGGGGATCCGGTTTCACCTTATATATTTATTTTATGTGTAGAACTCTTGGCCCTTATGATTAGAAACGATAAAAAGATAAAGGGGATTAAAGTGGGAAATATTGAAAGTATTTTGGCCCAGTTTGCGGATGATACTTCTTTAACACTAGATGGTACCGAAAAATGTTTATATGCAGTTCTCAATGTTTTATCTTTTTTTGCAAGGTTCTCTGGACTTAAAGTTAATACGGAAAAAACAAGATTGATATGGATAGGATCAAAAAAGAGATCTAGATATAAGATTTGCAATGATTATAAGCTTGATTGGACACAATCACAATTTACTTTACTGGGTATAAAGTTTGATGTAGATTTGGAAACAATGATTGATTTAAATTATACAGACAAACTGGAAAAAATTGAGAGAGAGATGAAAAGCTGGGAGTTAAGATTATTAACACCCATGGGAAGAAATGTAGTTTTAAAGTCTTTATTACTTTCAAAATTAAATCATCTCTTTTCATCTATACCAAGCCCACCAGATGAGGTTATTCAATCATTTCAAAAGAGATGTTTTGAGTTTGTTTGGAAGGGTAAAAAAGATAAAATAAAAAGAAACATTATAACATCTACTATTAAAAACGGTGGAATTAATGTTCCAATAATAAGTAATATTATAAAATCTCAAAAAATTTTATGGATTAAAAGATTGCTAAAAAACAACTCTATATGGAGTAAAAATGCTACAGTATACATCCCAAATTATCAGAGACTTTGGTTTGCTGATGGTGCTTATATTAGCAACTGTATGTTGCCCACTATATCAAAAGATTCTGGCAGGATGTCATTAAAGCGTGGGCTGATTATTTAACGATATGTTATCAATATGAGAAAGACCCTGATAGAGTTTTAAACCAGTCAATTTGTTATAATAGTAATGTCATGATTGGTGGTAATGTAATCACTATTAAAAACTGGGGGGGGAATGAAATAATTTATTTGAGAAATATATTAGAAAAAGGAGGTAATGTTTTGTATTTTGAACAATTTAAGAATAAATATGATATAAGCATAGATTTTCTTACATACGAAGGTATCAAGAGATCTGTACTTAAATATTTGAAAAAGATGAACTTCACATTCATGCAAAATGAAAAAATACACTCCTTCCCAATTCTTCCATATAACATATCAAAATTGGACAATAGTAAACAATTCTATCAAATACTATCCAAATTTATTTTTGTTAAATCTTCTGGCCAATTGAAATGGGAGGAAATATTTGATAAAGAGTTTACACAAAATGAATGGGAAAACATCAACATGATGCCTAATAGATGTACACAAAGTGTAAATTTGAAATGGTTTCAATACAAGATAACTCAAAATATTTTGACTACCAATAAATTCTTGTATAAGATTGGATATATAGATTCACCATTGTGTTCTCTTTGCAAACAGATGCCTGAGAGTATTATTCACTTATTATGTGATTGTATTCATGTTAGAAAAGTGTGGAAGGAGTTAGCAGAATGGTTGGGAAAGTTAGCTGAAGGAAATATTGAATTAATACCAATAAAAATCATCTTTGGTTTTAAGGGTAAAAATAATAACCCACTAAATACCATTTGTTTACTTGTGAAACAAATAATCTATAGTATGAGTAGAAAAGGTAACAAACCCACTTTTGGATACATTCAAAAGGAATTATATAAACATTATTTGGCATGTAAATATATTGCATTTACAAATAACAACCAGCCCAAATTCTTTTCATTCTGGTCCTCTTTTCACACTTTATTTGCTGAAATGGAGGTAGATCTAAGTTAAGAAATATAAATAACCTTGCATTTGTATATCTGTATTTTAGACATGATGTGATATTAACAATAATTTATCTGTATCTTTATGGAAATAAAAACTCTGTATCATTATGAATATGTACAAGTAAACATCATATGGGATCTCTATGGAAATATAAAATCTGTATCATAATGAATATGTACATGTAAACATCATATGTGGTCTTTATTGAAGTATGAACTCTGTATCATTATGAATATGTACATGTAAACATCATATGGGAAATAAAAATATAAAAAAAAAAATAAAAAAAAATAATAATATGTCATTCTTACATTCTTTTTTTAGCGACACATGTTCCTTTGGAAATAATAACACACTGGCTCAGATATTTAAGCCTGCCCTTAACCCGAAAAAGTTATGAAAAGACTTATTTTGATAAAGAAACTTGGTGTCGGACTAAAAGAAACTAATTTTTTTCACCACAGGATTTAACCACACGGAATATGAGCAAATTGCTACGGAACCCTAGAGGGGACATTGATAATGACATTGATAGTGCACATGTGAAATATTAACGGTCTGTCTTCTATCACAAGTTACGGCCAAGGATAAAATGTTCAAAAAACGTTTGCTTCGCCAAGGTCAAGGTCACAATGTCAACAATTATTACCTTATCTAAAAGGTCTTATCATAATATGCACATGTGAAATAACAAATGTCTAACCCCAAGCAATCAAAAGATATGAGCAAGGTTAAAGTTTTCGAAAAACGTTTGCTGCGCCAGGGTCAAGGTAAAAAATTATCACCTCATCTGAAAGGTCGTATCATAATAAATGCACATGTGAAATATCAATGGTCTACCCCCAAGCAAACAAAATATATGAGCAAGGTTAAAGTTCCGAAAAACGCTTACATCGCCAGGGTCAAGGTCACAACGTCAACAATTATGACCTCATCATAAAGGTCTTATCATGATAGATGCACATGTGAAATATCAAAGGTCTACCCCTAAGCAATCAAAATATATGAGCAAGGTTAAAGTTTTCGAAAAACGCTTGCATCGCCAAGGTCAAGGTCACGAGGTCAAAAGTTATGACGTCATCTTAAAGGTCTACCTCAAAGCAATCAAAAGTTGTGAGCAAGGTTAATGTTTTTGTGCCAAACAGACTGACAGACAGGGCATAAACAATATAATGTAATAAAATAGAATAAAGAATAGAATGAAAAAATAATTAAGCCAAGTGTTCGGTTCTTCAAGTCTCTCTTGTCTCTCCAGAGTTGACAGTGACGAATACGAAATTGACAACTTCACGTGCAAATCATGCTCAACTCGTCCGGTTGTCCTAGCAACGTTACACATTGGCCGTCTTTGCGGGGAAGACTCAATTCTCTACAAAACCAAACTTTTCCAACTGACACAGGACTAATAGGATTTTTAGATTACAATGTATTCAAACACATTGTATAGATATTTGTGAATTTTATCATTGGTATTTTTTATTTAAATTGATAATAAAATTTAAAATCATAGTTAAGTTATATTCTTCATACTAAAGTAAACCACAAAATAACGGATAGAAGCACGCATTTTATTTTCAGTTTTGATCCATGATATTAAAGCGGCAGTATTACGTTTTTTGATAATTTTGTATCTTAAGCTTTTCACTAATTATTGTACATTAAAGGGGCAGTAGCACGTTTTTAGGGGGAATATAAGGTGATGTCAGGAAAATGAAAATAAATGGTTCCAATTGAAAGACAATGTATTTAAACTAAATGGAGCAGTTATAATTCAAATATATATTGCAAAGTTTAGCCTTCCGATTCCTTTTTCTTTCAGAAAATTAATAAAAGGTGTTCACACAAAATGGCCGCCAATGGATTTTATGTGAATCTTCATACTTTGTCCTCTGACTATGGCTGATTGGCTTGTGTAATGAGATTTATGACACTATCAAAATAATACATTTAGCATAAACATACAATTATCAGTGAAAATTTTAAAATGTAAAATTATCAAAAAACGTGCTAGTTGCCCCTTTAATGCTAAATGTATTATGTTCTGAAAGAAAAAGGAATCGTTAATGTTAAGTAAGACGTCAAAATGTCAGCAGGTCGGCTGCGAAGGTCATGTCGGTGAATTTCGTTATACTTTTGTACCATGTAATTAAGCTAGTAATAATTGAAATACTAAACTCGGTCCTGTTTCATAACATTTTTATGTATAGGTATTTAATTCGCTTTCGCTCGTTAAATACCAATCCTATCCTTTGTTACATAAAAATGTTATGAAACGAGACGTCGTTTAATATTCTCTATATATTGTTCTATGCAATCATAAGAAAATATTTTACCCCCATGGTGTATACAAATAAAAATCAAAAGTTTGTGGATGAATTATTTATTGAGTACAACATAGCTGAACATGTCTTGGTTTCAATTTTCAGTAGGCCTAAATCACGATTTTGTTATTTTTGTTGTTGTTTTCATCCTCTCTAGTCAAGAAGTCTGTACACAATTTTTTTAGCTTTCTACGCCTTTTGGTTCTGTAGGAGAAGTCGAAAATTGACAAAGTTTACGGACGGACGGACGGACGCCGGACACCATGCCATGCCATAAGCCCATCGACCCTTTCAGGCCAGATGAGCTAAAGAAATTATGGAAATAAATTACTAGTTTTGATCAATTGCGATGTAGATATTTCCACCATGATTTAGGGTATACTTTTCATCAAAGATTTTGACAATGCCAATCTTGTGTAAACATCATTTTACGGATAATTGCAAAACGTTAGCTGCAAACAATTAATGAATGTATACGACTAAAGGAAAACATATTATATTGTTTGAAATGAGTCATGAAGTCATTAAACAATCAAACAAAATTCATTTGGCTTCAGAAGAGATTGCAAAGTCAACATCAATAGCTACGATGGAAAGAGCTTTATAAACACGCTATTAGCAATATCAATCAGGTAATTTCTGAACTAACACAGAAAACTCGCATGCTATGAAAACGAGAGTTATTTATGTTTCTGTTGACGACGAAGGTATTGTGGAACTGCATTATCAAACCAAAATCGAAGTCCATTCAAACTAACTGCCAATTCTATGGGGATGCATCACAGTTTCTTTCAGTGTATTGGCAATTGTGTGTGCATCCAATATTACTAATTGATGTGAGGGTTAAATTCGACACTTTAGAGGGGGTCACTGAAGACATAGCCAAAACATCTTCAATGTGTCTAGTTTCTCATCGGATCATGGAGAAATAGTTCATATCCTGTTCAAATATCTAAATATTAGGAAGGCAGGATATTCAGAGACAGGCATTCGATGACAGCGAATAGTTTCTAAAGAAGAAAACGTTTAACCTTACAGGAGTGAAGCCATGTGATGGTATCTTCGATAACTCAAAAACGTTATATGACCTGTAGGCCTACCTTGCAGACACCGAAGAGGAGTAACGTCAGTCACTGTGTTTAGTAACTCGCAAAGTGTCTGTGGTCTGTACTCACAGTCAGAAACTGTGTTGTTCCTTATCTGACAGTCAATCTGGAACAGTATCGTATTGTGTGAACAGTATAGGCATTTGTCCAACCAAACAGTTCATCATACCATTTATAACATAAATCACAAGATACACAATGACAAACAGTACATCAATCATCCTCATGTTCTGGATCCTGTCTCTGTGTGCCTCTGACATCGACTGTCAGTTTCAAAAGAGACAAGCTCTGAAGTCCTTGGAAGAGTTTGTTCTCGGATCCATCAACAAAACGATTCCTCCCTTACATGATGACGAGACGGGCATCAACGTCACCCTTTCCTACCTACCATACGCCGTCCTTGACCTTGATGCTGCTCGGGAGGTCCTCTCCACGTCATCCTACCTGCAGTTAAACTGGCGAGACAAAGCAATATCGTGGAACCCGGATGATTATCATGGTCATCACATGATAGAAATACATCATGAGAACATTTGGACGCCTAAGATAGCCCTTATTGACAATATTCTGCATGTTAACCCTCTGGTGGCCGGTACTCCTATTACGGTCACGTTCGAGGGTTGGCTGACATGGCAACTGACTGACGTCTTTCATACACGGTGTAAGATTGACGTCAAGGACTATCCGTTTGACTATCAAACCTGTCACGTGACTTTCCTTCCTTCATACGGGTATCCTGTTAATTTGCGAGGAGAAGAACTTCCGGTAGATAAAGTGGGGTTTGTCCAGCAGAATGGAGAGTGGACATTGGTGAAAACAAACTTTCACTTGCAACAAGTATCGGAAGAGATTGGAATGTTTGCTTGTCAGTTTACATTTACACTGCGAAGACAACCTACCTACTTTATAATCAACATCATCTTCCCGATGGCTCTTCTGTCGCTGCTAAACCCTTGTGTATTCCTCGTCCCGGCCAGGTCTGGAGAGAAACTTTCCTTCCTGATGGCCATATTCGTCTCCCACGCCATGTTCCTGAACCTGATTCACCAGTCCATGCCTCCAACATCTGATGCAGTGTCTACTCTGGCCATGTTCCTTGCTTTCATCGAAGCACAAGGATTCCTGACGATCCTGGCAACAATTGTGGTTCTTTGCGTCCACCACAGGAAGGAGAAGGAGAAGGAACGACTCAAAGAATTAGGTAAAGAACACTTTGGTAAAGAGTATAAGGGAAGCCGTGACCAGCTCGTTGAGGTGAAGAGAGGGGGCAGACTGAGAATCTGCTGCAAAGACTTTTCTCTTGAAAGATTTCTTGATGCAATGTTCTTCATGTTCTCAATTGGCGGTTCCTTGGTCGCTTGTGGAGTCTTATGGCACGAAAGTTACAAGGAGGGCCCAGAAAACGTCTAACATAAAAGAGAATGACGTTGAAATTATGTCTTAAATAACATTCGCAGGGTTGAAAATAGCATTGATACTGGAAGCAACTTAGCATATTGGACCACAAAATATATGTCATATTGGACCCAGAATATGACGTTTCGGAATAATTATATCAACTGAATTGAACACTTACTTTCGCGTATTGGACCACTTATTAAGGCGTATTTGAGAACTTACAGTGGCTTAATGGACCACTTCTTTAGGCGTATTGGATCACATACTAAGGCGTATTGGGACACTTTTTATTTACTGAGGCGTATTGGAAAACTTACACTGGCTTAATGGATAGCGTATTTTGTCGCATTGGAGCATATGGCGTATTTGAAACCACTTGGACCACTTACAATTGCCTGTTGTAAGGATGACATTGCCTCAAAGTGCACGCACGGTGTTGTTCGATGACAAATTAGAAAATGTCTTCTTAATCGTCAGGTAGACATTTAAACAAAGGATCTAATAAGCAAAGTATTGTGCTTTTCTTTTTTCACAATGGAAATCAATATGTGAACTTTTAAAGCAACCGTACAGTTTAGATTGTTTGATGTGTGAAATGAGTAATATATTAAAAAATTTGAACGATGAATTCTTATCGACAGAAACATTCAAAATTAGTTTATCAACTGACAATATTTTGTGTAATATGTAATATGTAATATATAATATATGTAATAATATGTAATATGCTCTTCCTTTAGCTTTTGCAAATGTTATGTGAAGTGATGTGAAGTGTGAGTAATGCTGTTGCTTAGTTTGGTGTAGTGAACAAGCAATGTGACAATAATGCCTATTTTCTTTCGTTGTTGCAAATTTAGCTTAGGATTGCTAACAAAAGGTCGGTGAATTGACCGGGGCATCCAAATTGTCGATTTACGCAAAAGGAAGCTACTTTATCCAGTCTAAGTAAACCTTGCCTCAATATATTATCCGTTTCACTCCTATACTGAGTCTAGCAAGGCCTAGTAGAGGGTCACGTCACTCTACGTGTCGAATTGACCAATCAGAATTCATTTTACCAAGCCACAATAGTCTGCCTTCGCACGTATAACGTTGGTGGGTCATAGGTCGCAGAAAGGTCGGCTGACGGGACCCTCTACTAGACCTTTCTAGACTCAGTATAGGAGTGAAACGGATAATATTGAGGCTAGGTTTACTAAGACTGCTACTTTACCTAGTGTCTGCGCTCACTAAGTGGCCTTTTTAGTAAGGAATTTCTTAACATAGTATTTCGTATTATTTCATGTTATAAACCTGAGGATTTTCATATCGTATAAATTGGTATTGTGAACATCTGTTACTTGTGAAAATGCAACTATTCGATGACGGAAAACAGTATGACTATATTCTAAAAAATTATTCCTCCTGTTCAGACATTGGTTTTAATGTTGTTGTCAAACAAAAAGTTGTCAATAAAGATGTTCTTCGTCCATTTAAACTTCGTTGTAGCTTATCATTATACAGGTTGTTGAATACAAAGCAGGGATGCAAAACTATAGTCTATAGTCCCAACATGGGGAACACCTTATCGAAATACATAGCGAAAAAGGTTTCGCTTTCACAAAATGATGACAAGGCAGATATGTATACGAACTAAGAGACAATGGTAAATATAGACATGTATATGTGATACATTTTATGCCAGTATATAGAATAAAAGAATAACAGAAATGATTGATTCATGGATATATTCATTTCCTAACCCTGAGAATGTTAAGGAGGAAATCATGACAATAAAATCGAGTTGAAACTATCAACTTAACAAGTATGTTGGTGAACATGAGATGGTAATATTACTCTATGACTTCCGCAACCCTTCAATTACTTACATAACTACGCTTCTTTGAAAACTTTAAAATTGAATCAAGGTAAACCTATGACATTCGTATTGGAATGCCTCAACTTCCCTGTCAGGAACAGAGACTCAGAGCGCACACATTTGCAAAGATGACGAGGTCCCAGATGTGCTCAATAGGATTGAAAGGGCCAGTCAACCGGATAAAGATGTTGAGATAAAAAGGGATCTGTCGTTAACATCCATACAAACTGACTTGGTTGGACGATTTTCAGGAACTCAGGGGCAAAAGACGCCTTAGAAAATTATCTCCTTTTCTAAAAAAAAACCACAACAGAAGTCAACCTATCAAATTGAAGTTTTACATTATCAAACAGGCAAAATCACCATTACCGACTTAATCCATTACTTTGTGTTTAAATGGTAATCTATGCAAGTGCATCACGATAAATCGGCACATTACGATATGAACTCATCCTCCTCCTCCAAACAAAATAAGCAACATAAACATTTATCAATAACGTTACAGGTCTGCTGTTTTAGGACAAAGCACTTAACTGATAGAGTGTTACAACACAACAAAGCAAATTCCTCTGAACACGTAACTTTTTATGATATTCAAATCCAAAGAGGTGTAACATTTCTTTTGGCGTTCAGTTTATGTAACACAAGCATTTTAATCATTTTCTTCGTGTTCATCAAAAGTGATCAATTATTTAAAGTTATTTAAGGTTAATTGTCTTTAAGATTTCCCTGTCTACCTTACTTCCCGATGTATGGCTAGGTAGAATGATAAACATATGTTCCTGAAAAACATTTGTGTAGCTTAATTTATAAAATACCAATATGATATGCGCCTCTCCCCACAGAGGCAGCTCAGCAATACCCGAGAGACTTGCTCGCACCGAGCTGCCTCTGTGGGGACGCTGAGAGAATGGTGTCGTAACGACGACAACAAATACCAAGACCGCATATGAACGAAAAGATGGGGAGGTCGAGCCAATGTGTACAAAAAAAGGATGTGGCACCCACCCCTACAAGACATAAAAAGTGATATGCGAATGCACTCAGTTTATTGGCAACAGAGATAAAGAGAGATGATCGTCGTATTAGATCTAAGGAAAATGAAATGAAATATGAAAAACATTAACCCTCATCATCTGTCAAACAGCATATGTTCGTTCCCCTATATCCAACACAAACAAAAAATGAAACGATTATGACATCGAAAGTATTTCTCATTTTAAAATAAAATGCTCCCAACAAAACATCACTGCATAAAATTGTTAGAAGCTCTCATAAAATATCTAAAATATCTGCAAAGTCTGATTCAGAATTAAAATATAATTAACAAAGACTTTTTAAAATGACCAGTCTACGGTGTTTTTCATATCCGAAAGGATGTACATACTGTTCATAAACATCGAGAAGTAAAAATCTCAATGCCTTTTCAACTTCATGTGTTAAAATAGTGATGTCCAAAATTTAGAGTAACCTTTCTGTATTTCATTGATGATTTTAAACAGATTGAATGTAAATATTCCTTTTTATGACAATGTACACCATATTTGTATATTTCTAGCAAAACATTTCTTTTGTATTTAAAAAAAATTAAACTACTCAATTAGCAGTAGCTATGTGTACAAGATATGGAAAGTAACTGTGGTATATTTCAATATTATTACTTGAAGAAGATGTCATTTACATGTCTATCCAGAAGTTGTAGTTTGAAAATCTTTAATTTGGATCAATCAAATTTTTTTTAAAACGGTACTTGAATTGAGAGTTTAAAAATTTGGTTTAATTGTTTTAAAACAACTTATAAACTGTTGAGACTCGAACCTGTGCTGTAATGTAAACACAGATCTATCTATCAACGATGTCGGTAAGGATTAGAGTGCTCTCCCTTTGATTGCAACAGCGGCACCAAGTTACACCAAAACACTAGTTTAGCTGTCTGATTAAGAAGCCGGTAAGTATGGCTGAATCATAAATAAAAATGAATTTTAAGATAATCATAATCATAAACTCAAGGTTTTAATAAAAAGAAACCTAGTTCAAAGTATAACTGAATCGATTGTTAGCAGGTTTCCTAAGGCGAGTCAGGTCCCAGGATAAGCAAGGGAGAAGACGAGAGTGCTTAGTAAGGGTTTAGAAAAGTCGTATGATATGTGATACCTATAGACCTAAGACCTATACAGATACTTCTTGTGGTTGTTCATTAGATTTTTCTTCATGAACATTTCTGCAGGGTTGGATAGTATTAGGAAGTCTGCAATACAATAATCAATATGAATATGTGCTAAGTTATTGAGACAAGTTATCCCAAGGGACCAGTTCTTCGCCAAGATCCAGACATCGAGTATCCGCTCCTTTACGTAATATGCCATAAATCTTTGGATGATAGTCGGGCGATGTTTTGACCTTCTGATTATTCAAGGCAGGTGATTATTCGAGACCGGCGATTATAAATATTTTTCAGATTGATGATGTGATCAAAATATAATTATCCTTGTGTAATGGATTTTCAGTCAGATAAGGAATAACAACTTGTATTTTAAAAATTACCCCATAAATTAATGAGAAATTACTCTTAATCATTTGTTGCCATATTATCTGAGAGAAAATGGATGAAAACACAATTTATCTAACATTTGTACAACATAGCATGCCTTTTTAAAACATAACTAATAATGGAAGTAGTGTCATGTGTTTTCAGTCACTTTCTGGAACCTCCATTCTCTCCCCACAGAGGCAACTCAGTCATACCTGAATTAGCCTCTGTTCTATTACGGCTAATACACGGGACAGAAAAGTAGAAATCTGATTGGAGGCAATCGAAGTTAGTTGTGCAATCAGCGACGCCGTTTCAAAAGGGGTCATTCGCAAAAGCTCGGCTACTCCCGGCTATTCCCGGTGATTAGGCATTCAGGGGAGATAACTCTTCCTTCTACAAAACATCGCTTTTTTACCTTCTCATTAGTTTTTATTTGGTAAATTATTAAAATAAAATTTATCATAAAACAAAGAACAATTTACACAATTATAAAACAGTATGTTTCTAATGAAACACCCTATCCATATCTGATTTTAAATATTTTCCCTCTCACACTGTTAATGAAAAATAAACCTAAAGGCATGTTGCTTTCGAAAGTCACTATACGACCGTTGAGAATTCCCAAAGTCGTTGATATCCAAAAGGTGTTTTCATTGGCTGCAGATAAGGGAGCTATCTCAAGTAACAACTTTTTGCCGCTAGGGCAATCTGCCGGAACCCCAGGATCTAGGCGTAATAGAACAGAGGCTAATTCAGGTATGACTGAGTTGCCTCTGTGGGGAGAGAATGTGGAACCTCTAGCTGTTATTCATAATATAAAGACAGTTTTTCAAAGTTTCTGTTCCACATTTTCACAGAAAGATGACATAAGTTTGACTAAAACTTTGTAATTTATATTTTCAAAGTATTAAAATATCATTTGAAATAAAAATAACTTTGATTCATCATATTTCATAATGAAAATTTGAAAAACATGAAATATATGGTAACATTGGTTTAGAGGCTAACCTAACATATTTCTCACACAGGAATATCAGTTCTGATAGTCTCAGGTAAATTTGATAAGAAATAACACTTCAAACGATGAATATAATTTTTCTTAAAATGGAAAGTGACAATAAATATTATCACATCAAAATATCGCATAATGTTCAGAATTACAAAAAAAAACTGGTAATTTATGAGGGCAGGGTTTGAAAATAAAAAGGCTTTCTTTCCCCCAAAAAATTGGTATTAGTAAATTTGCTTGAAAATGTGATGTCTTTTATGTTTTTTCCCATTATATTTTGTTTAAAGCATGTTATATTTAAAACAACTATTCCTAGATGTACCTATCAACCCTCTGCTGCAAATAACTCACAAGGTATTTTAAATCTCTTTGGCTTTGTTCAAAAATTAACTGACCAAAAAAACATGATGACTGAAAACAGATTTATCATCCAAAACTGTGTTCCACAGGAGATATCGCTTGTGAAAGATCAAGCGATATCTCCTAGGAGATATCGCTTTGACAGTAGATTTTGAACAATGCCCTGTCATCAGAAGGGACATGACATCACAAACGTTTTGCATTATCAGAAATGATGTCACAATGCTATGACGTCATATACACAACGACGTCACAATGCTATGACGTCATTAACATGATGACATCACAATGCTATGACATCACTGGTTTAGGAGTTGGATGGCTATGCAGTGTTCAAAGATGTACATTTTTCATGCTTATGTGATGAAAAATGATTTTGGATGATAAATAGAATCTCACCCTTGTGTCTTCTGATATCAAATATATCAACACTCGTTGATAAAAGTAAAATATCCTTGGCAAGCCTCGGATATTTGTTACTTTTATCAACTTGTGTTGATATATTTGATATCAGAAGACACTTGGGTGAGATTCTCTATGACTTGACGATACAGGAAATATTGTCCGGTGAATATCAGGCATTTTGTATTAATTGATGTTTAAAATTGCATCAGAATGCCTAAATGAAGTGTAATCAGAAAATATTAAGTTGGTTTACATTGTTAAATAAAAACTCTCGATTTTTCAAGGCAGGCGATTATTCAATCTTTAACAGGAAAGACATTCTTAGTACAGGCCCCTTACAAATTAATATAAACTTTGATGAATGACATCATTAGGAACCTCTTCTTGAGATGTTTTGAGTAGTATAATATATCAACCCATTTCAGATCCTTGAGATTCTTCAAGATGGCGTCTGGAAACTATAGATGGCAGAACATGAAGTCCATGCCCACAAAGCGAGTATTTTCAACACCAGTCGTTTATGAAGACTGCTTGTATGTAATTGGAGGTTGTGATGAAAAAGGGGCACCGCTGGACAGTTTCGAAATGTTTGATTTCACTGCACGAGAAACCAAGTGGAAGAAACTGACACCAATGCCGACCAAAAGAGCGGGAGCTGGCGCTGTTGGACTAAAAGGAAAGATTGTGGTTGTGGGCGGGGTCTCTGAGGCTCAGAATCCCGTAAAGGAGGTCGAGGTTTATGACATAAAAGAGAAGAAGTGGACTTCAGCTGAATCCTTGAAAGAACCTCTGCTTGGAATGTCCGTCCTAGTCAAAGGTAGGTGTTTAGAAAATATGGATAACAGCTGAAATCTTTTAAAAAAACTCTGCTTGGTTGGTATGTCGGTCCTAGTCAAAAGTGATTATAGAGAACTGTTCTACGCGCAGTAAGGTTTGGGTGCAATGCTACACTGAATAGCAGCGCAGTACCACCCATGGTTTGCTAGTTCCAGCCGTGCTCGCTGAACCACTATGGTAAAAAAATTATTTTCCAAGCAAAGCTGATTTAACTTTGAGGGAATAAAAAATAAACATTTCATTGATTGAATGAAATTTCTGGTAGTAAGATTTGACATTTTAGTAACAACCAAATGACATTGATGGGTATTTTGAGCCTTTAGTAACAACAAAATGTATGGAACCAATGTTTGCTTAGTAAAAGTGATTTTATGCACATATCCTCATATTTAAAATATGTCACGACTTATGTTTGACCTTACTGGTACTACATAGAGGGTGTTTCATCATGCAACTGTTTTATCGATTGTCTTCCAGATGACCGAGTGTTGGTGCTGGGAGGTATGGGTAAGGACTCCAACCCTCACGATTACTTCTCCGAGCTGAATATTGACACAGAACCATTCAAGTGGAAAGAGCTTCCTCCTATGATCACACCGAGATATGCAACCTTTTCTTTCCATATTGGGACAAGCCTCTACGTCATAGGTAAGAAAATGTCAATTCCTTGTTTGTTAACAAGATATGCAACCTTTTCTTTCTTATTATAGATAAGAACAGTAAGAAAGTCACAATACGTTATGTATTGAGATATATTGGAATGAAACATGATACAATTTGATACAATTCATTTCACGATTCAATATCGTCAGGATATTTGATAAAAAAAAAACAGTCTCTTTGACAAAAACCATAATTTTTAGGTTGAATAAGTAGTTTTTGTGTTAACGTTCTTTGTCCATAGCATATCTCCTGAACTAAACTACCCACCTTCACCAAACTCTATAGCTTTATCAACCATGTTCCAAAGATGTGCCCTATGTGGGTAACAGCTATATATGAAATGTACTATTTTGATTCTTTTACGTAAGCGGGAAATGAGGGTATTTAAGCTCTGCTCGCTTCTACACTCGTCTTATTTTACTAACAGGTGGGAGACAGGGAAAGTTGCCAACCAATGCGTTTGAGGTGTACGACTTTGAAGAGAAGAAGTGGGCGTCGCTGTCCCCCGTCCCCAGCAAGCGAGTGTTCCCGATCTACGTAACGGACAACACCAGGATCTTCAGTCTCGGGGGTCTCAAACAGCATCCCAAGGTGGACTTCTCCGACAATTGTGAAGTCTACAATATAGAAACAAGTATGGAGTCCATCTTGTGATTTTATAGTAGTATTTATACTAGAGATGTCACAATACACCGATGCATCGTCGTGGTACAGCTCATGATACGATACCCGATGTAGTTACAGTGTATCGTAATACATGTTTGGTGAATATTGTTGAACTTTTTTGTGAATATCGAATCAAGAAATCAAGAGAAACCCTTTCTGTTCATATTTAAGTTGGAAAACAGAAAATTGAATGACTTTTTCATGAAAGTTGACTTGTTTTTGTGTTTAATTGTTGGTAACTCCGTCAATTCTCATAAGAAATATTAAATTTAGACCTGTGATTGTATCTCACTGTAATAATGCCGCATTTATTGTATCGTGATATGTATCATGACCTTAGTATCGTTATTCATATCGTATTGTGAGGAACCTGTATCGTGACATCCCTAATTGATACAGTGGCAGAATCAGATGAGGGTTTTCATCATCGTTATCGTTACACACCTGCCAGGTGCCTTACCGAATAATTAGGAATAGAGCGGTCCTTCTGCCACTGTCAGTGGAATTTTCATATTCAAAACGATACATGTCTTAGCCATTTCTAATGCTTTGGGAATGATAACGCTGGATTTAAGAATTCATGATCACAAAATTAATAAATTGATTAAAGTTTTCAATGTCAAGTATGCATATGGTTATGAAAAAAAATTTAACTTATGGTCTGCTTTTACGCTGCAAACATTTGAATGATCATAATGCATACTACTTGAGTGTCCCTTAAGAATAAGTTCTCTTGAATAGCTTATCAAACTTGACTTCATACATTTTAGAAAAATGGAAAGACGGGCACCCGATGCCAACCAAGAGAGGTGACCTGGCTGCCGGTGTCGTCGGGGGGAAAATTGTATGTGTCGGTGGATTGGGTAAGTTCATTGTATACTTGCATTTCTTTCAAAAGGTAGTTTTTCACATTTTTTCAAACGTATTTCCTTGTTCCCCAATACATTTTAAGTGTAAGTCCACATGGTGTGGCAAATGTACTCATATTTCAATGCAGTGCCATTCTCTACCCCTTGCTTAAAATGCATCCCTTTTAACATGACCTTGAAAAAATGTGCGTCCCCGACCTCCCTCCCCTATCTTTTCTCCAAACCACACCTAACCCATCCTATCTCAAGGTACGAACGTTACACTAACTCCACTAATCTGTACCCTGGGCTCAGAAGCTAGATTCGCTTGCCCGGCCCGATTTGGGATATAGCCAATCAAATCATTTCTCGCCAAAAATAAAATTCAAACGAGAAAATGATTTGATTGGCTATATCCCAAATCGGACCACGTGATCAAATCTAGCTTCTGATCCCAGTGTACAGATTAGTGGAGATAAGGTTATCCTGAGACAGGATGCACATGGTCAAGCACATGGTCGAGCACATGGTCAAGCTTGTTCTCTGGGTTTCAGGGAACACTGGCAAGCCTCTGGATGTTGTTGAATCGTACGATCCTGACAGTGACCAGTGGACGAGTATATCTAAAATTCCCACAAGCCACTGCTCCTGTGCGTGCATCATGTACAAGGAGCGTCTCTTCGTGATCGGTGGCCTCTCTCTCACCGGACCAAGCAACTGCATGGAAGCCTTAGGATGTTCTTAGTCAGAGATTTCAACCTCTTTGTGATGTTATGTTTGCTTTTTTTTACTAAAACCTCAGGCTCAAGCACAAATTGGATCAGTTGAACAAAGTCATATGTGATGTGAGGCTTTTATATGTCTGCTATGCTCAAGTAAATCTTAAAGTAACAGTATTAGGTGTAAGGTAAGCAGGTTGGATATTATTGATAATATTGAAGAAGTATAATTTACAGCAAATTGTGAAACAAATGAAAGGCCAAATAAGTTTTATGTATACTGTTTTGGAGATTAACGAGGCAGTAGCATGTTTTTAGAGGGAATATAAGGTAATTTAAGGAAAATGAAAATAAATGGTTTCAAGCGTATGTTTAGAAACCGGAAGTTGTAGGATGGCCATACTTGATTCGCCTTTATGTCGACTGTCGATTCTGTCATTTTGGTAAATTATCTCCAATTTAATTAAGTTTGGTCCGATTTTCCCAAGGTTGGTTGCAAAATTTTGCCCCAAAAACAAGGAAAACAATAAAATTACTTTAAAAAATATTTAACTATGATAATGGATCTTTACGTCATGAATAACCAAATATCAGCAATATGAGGTATTTAGCGTGATAGATATCAGAGTATTGCTGCAATACCCAATACTATTCCACCCTTCTTCAACGAATAAAGTTGAAAAAGTGTAGAATTCACTGGGGTTCGAACTCAAATGCAGAAGGTGTCTCCTCTCTGTCACAGTCTGACCGTCCCAAAACTCATGTTCTAACATAAGCTAATCGCACAAACTCTGGCAAAAGCTTTTGGTATCTAAGTAGCTAGGGGCAGGTAACTCCAGTGTACCATTTGTTATCAATCATCAATCATCGCTGCTATCCAGCTTTTAAACGCGGCTATGTGATTGGTCTTCATATGACCAGGTCTTGTGTGCCAAACTATTAACAGAACATGCAACTATGTGCATTGTATTCAGACCTTGTGAAGCAGAAGCTCCCTTATTGAAGACTTTTGATTCCCAGTAGCGTCCTCTTGAATTTTGTTTACACACAAAACGCACCGATAAGACTATCCCTTTAATGGTTCCCAAAAGTTATTTTTCGTAGAATCATTAATGTTTGTCATTTCATACCATGCTTTTGGTCAATGTTTGTTTAGCTTCAATTATGATGTAACCTGTAACACAATTCTTTAATTTTGCTGTTCTGCATCAAGCATAGCAGCAAATTTGCTAGACTTACACAAAGACTGTAGTTAATAACAGTTTACATAACAAAACCTCTTTAAGAGAGATCTCTGGAAAACTATGAAATAGTCACTTCTCTGAGGCTCCTTTATGTATTAAATAAAATAATTGTTTATGTGAATATTAATTATAAGAGACTGAATATGAGTCTACAAATATGCCTGTGTAGGATTATGATACGTTCATTATCACATAGAAGATTAAACAAAATATGCAAAATTTAGCTCTCTTAATTTTATTTTTGTATGCCCTTTTGTTTAAAAGAAGAGCTCAGAGATGGTTGATTAATATTAATGTTACTTCAGATAAATTATACATTAGTCATTTTCCTTAGCAAAAATTTAAACTTAAACCAACTACTGATATTTACTCTATGATACGAGTGATAATTTAGACTCATGGGGAAAAGTTTATTTTTATACACTGAACTTTACTCTTATTGGTCCATCTTAAAGGTGCAGTAGCACGTTTTAAGAATAAATATAAGGTGTTGTAAGGAAAATGTAAACAAATATTTCCAGTTGAAAGAAAATGTATTTAAACTAAATGAAGCAGTTATTTATCAAATATTTAATGCAAAGTTCAGCCATTTGATTCCTCTTTCTAACACAAAATGAATTAAAGGTCTTCACACAAAAATTGCAACCAATCAACTTTATGTGAATCCTTATAATTTGTTCTCTGACTATAGATGATTAGTTGGTGTAATTAGATTTTTGACACTATCAAAATAATAAAATTAGCATTAACGTACAATTATAAGTGAAAACTTGAAAATAAATTTTTTTCAAATAACGTGCTACTACCCCTTTAATTTAAAGAATTATTATGAATACTTGCATCACTAGTCAATTTTAATTCAATTGATCGTTCACTCGAAAATTAAGTTGGTCATACAAAAACTCACTGTAACTAACGTGTCAAGAGTTAGTTTTATAAGTATTCATTTTTTTTTCTGAAGTGGGACTGTGGAATGAAGAATTGTACCAAAATTAATTTTTGCTTTTGATGTGTAAATATGTGTATTAATTTTGTAAATATGTAATCTGTCATATATCTGCTGCATGAATGTTGTGTTTTTTTCACTTTTTGAAATGTGTTTCTATTCACAAGTGTGATTTATCTCTTTAGTTTTTAGATGTGTGATTTATTTTCCGTGTTTTTATATTCCTTATATTGACAAATTATGTTAAGTGTATGCCCTATTGTTTAAGAATTTTTACTATTGTTAATGTTTACGCAATTTATATGCAAATCATCACTATATGTTATGACTTTCATTGCAAGCTTAAAGTGTATTTTAACTTTTCTTTGTATAGATAATCTAATCTTCATTATCAGGGCTGAAACTATATATATACTATCCAACTCAACTCACTCCAGCAGGCTAAAGGTTAATATTGGTTTTTAGTTTGGATTATCTTCATTTTTCTCAAGGATGGGAGCAGCCATTTTGATTTTGTACCAAATGTAAACATCAATTTCATTGGCTGCATCTTAGCAATTGAAAAGGGAGATAACTCATGATATACTTAATTTTGTGACATGAATTCTTTTGATGATAACATATCAAAATGATTGATAAAAATCTAAATTCAAACATGAATTATAAATACAATGCTTTTAGCCTGAGGAACTGGCCATGGGCCGGTATTCATAAAGCTTCTAAGAATTTTCTTAGTTTTTTACTAAGTATTTGTTAAGAATTCTTAAGAAAATTCTTAGAAGCTTTATGAATACCGGCCCTGGACTCTGAAGCCTCAGTTGTTTCTCTTCAAAAACAAAGAAATTGAAATATTTCAAATATCTGAAATCTTTTGTAAAGATGGTTTAAATGTAAGGTTAGACACCTTGGTTCAACATGGTTTGTGGAGATTTTTAGAGGTTAGCCAGATAATTATGAATTTGAACCACATCACATCATAAGCCTGAATTACAAAACAAATGGCTTTTTGAACCTTCTGATCTATATATATGTTAAGACATGTAACAATGTTATATTTGGGATCACACTATCTTAAATAGTACAGATTCTTGTACTTTCTGGGCCGAGTCCCATGCAGGATTCGAACCCACACCCTCAGAGTCGGGCAACACAGCCAGCAATGACCATACCAACAGCTAACCAACTCGCCTGTTTTGCCTTAAGACATCATGATTATGAATAATCAGGAAACTTTTAGAACTTCCATTTTAGGATATGTGTCTGCACTATTAACATTAAAGTGTTTTGTAACTAAACTGTCATTCCTTACTTTGAAAATAGTCTAAAAAATGCAATTAATGTTGAACAATTTTTCTTTATACCGGGTATATCCTTTTTATATTTTTAATGTTAGATATTTAAATGTTGTTGTATTTTCAGTGTTGAGGATTTCTTTAGTGTATATGAATCTTTTCTGACAAAATTTGTAACATCTTTACATTGTTATTGGCTTTCATCCACCAAAACCTGTGATATGCTGTAATCTGTTGCTGTCCAAGTAAATCTATATATTTTTCAGTTATTTTTAAGAACAATTCAATTAATTTTGTTGGCCAAAAACTTTAAGAAGTTATTTCAAAGTGAATAGATCCTAGAAATATTGTCAAACTGAATGTAGACAACATATATTTCTAAAATTAATTATATGACTTATTCAATGGAAATGTACAGGATTTTCTAAAGTAATTTCCAGAAATCAACTTGTTTATGTTGAAGTTCTATAGAACATACTTTTCACACTTAATTCATTAACAGAATAACTCTTAAACCGTATTAGTGTCATATCCTTGCCTTTCTGGTTGGTTGATTTCTGGCTAACGAGAAATATTCAATCTTAGTTTCAAGATGTACATAACTTGTTCTAATATATTCTTTTAACATTTTTGATGGAAATTTTTCATTTTCATTTACATATAATCAAACTGTAAAGAAAATGGTTGTAGAAAAAATATCTATATCTTTGACAGATATTTAAAGATTAATTTTTAACAAGATATTAAGATATCACTAGTATATTATGTTAATTTTTTTTAGGAATCTCGCTATATTTTTCCTGTATAATAAGTAACAAAAATGTTTTTCAAATAAAGTTATGATATATAGTAGATAAATATTTATGTATAATGTCATTCTTTTAACTTGCCAGTGCCTTTTAACATGTGATTTTATTTTGTATCCCAATTTTGTAAACTTTAATCAACCATATAAAGCAGTCCATAGTTAATATTAACTCTATATTTGTAAATGATACTTTAATTACTTGCACATACTTGACAAAATTGTTAAGAACACAAATGAGTTATTTAGAGTTATGAAAAATTATTTTCTTCTTGTATTTCCTTAAAGGGTTATTATTGTCAAGTTGAGAATTCAGAGGGTAAATATTTGTAGTAATTTTTCTGCCATGTTTCATTAAGAATTTTGATGGAAAGTTATGCTATTTAATTGAAATTGATCATTGCAGATTGTATTTCGATTACTTGTTGGCTTCATGTGCATGTAGCAAAATTTCAAATATTAACGGTTATTTGGTTCTTTGTTTCAGCTATTGTGACTTTTATGTCGACCTGTTTTGATTGGTTAAAAGTTACTTATTTATTTAACATTATCAACTGTTTTACTTTTGAACATTTAAGTGTTGTACTGAATATGGTTAATCAAGAATAGCTCTCAAATATGATCATTCAATGTCAATGGCAAACGGTAATGTATAAGCTGTTAGATATTTGAGCTAATATTAACAACAGTCAATCAATTTATAAATTGTCATGTAAACCTTACCTAAGATGATTTATCTTGAGTTATGTATTGCAATACAGTCCATATATATTGTATATTCATTTGCTATTTCTTGTTTTTGTACTTCTGATGATATTAAATTGTTGATGCTTGTGTGTCTGATCATATTAAAGTCATATTTCATTTCCACCCAGTAAACATTTCAATATCTTTACCAAATAACTATAGTTTTCACCTTTCAGAAAGTTGATGTGATTAAGAAAAAAATTCATTTTTAAGCATTTCCATTGATTAAAATGTTTACAACCATGACCAATAAATGCTTTTCTTAGATTTGATTGATAAACCCAATGTTTTCCATTGCCTGTTCAAGTTGATATTATAATTGAGAATGCTAACAAAGTTTTCAAATATGACAAATCTCAACTGTTTCTATTAACTCTGTCCAGATATAGCTCAGGTCATAAAACTCTGATCTGTCCTCTGTTATAATAAGAGCCATTATTGGCCTAAAAGAGGAGAAGCATGATTGGATGCAAATGATTTGTCCAATCAGCAAAACTGTTTCAGAAGTAATCGTTCTTAAAGCATTGATTTGCAACTCTGTTACAGAATAATTATAATTTATCCCAATATGACCCTAGCATTTTTAATCTTCTTGACATAACTCATTGACATAATTTGGCGACTGAATCATGGCAAAGGCCTGAGAGACAAGAAGAAAGCTTTCATGAGAGAAGTGTATTCATTGGCTGAAATATTTCAAATAGTTTGTGACGCAACGTTTTGTCATTCGGACAAACCCACTAAGGCCTCTCATTAGGACAGAGGTTAGATCAGAATGTTATGGCTTGAGCTACCACTGTGTGAAGAAGATGCACTATACAGTCTAAGTAAACCTAGCCACAATATTAGCCGTTCCACTCCGATATTGAGTCTAGAAAGGTCTCATAGAGGGTTGCGTCAACTCATGTTTCGAATTGACCAATCAGAACTCATCTTACTAAGCCACAATAGTCTGCCTTCGAATGTATAACGTTGGAGGGTCATAGGTTGCAGAAAGGTCGGTTGATGCGACCCTCTACTAGACCTTTCTAGACTCAATATCGGAGTGAAACAGCTTATCTTGAGGCTAGGTTTACTTAGACTGATGCATTATAATGAACTTTTCCATTCTTATCATGCAAAGCTGTGTCTGTCTACTACTGACCTATTCTGCAGTGTTGTCTTCTACACCAGCCTCAATAAAATATATCCACTTGACTTGTGTACTTCTATTAATTATGCCCCCGAATTGGAAACTCTGGGGGTATATTATTTTGGCCCTGTCTGTCTTTCTGTCAGTTTGTAAGCCACAAATAAATTAACTTTTGCCATAACCTATGATTTCAGAGTTAGACCATTGATATTTCACATGTGCATCTATCATGATAAGACCTTTCAGATAAGGTCATAATTTGTGATGCATATCACTAGCTGACCAGGTGTGAATCTTAGGCAAAATCCAATTTTAATGAAATGGTCAAATGTCTCGGGGACATATTGACACACCAAAATATACATTTACAATATACTGATATTCGGGCTACGTCCCGTAAACATTGAAGTTAGAAAGGGGACCAATTTAACATGCAAGTCTATGGAAATAACGTCACTGTCCGAATAAAACTGGCATGGGTCTGTACATGTTCATTTCAGATCAAAACTTTTCCCGGTAATGAACCATGCCCGTTTGCTATTGGAAAAATCCATTCTTGAGCAGGGGAGAACTAAATATGCAACGATAAAGTGTAGTTGAAATGGGTTGTAGGGGTAATGAGATTGTAGGGGTTATGGGTGTGAACCGTCTCCGAGTAAGAATATAAAATCAACAACAGCTCTACCGATAAAATATCACCATATTAGTCTTGCATCGTGGATAGATTTCCATAAATCATATCTGAAAACAAATCTAAAAATTCAACGAGTTTAAAATTTATAGAGATATCAATTCTGTCAATACCTACTCCTACCGGAAGAAAGTTCTAGACCTATTTTGAAGTTCAGAACTTGCAACCATAAACTTCCAATAGAAACCGGCAGATGGCAGAATATCCCGAGAGAGCACAGACTTTGCAATTTATGCGATTCACGTGTGATTGGAGATGAGTTTCATTATATGTTTAAATGTCAATACTTTACAGACCTTCGTAAGTCATGTTTGCATAAATACTATCAATACTGGCCAAGTATGTTAAAGTTGCGTCAACTTTTCAATAGTAGAATATCTACTCTCAAAAAACTATCAAAGTTTATAAAGATTGTTTGTATCAAATTTTGATTGTTATATCTAATGAATGCAGTCACCTTACTGTAAATTTTTGTTGTATTATTTGTTTACTCACGTACCACCGAAGGTGGATCATTTTTGAGTAATAAACGAGTGATGATGAGTCAAAATGACGATAAGATTATTCTCAGGGGACGGCAATGACAAGCATTGTACTGTAATTAGGGTGATTAACAAGATAAACTAATTGGGCAAAGAGATTATGTTGGATTGTTGAATCCTCATAGCTGGAGGCCTAGAAAACTGCCTATCCAGACAGACAGATATTTTATTTCAGTCTCACCTCACATAAAATACATGATAAAAATTGGTTGCAAAAATAACATAAACGTGAGCCACCCTTTAAGGGTTATGAGAGACTATCATCAAAAAGTAAATAAGAAGTATATATACATCCTAAGATATGATAAATAAACATACAATCATATAATAATCATGTTACACAAATACACGTTGTGTTTAAAAAGTATAATAAATTGGTCCTTGTCACATCCAATATTTTATTTCAGTATCATCTGATACATGTAACGACAATTATGAAATATGCCGGGATATTTTAATTTTATCTGAGTCAATATTTGAGACTTAACAGGTCTTGATACCATTCTCATAGCATGAACAGTACATATATCTCATAAACAAGGTTATACCAAATTATTGTAAAATTCTCTTGCAAATGTTGCTATTTGGAGGACATTGATTCTCAAAGATCATACTTATCTTAAGAATAAATGAAGTGAAAACATTATTTGTCAATATCTTTTATCGCCAAGTTTATTCGCAAACGTTATCAATCGTATAAATACGGAAACATCTTTATGAAATAAGTATGCTGGCAAAATCATCTACATGTACTTCACAACATTATGTGTATGCCAAAGTCGAGCTCACATTAAATTTTACCAATCATATAAATCAAGTCTTATAAACGTACATGCACTACAAAGTAATACCGTTTCTCATGTCTGCTTAGAAATCCTTCCAAAATTATGTTTGACTATTAATCTCATATTAATAATAATTTTTTCTCTTTTGTAAAATAAAAAGTCGCATTCTGATTATGAAAAACCGATGCATACCGTGGAAATCATTCTTTTTTTCTACTTTATACCTTTACAATATTAATCTACTTAACCGAGAATGATTAAAATAATCCTTTAGAACAAATCAGTACTTTTCGTTAAAATCATTCACACAGTAAAACCAATAATTTTTATTAACATTAACGTTTTTGTAGCTAATATACTGATACAACATCTACAATATTGTTTTTTGCATCGATCCGTTTCCAGAGAGAATGCAACGAATAATATTGATTGATAAGTTGAAATACGAATTTTTGAAGACAAAAAATGCAAATTTGCTGTAGTGTAGATTTCCAAAAATCTGAAACGTGTCATGCATGCGAAAGTGGATTTACAGAAATGAATCAAATATAAATATTTCCACCCATCTTTTAGTTTGTAGATTAAATTTGGCGACATGTTTATTTGGAAGTATATCGATCAGCTAGTAATATATTCTGAAAATGGTCAAACTCATGCGAGGGGATTCCGTAAATCACGTTGTTATATATTTCCGCCTTAATGCCAGGATTGCAATTATTAGATGAATTGCTTGAGAAACATTCAGAAGCTGCTAATCACAAAAAACGTTTTACTTTCCTACCTTTAGCGACGTTTTGGAATATGTTATTATATCGTCGTCAAGCAGAGTTAACAACGGTTGATAACTATGTAAGCACCTATACAGAAACTTCGCTACCCTATACATGAAAAAGGTAAACATCCATAAAATCTGGTTTTTATTAAAAGTTAAAATGGTATATGTTGCGCAACTTATACCCTATATTAAAAAAAACGTCACTTGGTGGTATGTGGTACAAATGTGACATAGTTATCAAGAACAGTTTACATGTATGAATATTCTATCCAAACCAGATTTATATCATTTGGTTTAGCTTCAATCCATTGTTTCCGAATGACGAAAGTACAATTCAGACCTCCTTATACAATATGAAACGTTACAATATTGTATTGTTTATTGGTATGAACACTGTCCATCTATCGAATATAACAAGATTAATCAAAGCAAACGTCGTAAGTACAAAGGGCAGTGTGACGTAAGGATGACATCCAAAGCCTGGGGACATCTCAACCTGGCACACGGACAGTGGTCAGCCGGGCAGTGATGGATGACCAGAGGATGACCAGCAGGTTCCTATGTGGGGGTGTAGGGTATATAACGCTGGGGAGGATATGGCATCAGTATTCCATCTCGTCTTCCCTCACAGTAAGTACATTGGCTTAACTCAGCTCCAGTTCTTCTTTCTTGTATCGTTGTATTACGTACCTTATGTGACTGCCTTTAGACTCAAAAACATTTTCTCTTTTCCGTACCTTGATGTTCTCTTGATTTTTCGAGACTCCCTTTCTTTTATAGTAACTAAACTGGCTTAGCACAGCTTCAGTTCTTCTTCCTCGTATTTTGGCTTTACATGATTTTGACTGCCTTTAGTTTATCTTGAATACATTCGAGTAACGATAGATCTATACAAACACTTCTTAATTCAAATTCCATGAATATTTATATTGCTACCATCATTTTAACATTACAAATACCAATATTCGCAAAAGAGATTTATACAGTCCTTTTCAAACTCTAATTCTTTCAAGATATATGGTATTTTTATATATCTGACTTTTACTATATTTTACAAAATATCTTCCCGAATATGTAAAGCATATATGTTACATATATGTCACCCTCTCTTTTCTGCTATTGTTCGTTTTAATACAATTCTCTTGTGAATCCTCTTTGAAGATTTACAATCTTTATGCGAATAATGATATCTTCATATTCCTTTATAAATCTGCGTCTTGAAAAAAAGTTAGGCTCTTGTCATCGCATTGAGTACAGATTTAATAGAACGCACAGTTCTTCATCGTGGATTTGCTTTACACTGACCAGTTGTGCTTCCTGTATTATTCGCTTTGCTTCTGGATGTTCTTGCTTGAATCAAAATTTAATTTTAGAAATATGTTTTTCTTTTCTTTGCCTTACTTAACAACGTTATTCGTTTGTTTTAGCTCAAAAAATGAAGTTCTTAAGCCTGGGACTTTTCGCAGCATTGCTGGTTCTTTCTCATGGTAAGTCTTCACGATAAGCAAATGATTAACATTTGTTTTAATTTCAATAATAGATCCAGTGTAAATGTAATTTGAATTAAATCTTAATTTGAAAAGATACATAATCAATCAAAACAAATATACGTTATTTGAATTCTGTGAATTTCCAACTTCTATGCAATATAATGCTATACAGATTACTGATGTCTCCTTTTTTGCCCTCAAGGTCAAGGGACCGCCCCTGGAGGTCAGACAGCCCCCGCACCAACAGCAGCAGCCCAACAGCAGACGCAAGCAATGGGCACAGGGACACCAACAGGACAACAGTCTGCCGGCAACATGTTCGGGGGCAACATGGCTAACATGATGAGCATGGTGAACGCAGCAACAGGAGGTTCATACGGTGCCGGACCCATGCCAACTGGAAATATGCCAAATGGAGCCGCTTTGCCAAATGGAGCCATGCAAACTGGAGCCATGCCATCTGGAGCCATGCCCACTGGAGTAATGCAAAACGGACCCATGCCAACAGGAGGTATGCCAACAGGAGGAATGCCAACAGGAGCCATGCCAACAGGAGCCATGCCAACAGGAGGTATGCCAACAGGAGGAATGCCAACAGGCGGTATGCCAACAGGAGGAATGCCAACAGGAGGTATGCCAACAGGAGGAATGCCAACAGCAGGTATGCCAACAGGAGGAATGCCAACAGGAGGTATGCCAACAGGAGGAATGCTAACAGGAGGTATGCCAACAGGAGGTATGCCAACAGGAGGAATGCCAACAGGAGGAATGCCATCTGGCCCGATGTCCGCCATGCTTGCTTCGGCTATGGGAGGTTCTGGATCCGCTGTGCCTTCTGGAGGTCCTCTTGACATGTACATGGCCTCTTTAGGCGGTGCTTCTGGAAAGCCCACTGGCGTGTCCTTACCATTCCCCGGAAGATCATTCAAGAAGCCAGCCCCCAAGAACCGCTTCAACAGCCTGCTCCCCTTCCTTCTGCGCGGAGTGAACGCCGAGACCAAGAAGATGATCCTGCTCATGTCGATGATGGGCGGTGAAGGCAAGCAGAACTCCATGATGAGCATACTGCCCATGCTCCTGATGAGCGGCGGAGGAGGTGAGAACCTTGGACCTATGATGATGATGATGATGGCCCAATCCAAGGGAGGTAACAACAATCCCATGAGCATGATGCCATATCTCATGATGATGTCTGGTGGAGAAATGAACCTTGGTTCCATGCTTCCCATGCTCATGGCTTCTCAGAAGCAAGGTCATGGTCATGGTCACGGTCACGGGAAGGTTGCCGGAGGTCACGCCAAGGGAGGTGCTTGGGGAGGTAGCAGTGCCGGCTCCCCCCTTCCCGCCATGTCCCGCATCTTCGGCGGCGCTGCCTAAACCATTGGCCACTCTACAATGAACATGTTTCTGTGAACAATCCCGGTTATTCGTATTACTCAACAATGATCAGTCTATTTTCTATTACTATTTTCGAAATTCAATGTCTTGTTAGATATTCACTGTTGTTGATTTTCATTGTTTAAGAACACATTGATATATTTAGATTTGCCAAAATAAAGATTTTAAAACTCTTTCCTTTTCCCTTGTATTTTTGATAATGATATCAACGAATTTCATCGTGTAAATAAATCGTAGATAGTCACTCATATCTTGATAAATTCTCAATTTAAAAAAAATATCAAATACGAGCATTTACAGACATTATTATCCAAAATAAAATATCACATAGCAGATCGGTAAACAATAACGTGCCAATTCATATCATAATTATATTCTTATTATTAACATTATCATCATAAAAATGCTGAGGATTCTCCCCTGATCTAAATACATATCGGACGTCTTTCAAAATACCATTTTTTCAACATTTGCAATAAATGCAGCCTCATGATAAGTAATCTGGTATGTTAATCCTTGACAAGGTATGGAATTTTGCGTCTTCATCCAGAATATTCCATGTACATGTTTATAACACTACTTGGCTAAACTTCATTAATCCACCATTGTTATCAGTCTCAGATAAATAAAAAACATATTTTTGTAATGAAAAGACAATTCATGAATAGATTGAACAACCCTCTCTGAAGAACGTACAGCTGCCGAATAAGCTTTGTTTCATTATTTTTAACTAAGTTTAAATTAAATGTTCCGAAAGATGTTTTTTCCAAGTCATTGTCATTACTTTTGTACCTTAAAGCGGCAGTACCACGATTTTTGATAATTTTATATTTCAAATATTTCACTGATAATTGTAAGTTAATGTTAAATGTATTATATTGAAAGTGTCAACAATCTTTTTTTTTTTTTTTTTTTTTTTTTTTTTTTTTTTTTTTTATTATTCTATTTCTTTTTTAGGTACATGTACATTTAGATTCAAACTACAAGAAAGTGACATTTTACATAGCAACATTTAAATATAGGCGAATTTTGCATACATGCAAGTATGCACAGTTTATATCAAATTTCCAATTACAATGGTAACAAAGGCATATAAAAAGAAGTGATTAGTTTTTGAATAGTAAATGGCAGGATGACGAAAATTTCATATATTTTGAGTAGTTGCAATTCGAATAACAGTTGTATTTATCAATGTTATATATTTTTTTCAGATCATTTTGAATGTATGTGAAGTTTGGTTTCAAACCAAATTGTTTTGCTTTGAAAATGGTGTATTTCACATTTGTAATTATCATGTTTAATACCCTGTTTCTGTATTCGGGGTATCCAAGACAAATGTTTCGTTTGGAAAACTTTATGTTCGCTTCAGTGTACGTGTCAACAATCTTATTACACAAGCCAATCATCCATAGTCAGAGGACAAGGTATGAAGATTCACATAAAAACCATTGGCGGCCATTTTTTGTGAACACCTTTAATTCATTTTGTGTTAGAAAAATGAATCGCATTCCTAAACCTTATGTTATATGTTTTAATTATTACTGCTCAATCAAGTTTCATTACATTGACTTTCAACTGGAGCCATTTATTTTCATTTTCCTGACATCACCTTATATTCCCCCTAAAATCGTGCTACTGCCCCTTTAAACACGACTTTTGGAGTAGAAGAATACATTTTCTCGCCATACTCTTATCAATACTAATGAGGGGAGAAAGTCTAATTGCAAAAATAAAAACTATTATTTTTCTTCTCAAACATCAAATTGCTTTCTCTGAAAATCCCGTTATATTAGGCCTAGGGAAGACTTTTCTCCCTTTCATACTTTTAACTAGGGTCATCCCTGATGTAATAAAGTTAAGGAATATCTTAATAATCACTATTAATTAGTAATTTGAAAACAATATATTTTGTTAAAATCGATAAATTATGGTAGAAATTTGTACATATGTATTTGATCAAGAAACATATAGTGCAATCATTATCTAGATAAAAATGGCAACAGATTCAAATTACCCAAAAATGATGATTCCTGTTCAGAAGCTATAAAGTAAGGATGCTCAAAGAATAAAATATGACAAGTCTTTATGGATATGCAATTTCAGGGTAGCAAGGTTTATATTTGTTACATATGTTAGTAGATCTAGATATCTAGATAATTAAATATCATTTGAATACAACAATTTATCTATATCTCAAGTCCATTGGGAATGTTAATGTCAGTTGGGGGCGGGATAGCGCAGTGGTTAGCGCGTTCGGCTTCGGATCAGGAGGTCCGTGGTTCGAATCCCGCCAGGGGCTCGGCAATGTCTGCAGTAGAGAACTGTTCTACACGCAGTCAGGTTTGGGTGCAATGCTACACTGAATTTCCACACTGAATTATTATCCGTTTCACTCCTATACTGAGTCTAGAAAGGCTTAGTAGAGAGTCGTGTCAGCCAACGTATCGAATTGACGCGACCCTCTATTAGGCCTTTCTAGACTCAGTATAGGAGTGAAACGAAAATATTGAGGCTAGGTTTACTTAGACTGACGCCCATGATATTATTTTATTTCTTTTTACTTGATTGAGCGTTTCTGTATTCGGGGTATCCAAGACAAATGTTTCGTTTGGAAAACTTTATGTTCGCTTCAGTGTACGTGTCAACAATCTTATTACACAAGCCAATCATCCATAGTCAGAGGACAAGGTATGAAGATTCACATAAAAACCATTGGCGGCCATT
Source organism: Steromphala cineraria (assembly GCA_916613615.1). Classification (NCBI taxonomy): domain Eukaryota; kingdom Metazoa; phylum Mollusca; class Gastropoda; order Trochida; family Trochidae; genus Steromphala; species Steromphala cineraria. The sequence goes on along the minus strand of OU744726.1, from coordinate 68,531,761 downwards.
TTTTGTGAACACCTTTAATTCATTTTGTGTTAGAAAAATGAATCGCATTCCTAAACCTTATGTTATATGTTTTAATTATTACTGCTCAATCAAGTTTCATTACATTGACTTTCAACTGGAGCCATTTATTTTCATTTTCCTGACATCACCTTATATTCCCCCTAAAATCGTGCTACTGCCCCTTTAAACACGACTTTTGGAGTAGAAGAATACATTTTCTCGCCATACTCTTATCAATACTAATGAGGGGAGAAAGTCTAATTGCAAAAATAAAAACTATTATTTTTCTTCTCAAACATCAAATTGCTTTCTCTGAAAATCCCGTTATATTAGGCCTAGGGAAGACTTTTCTCCCTTTCATACTTTTAACTAGGGTCATCCCTGATGTAATAAAGTTAAGGAATATCTTAATAATCACTATTAATTAGTAATTTGAAAACAATATATTTTGTTAAAATCGATAAATTATGGTAGAAATTTGTACATATGTATTTGATCAAGAAACATATAGTGCAATCATTATCTAGATAAAAATGGCAACAGATTCAAATTACCCAAAAATGATGATTCCTGTTCAGAAGCTATAAAGTAAGGATGCTCAAAGAATAAAATATGACAAGTCTTTATGGATATGCAATTTCAGGGTAGCAAGGTTTATATTTGTTACATATGTTAGTAGATCTAGATATCTAGATAATTAAATATCATTTGAATACAACAATTTATCTATATCTCAAGTCCATTGGGAATGTTAATGTCAGTTGGGGGCGGGATAGCGCAGTGGTTAGCGCGTTCGGCTTCGGATCAGGAGGTCCGTGGTTCGAATCCCGCCAGGGGCTCGGCAATGTCTGCAGTAGAGAACTGTTCTACGCGCAGTCAGGTTTGGGTGCAATGCTACACTGAATTTCAGTGCAGTACCACCCATTGCTAGTTCCAGCCGATGCTCGCAGGTTTCAACGCAATGCATAGCCACAATAGTGTTGCGGACTTTGTCCCTGCAATAATACTAGCAGTCGCGATGTAAGTGAAATACTCTTGAAAGCGGCGATAAACCCCATACCAGCTCTCTTCACCTCAATGTCACTTACTGTCAATAATTAAAACCTCCATCTTGCGTGATTTTTTGGGGGGATCCACAGCACCCTTCAATACCATAAGACCTTTCAGGCCCAAGGCTTCTTTCGATATATAAATGATCTTTTATAACCAGTGGTTACCAGTGACGTATAAGAAGCCGATGAAATGATTAGCATCAAGAACGAACACCACTTCCCAGATGACAGTCAATTGAAATCTAAACATTTATATATAGTTTATTCACCAAAAGTATGTAGGCCAAAGGCCCATGAAAGAAATAAAATAATATCATGGGCGTCAGTCTAAGCAAACCTAGCCTCAATATTATCCGTTTCACTCCTATACTGAGTCTAGAAAGGCTTAGTAGAGAGTCGTGTCAGCCAACGTATCGAATTGACGCGACCCTCTATTAGGCCTTTCTAGACTCAGTATAGGAGTGAAACGAAAATATTGAGGCTAGGTTTACTTAGACTGACGCCCATGATATTATTTTATTTCTTTTTACTTGATTGAGCGTTTCTGTATTCGGGGTATCCAAGACAAATGTTTCGTTTGGAAAACTTTATGTTCGCTTCAGTGTACGTGTCAACAATCTTATTACACAAGCCAATCATCCATAGTCAGAGGACAAGGTATGAAGATTCACATAAAAACCATTGGCGGCCATTTTTTGTGAACACCTTTAATTCATTTTGTGTTAGAAAAATGAATCGCATTCCTAAACCTTATGTTATATGTTTTAATTATTACTGCTCAATCAAGTTTCATTACATTGACTTTCAACTGGAGCCATTTATTTTCATTTTCCTGACATCACCTTATATTCCCCCTAAAATCGTGCTACTGCCCCTTTAAACACGACTTTTGGAGTAGAAGAATACATTTTCTCGCCATACTCTTATCAATACTAATGAGGGGAGAAAGTCTAATTGCAAAAATAAAAACTATTATTTTTCTTCTCAAACATCAAATTGCTTTCTCTGAAAATCCCGTTATATTAGGCCTAGGGAAGACTTTTCTCCCTTTCATACTTTTAACTAGGGTCATCCCTGATGTAATAAAGTTAAGGAATATCTTAATAATCACTATTAATTAGTAATTTGAAAACAATATATTTTGTTAAAATCGATAAATTATGGTAGAAATTTGTACATATGTATTTGATCAAGAAACATATAGTGCAATCATTATCTAGATAAAAATGGCAACAGATTCAAATTACCCAAAAATGATGATTCCTGTTCAGAAGCTATAAAGTAAGGATGCTCAAAGAATAAAATATGACAAGTCTTTATGGATATGCAATTTCAGGGTAGCAAGGTTTATATTTGTTACATATGTTAGTAGATCTAGATATCTAGATAATTAAATATCATTTGAATACAACAATTTATCTATATCTCAAGTCCATTGGGAATGTTAATGTCAGTTGGGGGCGGGATAGCGCAGTGGTTAGCGCGTTCGGCTTCGGATCAGGAGGTCCGTGGTTCGAATCCCGCCAGGGGCTCGGCAATGTCTGCAGTAGAGAACTGTTCTACACGCAGTCAGGTTTGGGTGCAATGCTACACTGAATTTCAGTGCAGTACCACCCATTGCTAGTTCCAGCCGATGCTCGCAGGTTTCAACGCAATGCATAGCCACAATAGTGTTGCGGACTTTGTCCCTGCAATAATACTAGCAGTCGCGATGTAAGTGAAATACTCTTGAAAGCGGCGATAAACCCCATACCAGCTCTCTTCACCTCAATGTCACTTACTGTCAATAATTAAAACCTCCATCTTGCGTGATTTTTTGGGGGGATCCACAGCACCCTTCAATACCATAAGACCTTTCAGGCCCAAGGCTTCTTTCGATATATAAATGATCTTTTATAACCAGTGGTTACCAGTGACGTATAAGAAGCCGATGAAATGATTAGCATCAAGAACGAACACCACTTCCCAGATGACAGTCAATTGAAATCTAAACATTTATATATAGTTTATTCACCAAAAGTATGTAGGCCAAAGGCCCATGACAGTCTAAGTAAACCTAGCCTCAATATTTTCGTTTCACTCCTATACTGAGTCTAGAAAGGCCTAATAGAGGGTCGCGTCAATTCGATACGTTGGCTGACACGACTCTCTACTAAGCCTTTCTAGACTCAGTATAGGAGTGAAACGGATAATATTGAGGCTAGGTTTGCTTAGACTGACGCCCATGATATAGATATGATACATGTGTCACAGAAAGATTTTCTAAGTTGCATGGCTTAAAATAAAAGATTGCAACAGTTAAATGGTGTAAATATTGAAAGATGACATTAAAGCATGAAATGTTGTCCTGCTTGTGAATTTCTTATATCAATTTGGAATTAATTTATTTCTAATTTGTCATAAAATGTGCATATCAATGTAAAATTATATTCACCTTCAATATAAAAACATTTACAACTTATACATGTTCACTCATTCTTTAGTTCCGTATTATGTCTACCAGTTTCTACTCTTAAAATGGTAGAATGGTTAACGAGCGAATGCATATCTAAATTTGTCACATGATAAAGACGGTATGTACACTGAATAAGTCTTAGGAATATCTTGAATAGCAGAATGTCAATCCTGTTCAGAATAAATATTGAAAAATTCATAAACAAACAATGAAATACTGTTAACACACTGGTGTTACCAAACGTTACCAAAGCCAACTAAGCATAAGATATCTCTTAAATCAGAAACCAAATCAAGACATTTTATAACGTCATCCCATGATTTGTTTAAAATTTGATGAAGGCACAAAACGACAAAATCTTTTTCTGATCGAGATTTAAAAGAATTATTTTCTTTAGTCATAAGCATGGGCTAAGCTATTAATTGCTGAAATCAACGGTCGTTTTAGGACATACATAGATAGATATAGATAGTGACCAAACGCTATGTTGTTAGTTTTGGGATCAGTTTGTTCTGCCCCAAAAGGGAAGGTTCGAATCCCACTGAGGAGTAACCCACAACAGTACAAGAAACGAGATTTCAACAACAATAAGTGTTTCCCTTCCTCTTACCAACTCTAACAGCGATACGTTATCAATTGAGGACCAACAACATGTGATACAATACAATCGTACCTCGTCATCATGGGAAATGTTTCATTTACCTATATTACAACATCAATTGCACCATTATTATAACGCTGGACTGTAAAAGAGAAATAAGTGTTCAAGATTTTTAAATTCATTGACAATGTAGTTTTTTTCCAAGTTGTAAATAAAGATAATTTTCTTGAATTTTATTAAACACTTGGTATAGAAAAAAGTTTTATCAGAATAAATTGCTTTAGTATCGAAGTGTATTTCTCAAATAAAAACTTTTTCGGCTGACCAATATTAAGTTATTTTGGATCCCAAACTGCAAATATTAAAATGATTATTGTTAAAATTACCCCTTGTACATTGAATTGAACTTGTACATACACAATCTTAATTAAATAAGATCGACAGGTTCATATGTATCAACAGTATGACCTAATATATATATACCTGTTTATCTAAATTCATTTAAAATATTGTACATACATGTATTATACATCTATGGATTTATTTAAGTTTTTAGGGTCTTCACTTCCTGTTTATCAGATAATACGTTTGAACTCATTCTTCCTTTAACTGAATATGAGTCATCTATAACTGTATGTCGCAAAAATATACCAACTTTATCACAAATCGAAGAAAGGGTGAAAATATAATTTTTCAATTAAACAAATTACATATTTTAACAAGCCAAATTTTAACGAATTTCAGGGAAAATGGATAATGTTTTCTTAACTTTATGAGTAAATGCATTTTCTCTTTATCCCATTTGATTCTTCTATCAAATCGGTACCAACCGCTAGTCATATGCTTTGCATACTGTATCTAGTAAACAGACATCAATATTGATCAAGGGGAAGAATGGTTGAATTCGCATATATTCACATCGGATGGTATCAGTTTTTAGAAAAATTAGCAATCAAAACAATGTCTCTGTTAATGATTTTGTTCTTATGTGAAAAGGAATTACAACTTTTTGGCCGAAAACATGTTAACATCAAATTAAGGTTTGAAAATAACTTCTTCTAATGATATCAACTTTCCTTTACTTCATGGCAATAACGATGTCATTCATTCATTGGGCTTCGCCTACAATAAACATGACATTACAAGAAGATCTGAATGATGAGCTAAGTCACAAATCATTTGTTACAAAATTTAATTACTAACTTCAAAGCACAATTCTGTCCCAGTGACTGAAGGAATTAAGCTCGATATGGATACGCGGTCACCAGACATCACCAAAGGTCAAAGTAGCGATCAAATTGTGTTCGACAATATAAACATCCTGTATGTCATTGTAAAATATTGTCTGTGTGTCTAATCCGTGTTTATGTCTGTGGTGATCGTGTATAGTGAACTAACATGATGGAGCACTGCTAATGATAATTTCCTGAGACGTACATAGGTAACGTCAAACATACGTGTACTTCATTTCAAATTATTGTCTTATGTGAAAACTCAAAATTGCAATAATATACATGAACATTGTTGAATAAAAGTGACTTTTGATTTGTCTTGATAAGAGAAAAAATATGTACTGAGTCAAGTTGAATTCATTTCACTATACTATTCACCCCCTATATAAAATGCCAAAATTATGATTTTTTTCCCTCAATTATTGTCAAAAACGGCATGTTCAGTAGTTATATGACGTACTTAAGATAACCTCTGTTATTGTGTTTTGTCTATTGTTAATAAGAATTAAAAATCACGTAATAATGTCGGTGCCGTTGCTTTGTTTTCGATCACAAACCAAGGCTTTATTGTGGGTATTCTTCACTGGAAGCATCAAAACTGGTTATTTAAAAAACACATTATTCTTTATACAAAAAACCCATTTTTATCATTTCTCGTTTAAAAGATCGATGTAGAAGTTCAAAATGAAGTGAATATACAGACGTTATACACTGGAATCACAAGCTAACATATTGATCATGCTTCGATGATTAAACATGATACATTTCAGTCACCACAGTAATCGTCAACATTCAAAAGAACAAATCATAGTACATGCTCCGTCGTCTTATGCGATGCCATGTCCGAAGTGCCATTGCATTTTTAGTGACCAGGACATGTTTATTTTGCTGCAACCTCCCCCCTTTCCCTCCCACTGATGCATGTACTACATAGTTCAATGGCGCGGTCGCTTTTCCTCCATAGATGACCAAACCGTACCATTCTTGATATTTACTTCCCCAATTGATAAGAATGCAATCAATCAAACCCGAATGATTGTGATCTAATTTGAGGACAATGCACTAAAAATGATCTTATAATGTTTCAGAAAAATCATATAATATCACAGACCCGCCAATGATATAACATATTGTTTAAGAAGAGCCAATAAACACATAGAAATGATATAACATATTTCATAATTTGTTTCTGATGGACATTTACGCGCTGTCCATCTATCAGTCAAGGTAAGAAAACTACCTGTTTAGACAGGTCACTAATTCGGACATAACAGGTGAGAAGACTGGTGTTGTAATTGCTGTGGTCAGACGGATTCTCGGACAGGTCACTGGGCCAATGATTGACGGGCGTTAGCCGTTGTCTGGAAACTCTGACCATTGTATACCTATATATACTTGCATCCTCATTGTCAAACCACTCTTCTTTGACTTTCGTACCACGAGGTAGGTTCACTTGTCTTCATTAAGAATACATTGGTTTCAACTTGGTTAACAATGAGAGACAATAGTTAATATCAATAGTTAATAACAGAGTTAATATGGAGACAAAGGAGTACAACTTGATTCACGGTTTATCTTAAATATAATAGGTCTCCTGTGATTCTTATTTTATCATCAGTGGATTTTTGTGCTAAAGAATAGTTTATTAACTTCAAGATATATTCCGCGAGTTTTATGAGTCAAAACCTTTGTTATGAAGTTGTGAATGATCGCAGTTTATCCAGAGCCATTGAACCTTTCTGAAAATTATCATTAGGTTGATCAAAATATGCAATACAGTCTTGATTCTGATCGAAAACCGGACAAAAGGACGTCAGTCAATCATTTTGAAAACTTTTTAAAGCAGATCTAGACAAGTGATGAAGTGTAACCTAACAAGTAACCATGTGTTTAATATGTGTGGTTATGACATTGGCACACATGTTTGAATTTTGTTCAATTTTCATAGAACGTTTGTCATTATTATCATGTACTTGATATTCTATTTGAATATACGAGATGTTTTAAAAGAAACCATAAAAATCACTCAGTTTTTCTATAAAGCCCCATTGTCATACTTGAATGCGGTTCGTGGTAAATTTTAGAATTTATTAAAAAAAGAAACACATATCTCGATAGAAAAATCTTTCGTTGAAAGTTTGATATCATATTTACATGTTTAATCAATAATAAAATATTTAAATCGACGTCAAAAGTACAGTTCCCTCTGCAAAAGTGCCATAGCTTTAAACTAACCCGCTTTCGGTGACATCATCATTATGTGTAGGTTTTACAACGCGTCTCAGTTACCAAAATTGCGTCAGATTGGGCGGCAACTAATGCCTGACTCAGAGCAACAGAAAAAGAAAATGTAGTTGCGCGGGACAAAGGCGGCTTTAAACAGTATGTTTTATAGGAACCGAAATTGTGAGATGGCCACACTTGATTCGCCTTATGTCGACATACCGGGGCTGTCGTTTCGGTCATCTTTGTAAACTGTCTCCTATTTAATGAATTTTTGTCCGATCTTCTCATGGTTGGTCGCATAATATTGCTAAATATACAGTTAAAATACTTTTTAAAATATTGCAGTTAGATAATGGGTCTTAAATTCAGAACTCTTTATTATAAAAACATTTCTGTAACAGCGATCCAATGGATAAGCTCACGTGTATATTTTATTTAAACATTAATTTGATTATATTCAATATCTATGACACAAATTCACTAGGATACGCGGTCAAGTACTAATAACAGTAAAGATGATACTAGTGATAACCGTTTTATTCATGCTCTAGACAATAGACAGTATCATAAATTGTTAATATTTTGTTTGTTTTGCTTTTGTAAAATTATCTTTTACAAATTCTAAAGACAAATAAGATATTACCCAAACTGAAATATGGTAACGTATAAAATGTATTTGCAATGTATATTTGCGATGCTATTGGGAATGTTTATGTACTATTAAACAGCAAATGAAATAACGTCAATGGTCTGTCTTCTGAGAAAATACGATGTAGTATTTATAATGAATAATGTTTTATAAAATAGGTTGGTAGGTAGGGAATTTTAGAACGTTGATACATAACGGAATAACATTTTTTTAAACGCTGTACAGGAACTAATTCCAAAGCATTATCAGTTATGTTTGAAAGCAAAGATTGAAATCATTCATTCAAGTTTAGTTTTTCTGTTACGTTAGTGTGAACATAAAATCGTGTACAACAGTTTGAGGAAATTAAACTAATTCTATGGGAAATTATACATAGTTCATAGATATACACTCAGGGGCAAAAGAAACGAAACCAACTTTTCAAAAGAGTACAAAACAAAATCCTGTTGTAAATGAAATGCGACTACAAACCCTTGTGATAGGTACATCAGTTATGAAGAAGTACTCACAATTTCAAACATAAATGGATGATACTTATAATTATATTACTGTTCAAATACACGAGGGGTCCAAAAACAGCCTTTTCAATGTTATTTTTGGTAAAATATTTGAAATTAGAATAAAAAAATTATGAAATTTATAAATTTGATAAATTAATATGTTATCAATATTGAAAACCTTGATAGAAATTAATCTGTTCACGCATTTTGTCAGCCGGTTTGAAAACAAGCAAAAAGGCCAGGAGATTTTTAAACGCGACTTTTGAAAGGCGTGTTTTTCAAAAGCGATAACAGATATAGAAATTAAACACTTAGTTCAGTTAACTCTTGAAGACATGAAATAACCCTGTGTCAGCCATAATTATCACTCGTAGCTTAACATATCATGGATTTTATATGATATCGTGTAGAGTCATGTAGTCAGTTACCCTACAGTCGAAGATTATGAATATAGGGATCGCGAAGACTAACATATAGTCCCTATAAAAAGTCTTTTCACTAAAATTTTAATATTAAATATTTGATGTTAAAATAAAACGGAGCCCTGAACAATTTTTAATTTCAGACTGAGGCATCTAGACTTGCCAACATTGTCTAGACTTAAGAAGGCTCCTTTGATTTATTTTTGCTTTCGGGTCTGGTTAACTGACTAAGGGATCGTGGTAAAAACTTATTTGAACCAATTGCTTATGTGTATGTGCACGACCAAACTAGTGAATGAATATAAGTATGCTTGTCCACAAAATGTATGTACATATTCTAAATATGTTAAAAGTTTTTATGGACGATAAACAAATCACTTGCGTCATCTAAATTAGTCCATGTTAATCCACAGTGTAACGCCACTCTATTGTTTTAACGGATTATTTTACTTTACGACTTGAAGCAAAGGCCAAGTTTAGCGTTTGCGCACTGATGTGACAGTAACCAGTTTCCCCATGGACCACTTACTATTTTCATATCCTTGTTGTTATGTAATGAAAATGTATAGAACAACGAGATAAAATGATTTGAAATAAGGTAAAACGAATTGAAGCTCAAAATAAAATAGATATATTTCTGATTGCAGGGGGAGGAACAATGATGCTGTTGTCAGGAGTTGTCTTTTCTTTAATTCTGTCCATGACCCACGGTAAGGACAAATCTCTCTATCGTTTTACATTTTCATTTGGTTAAAATATATCTTCAGACATTCCTTAAAGTAAACTACGTAATTCAGAAAGTTCAATCAATGTTTTGAAAAAGAAAACGATTCAAGAAACTTTCACGTTATGGATCTTCAGACATTCCTTAAAGTAAATTACGTAAATCAGAAACTCAATCAATGTTTAAAAAAGAAATTCCGCCATTCAAGAAATGTTCACGTTATGGATATTTTTAAGGCAAAGCTACCAAATTTTTAAGTACATGAATACAAGCATACCGTAATCATATTTGTTATATTCTTTCAAAACAGAGCTTCTACTTTAAAACATCTACACGTTGATCTTGCAGGTCAGACCACCGCCCCTCCCCCACCTCCTCCTCCCGTGGACTACCCGCCTCCCCCACCCCCTGGGGCTGAGCAGTACCCGACCGGGGCATACGAGGCGCAACCAGGCCAGTACCCTGACCAGTATGCCCCACCCCCATCTGGAGCCTACAACGACCCCGGGTATACAGGCTATCAGAATGTTGGCGCACCTCAGGATCCAGGGTACCAAAATCCAGGCGCACCCCAGGATACAGGGTACCAGACTGTTGGCGCACCCCAGGATACAGGGTATCAGACTGTTGGCGCACCCCAGGATCCAGGGTACCAGACTGTTGGCGCATCCTATCCAGATGCTGCATACCAAGCCATGGCTCCACCTCCCGCAGTTGATACTGCCTACCAGACTCAGAACAATGCTGGATACCCCACACAAGACGCCGGATATCCTAATACCGCACCTTCTGTTGACGCGGGATACCCTGCACAAGGAACCGGATACCCTGCACAAGAGGCCGGATACCAAAACATGGCTACTTCCCCTGATGCTGGATACCAAACCCAGAATAATGTTGGGTACCCAACACAAGACGCCGGATACCAAAACTCGCCCCCCGTCCCAGATGCTTATCAACCTCAGAACACTGTTGGATACCCTGCACAGGACCCTGGTTATCAGAATCAAGCCCCTGCTCCTGGTGCCGGATACCAGAACCAAGTTCCATCAGTAGATGTTGGTGCGCAGAACCAGAACACTATTGGATACCCAACGCAAGATGCCGGGTACCAGAACCAACCTCCTACTCCTGACGCCGCTTACCAGACACAAAATAACGCCGGATACCCAAATATGCCTCCTTCTCCAGATGCAGGATACCAGAGCCAGAATACCATTGGATACCCTGCACATGATGGCGGCTTTCAAAACGCAGTCCAACCCCCGGCACCAGATGCTGGATTTCAGAATTCGCCTCCTGTTCAAGATACAAAGTTTCCTACCCAGAATGCACCTGCTTCTCAAGGGACTGGATATCCTAGCCAGAACCTGCCTCCCACTCAAGAAACAGGTTATCCAATACAGAATATGCCCGTATCCCAAGTCCCCTACACTTCAGTGCAGTATTCACAAGGAGGCCAAGCAGTTCCACAAGAATATCTCCGGGCCCAGACCAACTACCAAGATCAAAGTCAAATCCAAACTCAAGTCCAAACTAACCCGAACCAAGCGCCAACCCAACAGCAAGCAAACACTTTTCAGACTCAGATCCAGACTCAGTCTCAAGGTCAAACACAAGTCGATACCAATCCTGCCCAACCTCAGCAACAGACGAACTACCAAACAGGGCAAACACAGGGGAACACCTACCAAATGATGCCCAATACGCAAATGCAAAATACTAATACACAAAATGCCTATCAAACTGGACAGGGAACTGCCACACAAGTCTCCCAACAAACAGGCAATACTATGAATACCAACATCGGAGTGTCACAGATGCCTTCTCAAAACAACTTCCAAAATCAAAATATGCAGTCGCAAGTTACCAACACCGTCAACCAGAAATCACAGCCACAAAACAACATGATGGGGAGGAATATGCCTCAACAAATGCCTGGTTCACCATATATGTCAATGAACTCTGGCATGGGAATGTTTAATGGAGTAAGTCCAATGTCAATGCCAATGCCAATGCCTATGCCAATGCAAGGACAAACTTCTCCTTTCAGCACAATGAATTTCATTAATGCTCAACGTGGTCAAGCGTCTAATCAGTTCCCGTCAGGAAGTCCCATGCAGATGTTCCAGACCAGCCAAGGTCAAATGTCAGGAATGACTCAAAATAGAATTAGCCAGAATGGTCCCTTCCATGGACAAAACACAATCATGGGACCCCAGAACCAACAAATGCAACAAGGTTTCTCTGGAGCTACCCAAAATCAGATGATTCCGTCTGCTACAGGACCAATGGCATCACATTTAAGAAACATGATAGCTGGTTTCCCTGCGCAAACTGCAAGCAATCGCTTTTCAACTGGTTTCCCTACACAATCCCGCAGCAGTTCTATGTCATCTGGCTTCAATACACAATCTGGTAGTACCCCAATGTCTCAATTCATGTCAGAAATCAACAGACCTTTCCCTGGAGGAATGAATAGCATGTCTTCCGCGATGACTTCTCACCCAACACTTAGCAGTGACCCCAAGAGTGGACCAATGGCAAGTTTCCTCGCGGCAAAGGGCCAATCGCAAACATCCACGCAACTCACATCGCAAAAAGGCTCTCTCCCATTTGGATCTAGCATGCAGCCAACGTTCTCTGGAATGGGAGGCAACCGTATGTCTGCAATGCAAAATTCCCGTTTTAACCAAGTCCAGAAGCCGCAGCCTAAACCACAACCCCGTCAGCAGTCCAACCCTCTGTCAACCCTATTGCCTTTGCTTCTGAGAAACGGAAACATGGACGGCAGAACCATGATGGCCTTGTCGATGTTTGGGGGACAAAAGGGTGGGGATATGTCAAGCATCCTTCCTTTTATGCTGATGGGTGGCGGTGAAGCCATCAACCCAATGATGCTAATGGCTATGTCCCAAGGGGGTGGATCTCAGATCAACCCTATAGCGATGATGATGATGGCCCAGGGTGGTGAAATGAACATGGGACTTCTGCCTCTGCTCCTCGCCCAAGGACAAGCTTAAGGTGGTTCTCAGGGTGGTGCCTTCTAGAAGACTTCAGACGGAAGATCACTGTAAGAAACATGTATCAAAACTGTCATTTCGCATTAATTTGGTTCAGTTTCGTTGACCTTTTCGAATTTTTAACAAAAGGAAATTATCATTTTTGTTCTTGTGTGATTAAGACTTGGAAAAATATGATCAGATGTTTGTAAATTAATATTTAAGATTTTTCTCCTTTTATGATTTATTCTGATATAGTTTCATGGTTTGATTGTAGCGTTCAGATTTGTGTTATATCTATAATTTCCGGTGACATTAGATTAGAAATGTATGTGTCATGTTTGCTTATTGCCTGTGAATAATGTATGTACCAAATACCTAATAAACAAAGGTGTTGAATTCCCACAATTGTTTGTACGTTCCTTAAAGGTTTCCTGGAACCATTAAGTTACAGTTTATCTTCTTCAACTTATATACAACTGCATCCAACAACTTTGTTCACTTATTTGCCTATCTTAGTGCCAATATGATAATTTGCAAGATATTTTGAGACATCATGTAGCATTGATAAAGCAACCATGCGTTGTGTTTTAAATCATAAGCGACGATTGAATGTTCCATACCATACCTTTTTCTAATAGTGAGTGAGTGAGCTATTGGTTTACACTCCTTTAGCCAGTTTCTAAAACAGTCCATTTTGAAGGGAATCCATAAAATTTTTGTTAAAAGTTATTCATTGTTGAAATGATATAAAGACGGTATAAAGACACGTAGAGATGGTAAAACATCCAGTCATGTGTTCATAACGTGTATAAACCACATGTGCAGGAACATAAATCGCTTACAGGGGCAGTAGCAAGTTTTTAGGGGGAATGTAAGGTGATGTCAGGAATATAAAAATTAATGGTTCCTATTGAAAAGCAATGTCTAGAAACTAAATGGAGGAGTAATAATTCAAATATAAAATGCAAAGTTTAGTCATGCGATTCCTTTTTCTAACGCAAAATGAATAAAAGGTGTTCACACAAAATGGCCGCCAATGGATTTTATGTGAAACTTCATACTTTGTAATCTGACTATGGCTGGTTGGCTTGTGTAATGGGATTTATGACACTTTCAAAATAATACATTTAGCATTAGCGTACAATTATCAATGAAAATTTTAAAATATAAAATTATCACGTGCTACTGCCCCTTTAAAATACCGTTAGAAAAACACATTTATATTAACAGAGTGTATAGGAGCGGTACTGATGCACGTGTACTCAAATTAGCGTTGTTTGCAATCCCAGGTCCACGGTGTTGTTATTAGTTTGTTTCAGAATCCCAAACTGTAGAATATAAGAAATTTCTGTCTAGGTAAAAATGACTAAAGCTAAATTTCATCCGTTTTGTAAGAATTATCATAATTTATGACCTTTCAAGGCATAGTTCTAGACATAACTTGATAATACTCTGTGAATTCATTTTGATCTATGCAGTAGTTTAGTGAATTTTGCAAATTTAGAAAATTCTCAAACATTTAGTGTTGCGTTCGCGAACAGCAGCTCATGGATAGTGAGTCAATTTTCAATTTGAGTAATTTTTTTACATTTACATCCTATAGCTGAACTACTGCATTAGATCAAAATGAATATCACAGACTAATTCTGTTTCAAAGCTGTTCATATCCCGGTGGTATACATAGTCTCAATGTCAAAAATAGTATCAATGAAGCTCGGGAATAATGATAGAACCTTTCATTACTTTTCTCAAAAGCAGTTTTTGCACATATCCTCAGAAGGACTGGTTTTGCCGATAATTATTAGTCCTAGATCCAAATTTCGATGACCGACAACTTCATATAATATGAATATCGCATTTTGGATCTAAGACATATCGTTATCGCCACTTCCGTCGTTATTGTGCGTATCCTCACGTGACTGAGTAATTGTCCGGAATTCTTCGTTGCCATTGACGAAAATATCCGAGCGCACCAACACGAATAACCAGCCAATCAGTGCGTGTATGCAAATTAAGTTGCACGTGCGGATTTTTTAGATGATAATCTCAGAAGAACGCTAGAAAGGGAATGTAAAATAACAACTCTTGAAAGGACAGTTTAGAAGGTAAGGGAAATGTGTCAAATTCTAAAGCAAACTCATGTTGATATTTTGATTTCTTTAACACAAGGAGAACTTTCTATAAACGCGCATGTCTGGTTTTGAGAAGACTGCAGACAAAACATTGGTGTTTTGGTTTTCAACACCTGGCGATTTGGGCTGTATTGGATAAGCAATCTAATGAATCAAGAAAGAGATTCCAAGCTTTCAATGTCTATCCTTGAATTTTAATTTAATTTTTAAAACGCTCATATTTTCAACGAGAAAGGTGACTAACGCTACTTAGCATAAAATTGAAACGCTATTTGACTCTCATCTTCAAAATGTCATGAAATTCCTAGCTAAGATTGACAATACTATCAACGTTTATAAATCTTTATGGTAGCCCTTTTGAAATATCCTTCCGAGTTTAACTAAACTTACTTAACTAAAAGAACAGATACGTATGGTTATCAATTTTAATTTAGTTGAAATTTCTTTTAAAAGACAGACTTCTTAATTCGATTTTTTTCTCATTTCATTAGAATCTAGTTCAGAAAGGTACTTAGACGATGTATGCTCGCCGTGAATATCTCCGGTAAACCTCCGTCCAATTTTAAAGGAAACCTTCCTAACATAAAACAGTAGAGACATCCAATAACGTAAATCCTTATCCTATTAATTTATCTATTTAAACTCTCTTACACCATAGCCGTTTTATTAAAGGAATGCGTCTACATATATATCGTATTAAGGCACACCGAAGCAATTGTTTCGTAAAAATAGACATTTCATGCCGCATATTTACGATTTTGAACACCAAGAAGAGATTGTACGTTGGTTAACTCAGCGTTTATTTAAACAGGCCTTTATTTCGTTCAGAAAGTTATGTGCAAGGGATTGTGTACATAGCAGCGTTTGTTATATATGTTATATTACCATTGACACACAGTTATGTTCTTTATGACATCCATTGTTTTTTTACAGATGGCTAAAATACAAATTTAAAAAAATTCTATGATTTACCTAATGACTACATAATTCTTATTGGCAAATGTGCATTTACCCTAGACTTTAGACCATTAATGCTCTTTGTTTAGAGAAGATGAAATAAGCTTTTTAGGGCATGTTTGTGGCCACAAAATTACCAAATCTACAGTTTGTACACTAGATTTGCAAAACTACAGACATACAAGATTTCTGATTATCTTGAATTTTTGTTCTTGTGAAGAACAGTCCCAACATCTAAAACTTTGCAAATCTAATTGTCAGAGGTACCAATACACAAGATTTGAGATGGCTAGAGCCAATAGATATAGAAAAGTCGTAAAAGTGTAAGACACTTTGCAAAAGGCCATTGTGCCTTTCAAACCAAATAAGCTAAAAATTAAGAATTAATCTTCAGATGGCACATCCAGATGACATGTGTATCAAGTTTGATGAAGTTATCATGTACTGTTTAAGATGTATGCTGTGGAAAAACTTTGACAGCATGCATATAGACAGACGGACTGAATAAAACCGGTTCCTCCCTTCTTACTCTGTAACAGTTTGATTGCATGATGTTTGAATGTCAGAGATAACAGCAGTTTTAGAAATTCTACTTACACCCTTCAGCATCAATCAGGAACATTATTTTTATATTTTCATCAAAATTCAAATAAACAACAAAGAGTCTGTCACAACCAATGTAACTTTAATCATTTTCAACATACATTCCTTGTAAACTCAACAGCATATCAATGATATCATACTCATGTCCTCTTGTTCTTACATCCACATATCACAAATGAGAATCTGGATTTAATTCATTTATACCTAGTGCAAATACAGAAAAAACAATCATTACTGTAAAATAATAACCACATAGGTTGCATTTGATTGGAGGGCATAGAGTGTTTTAATTGCAAATGAAACATAAAGCAGACGGCTCTGGAATGAAGTCAAACTCATTTTCCAAAACAATTCTATGACCTAGATCTTTCAACCAAAGAAACTAGATATTTATATCTTTCAGAAGCTTATATCACCTGTAGGGGTAAAAAGGTTAAGTCATAGCTATTCCAGGTTAAGTCAATTTTGCATCAATTTTTTTTCAAATTGAAATAAATAACATCAGGGACGATTAATACAACTTCCCTTGTGATTGAAACATTGTTGTAAAGGGTTATGTTTGCAGCAGCATAAATGAGGCCAAAACACATGCAAACTTTTAACCAGAATCAAGGGAAATGTCAAACTCAGCCTTTGTATAACACAATGACTTCATTTCAAGATCTGTTCCATTCACATAGACACAGTATGAAATAAGGAATATCACAATTTTAAAGTTGACATGAGGAAAGGAAATATTTTTAAACAGTGTTCAGTGTAACCGGTTTAAACATTACATAATTGAAAAAGTTTCAGAGAAACATAATTTAAATACCGGTACATGTACTGATACACCTGGTTTGTAAATGATTATGCAAATGAATATAATTCCTTACACAAAGCCTTAAAGCCTACACAATAGCTAACAATACACAAATACCAAAACTCGCCCCCCGCCCCAGATGCTTATCAACCTCAGAACACTGTTGGATACCCCGCGCAGGACCCTGGTTATCAGAATCAAGCTCCTGCTCCTGGTGCCGGATACCAGAACCAAGTTCCATCAGTAGATGTTGGTGCACAGAACCAGAACACTATTGGATACCCAACGCAAGATGCCGGGTACCAGAACCAACCTCCTACTTCTGACGCCGCTTACCAGACACAAAATAACGCCGGATACCCAAATATGCCTCCTTCTCCAGATGCAGGATACCAGAGCCAGAATACCATTGGATACCCTGCACAAGATGGCGGCTTTCAAAACGCAGTCCAACCCCCGGCACCAGATGCTGGATTTCAGACTTCGCCTCCTGTTCAAGATACAAAGTTTCCTACCCAGAATGCACCTGCTTCTCAAGGGACTGGATATCCTAGCCAGAACCTGCCTCCCACTCAAGAAACAGGTTATCCAATACAGAATATGCCCGTATCTCAAGTCCCCTACACTTCAGTGCAGTATTCACAAGGAGGCCAAGCAGTTCCACAAGAATATCTCCGGGCCCAGACCAACTACCAAGATCAAAGTCAAATCCAAACTCAAGTCCAAACTAACCCGAACCAAGCGCCAACCCAACAGCAAGCAAACACTTTTCAGACTCAGATCCAGACTCAGTCTCAAGGTCAAACACAAGTCGATACCAATCCTGCCCAACCTCAGCAACAGACGAACTACCAAACAGGGCAAACACAGGGGAACACCTACCAAATGATGCCCAATACGCAAATGCAAAATACTAATACACAAAATGCCTATCAAACTGGACAGGGAACTGCCACACAAGTCTCCCAACAAACAGGCAATACTATGAATACCAACATCGGAGTGTCACAGATGCCTTCTCAAAACAACTTCCAAAATCAAAATATGCAGTCGCAAGTTACCAACACCGTCAACCAGAATTCACAGCCACAAAACAACATGATGGGGAGGAATATGCCTCAACAAATGTCTGGTTCACCATATATGTCAATGAACTCTGGCATGGGAATGTTTAATGGAGTAAGTCCAATGTCAATGCCAATGCCAATGCCTATGCCAATGCAAGGACAAACTTCTCCTTTCAGCACAATGAATTTCATTAATGCTCAACGTGGTCAAGCGTCTAATCAGTTCCCGTCAGGAAGTCCAATGCAGATGTTCCAGACCAGCCAAGGTCAAATGTCAGGAATGACTCAAAATAGAATTAGCCAGAATGGTCCCTTCCATGGACAAAACACAATCATGGGACCCCAGAACCAACAAATGCAACAAGGTTTCTCTGGAGCTACCCAAAATCAGATGATTCCGTCTGCTACAGGACCAATGGCATCACATTTAAGAAACATGATAGCTGGTTTCCCTGCGCAAACTGCAAGCAATCGCTTTTCAACTGGTTTCCCTACACAATCCCGCAGCAGTTCTATGTCATCTGGCTTCAATACACAATCTGGTAGTACCCCAATGTCTCAATTCATGTCAGAAATCAACAGACCTTTCCCTGGAGGAATGAAAGGCATGTCTTCCGCGATGACTTCTCACCCAACACTTAGCAGTGACCCCAAGAGTGGACCAATGGCAAGTTTCCTCGCGGCAAAGGGCCAATCGCAAACATCCACGCAACTCACATCGCAAAAAGGCTCTCTCCCATTTGGATCTAGCATGCAGCCAACGTTCTCTGGAATGGGAGGCAACCGTATGTCTGCAATGCAAAATTCCCGTTTTAACCAAGTCCAGAAGCCGCAGCCTAAACCACAACCCCGTCAGCAGTCCAACCCTCTGTCAACCCTATTGCCTCTGCTTCTGAGAAACGGAAACATGGACGCCAGGACCATGATGGCCTTGTCGATGTTTGGGGGACAAAAGGGTGGGGATATGTCAAGCATCCTTCCTTTTATGCTGATGGGTGGCGGAGAAGCCATCAACCCAATGATGCTAATGGCTATGTCCCAAGGGGTTGGATCTCAGATCAACCCAATAGCGATGATGATGATGGCCCAGGGTGGTGAAATGAACATGGGACTTCTGCCTCTGCTCCTCGCCCAAGGACAAGCTTAAGGTGGTTCTCAGGGTGGTGCCTTCTAGAAGACTTCAGACGGAAGATCACTGTAAGAAACATGTATAAAAACTGTCATTTCGCATTAATTTGGTTCAGTTTCTTTGACCTTTTCGAATTTTTAACAAAAGGAAATTATCATTTTTGTTCTTGTGTGATTAAGACTTGGAAAAATATGATCAGATGTTTGTAAATTAATATTTAAGATTTTTCTCCTTTTATGATTTATTCTGATATAGTTTCATGGTTTGATTGTAGCGTTCAGATTTATGTTATATCTTTAATTTCCGGTGACATTAGATTAGAAATGTATGTGTCATGTTTGCTTATTGCCTGTGAATAATATATGTACCAAATACCTAATAAACAAAGGTGTTGAATTCCCACAATTGTTTGTACGTTCCTTAAAGGTTTCCTGGAACCATTAAGTTATAGTTTATCTTCTTCAACTTATATACAACTGCATCCAACAACTATTTGCCTATCTTAGTGCCAATATGATAATTTGCAAGATATTTTGAGACATCATATAGCATTGATAAAGCAACAATGCGTTGTGTTTTAAATCATAAGCGACGATTGAATGTTCTATACCATACCTTTTTCTAATAATGAGTGAGTGAGCTATTGTTTTACACTCCTTTAGCCATTTTCTAAAACAGTCCATTTTGAAGGGGAATCCATCAAAATTTTGTTAAAAGTTATTCATTGTTGAAATGATATAAAGACGGTATAAAGACACGTAGAGATGGTAAAACATCCAGTCGTGTGTTCATAACGTGTATAAACCACATGTGCAGGGACATAAATCGCTTACAGGGGCAGTAGCATGTTTTAGGGGGAATATAAGGTGATGTCAGGAAAATAAAAATTGATGGTTCCTATTGAAAAGCAATGTATAGAAACTAAATGGAGGAGTGGAAGGATGCTATTGATGCGTGGACAAAATACTGCAAAACACTTAATGCTGAAAGGGATAATATTGATGACTTGCTTGCGGAGCCTCTATGGCTTAACCATAATTTCAAAGACCCCTATCACGTTATCAGAAATTGGGCGAATAATGGTATATTGACTATAAAAGACTCGTGTGATGAACAAGGTTTCATATCCTTTGATAAATTACAATGAAAATACAAGATTAGAGGTACAATATTGGATAATAATTATTTACTTCACATTTTACCAACTGAGTGGAAATATTTTATCAAATGCAAAAACAACATTCCTATTTATAATTTCTTTACCAGTATTTATCAAAGAAATGTCTTGAAATCCACTAAAGGTTCTAGATTCTTTTACGATAAACTAATTTCAAAAAACGAAAAGCTTGATATCTGTAACAAGTGGGAAATGATTTTTAAGGACTCGAAATTTGACTGGGATAACATTTTCAATGTATACCGACGTGGAATGAAAGATGTCAAACTTATTGATTTCCAAAATAGATTCCTTCAAAGAGTTATTTTTACTAAAAGAGAATTGTTGAGAATGCATCTTGTTGACAATGACTTGTGTAATTTTTGTAATGATGCTCCTGAGAGCATTTGCCATGTTTATTGGGAGTGTAGTGTGACACAAAAATTTTGGAATGATCTGGAACTCTGGATAAATAACTATCAACAACAAAAAATAACAATTTCAAAATTTATTATTTGGTTTGTTACATCTAATAACAATGGTTTGATAAACCAAATCATTGTCTCTGCAAAGAAATTCATTAAATTATGTAATATAAAAAATTCAATTCCAAACTTCAATAATTATAAAAAACTTCTGTCAGATATTTTCTCGGTGGAAAAATTTATATTTCAAAGAAACAATGAAATTAGCAAATTTAATAAAAAGTGGTAATCACTCATCCCAATTTTCAAGAATTAGTTAATAAGTTGATTTATTTTATACTCTACCTTGTCAAATGTCCAATGTACGGAATTTACCCCCACTCATTGTACACAGACTTTGTAACCCTTCGGAACCAATAAAAAAAAAAAAAAAAAAAAAAAAAAAAACTAAATGGAGGAGTAATAATTCAAATATAAAATGCAAAGTTTAGTCATGCGATTCCCTTTTCTTACGCAAAATTAATAAAAGGTGTTCACACAAAATGACCGCCAATGGATTTTATGTGAAACTTCATACTCTGTCATCTGACTATGGCTGGTTGGCTTGTGTAATGGGATTTATGACACTTTCAAAATGATACATTTAGCATTAGCGTACAATTATCAATCAATTTTAAACTATAAAATTATCACGTGCTACTGCCCCTTTAAAATACCGTTAGAAAAACACATTTATATTAACAGAGTGTATAGGAGCGGTACTGATGCACGTGTACTCAAATTAGCGTTGTTTGCAATCCCAGGTCCACGGTGTTGTTATTAGTTTGTTTCAGAATCCCAAACTGTAGAATTTCTGTCGAGGTAAAAATGACTAATGCTGAATTTCATCCGTTTTGTAAGAATTATCATAATTTATGACCTTTCAAGGCATAGTTCTAGACATAACTTGATAATACTCTGTTTTGATCTATGCAGTAGTTTAGTGAATTTTGCAAATTTAGAAAATTCTCAAACAATAAGTGTTGCGTTCGCAAACAGCTAATGGATAGTGAGTCAATTTTCAATTTGAGTCAATTTCTTTACATTTACATCCTATAGCTGAACTACTACTGCATTAGATCAAAATGAATATCACAGACTAATTCTGTTTCAAAGCTGTTCATATCCCGGTGGTATAAATGGTCTCAATGTCAAAAATAGTATCAATGAAGCTCGGGAAAAATGATAGAACCTTTCATTACTTTTCTCAAAAATATTTTTGGCACATATCCTCTGAAGGACTGGTTTTGCCGATAATTATTAGTCCTAGATCCAAATTTCGATGACCGACAACTTCATATAATATGAATATCGCATTTTGGATCTAAGACATATCGTTATCGCCACTACCGTCGTTATTGTGCGTATCCTCACGTGACTGAGTAATTGTCCGGAATTCTTCGTTGCCATTGACGTAAATATCCGAGCGCACCAACACGAATAACCAGCCAATCAGTGCGTGTATGCAAATTAAGTTGCACGTGCGGATTTTTTAGATGATAATCGCAGAAGAACGCTAGAAAGGGAATGTAAAATAACAATTCTTGAAAGGACAGTTTAGAAGGTAAGGGAAATTTGTCAAATTCTAAAGCAAACTCATGTTGATATTTTGATTTCTTTAACACAAGGAGAATTTTCTATAAATACGCATGTCTGGTTTTGAGAAGACTGCAGACAAAACATTGGTGTTTTGGTTTTCAACACCTGGCGATTTGGGCTGTATTGGATAAGCAATCTAATGAATCAAGAAAGAGATACCAAGCTTTCAATGTCTCTCCTTGAATTTTATTTCTAAAAAACGCTCGTATTTTCAACGACAAAGGTGACTAACGCTACTTTAATAGCATAAAATTGAAAACGCTATTTGACTCAAATTGTCATGAAATTCCTAGATAAGATTGACAATACTATCAACGTTTATAAATCTTTATGGTAGCTCTTTTGAAATATTCTTCTTTAACTAAACTTACTTAACTAAAAGAACATATACGTATGGTTATCAATTTTGATTTAGTTTAAATTTCTTCTAAAATACAGACTACTTAATTCGATTTTTTTCTCTTTTCATTAGAATCTAGTTCAGAAAGGTACTTAGACGATGTATGCGTGAATATCTCCGGTAAACCTCCGTCCAAATTTAAAGGAAACCTTCCTAACATAAAACAGTAGAGACATCCAATAACGTAAATCCTTATCCTTTTAATTTATCTATTTAAATTCTCTTACACCATAGCCGTTTTATTAAAGGAATGCGTCTACATATATATCATATTAAGGCACACCGAAGCAATTGTTTCGTAAAAATAGACATTTCATGCCGCATATTTACGATTTTGAACACCCAAGAAGAGATTGTACGTTGGTTAACTCAGCGTTTTATTTAAACAGGCCTTTATTTCGTTCAGAAAGTTATGTGCAAGGGAGTGTGTAGATAGCAGGCGTTTGTTATATGATTGACGGTATTACCATTGACACACAGTTATGTTCTTTATGACGTCCATTGTTTTTTTAAAGATGGCTAAAATACAAATTAAAAAAAATTCTATGATTTACCTAATGACTACATAATTCTTATTGGCAAATGTGCATTTACCTAGACTTGAGACCATTAATGCTCCTAGTTTAGAGAAGATGAAATAAGCTTTTTAGGGCCTGTTTGTGGACACAAAATTACCAAATTTACAGTTTGGACACTAGATTTGCAAAACTACAGACATACAACATTTCTGATTATCTTGAATTTTTGTTCTTGTGAAGAACAGTCCCAAAATCTAAAACTTTGCAAATCCAATTGTCAGAGGTACCAATACACAAGATTTGAGATCGCTAGAGCCAATAGATATAGAAAAGTCGTAAAAGTGTATGACACTGTTGCAAAAGGCTGTTGTGCCTTTCAAACCAGATAAGCTAAAAATTAAGAATTAATCTTCAGATGGCACATCCAGATGACATGTGTATCAAGTTTGATGAAGTTATCATGTACTGTTTAAGATGTATGCTCTGGAAAAACTTTGACAGCATGCATATAGACAGATGGACAGAATAAAACCGATTCCTCCCTTCTTACTCTGTAACAGTTTGATTGCATGATGTTTGAATGTCAGAGATAACAACAATTTTAGAAATTCTACTGACACCCTTCAGCATCAATCAGGAACATTATTTTTATACTTTCATCAAAATTCAAATAAACAACAAAGAGTCTGTCACAACCAATGTAACTTTAATCATTTTCAACATACATTCCTTGTAAACTCAACAGCATATCAATGATATCATACTCATGTCCTCTTGTTCTTACATCAACATATCACAAATGAGAATCTGGATTTAATTCATTTATACCTAGTGCAAATACAGAAAAAACAATCATTACTGTAAAATAATAACCACATAGGTTGCATTTGATTGGAGGGCATAGAGTGTTTTAATTGCAAATGAAACATAAAGCAGACGGCTCTGGAATGAAGTCAAACTCATTTTCCAAAAAATTTCTATGACCTAGATCTTTCAACCAAAGAAACAAGATATTTATATCTTTCAGAGGCTTATATCACCTGTAGGGGTAAAAAAGGTTAAGTCATAGCTATTCCAGGAAAAGTCAATTTTGCATCAATTTTTTTTCAAATTAAAATAAATAACATCAGGGACGATCAATACAACTTTCCTTGTGATTGAAACATTGTTGTAAAGGGTTATGTTTGCAGCAGCATAAAAAAGGAGGCCAAAACACATGCAAACTTTTAACCAGAATCAAGGGAAATGTCAAACTCAGCCTTTGTATGACACAATGACTTCATTTCAAAATCTGTTCCATTGACATAGACACAGTATGAAATAAGGAATATCACAATTTTAAAGTTAACATGAGGAAAGGAAATTTTTTTTAACAGTGTTCAGTGTAACCGGTTTAAACATTACAAAATTAAAAAAGTTTACATAATTTAAATACCAGTACATGTACTGATACACCTGGTTTGTAAATGATTATGCAAATGAATATAATTCCTTTACACAAAGCCTTAAAGCCTACACAATAGCTAATCAAGCTGATGCCATGACTGTTTAATAGCAAATATTCAAATAAGTATTATTATGTATAAATATATCATACTGTTAGACTTTAGTGTATTGTCATTTATACTCTACAGTATCATAACCATTTAATAAAAAATAACACAAAAACACCTAAAAATAAAACAAACACTTATCAACATGACTGACATAGAAAATTATTTTTTTATATGTAACAAAAATGTATACTTCAAATATGAAATAAACAATCTTCTGATTACACTTTTCTGAGATTTCAAATGAGAGATTCGTCAGAAATACTTATGGGTACAAACCACTGAAACCAGGAGAGTCCTAAAATGTTTGTTTACCCAGCAATAATAGGTAAATTACCCGAACATGAAGAAAATATAGTCATTTAAGTTGATGATTGTGATCACATGATACATAACATGACACTGATGGTATAAAACATAATCTCATTAAAACCAGATAGAACCAAAATGTGATAACTGACTGCATTTCTGATCTTAGTACTAATAGGGGTCATGTCAAATGATCTTGTTTGTGATTTCATAAATTATAAATCTAATAACACACAAATCGTATGAATCCTAGCTTGATTATCACCGATTCCTAATTGTCTAGTATTTAGTTAAGAAACACAGAAAGCTACAATGTTAGGTTCAAACTGGTTCTAATGAGATTGATGATGATACAACAAATGAACCACTAGCAGTGGTTACCTGGGAATGTTACATTGTAACACAAATATTCCAACAACAGATATACAAAGCACCTTGTGTTGAAGGGACAGCATGACTTGAACATTGCTTAAGACCATGATGTGAAAGAGGCTTTTTGTCCATTTCAAAGGATGTGTAGAAATATGTAAATAAATTGTTTACAATGTTTTTTTTTCTGTAAATCCGCCAACAATTTAAAAAAGTTTCAGTCACTTGTCTGTCCCTTGAAAGCACACATGTAGTTTCATTCTGTAGTAAATCCATTCTATTGGAAGACAATCAAATAGTACCTACACACCAACCTAATTCTAAAATAATATTTATTATAACAATGATATACTTACTCTGATTAATGAATTGCTAGTTTTGTTACATCCTGCGACATCAGCGTATATGTCTCCGCTAATGCTACAACCTATTATACGCTGATGTATCAGGATGGTTTTGTTAGTAATCAACTATAGCTAGTATGTTTGTAAAAGAATAGAGTTTTCATTATTACATAATATTCACTTTGCAGTTAAATGATACCGGTATATAACCATCAGCAAGACTAGAGTAATGCAAAACACAGGGCAACAAATATATCATTTTGAACACAAGTATTTGACTGATCGCTTTTTTGTTCATTTCTGGTTAAACAAAACAAAACCCATTGAGCCAGAGTCATCAAAATCAACATTGGAAAAGGTCTCAAAGATCTAAAGTAGAAGATCTAGATAATAATAACAAAGGTCCATAAAATATACTGAAATGTACTTTGATAAGCATGGCAACGTCGATAAGAATTAAGATATTGGAAGTCTAAACTGTCGTGGGATTTTGGTTAGGAAAGAAAAATCTCTGTAAACAAAGTTTTATCCCATCTGTGGAGTCCTATGTGCTCTGGCTCAAGAAAATAATCAAGGACTATCCAAAACCATGCATATCCAGTACTATACACTAAAAGTATTTTACCCAATATCAAAGACAATGTCTCTGAATGCTGGTGTACTTGCAATATGGCACATAATAATTGAAAGTAGCATATGTAATACTGAAATTGTTTTTGCAATCAGAAGCAAATACAAGAAGGCTCTTGAATACAGTTCTCACACTTTTTCCTCAATGAATAAATTTCTCAAACTTTTAACAATCAAATAGTATCTATTTATGAATGTCAATTAAATAGTTTCAGACAACAATATTTTCGTCAAATTCTTAAAAAGCAGTAAATTTATATGCAAATACAGATAACATTGATATGAACTTAGTTTAAGCTGCCTATAGACAAACTCTAAACATCAGTTACTATCCTAGATCCAATCAACAATTAACAGACGGAATTAAAACCATTCAGTTATACAATTGTTATCAATTTATGTCTTGCATTAAGATTTTGGACATAGAATGAATGAAACAAACAATAACCAAATATGATAAAGCTTGCATAAAATGGCAAGTGGAATTAATTCATTTTCTTGTTTCAACATCAAGGTAAATCAATGATAGGAATCAATATGTACATAACAAGGAATTTAAATAGAAAATAACTGTCAAACAAACATTATTTCTTGGACGACACAATGTGATATTGCTCAAAGCAAGAAATGTCAACTACACAGCGAAATCAGCAGTAGAAGGAACTATTGCTTAGAAGAGATGAAGTTTCATGCTTCATTTGTTTCAAAGAATCTATTTGTTGCAATAAAATGAACATTATGTCAAAGGACCATAAATCAGGAGTGAAATGTGAGAAGCACATGCTTACTACAGTGCAGTGTCCGAAATAACCACTAGCCCGGTAGCCCGATGCTAGTTGAAATTTGACTGGGCTAGTAGAAAAAAAGTAATAATAGCCCAGTTGGCTAGTGTGGATTGGTGTATCCAAAATATTTTGACTTCTTTTCATTCAATTTTGTAACTAATTCAGTTACTATTTTGTGTCAGATTCACCCACATCACATGCCAAGACCGCTTGAGCAGTTTGAATTTTAAACAATGAATGTCAGAAAACATTTGTTATCTTTACTTAATTGGGCTAGTTATTTCTCTTTTTGGCTAGTAACTTTGAAAACTTTCTAGCCCGGTTTGCTAGTGATCTTGAAAATTTATTTCACACACTGCTACAGTGAGAGAAAATTGAGGTAGATAGGTTGATGCTGCCTAGAAGTGAGATGGAACAGTCTCCAGTGCATCGTCAGTGGATCTTCCTCGCTCAAGGTTCTGAAACATAAACAAGTTTTACAGGAATTGTCATTCAAACATGTTATTCATGATATATAGTCTTTGTTTAATTTGTTAACAATGTTGCTTGTGCAATTTTATATCAACTAGGAAAAAATTCAATAATAGGAAATGAAACCTTTGTTATGAAACAAATTTCAAACATTTGTCAAATATTGTCAGTATTGAAGATGTTGCCCATGTTTCAGTGCAAACAAATTTATTCTCCGAGATGAACTAGAATTTGTTTATAAGATAGTCTTATATAGTTAAATATTTTCAGTAATCAAAGTTGAATGTATTTTCATATAAAAAATGACATAAGATATTGACAATTGATACATTTCATGTATATTATGGATGTATTGGTGTATAATTCCAGGTCTTCTCTTGCAAGGTTCTTGAATCAGATGATGTCATAGAACTTAAATAAATTTATCGAGTTGTCATGCTTTAGTAATATGCCATGGAGGAGGGCTTTATCACAGAAAGCTGAAGGAAGAGGCCGTTTTTTAAATCTTCTCATTAAAAATAGATGTTTAAAGAGGGATATGACAAGATAATATTCCAAATGAGATGGTCTTGTTCCTACAGAGAAAGCCTTCTAAATAGTGAAGAATATTATCTGGGCTTACAAAGTCCTGTGAAAAAAACTGTGTTTGTGAAACACGGATGGCCCCGGCACCAAGGTCAAGGTAAAAAATTATGACCTCATTTTATGGTCTCTTCATCATAGATGCACATGTGAAATATCAAAGGACTTTTTCTATCCAATCGCAAGATAGGGCAAAGGTTAAAGTTTTCGAAAAATGCTTGTTGTGCCAAGATCAAGGTTTTGAGGTAAAAAATCATGAACCTCATTTTAAAGGTGTCTTCATAATAGATGCACATGTGAAATATCAAAGGTCTATTTCTATCAAATCGCAATATATGGCCAAGGTTTGAGTTCTTGAAAAATGCTTGCTGCGCCAAGGTCACAAGGTTAAAATAATGACCTTTTATGAAAGGTCTTATCATGATAGATGCACATGTGAAATATCAAAGGGTTATCTCAATCCAATCACAAGTTATGGCCAAGGTTAAAGTTTTCAAAAAAGGTCAAGGTCAAGAGGTCATTAATTATTGTGAAATATCAAAGATTTACCCCCAAGCAATCAAAATTTATGATCAAGGTTAAGAGTTTTTTGGTACAGACAGACGAACACGGCAAAAACCTCTCCGATTCGAGGCATAAAAAGCTGTGATATTCAATTGGTATAAGCAGTGAATGAAATGAGTGTTAACACTTTTGTGACAAATACAATGGAAGTTCAGATTAGTCCGTCAGTGACAGCTAATAACTTGTCATTCTACCTAAACTGAAAATGACCAGTTGAAGAGTAAAAACTCTTTTGATGCTTCATAAGTAACTATAGAACTCAGACATAAATCATTTATTCATAAGTGACAAAGAAATTGATTGACAAAAATTCAAACAAAAGTAATAGTATCGATATCACAAGAAGATATAACAAACTGATATGTCTTGATTATGTAAATCTTTTTCATAACAAACAAAAAAGTATACAGGCTCATAAAATACTAAATAATATCATTGAAATGTGGTTAAATAGAGAATCTCACCCAAGTGTCTTCTGATATCAAATATATCAACACAAGTTGATTAAAGTTACAAATATCCGAGGCTTGCCGAGGATATTTTTACTTTAATCAACGAGTGTTGATATATTTGATATCAGAAGACACGAGGGTGAGATTTTATTTATCATCCAAATCATTTTTCAACAGTTATTAGCAAAAGAATGAACATATCTGAACACAAAACTGTCATTAGACTTCTTGAACAGTGAGGTCATTGCATTGTGACGTCATCAGCATTATGACGTCATAGCATTGTTACGCCATGAACTTTGTGACATCATAGTATTGTCATCTGTGTTCTAAGTGATGCCAAAGCCTTGTGATGTCATTTAACTGATGATGTAATAGGATTATGACGATATGATTGTAGCGATATCTACAATGTAGATATCACTTGTAGATATCGCTTGATCTCAGAAAAGCGATAATCTACTGTGGTAGCCACTTTTGGATGATAAATCAAATATACAGTTAAATCAAATATACAGTCAATCTAACCATGCACAATTAAAACCTAACAAGAATGTTCAAACTTAAGTATTTCTCATCTGTTACAATCAGTATGATTGTCCACTGTAAAAGATCAAAATAACAAATTATATCAAACAAAAATGCCTGAATTAGACTTTCTTGTTGTAAACAAGAATGGAGTAAAATGCTTGAATGAACAAAATCACTTCAATCAAAACATCCACACATAAATTAAAGAAAAATCAAAATTGTTCATATCCAATCGCCCTACACATAAAAACTAATTAATGTTAGAACAAAATCTAGACCAAATATATGGTATAAATAAAGTTTTCAAAAATACCTGTACTGTAAAGCCAGATTAAAGTGATAAATTCATTGTTTGGTGAGAATGGATATCAATAGATTCAGCAATTTTCAGTGTAACAAAAAGGTATTGACATCTCAAATATGTTTTGATTAAGTTTTCAATTTATACTAACAAACTAAACATTTTGGTTTTTGATATTAAGAGTTTTGCAACTTAAAACCCATGAACCGCAGAACATATGTTATATCAAATCATAGAAACCTTGACAGAGGGTATTTTCTCATGAAAACATATTTCCGAATAAATGCAGACTAGTTCAAATAATAATGAATTAAAACTTGTGATAAACCATTGTAAATGTCACATCTATAACAAAAGGAAATATGATTATCAACCACACTTTCATTGTGAACTTAGTGATAGATAAACAATTCAATACATTTCAATGTTTAATACTTTCTCATAATTCAACATTAGGTACCAAGACATCTTAGGAAATGCCTTTTCCTAATAATTTCCTGCTTATCTAGTCAACAAGGTCATCATAACCCCCAGAAGACTTATTTGTTTCTTATCTTTACTTTGATGAGTTGATTCCATGAATACAGGGTAATATCAGTGTTTGAGTTTTAGTTCAATTCAAAAAATAATTTTCACACAAAAACGCATATTTTTACATTTGGAAATGTCAGTCAAGTTTGAAATTGTCAAAGAGCAGCAAAATCTGCCTTTCTTTTATTAATAAAAATATAGAAAAAGATATCGCAATAGCATCCGGCAATAGACTATAGCTATTGCAATAGTTATTCACAATAGGCTATTGCAATAGTCCCTTGGACATCAAGTCACCCCTACAGGGCAGTAACTTTTGTATGTCTAGATCTCAATGAGGTAAATGGGTCAAGACATTGCCACAACTTGTCTGGTAGTAACCTATTTAGATACAATGTAAAACATTAAGTTGCTGGTATTGTGTGATAAAAAAGCAGTTTTTTTACTTTGGTGTGATAAACATCACTAAATAAGATCTAAATTAGAAGATTTCTCTGAAACATCAATAGTAAAGATAGCCATCTAAGTTATCAATATTATAAACTTTTTTAGTTAATTTTAATTTAAAATTCATAAATAAAATGTAGGTAAAACGTGGGTAAGAAAGATCCGTTCCTATATGTATATAGAGTAAAGGAATAAAGGCATCCATGTTGCCGATCTCGACTCACTTCCGAGTTAAGTCAAAATTATCGCTTCAAATCGGTGACATCTCATTCACATACACAAGAATCTCTTAGTTATACATTTCTCAGCAAAACTTAGCTTGTTTCAAACACATGTCACCCTTCAAATAACTTTTATATCTATTTATATTCGCAAATCGACCGCAGAAACCTCTGGGGTGAACGTTACTCCGCACCAAATGCCTCTCGAGCGATCTGATAGGTCCGTTTATTGTAAGGGCGAATTTCTGTAGATAATTTCTAAACATCGTGTAAAATTTAAAAAGCGATTTTTATTGATGTTCCACCATTTTCAAACCAGGTTGTGACAATGGAGTCAAATGATTATTTGTTTTGGTATGTAGAATCATTTTTTTGCACTAGGGGATTGTGACGGCCCAGTCGCTTGTCTTCACACACTGTAGAATTAATAAATGGAAATTTCCATTTCATTATTTAAAAAAGAGAGGTTCAAGATTTGTTTGTCTCCTGTGTATAATTACAAGAAAATAATAAATATTTTTTAAAAATCATAATACTATACTTTTACATATCAGTAAATTTAAATTGATGTATTATATCATTGAATTATTTCAAGTAAAACAATTCAATTCAAGTAAAGTGAAACACGACCACAACATTGTGTTATACAAAAGTGTATCAACATTATTAACACAATCTGTGGAATGATAAGATTATATTTTTTCTAGAAATTGTGATTTGATGGTTTTTACCAATTACGTTATGTAAAAAATAGCTTTTATTAATGTCAATTTGGAATCTTTTTTACCAAAACTGTAAATGCATATTTTTGTTAACTTGTACACCTAATGAATAAAATGCTGGCAATCATAAATAATTTTCAGACAAACTTTGTTTTACATTATTTTAGAATTAACAGCCTATTTATAAAAGTATTCACAAAAGGTTTTGATAATTGGGAACCAGTGGTTTCGTAGATAATCAGGTTTGTAGAGACCGATCTTTCGTAGAGACACTAGGTTCGTAGATAACAGTTTCGAAGAGACCTTCAAAACTTATCTTTCATATATAATGTATTATAAATATTTATAAATACATCCTTTGTTTGCATAATACAAACAATGTTAAATTATAGCACTGGTATTCAGTTTTTTTATCTACGAATAAACCTACACCCTGATAATTGAGGATGTTGTACATGACACTGAAAACTGAAAAACACAAATATCAGAATGAAACATCAGAAAATATTAATTAGATTTTTGACGTTGATATTTAGATAAATAACTGTAGTGAATCACTCTTATGTTTTACCTCATCACTGGACAGAAAGTTTGGCAATTCAACTTCGGTCAAACGTACATCACTGAGCCAAGCCCAGTCGTGAAGAGTTTTGACATGTTCATATACACTTTCTTTCAATTTTTAAGAAAACAATCAAGACAGTATTACAGGTGCCTGTCTGGCCAATGAAAACAACAGAATGTTCATTTTCTACTAAAGACAAAGCAATCTTCTGATCAGAAATTGATAGAGAAATCATTTCCGAAACATTGCACTGTCCAAATCACGCCGTTTTGTTTGTAAAGCGATGCTTTAAATGAGTTCGCCTAACGGACCAATCAGATCGCCCGAGAGGCATTTGGTGCGGAGTAACGTTCACCCCAGAGGTTTCTGCAGTCGATTTGCGAATTTAAATAGATATAAAAGTTATTTGAAGGGTGACATGTGTTTGAAACAAGATAAGTTTTGCTGAGAAATGTATAACTAAGAGATTCTTGTGTATGTGAATGAGATGTCACCGATTTGAAGCGATAATTTTGACTTAACTCGGAAGTGAGTCGAGATCGGCAACATGGATGCCTTTATTCCTTTACTCTATATACATATAGGAACGGATCTTTCTTACCCACGTTTTACCTACATTTTATTTACGATATCGGGTTCCTGTGGTCAACCCCTTATAACAATTAATGTCTGGATTTATATGATATGAATATTTTACTTTAGTTGCCAAAAGTTTGACAAAAATATTTTAACTATTCCATGCCACAATATCTTTTTTACCCTTTCTACTATTCTCTTTGGTCTATCTAGATTTAAATGGTAGCTGGATTTTAGATGGAACGGTATGGGTAGGATTTGAATTCCAAATTCAGAGGAGAAAGCAGTGAAATAGAACTTTAAATGAATATTTCATTCAACTAGCAGACTTGTTGGGCAATGAAATAATAAGAATCTAGTCACATGACAATAAATGTAAGTGTAAATTCAAATAGAAACAATAATGAAGTAAATGTGGAATTGTCTTAGTTTTTGATATTATTCAAACACGTTTAGAAATTCCTATTGATTGAAGTATGAAGGATATACTGTAATTATACAAACTTTTAACAAGAAGATTGGAACCCTTTTGTCCCCCTTCAAAGTGAAGCTTTTTGAGGTCAACATGGCCAGATTAGCAATTCCCTGGATATCATTTCATTTCAAGTCTTAGCCTCAACCAGTTGTAATATCCAATTACGATTTCTTTTGAAATTCACGCCCTATAATGCCAAAAGAACTTTGAAAATCAAATCTCCATTTTCAGTTGATATATGTACATGTACCAATGGCCAAGATTACTGAAGTAAAGAAGTTGGATTGGATCTATTTTGTTGAGAGAGTGATCCCTAGAAACGATGGTCTATCATTTGTCAATCCTGTAAAAATAGAGCCATGGGCTCTGTAGCTCATCAGACTTTTGATGGAAAAAGGTTTTGACCCCTGTGAGTGTGACCCCATTTAGGGTCATTGGGTCACAAAATCTACAAGTTTGAATCCCCATTGGCCAAGGAGTCTACACACAACTTTTTAGCTCTCTAGACCATTTGGAACTGGAGGAGAAGATGAAAATAGGTTTTGAAGGCTTTGACCCCAATTGGGGTCAAGGGGTAACCAAACCTTAAATTTAGAATCCTCATTGGCCAAGGAGTCTACACACAATTTTTTAGCTCTCTCAACCTTTTGGATCTGGAGAAGAAGATGAAAATAGGTTTTTAAGGTTTTGACCCCTGTGACCCCAATTGGGGTCATAAGGTCATGAAATCTACAATTTAGAATCCTCATTGGCCAAGGAGTCTACACACAACTTTTCAGCTCTCTAGACCTTTTGGAACTGGAGAAGAAGATGAAAATAGGTTTTTAAGATTTTGACCCCTGTGACCCCATTTCGGGTCATGAGGTCATGAAATCTACAATTTAGAATCCCCATTGGCCAAGGAGTCTACACACAACTTTTTAGCTCTCTCGATCTTTTGGAACTGGAGAAGAAGATGAAAATAGGTTTTTAAGGTTTTGACCCCTGTGACCCCATTTCCACAGGAACCCGATATTGTAAATAAAATGTAGGTAAAACGTGGGTAAGAAAGATCCGTCCCCTCTATAAATAGAGTAAAGGAATAAAGGCATCCATGTTGCCGATCTCGACTCGCTTCCGAGTTTAGTCAAAATTATCGCTTCAAATTGGTGACATCTCATACACATACACAAGAACCTCTCAGTTATACATTTCTCCGCAAAACTTGGCTTATTTCCAACACATGTCACCCTTCAAATAACTTTTATATCTATATAAATTCGCAAAACGACCGCAAAAACCTCTGGGGTGAACGTTACTCCGCACCAAACGCCGCTCGAGCGATCTGATAGGTCCGTTAAACGTAAGGGCGATTTTCTTTAGATAATTTCTAAAAGTCGCACACAATTTAAAATGCGATTTTTATTGATGTTCCACCATTTTCAAGCCAGGTTGTGACAATGGAGTCAAAAGATTTTTTATTTTGGTATGTGGAATCATTTTTGCACTAGGGGATTGTCACGGCCAAGCTCTTGTCTTCACACACTGTAGAATTATTAAATGGAAATTCCCATTTCATTATTTAAAAATGAGAGGTTCAAAATTTGTTTATCTCATGTGAATATAACTACAAGAATTAATAAATATCTAAATAATTCATAATACAAACTTTTACATATCAGTAAATTTAAATTGATGTATTATTACCAATATATCAGTGAATTATTTCAAGTGAATAAAGCACAACCAAAAGATTTAGTTATACAAAAGTGTATCAACACTATTAACACAATCTGTGGAATGATAAGTTTTTTTCTGAAAATTGTGATTTGATGGTTCTTACCAGTTACGTTATGTAAAAGATAGTTTAAGCATATGTTTTATTAATGTCAATTTGGCATCAAAGAAATACTCTTTTATACCAAAACTGTAAATGCATATTTTTGTTAACATAATGAACAAAATGCTGGCCATCATAAATATACTTTCAGACAGACTTGTTTTGTAAATGTTAATTTAACATTATTTCAGAATAAACAGCCTATTGCTAAACGTATTGAAAAAATGTTTTGATGTTTGGGGATGTTGTTGTAATTGACACTGAAAACTGAAAAACACAAATATCAGAATAAAACATCAGAAATTAATAACTAGATATATGACATTAATATTTAGATAAATAACTGTGGAAAATCACTCTTATGTTTCTTCTCATCACTGGACAGAAAGTTTAGCAATTCAACTTTAGTGAAACGTACATCACTGAGCCAGGAGAGTTTTGACATATTCATTGATACTTTCTTTAATTGTTTACGTAAACAAACAAGACAGTATAACAGGTGCCTTCCCAATGAAAACAACAGAATGTGTAATTTCTACTAAAGATAAAGCACTCTTCTGATCAGAAATTGATAGCGAAATCATTCCCGAAACATTGCACTGTCCAAACCATGCCGTTTTGTTTGTTAAGCGATGCTTAAAATAAATTCACCTAACGGACCAATCAGATAGCCCTAGAGGCATTTGGTGCGGAGTAACGTTCACCCAAGAGGTTTTTGCGGTCGTTTTGCGAATTAAATAGATATAAAAGTTATTTGAAGGGTGACATGTGTTGGAAATAAGCCAAGTTTTGCGGAGAAATGTATAACTGAGAGGTTATTGTGTATGTGTATGAGATGTCACCAATTTGAAGCGATAATTTTGACTAAACTCGGAAGCGAGTCGAGATCGGCAACATGGATGCCTTTATTCCTTTACTCTATTTATAGAGGGGACGGGTCTTTCTTACCCACGTTTTACCTACATTTTATTTACAATATCGGGTTCCTGTGCCCATTTCGGGTCAAGGGGTAACCAAACCTAAAAGTAAGAATCCTCATTGGCCAAGGAGTCTACATACAACTTTTTAGCTCTCTAGACCTTTTGGAACTGGAGAAGAAGATGAAAATAGGTTTTTAAGGTTTTGACCCCTGTGACCCCAATTGGGGTCATGAGGTCATGAAATCTACAATTTAGAATCCTCATTGGCCAAGGAGTCTACACACAACTTTTCAGCTCTCTAGACCTTTTGGAACTGGAGAAGAAGATGAAAATAGGTTTTTAAGGTTTTGACCCCTGTCACCCCATTTCGGGTCATGAGGTCATGAAATCTACAATTTAGAATCCCCATTGGCCAAGGAGTCTACACACAACTTTTTAGCTCTCTAGACCTTTTGGAACTGGAGAAGAAGATGAAAATAGGTTTTTAAGGTTTTGACCCCTGTGACCCCATTTGGGGTCATGAGGTCATGAAATCTACAATTTAGAATCCCCAATTGCCAAGGAGTCTCCACATCAAATTTGAGCTCTATAGAGTCATTGGTTCTGGAGAAGAAGTCGAAAATGCGAAAAGTTTACGGATGGACGGACGGACGGACGGACGGATGGACGGACGGACGGACGCCGGACGCCATGCCATGCCATAAGCCCATCGGGTCTTTCAGACCTGATGAGCTAAAAATGACATATCTAAACAGACACACGTCTGAATTTTTGGTGAACATCATATTTGGCACATTCAACAATAATCTTGAGCACTTCACATCAGTCTGAACCCTTTTGGTCAAGTAAACTCATAAACTTACCGGTAACCTTAACCTGATATGATGTCATGCTAGTCAATAGTTTTGATTCAAGTTATATGAAGGCTTACTTTAGGCTTTACATTCAAATTTGCACATGTGTAATCAGACAGCCAATACAATTAAAATCACAGCTAGGCTCCTTTGAAAGCAATGTCAAGGTCACTTGACTGAAATAGACCCAGTTCTGGATGTTTGGTTTAAAGCATGAAGAGAATCCTATGAACATTTCTGGAGATAACATGCTGATAAAGAGTTAAATCTAAATTTGTTATTGTGACCTTCAAAGTTTCAGGTCACACACATGGAATTAGGACATTTAATGCTTTTTGTAAGGCTTAAGACAAATTCAAAGAAGGTTTAAAGGGGCAGTAGCACGTTTTTAGGGGGAATATAAGGTGATGTCAGGAAAATGAAAATTAATGGTTCCAATTGAAAGACAATGTATTTAAACTAAATGAAACAGTAATAATTCAAACATATAACGTAAAGTTTAGCCATGAGATTCCCTTTTCTTACACAAAATGAATTAAAGGTGTTCACACAAAAATGGCCGCCAATGCTTTTTATGTGAATCTTCATACTTTGTCCTCTGACTATGGATGATTGGCTTGTGTAATGAGATTTTTGACACTGTCAAAATAATACATTTAGCATTAACTTACAATTATCAGTGAAATATTTAAAATATAAAATTATCAAAAAACGTGCTACTGCCCCTTTAAGGGGGTCATGCCAGGATTGAAAGGGGTTAAAGACCAAATGTAGAAACTATGGTAATAAATTTAGAGGGATGGCATTCTGAAACAAATATATCAAATTCCCATGGTTTCAAATAGGAAGTTATTGACAATGTGAAATAAGGTTTTATTAATAGTCTATCCAGCTGTAAAGGTCAAAGGACACTAAAACATTTAAATTGATTGCATTGATTAGATGTCATACATACACATGATATAATTTCCTGTCAATATACGTTTTTTGGTCCCAAATAAATGTTCTACCAAGTATCCATCATTGATTCTCTTGTATACATATAAGTGCAAAGGTAGAACTTTGTAAGTAGATTCATTGACTATGTTTTTTGGGCTAAAGATTCCAATTTGTGACATATTTGTATTCTAAACTATCAATCATTGTCTGAAGCTCACTGTGCAACTATTTTACCTCAACAAGCAAGAAATCAGACTCAAAAGGTGTAATAAGTGACTGGTTTCTTAGTTGTAAAAGGGTTAAGACTTTTTGGGTCTGGAATACTTAAGACATCTAAATTTAAAATAATAAATGGTCAAAGAATTGTATACATGAAACTTGCTTAGTTTCTTTGATTTTGTAAGTTACAAGAGTTACTTGAGTTATATAAAGGATAAAGCAGACAGAATAGATTACTTGATGTTCGAAAACTAATTATATATATCTACAGGTTAAGGGTCAATTTGCAATCACACTTCTTCATATTCACTAAATGCCACTAAATACAATCTTTGGTATTGTCCGATCTCATAGCACTCTCCTGAAAGACTTCTGGTCTATGCCTATATCTCTGAAAGCTGGCACCATCGGCAATCTGGTTGCCCTTAGCAACCAATAGTCAGACTATGGTGAATGGTTTGGGCAGGAGCAGACAGTGGCATGAATTGCTTGGACTGGCCCATTGGCTATGTCAGCCTGGAATCATAGGAAAGACAGCAAGTCATTGGGGGAAGAAACTTGTAATTTTTTTGGTCTTAATGGTACCGTAGCACGTTTGAAGGGGTATCTCATGATAATTATACTATTGCTACCCATTTCATGGCAATCTATCTTAACCAATAAAATAGTTTCTAAACAAATAAACAAAGATTAGTTGAGAAATCTATTTCCATTTGTTCATACAAAAATGGCTGTTTTGAGTTGAGTTGAGTTTCAGAATGG
The DNA here is from genome assembly GCA_916613615.1 of Steromphala cineraria. Taxonomy (NCBI): domain Eukaryota; kingdom Metazoa; phylum Mollusca; class Gastropoda; order Trochida; family Trochidae; genus Steromphala; species Steromphala cineraria. Next base: position 68,492,127 of record OU744726.1, on the reverse strand, counting down.
AATGGACAATGGAAATTCTGATCAGAGACAAGATGTTTTAACTTGAGGAAAATACATTAAACATCAACTAAGTTTTTATTTGGGAAAATTAAAAGAAATGAATCTTATAAGAATCGTGCTACAGCGCCAGTAAGTCATCAAAATTACAAAAGTCATCATGTTTTGTTAATTTATAGAAGTTATTAACTATTTATTATTATATGATATTATCTTTCCATGTTCTTTTACGTATCAATATCTTGATCATAAGGTTCACAATTGTAGAGAATCTGATTATTTACAGTAGATCACTGTGTGAATACAAAAAGATTTTACACTTTAAAAAAACAATAATCTTTACATATTCTGCTGGGAATGTGCACAGCAAGCAGTCAGTGCATTAACAAAACATAGTACATCTCAACAAGCACCAAATATTGTGGCCACATGCAAACAAATATCCATGTACAATGAATCCAATAAGAATCAAGTCAGTATCACTGTTTGTTGTTACTAAACTAATCTTTGATTACTGGTGACATTTTTCTTATAGAATAAAAGGATTTTAGTGATTGAATTTGTACTTGCTTTCACAAACAATTTCTGGAATTTATAGAAAAGTGATTCTTAGTTAAAGAAAATAAAAAAAATATCTTTAGTAAGAGCACACAAATTACATTAATTGTGATTAAATTGAAGAACACAGTTATCAAATTATAATTTATTAATCGTATGCTAATTTGAGTAAAACAAATAAGAGCACACAACAGAAAACCATCACCGATATCATTTCTATATCAATAAATATAAGATCATAGAATTAATTCATTAAGTGATATGGTGATTGTGTGATGGATCAATGAAGTTTAGGTCAGAACATAGTCTTTTCAACTAAATTGTCAATAAAATTGGTATATTTAGGATTTTACCAAAATTACATAATACTATTACTTTTTCTGTATTAGAATCTTTAAAATTTCAAAATGATAGATGATCTCATGGATTGATTTGATGTCAAACTCTCACCTTTTACACAAAACTGCCATTCTAAATATTTCTGGTAATATTTCATAGGACCCTTCTAAAATGTTCTCTCAAATTCAATTTCATAATCATTGCGTTGTTAAGATCACTAACAACTAATATCAATAATGATAATGATTATACTAATTATAAATCGTAAAGTTACGCATGCTCAAAGTGCCAAACATATTATGGCCCAGGTGTGAGGACAATCATTCCTCTTCCCTTTCTTACAAGTATAAAACACAGCATCCAAAAAATGCTTCATGGTAATTGGTCAAAACCAAGTGTACTTTTGAGTGAACAGAGACACATTTGGAATAAATTATTTTGCCTAGAGTCACATCACAAGTTTCTTAATCATATCGGACAGGAAATGAAACTGAGATGAACCCAACGTTGCTACATCTCACTGATAACAGGCGACTGTGCAATGCACAGGACAATGTGCCTTCAAGGCATCAATCAATTGGCTTCATCCGCCATCTTGATATGTTAGCATTGCGAGAAAAATGTGCTGTATTATGCTTATTCATTAACAAAATTTAGAAATAACTACTTGATTGATAGAAGAGGAGCATATTTACAAATAATTTATTATAAAAGTTCTCAGTTACGATAACATGTTGCCATAGTAATGCATTCCACATTCGTAACTTCGATGATTAGCTTCATTTCACGATGTTTTTGTTTTTTGAGCGATACACTTTATTCTTTCTTAAATTGTTAAAACTTGAACAACTGAAATGCTAACCTCACAAACATATTTAAATTAAGTGTGAAATTATCATGTAAAAATCATATCTCATTGCAAACAGGAAAGTTTTCCTGAATTTCGTTTCCACAAAAAATACCTTGCTCAAATGGTCCCTTTAACAATCTGTGAAATACATAAGGTGAGGTTCTTTGGTTTCCAAAGCTGTTTAAAATATTTAAATTTTACTAACATTATTATCATGTTTTGGAGAAAACCTTCAATGTCACAAACTATGCATTGCAAAGAGTATGAATAAAGTGAATATGATATATGACAGCCCGTAACTGCATGAAGAAGAGCCTTATTTTAACAATCACACCATACCAAAACTCAGGGCAAAACTTTTCAGAAAAATTGAACTAAAATGCATACTATTTTGTTGAACTACTACTAGGACGTCAAAAAGGAAACAAACACTCAGACTATGATTTCGTCTAGTGAACTTATAAATGAATGAAACTAGAAAGTGTTTTTACTTGTAAAAACAGATGTCTCCCCCATACACCATTTCAGCTGAATTTTGTTTTTGAAAATACCTTAAAGTTTTATTAAACTCACATGAAAACCATATTCTTTATATAAAACAACATGAACTGTCAGTTTTGGTTACATTTGATTTTTATTTATGGGAATCATGAGGCTATCGCAGTTTGTCATCAAAACTAACCATTCCCTTCAAAATGACAATACATAATTTGAAAGAAACTGAATCCTCCAAAAGGCACATATACATGATTTGAAGAGGACGTACACCAAATTTGATGAAGATTGGTCACATAGTTTCAGTCTTGTGCTCCGGAAACTAACCTTTCCCTTAAAATGACAAATTCCAAACTGTTACCATGGAAACTAAAAAATATTAATTTGAAAAGAAGTTGTAACCCCCAAAAGCACATCTACATGATACAAGAGTCATCAGATGACATATCCCAGGTTCCACATGATCGTAAGATCGTAAACCTTTATAAGATAATTTCAAGCAAGGTTCATAATAGTATAAGCTAATATATATGAAACGAAACCTTTCATGAACAGAGTCCAAATAAGAGTCGTTTCCATGGAAATAATAAAAAATAAAATCTTCAGATATGTGAAAATATCAAAAGGCACCACTTCAGTAGGTGGGCAATACAATTGTAAAGTTTAAGAAAGATATGTGGACCGGTTTTTGAGTTCTGCTCCGGAAACGAAACCTTTCATGAACAGAGTCCAAATAAGAGCCGTTTCCATGGAAATAATAAAAAATAAAATTTTCAGAAATTTGAAAATATCAAAAGACACCACTTCAGTAGGTGGGCAATACACATGTAAAGTTTCAGAAAGATATGTGGACCGTTTTTTGAGTTCTGCTCCGGAAACGAAATGATTACGGACGGACGGACATACAGATGGTCAGGGTGATGACTATATCCCACGGTATTACATACCGGTGGGATAATAAAGAGGATGTTTACCAAATTTGGTGAAAATTTGTCATGTAGTTTCAGAGTAATGCTCCGAAACAAATGGGAACGCCAACGGTGACTTGGACGGGAACTAAACCAAAACCAATAAATACGTGTCTCCTGACCCTTCGGAGGGAGACATAATACAGCATAGAATTAACATTATAGGTCAAGCCTTTAAAGGTAATTAATGTAGCATGTATGAAAAAAATTTGAATAAAAATTTTTTTGCTATATCTTTTAAATTCAAAAGATCACATCTCTGTATCTGTGACAGTGTTATTTTCAGTTGAGGTAAATATGTCCTTGAATGAAAATAATGAATGAATTATAAACTTTTTACATACATGTTGTTATTTTTTTACGACATTTTTTCTTGCACATCAAGTGCTACAGTGAAAACAGTGCTTCAAAACACAGTACTTTTAAGGGCCTCACATTTTCCTTATACGTGTGCTAAAAGGAGTTCATCTTAGGATAAATATCTCACAATCTAAAAAATTTTTTAATAGAAATCCTCCAAAGTGGAGGCAAAAAACAATTTGTAGGAACCAGGCACATGACAATTAGACAATGATGTTGACAATTAAACTTTTGAGTGCACTAGCTGTGGCTTTAACTAGGAACCTCAACCAAGATCACATGTTCATGTTATGAAATGATAAATTAACCTCAAACTAAATAATCTTTGTTGTACAATTTATATAGATGATGTATTACCTCTAACAAGAACATTTTAGTCTAAGATAATAAGCATTATCAACATGAGTTGAGTTTACCGGAAAATGAAAAAGGTATAAGTAGATATCCTCTGTCAAAAACATGCACTCCTTTATGAAACCATTTTTTCTTTTTAGATAAAGGACCTCTTTTTTAAACTACAATCATTGACCTAGATATCAGAATGATCTGCAATCATTGACCTAGATATAAGAATGAACTGCAATCATTGACCTAGATATAAGAATGAACTGCAATCATTGACCTACCGTATATGACCGGGTATAAGCCGACCCCGCATATAAACCGACCCCCTTTCTCAACCCCCCAAATTCCAGTCAAAACCTAGTATCTCATGTATAGACCGACCCCCCTCTTCGCAGCTCCATTTTGCTGACAGTAAGTCGATATATATGATGCCCGTTGCATTGAAACTAAAAGCTCATGAATCATCAAATGACACGTTAATTTTAAGACACATTTTATTTTTAAAAACTATAAAAGAAATTATAAGTGTTCACTTACGGTGTTTGTTGTTTGTTTTAATCATATAACATATTATTCTCGGCAAATTGTTAACGAACGACAGTCAACAACCTTTGGTGCATGAAGTGTTTGCTGGAAATGAGATATTTGTTACAAGCCTTTTCATTGGCTAAATTATGTAGGTCAACCAATCAGCAAGTCGGTTTAAAAAAGATCTACGAAACATAAAATGTGGTCGTAATAATTTCATGACAACATTTTGTCGATACAATATTAAATGTGTAAATATATCAGATTTTCTTACACGTTTTCTATATTTTATATTTTCAAAATTAACATGTAGTTAATTGAAATATTTGTGTATATAAAAGTCGAAGAATAATGATCAGAAATATAACCATGAGCAAAAAATTATAAAAGGAATGTTATTCGTCGTCACGAAATTACGATTGAAATTCAAAGTAATGTAAAACATCGTGCTTTCACGAGTATATCTTTGACAAAGATTTGATTGAATTTCGATCAGATATGATTGATTAGTTTGGAAATATGTCTTAATAATACTTTAAAATGGACAACACGCCTTTTGAAGTGATAACTCTTGATAATATTTGAAAAACCGGGTTTCAATTGCCGATCGTGGATGCGAGTGAAGCCACATCGATCTGCCGAAATCTAACAGTACGTGAAGGTTGCTTGAATATTTCATATTAATATATCTTTATATAATTTTCAACTTCTCTTTGTATATTTTCATTAAAAACAACAACACAACAAAAGTATTTTTATTTTACAAGTTCAATATATAAATGACCTCGATGATTGTACATGTTGCTTCCTGTGTAAACATCGACTCGCTAACTCGCTGGGCGTAGGATACTCGTGCTTGGTCTCTTGATTTTTTTCATCTGCATCATATAACTCAGGTATAGACTGACCGCCCTCTCTGACCCCCTAATTTCTGGTGTCAAATTCTCGGCTTATACCCGGTCATATACGGTAGATATATGAATGAACTGCAATAATTGACCTAGATATATGAATGAACTGCAATCATTTACCTAGATATTTGACTTATTGACCTAGATATTGGAATTAACTACAACCAGTATCCTAGATATTTGAATGAACTGCAATCGTATGTGTAGGATCAAAACCAAGCCAGAGGTGTTGTTGATAATGTAAGCCCGCGGCAGAGGGAAATTGAAAAGGGCTGACAGGCCCGCCCCAATTTCCCGAGGCTGAGGGCTTACATTATCAAACAACACCGAGGGCAAGGTTTTGATCTAACTTATGAACTGAGATAAACAGTAGTAACAAAATTATTTCAATAATAAGTATAAAAATGGATTCATTGATTTTTACTGGTAGGGATCACCATGAGCAAACGGAGAGCACATCCGCGCCCTGCACGTGCTTTGCGCTCACTACCCAAGCCGTGAACGTGAAATGCATGCGCTATCTGCCTCGTGAAGTTCACATGATTGTCACTGTGGAAAATACATCATTGTTCTCGTGGGCCTTTATAGCCGAGTTGTCAAAGGCGCTAGTTTAGTAAGCGAGTGGTGCAGAGTTCGAAACCAGGCATGCGAACATTATATTTGTGATTTGTCAAAATTGTGATATTTTGTGATGGTATTTATTCGAAGAAGGACTTTGAAACAAAGTATTTCAAAACGTGTATAATCCCTATCAAAATAAATTTCCGATACATTCTACAGTAAGCCCCGGGCTTTCCTAGAGAAAGCCCAGGGCATTCTTCAAGAAAGCCCTGGGCATTCTTGGAGAATGCCCGGCAAAGAGGTGTATCCGGTAAAAGAAGAACCTAATAGAACATTAGAGTGACATCACTGGAGGTTTATAAACCTAGATATTGGTCTTATTGACCTAGATATTGGAATGAACTACAACCAGTATCCTAGGTATTGGAAGGAACTGCAATCGTTGACCTAGATATTTGACTTATTGACCTAGATATTGGAATAAACTACAACCAGTATCCTAGATATTGGAATGAACTACAACCAGTATCCTAGATATTGGAATGAACTACAACCAGTATCCTAGGTATTGGAAGGAACTACAACCAGTATCCTAGGTATTGGAAGGAACTGCAATCGTTGACCTAGATATTTGACTTATTGACCTAGATATTGGAATGAACTACAACCAGTATCCTAGGTATTGGAATAAACTACAACCAGTATCCTAGATATTGGAATGAACTACAACCAGTATCCTAGATATTGGAATGAACTACAACCAGTATCCTAGATATTGGAATGAACTACACCAGTATCCTAGATATTGGAAGGAACTACAACCAGTATCCTAGGTATTGGAAGGAACTGCAATCGTTGACCTAGATATTTGACTTATTGACCTAGATATTGGAATGAACTACAACCAGTATCCTAGATATTGGAATAAACTACAACCAGTATCCTAGATATTGGAATAAACTACAACCAGTATCCTAGATATTGGAATAAACTACAACCAGTATCCTAGGTATTGGAATGAACTACAACCAGTATCCTAGATATTGGAATGAACTACACCAGTATCCTAGATATTGGAAGGAACTACAACCAGTATCCTAGGTATTGGAAGGAACTGCAATCGTTGACCTAGATATTTGACTTATTGACCTAGATATTGGAATGAACTACAACCAGTATCCTAGATATTGGAATAAACTACAACCAGTATCCTAGATATTGGAATAAACTACAACCAGTATCCTAGATATTGGAATAAACTACAACCAGTATCCTAGGTATTGGAATGAACTACAACCAGTATCCTAGATATTGGAATAAACTACAACCAGTATCCTAGGTATTGGAAGGAACTGCAACCAGTATCCTAGATATTGGAATGAACTGCAATCAGTATCCTAGATATTGGAATGAACTACAACCATTGACCTAGATATTGGAAGGAACTACAACCAGTATCTTAGGTATTGGAAGGAACTGCAATCGTTGACCTAGATATTTGACTTATTGACCTAGATATTGGAATGAACTACAACCAGTATCCTAGATATTGGAATGAACTACAACCAGTATCCTAGATATTGGAATAAACTACAACCAGTATCCTAGATATTGGAATAAACTACAACCAGTATCCTAGGTATTGGAATGAACTACAACCAGTATCCTAGATATTGGAATAAACTACAACCAGTATCCTAGGTATTGGAAGGAACTGCAACCAGTATCCTAGATATTGGAATGAACTGCAATCAGTATCCTAGATATTGGAATGAACTACAACCATTGACCTAGATATTGGAAGGAACTACAACCAGTATCTTAGGTATTGGAATGAACTACAACCAGTATCCTAGGTATTGGAATGAACTACAACCAGTATCCTAGATATTGGAATGAACTACAACCAGTATCCTAGGTATTGGAATAAACTACAACCAGTATCCTAGGTATTGGAAGGAACTACAACCAGTATCCTAGGTATTGGAAGGAACTGCAATCGTTGACCTAGATATTTGACTTATTGACCTAGATATTGGAATGAACTACAACCAGTATCCTAGATATTGGAATGAACTACAACCAGTATCCTAGATATTGGAAGGAACTACAACCAGTATCCTAGGTATTGGAAGGAACTGCAATCGTTGACCTAGATATTTGACTTATTGACCTAGATATTGGAATAAACTACAACCAGTATCCTAGATATTGGAATGAACTACAACCAGTATCCTAGATATTGGAAGGAACTACAACCAGTATCCTAGGTATTGGAAGGAACTGCAATCGTTGACCTAGATATTTGACTTATTGACCTAGATATTGGAATGAACTACAACCAGTATCCTAGATATTGGAATGAACTACAACCAGTATCCTAGATATTGGAATGAACTTCAACCAGTATCCTAGATATTGGAAGGAACTACAACCAGTATCCTAGATATTGGAATGAACTACAACCAGTATCCTAGATATTGGAATGAACTACAACCAGCATCCTAGATATTGGAATGAACTACAACCAGCATCCTAGATATTGGAATGAACTACAACCAGTATCCTAGATATTGGAATGAACTACAACCAGTATCCTAGATATTGGAATGAACTACAACCAGTATCCTAGATATTGGAAGGAACTACAACCAGTATCCTAGATATTGGAATGAACTACAACCAGTATCCTAGGTATTGGAATGAACTACAACCAGTATCCTAGGTATTGGAATGAACTACAACCAGTATCCTCGATATTGGAAGGAACTACAACCAGTATCCTAGGTATTGGAATGAACTACAACCAGTATCCTAGGTATTGGAATAAACTACAACCAGTATCCTAGGTATTGGAATGAACTACAACCAGTATCCTAGATATTGGAATGAACTACAACCAGTATCCTAGATATTGGAAGGAAATACAACCAGTATCCTAGATATTGGAATGAACTACAACCAGTATCCTAGATATTGGAATGAACTACAACCAGTATCCTAGATATTGGAATGAACTACAACCAGTATCCTAGATATTGGAAGGAACTACAACCATTGACCTAGATATTGGAAGGAACTACAACCAGTATCCTAGGTATTGGAAGGAACTACAACCAGTATCCTAGGTATTGGAAGGAACTGCAATCGTTGACCTAGATATTTGACTTATTGACCTAGATATTGGAATGAACTACAACCAGTATCCTAGATATTGGAATGAACTACAACCAGTATCCTAGATATTGGAAGGAACTACAACCAGTATCCTAGGTATTGGAAGGAACTGCAATCGTTGACCTAGATATTTGACTTATTGACCTAGATATTGGAATGAACTACAACCAGTATCCTAGATATTGGAATGAACTACAACCAGTATCCTAGATATTGGAAGGAACTACAACCAGTATCCTAGGTATTGGAAGGAACTGCAATCGTTGACCTAGATATTTGACTTATTGACCTAGATATTGGAATAAACTACAACCAGTATCCTAGATATTGGAATGAACTACAACCAGTATCCTAGATATTGGAAGGAACTACAACCAGTATCCTAGGTATTGGAAGGAACTGCAATCGTTGACCTAGATATTTGACTTATTGACCTAGATATTGGAATGAACTACAACCAGTATCCTAGATATTGGAATGAACTACAACCAGTATCCTAGATATTGGAATGAACTTCAACCAGTATCCTAGATATTGGAAGGAACTACAACCAGTATCCTAGATATTGGAATGAACTACAACCAGTATCCTAGATATTGGAATGAACTACAACCAGTATCCTAGATATTGGAATGAACTACAACCAGTATCCTAGATATTGGAATGAACTACAACCAGTATCCTAGATATTGTAATGAACTACAACCAGTATCCTAGATATTGGAAGGAACTACAACCAGTATCCTAGGTATTGGAATGAACTACAACCAGTATCCTAGGTATTGGAATGAACTACAACCAGTATCCTCGATATTGGAAGGAACTACAACCAGTATCCTAGGTATTGGAATGAACTACAACCAGTATCCTAGGTATTGGAATAAACTACAACCAGTATCCTAGGTATTGGAATGAACTACAACCAGTATCCTAGATATTGGAATGAACTACAACCAGTATCCTAGATATTGGAAGGAAATACAACCAGTATCCTAGATATTGGAATGAACTACAACCAGTATCCTAGATATTGGAATGAACTACAACCAGTATCCTAGATATTGGAATGAACTACAACCAGTATCCTAGATATTGGAAGGAACTACAACCATTGACCTAGATATTGGAAGGAACTACAACCAGTATCCTAGGTATTGGAAGGAACTACAACCAGTATCCTAGGTATTGGAAGGAACTGCAATCGTTGACCTAGATATTTGACTTATTGACCTAGATATTGGAATGAACTACAACAAGTATCCTAGATATTGGAATGAACTACAACCAGTATCCTAGATATTGGAAGGAACTACAACCAGTATCCTAGGTATTGGAAGGAACTGCAATCGTTGACCTAGATATTTGACTTATTGACCTAGATATTGGAATAAACTACAACCAGTATCCTAGATATTGGAATGAACTACAACCAGTATCCTAGATATTGGAATGAACTACAACCAGTATCCTAGGTATTGGAAGGAACTGCAATCATTGACCTAGATATTGGAATGAACTACAACCAGTATCCTAGGTATTGGAAGGAACTACAACCAGTATCCTAGGTATTGGAATGAACTACAACCAGTATCCTAGATATTGGAATAAACTACAACCAGTATCCTAGGTATTGGAAGGAACTACAACCAGTATCCTAGGTATTGGAAGGAACTACAACCAGTATCCTAGATATTGGAATAAACTACAACCAGTATCCTAGATATTGGAATGAACTACAACCAGTATCCTAGATATTGGAATGAACTACAACCAGTATCCTAGGTATTGGAATGAACTACAACCAGTATCCTAGATATTGGAATGAACTACAACCAGTATCCTAGATATTGGAATAAACTACAACCAGTATCCTAGATATTGGAATGAACTACAACCAGTATCCTAGATATTGGAATGAACTACAACCAGTATATATCCTAGGTATTGGAATGAACTACAACCAGTATCCTTGATATTGGAATAAACTACAACCAGTATCCTAGGTATTGGAATGAACTACAACCAGTATCCTAGGTATTGGAATGAACTACAACCAGTATCCTAGATATTGGAATAAACTACAACCAGTATCCTAGGTATTGGAAGGAACTACAACCAGTATCCTAGGTATTGGAAGGAACTGCAATCGTTGACCTAGATATTTGACTTATTGACCTAGATATTGGAATGAAATACAACCAGTATCCTAGATATTGGAATGAACTACAACCAGTATCCTAGATATTGGAAGGAACTACAACCAGTATCCTAGGTATTGGAAGGAACTGCAATCGTTGACCTAGATATTTGACTTATTGACCTAGATATTGGAATAAACTACAACCAGTATCCTAGATATTGGAATGAACTACAACCAGTATCCTAGATATTGGAATGAACTACAACCAGTATCCTAGATATTGGAATGAACTACAACCAGTATCCTAGATATTGGAATGAACTACAACCAGTATCCTAGATATTGGAATGAACTACAACCAGTATCCTAGATATTGGAATGAACTACAACCAGTATCCTAGATATTGGAAGGAACTACAACCAGTATCCTAGGTATTGGAAGGAACTACAACCAGTATCCTAGATATTGGAATGAACTACAACCAGTATCCTAGATATTGGAATAAACTACAACCAGTATCCTAGATATTGGAATGAACTACAACCAGTATCCTAGATATTGGAATGAACTACAACCAGTATATATCCTAGGTATTGGAATGAACTACAACCAGTATCCTAGATATTGGAATAAACTACAACCAGTATCCTAGGTATTGGAATGAACTACAACCAGTATCCTAGGTATTGGAATGAACTACAACCAGTATCCTAGATATTGGAATAAACTACAACCAGTATCCTAGGTATTGGAATGAACTACAACCAGTATCCTAGGTATTGGAAGGAACTGCAATCGTTGACCTAGATATTAGTCTTTGTGGCCTAGATATAAGAATTAACTACAACCAGTATTCTAGATATTGGAATACACAACAATCATATTGAATGGACTGGTTATATTGACCTTGATACATGAATAAGTACTGACTATTAACAATGCTAAGTTAATGGTATGTCACTCGGTATGACACTGACCTAGATATTGTCATATCAAAGGATCTAAGGCCATTGAACTACAGCTATCAGCAAAGACGTTGATTGAAACTTTACTCTTATATACCTTGTGGAAAAACATACAATGTTTGTACACAAGAGTCTAAATATTGTTTTTTGAGCAAAACATATTCAGCATGGTATTGTAGTAATAATTTATGCATAGACCTCACTAAGATCAACTTTTCAGAATTTTGAAGTTATCATCAAAATATCAAGTGCATTTGCTGGAAAAGTTGTAGTATATAGGTTTGAAAATGCTTATAAAGATGATAGACATGATCTGGAATTAGGGACTATCTGAAGAAATTCATTGATAAACTTATTGAATAACCAAACATGCGTCTTATTATGAATAAAATGTAAATGTGTACACATTGTCATATGGATTGTCAAAATTGTCATAGAACACTGTGGATAAGTCAGAATTCAAAATCATGAATTTGACATCTTGATTAGTTCTTCCTTAAATGAAATGAGCTCTCAATGACGCTGAAAGCAAGAGCAGTAATGCTGAAGCCACAAACACAAGGAAATTCAAGAACAGCTGCAATGCAGGTAGATGTATTGGCAGACCAAAAAACTGTGCACAAAAAGCTTATGAACTCACAACTCTCTTGAATCAAGGACTCCAAATATATTTGTCAAACAATTTCCCTCAAGTGATTAGTGCCTTATCAGAAGGCCAACTGGTAAGCAATAAATTCTATCTTTCCTTACAATTCACAAAGGTAAGGAACACCCATGTGAAATCACCATAAAAATCGACAGAAATCAAAATTTCATAGTCATTGTTAAGCATGATGAGTCACATTCGATTTGGTGCAGACTACTGTAATGAAGACTGGCAATACTATCAATACTGAAAATTGCTTTTATTTCTTCAAAATCCTTTGGTTAAAGCATCACATAGCATATTATTAGCATTTAAAAATTATCTTGTCACAAAAAGTTTAAAATAATTTTCTATCAATGTTTTCAGTGATCAAGTAATAATATCACTTCAGACAAACCCTACTACCCGAATCCAAACCATTACATAAAAAAAAATAATTATCACATATACGCAAAAATTACATTACAAACTTACAAATTATCCTATATGGTATACTTAATAAGGTGCCTGTGGTCTTCATGCGAAATTCAGATCTTTGACTCATTGCCCTCAACTCCAATGCAGAGGGACTACTGTCTGAGCATATTTGTAATCCTGGACTCTTGAGAGTTGTAAGTGTTGTGAGGGACATCATCCTTGCTCACCCAGGGCTTAATTTTGTAACATTTTTAACATCACTTGTTCGCAGTTGGAACACATGGAAATATTATCAAAGGTGTCATTTGATCTAGAGGATCTTCAGCATATATTGACTTGACAATCCACTGTTGCTGGCACTTCTAAATTTCAAATATGAATTCATGTAAAGTTTGTATTATTAGGGATCATGCCATCTGCAATGGTACAAATTATTTTACGTGCATTCTGAACTGGGAATCAATCCAGCAAAGAAACATAAGCTGTTTGTGTGATCATTGCCCAACTTTGAGGGTGTTCATTTGAATTCTGCGGAAGACGGGACCCAAAAAATACAAGAATTTATACAATTACAGAAAGTGTAATCCAAAATATAACACTAGGACATGAACATGTTATATATTTGTCATTTTAAAAATCAAAACACATGAAGATCCGTCTTTTTCATCAGTGTATTCATTTTATCTTGGCACATATCAATGTAGACTAACATTAAATTTTAGTCTCAGAAGAATATTTTATCAATATTGATAATATTTTTAAACAAATCATGTATTATAACAAAATGAGCCCAGAAGATGCCTTAACTTCAGAAAAAGCTGAGCAATCTAGACTTGCTATACTTTTGGGTTGGTCAACAATGAAATATTTTTGCTTTAGGGTCTGGATGACAGACTAATATCAATACAAAGTAGAATGTTATGAAAATTGTCTCCTTAACCCTAGGTGAGCGAGAATGGAAAGGCAGGTTAATTGTTTTCTTGGGGATGGAGGAGAAGAGAAGGAATGGTAGTTGGGGACATTACCTTGGGCTTCTCCCTGTGAGTGTTGACAGCATGCACGTTCAGGTTGATCAGCTCCACCCTACAGCCATAGGCTACCGGGGTCAATTTTATCACGGTATGTAGCGGAACCTTCAAGTACGGAAGATCCTCTGAAAAACCAACAGTGTCAATCATTAGCACAAATACTTTTAGCATTATGTTTAGAAATACTACAGTATGGGACTTCTGCAAATAGTTGATCATGGCACATGTCTTTTTGTGAAGCAATATCGAGCTGACTTGTGTTTTGATAAAATCAGCATATTCTGTCCACTAACAGTTTGGAAGTACACATTTAGCATCAGTGAATTGTTATGGAATGTGTAGTGTGATGTCAAAAACACATGCAGGCAAAGATATCAAGAACATGGTTGATAAGGCAGTTAAATGACAAACAATTTCATAATTAATACAATGTACAAAAAGTGAGACTCGGATAAACAATCTCTCTCTCATTAATTTATTTCTTTTGTCAACAATTGTCATATTGAATTATTTTCTATCTAAAGAAACTGGACATGTTTTCAAAGCCTTTTTGATAACATTGAGTTCAGAACAAGAAATGTTTAGGATGGTGATTATTAAAGCACAACACAAATTAACTGAAACAACAAAAGCAAGCAGAGCAGAATCTTAGCTACCAGCACTATTATCAAACAAAAGAAAAATATATCTCAAGTTACATAAAGAGAACATTAAACATATGATAGAAATCATGACTTGTGCAATGTTTATACCATAAAAACAACACTAACATCTACTCAATAACACACACAAAGGTGCATTGTGGGAAACTAAACACATGTACAAAACATTGCAAACCTTCTATAATACAGGAGGCATATTTCTCATAGATTCAATTGTTAAATTTGAACCCTTCTCAAGTAATAGAACGAATGTTCAGAATTTGGACTTCATCCTGAAAATCTAATCGGACTACAAAGGCTTTTGGAAATTGAATAAATCCAGAAGAAAACCTTAACTAACATTGAATGATTTGGAAAAGGCCATGCAACGTTTTTCTATTCAATTAACAGTCGTGTGGAAAATATGGCTTATAACAAATTAATCAAAAAACCAAACCAGGGAGACTGAAAATTAAAAAAAAATAAAATCTAACAGGACATTATTCCAATAATTTTTTGCCATGATCATAACTCAAGCATGGTTCAGCTTAATATCATTGTAGATCTCAAAATCATATGATATTTTTATGACGCTGAAGTGGATGAAATTAATGATTAGGATGATTCAACTCTAAAAGTTAATGATACATTTCAGGCTTGAAACATATTGTCTAAATTCTCACATTTCTATGTCAGGTTGTTGTAACGGGTCTTGACATAGTGACGTCACGACGACATTCAATGACGTCGGTCATAACTGAACATGTAGGTATGAAGGGAGTACAGCCGAGCTGTAACAGAGTTTGATCATGTAAAAATGTCTGCCGTGTCTCTAAATCTTCATATAAAAAGAGAATTATATGAGAAGCAGCTAGATCATATTTGTTGATATTTATTATATTCAAAACCATTTAAATGGCTATGAAAACAAAAATTAAGATGTTGTAAACTTTGGCCATGTTTTTCTTTAAATGGGAAAAAGGATTTTAGCCCATTTCTTTGGATTAGATACTGGCACACTAAGAATTGTCTTAAATGTAATTCAAGGTTAATTTTCTGTTACTTTTAAATAATTTTAAATGTATAGTACCAACAAAATATTTACAGAAAATACAACAGAACAGATAACTGATTTTAAGAACAGAAGAAGAATATTAAGTAGGTGACCAAAACTATAGTGACAGTATGATCGAAAGTCATTCCATAACAAGGGAGATTACTATTTCCAGAATTTGTGAGTCTTTTCAAACAACCATAAACAATTCAAATGAGTAGGCATGTAAACATACATAATACTGGTTTGTTAAAGGATAAAGAACTTCATTCGATTAGCTGTTAGTGTTTTTAAAACATGTATTTTCCTTGAAAAAGAGCAAAAATCACGACTGGATGGACCAATCAATTTTGAGACTTAACTGGTTTCTAAAGATCCTCATAAACTTTGGTTGAAAGAATCATTTATCAAAACACTGACAAGAATAACCTCACAAATTGATGATTGGTAATATTGTTACATTTTGTAGTGTTTTTGATTATTTAAATCACATTTTCTTGGATTGGTAAAATGTATTCAAGGAAATATTGAATTCTGTATGAATATTCATTTTTACAACATGAAAAGCAAGCCATCTGTCAAGAAAGACGTTTGAATTCAATTTGCTAGTTTCATCTGTCTGTTCAGATGTTTTGAAAAATGAAGTTAAAACAACAGCTTTTAATTGTTGAAAATGCCTAACATTTCTAAATTCTTAAAGAATGAGTGAGTGAGTGAGTTTTTTTAGAACCGCAAGAGCAATATTTCAGCCATTAGCGTCATGAAAAATCCCAAAGAAAGTCACATCTGATAGGTCAGTTAGTTGAGTGATTAGAAGGGAAGTGATTGGTCAGTTAGATCCTGGAATGACCCTCAGAAAGAGGTTGACTATACTACAATGATAATGGAAAGAATGCAAATGAATGAGGCAGGCAGGCAGGCACGTAGGTAGGTTGGTAGGTAGCCACACATGAGGCAGCAGACACTACTACACAAACACACCCACATGCCAGTGTTGCTAGCTCGCTTGCGTATCGCCAATAAGCCCACCTGAGTAACGGAATATGCTCGCACTCACAGCCGAAGCCCTTCATTTTCATTTTCACAACCTTCTCAAAGGGTACAGGAACGTAAGGGATTTCTTCTACAAATTGGGCAAAGAAGAAAAACACATGAACACCTTGATTTTTCAAGTGTAAACATCCTAGATTTCATTTTTGGAATAATTTGTTTTTGAAATAATGAATAGATTGACATATGACAGTTATCATTACATGCAGCAAATCTAAATAATAATTGAATTGACAACAATATAAGCACATCAGCAAAATAAAAACCAAAGACATATCCTGAACATTTATTGGCAATAAACATCGACAATTCATGGATATATGTTGAGTGCTGTCTGACTGGAAAGCACTTAAAATCCAAAGCCATTTTTGCTCAATGGAAGACATTTCAAAAATAAACTGAAGACATTTAAAAAACAAAACAAAAACAAAACAAAATCAAGCAAAAAGAGAGTAAACCTTAAAAGCCACTAGCGAGGCAGATTTAAGCCAAGTGACATCACATTCTCAACCATGGGCCAGGTATGTCTTGTGCTATGGTTAACTGCCATCAGAGCCGCGGTAGAGTTTTATAAAAGTATACTACAGGATCAGTCGGAATGGTTGTAGTACATGTATTTTAGGGTTGCTACAGCACAGAGAGATACCTTTCACAAAATAACTTTTATCACAATATCCAAGAACAAATTGATTTGAGAGGATATTCAGTTAAATTGACCTTATTCAGGCTTTTCTTTATCCAAGACATATTCTTTTGACAAACGCAAACAATATTAGAGAATATTACCAATTATAAAAGCAATGATAAAAGCTTGGAATATGAAGTATTGACAAATCTTTGTATATATCTTCGCAAATCAATCCTCAATCATGTCAACACTGATCAATGTTCCTATATATTAAAGTCAGAGGGTTAGAACTGTTGTTTATGAAATTTTCCTTTGATAAATTGATGAGCTGCCTTTTTTTTCCTTCAACAACTTTTAATACCATCCTGTTTCAAACAGATCAAGTATTTTCTTTCTTGCAGAATTTTACACTAGGTAGAAACTTTGAGAAGGTGCAGCATCTGCTAGATAGAAATAGTTTACTTCTTGGTGCGAAGACTCTATTCATGCTAGGATTCAAACGGTACTGTGTGGATAGCATGTGAACAAACGAGGTGAGAGTGACAGGGGTCAAGTGAGTGTCTGTGAGACATTGGATGTGAATCCAAATTTTATTATATACTTATGTAATCTTAGGATAGTAATACAAGGGTGCAATACGGAATCAGTCTTCAAATTCCGTATTGCACGGCAAATTCCGTATTGCACGATTGCCGGTTCTACTTTTTTCAAGCTTCGGCAATTCTCGCAACTTCCCATACGGAACAATCATTTTCCTAATGAGAACATCACATTTGACATATCTCAATGCATTGGTAACAAACGGTAATAAACCTACTTTTTAATATGATATTGAAGAATAATATAGTGAGAAACTAGTGTTATCGACATCGTTAGTAAAGAAACTGCAAAACACTTTGAAAAAGGAAATCCTAAACAAAATTTGGAGAACATCGCCAGCGACACTTGGCCCTTATGACATAAATAGCCTACAACGATTATGACGTCATTTCCATGGTGACGTCGTTTGAAAGAATCCCGTCACTCGGGATCCTGAACTTGCGTTTATCATATTCAGAACTTTATAAATAATAACTCAGAACTTTATAAATAATAACTAAGGAATAACTTTTATCACTTTATTTTGTTTTCACACTTGAGAAAATTGCCTCTTATGTTTAACTACGCAAGTAATGAGAAAATAAAAAGATAATTGAGGTATCAAATCATCAGTCGAGCGTGTTGTAGGTAATCGCCTTGTTCGCAATATGTATCAATGCGCAGTGCGACGTCTCGGAATATATAAGCAATTCAAAATTGCTTTTAAAGATGGTTAAAAAGAGAGTATATAATAAATACAGAACGTCATACGTGTTCATTTGGGTGGTTTGTATTGAACTCGAAGATGTCATGGACGGGGAGAAACAACTCGTTCTTCGAACTCGTTGTTCCTCTGCGTCCATGACATCTTCTCGTTCAATACAAATGACCCAAATGCACACGTATGACGTTCTGTATATGTACTACATGCCATTCCTACAAGTCACAAATACAACTTGCTGGTGGTTCTAAAGGCTCTTAACTTCATGCAGGTTTCTATCAAAACTGACACCAAAACCTTCACATGCCGTTAATGAATTCCAATGATCTTCTGTACTCAATATTCAGTTCTAAATTTGTTGACTTATGACAACACAAAAAATCTTGATAATCTCTAATCTAATCAGGACCGAGCATTGTTTTTAACCTCTCTAAACATAAGAATATCATTTCTTTTTAAACAAAATTAGAAACAAACATTCTTTTTTACTTATAGATCCAATACTTTTCAAATCGTGATTTACAAGAATTCCACAATTATAATATTCTCTTCCTCTTTACTCTTTGTTCTGTTATTACTCATTGTTGCAGTTCTTATTGAAACAGTTCCTTTTAAAGATTTACCATAGCTGTCATTCAATCCAGGCATCATAAATTATTGCATATAAAAACCTTTTGATACATACACATACATATATTATTTAGTTATGAATGTACAAATGGCAAAGAGTAATCAAATCCTTAAGTATGCAGTACATTGTTCAAGAATGAATGTATGTAAAAAAATTCTTCGAGAATGATCTAGACATAGCTGTTGTACTTTTGTTGGCTTTGATGTTGTATGATTTGCAAATATGGGTAGATTATATATTAATAAAACTCAAACAACAAGAATGAACAGCAACAAACAATTCTGAAGAGCTCCATGATGAGTAAGAATAATACAAAATACAATATATTTTCAATTAGGTGCTGAATAAACTTCTACATAATGTGCACAAGTCATGTTTCTATTACTTCAAAATAAACATTTATTCTAAAAAGAAAAAGGTTAGTCAAATAAGGTAGAAATTTGACAGAGAAAGAGAAAAAAAGGACTTTGCAGTTCATCAGTCTTATCATTCATAGTCGTATTAGGTTATGGAAATTTCATGTCAAATAATAATTTTTGGGGTGAAATGAACCACTATCAAACATAAAATCATAAGAACCTAGGGAATAGGGTCCTTAAAGGGGCAGTAGCACGTTTTTAGGGGGAATATAAGGTGATGTCAGGAGAATGAAAATAAATAGTTCCAATTGAAAGACAATGTATTCAAACTGAATGAAGCAGTAATAATTCAAATATATAACGTAAAGTTCAGCCATGAGATTCATTTTTCTTACAAAAATGAATTAAAGGTGTTCACAAAAAAATGGCCGCCAATGGATTTTATGTGAAGCCTCATACTTTGTCCTCTGACTATGGGTGATTGGCTTGTGTAATGAGATTGTTGACACTGTCAATATGATACATTTAGCATTTACTTACAATTATAAGTAAAATATTTAAAATGTAAAATTTTCAAAAAACGTGCTAGTGCCCCTTTAAAGGAAGATACCACATTATATTACATCCTTGTAAAACCCTTGTTTTTTTGGAAATAGGACAATCACATTGTTGCATAGAAAAAATATGTCTTCAACAGACAAAGATGCTTTAATCAATTTCCTGGCATCATGTCAAGCATTATTGGATCCAGGAATGACATCAAAGTGGATATTATTAGTGGAAACTTTTCCACTTCAATTTTTCAAGGAAGGGTTAAAACTTGTGCAAACTTCTGGAGTAAAGGTAAATGTATCAGAGACAAATGCCTGTTAAGCCAAAAAGTATAAATATGTTCAAAGGGCTTATTCAGGAGTTACAAGGTCACCTAATCTAGAGTTTATAACCTCCATTGGAAATGGTACCTCCTCTGGAAATGGAACCTGTATACAAACTCTCAATCTATATCTACTATAGGACAACGACAAGTGATTGACATCATGATTAGCATGGATAGTGATATCAAATTAAATTGAAAACAATAATTTTCAACTACAGTTTTTGTTTGTGCAACGATTTTACAATTTAAATGAGACAATCTAAGGGTTTCAACAGACAGACAAACATGTATCGCCACATGCCAAATCCAAACATGATTATCATCATAATCTCTACAGCTAAGTTATTAAATATTCATGGTCACACTCAATCAAAACATGAAAGAAGCTGTAGTTGATGGAGTGAATATTAGACATTTCGTTCAAAGACAGAATCTAAAGAATCTATGTCACACTAAGACTTTACTAAAACACAAACTAAAGTACTAAGTCTGTGCTTAAGATAAGATAGAAACTGAATTTTTCCTTTTCAACTATGACTGTTATCTCAAAAACCTTGAAGACACCAACCAATTTTTGTTTTGACATTAAGCATACATATTACTTTAATCTTGAACTTCATAAAGAAACTGTAGTTGATGGAGTGGATATTAGATATTTCATACAAACATATTACCTTGGTATTGAACTTCATAAAGTCAAGATTCAACTTCTCTGTCAACACAACTAATCAGTCCCATTACAGACCTGAATGAAGTTTCCTTTTATGTGTCATATCCCACAACACTACAGACTATTGTGCTTTCATATCTCCTACAAGCTCTAACAGAGGTCAAAACATCTTCTCATCACGGACACCAACTACTGATAAGTGAAGGCAAAAAACAAACCTCATATAAGTGTAAAGGTTCACAAAAGAACAATTTTCATTTCATTTAGAATAAAATTATTCTTGCAATATGTTTCCTACACCTATAACAATTCAAAGGTTCTCCATCTGCAATCAAATTCTGAACAAATATATATGAAAACAGGGGTTGTACCTCTTAACAACTCTATCTACAGTTGATGATTGCCATTGTGAATGATAAAGAACTCCAGATATATTTTTTATATCAATTGCCTATTTTGTCAAGAATGCTGGTCAGTCCTAGCTTGCAACTTCCAATCAGCACCAGTGGCAGATCCAGAAACTTTGAAAAGGGAGGGGGGATCACCATTTATGGTACATGTTAGAAAACAATATTGTATTTATCTACCCCCACCCCTAGGATCGTGCACAAAGCACACTGAGACAGACCAAGTGACTACCAGGTGGGAGCATGTAGCAGAGCTAGCGGGCTAGAGACAGACAGACAGACAGACATGGAGCTGGACAGCTAGCCTGGGGGTCATACCTGCAGACTTGTCCTGGAAGTAGGCCAGTAGACAGCGGGCCACCGCCTGGTGGCAGATCACCAACACATTCTCCTGTCTCTCAAGCTCCTGTAATACACAATAGGATATTCATCTATTATCATGTAGATCAATTGCCATTACAAAAAGACACCCATAAATACCGTATATGACCGGGTATAAGCCAAGAACTTGAGTTATATGATGCAGATAAAAAAATTCAAGAGACCAAGCACAAGTATTTCTTTCCTCGGTGTCAAAAGGTCACATTACATCCAAGAACACATTTAAATCCTACATTAGGATTACAAAACAAGTATACTTTGATTATATTGATATATTCTGCTAGTTGTACGAAAATTTAAAATTTGTTAAAAGTTTGCAAAATGCATTGTTTGAAAACATATTTTTGTCTTTAGCTTGATTCTAAAAAATGAATTTAAAAATCTGCAAGATGTCAATAGCGATAAAGAATGATGGAATAACTCACCAGAATAACTGGCTCTAGCCTTGCAACCAGGTCTTGGTATGACTGTGAAAATTAAGGGACATATTTCATCAAAATTTTTAATCAAACATTGGTGTTACATTTAGATATTCAATGAGAAATAATGACTAAGAATCAACATATCAATTTGTGTAACTTTTGCATGAAGATAAAAGTGTAAAGTTCCTACTTCTCCGCTGGGGTATCGGTAGTGGAATTTGTCCTGGTCTCTCATTGCAAAGTCTTCTGGGTACTTCTCTTGAATCTCCTCGTACGTCATCCCTTCACATATACCCTGCAGGTGCATTAACAAACAACATTAACAAATAAATTTTATCAATTGTGAATTGTAACATGACTTCGGTAAATACTTGATTCTGATTGGCTGATTAGAAATATTTTCTTAGGTTGAATGGCAATTATGAACACCAGCAAATTGGCTAAGGCCAATCACAATGAAATGATACATAATGTCCTCTAGATTCGGTCGGACTCAATGTTTAATGTTACTCTGTCTCCTTATGTCCGTGCGCTATATATATTTGAAAGGTGTTGTTGTCATTTTCTTACTTGTGTTTTCATGTAGATGTTACCAAAGAATTTAGTTTACTATATCCGGTGTTTGCTATACGTATATAATTTCAATGATATCATATAGGGACGGGACTTGAATTTTTTTTCACTATATCAGATTGTTCGCTATATCCGAGTTTGCTATATCCGTGATCTACTGTAATAATTCATAACATTTACAATAACTTCTCGCGAATAATTTCTAAAAGTGATAAAGAAAAAAATAATGGGTAACTTACTGCATCTATTTCATTCAAAGCTTTCCAATGTTCTTTAGGGGCGTCTATGAACTTGGAGGTTTGTATGGTTCTCTTCAGTTGAGACGTCCACACTTTCAGGTTGGGAATGTTTTCCTTCTCTATGAAACCCGCTAACGTATCGGCATACTGTCAAAATCAGAAAGGTGAATAGGAAATTGTAATTCTTGAGATTAGTGAAATTTTGGGAAACATATCATAAAATCAATGTTAATGAAACAAATGCAATGCCATATTCATGAAAGTCTGATCAGTCAAGCCATTACAGTCTTGGCAAAATGTTAAATAATTGATTGTTAAATGGGTAAAAGTGCTTTTGGTTATTAAATCAGGAAATATGATACTAAATCTACAATCATTATTCATGTACAATACTGCATTGTAATATTTATACCAAAATATCAAACAAATGTAATTTTACTTCAAGTAATTTACTTCAAGTAAGACATCTTAATAATATATGATCATCATGACTGCCATCACAGTACCTGCAAAGTCCTGGAAATGTTAGTTTTGCCACAGTGTAGAAAATGATGAATTATTTTTTAGTGTGAGTAATAACAAATCCTAAACCTCCTGCCATTTAAATCTATTGATATCAAAATGTTTTAAAACATTAATGTTGAAGTATAAATTTTGCTTTCGCTAATCAAAGACAAAATCAATAGCTTGTTTTAGTGCTAAATGTAAGACTGTTTTATTATCCTCCAAAAAATTGCTGAGTATAGTTATAAAAGGGGGTCTCCAACTTCTAATTTTTAACTTCCAGTGTTTTATTAGCGAGGCCCCGAGAGGGTCGGAGAGGGCCTCGCTAATAAAACACTGGAAGTTAAAAATTAGAAGTTGGAGACCCCCTTTATTTTTTAACTTCCAGTGTTTTATTAGCGAGGTCCCGAGAGGGTCGGAGAGGGCCTCGCTAATAAAACACTGGAAGTTAAAAAATAAACAGTATAACAGTTGAAGAAGAGAGAAAAGTTTACTGACCGTCATGCCCCTCTCGGAGATGTCGCTGTCTCCTCCTATCCTGCCCTGCAGGTTCATCAGACTCTCACCATGCTGCAACACGGACATAAGTCTAATTCTCTGTTGTTACATGGGCATCCCTAGAGTTGTCACCAGACATGTCACAATACCATTCATATCACAATATTATTATTAACACTTTCAACCCTATTAGCCAGAAATCAGGTTCAACAAACTTTTGGTTACTGGTTAAAGGGTCAAAACACAATGAGATTTGAAAGGGTACATGCCAAGATACATTATTTTCAATGTATTTCATTAAAAGCACACAAATACTTATGACAGGCACCTGAGGTTTTAGGATAAATTCACAATCGTAGTTTGTGATACTGATCATAACATATACATACATCTCCAGATTAAGTAACCATATTCCTAAAATTACGATAAGTTGTCACAACTCTACTGTTGGTCACTATGATATGCTTGTTTATGATAGTTGCAATTTCATACCACAAACCTGTAACCCATTAACCCCTACAACCCTGAAAACTGGATCATAAACATACACATAGTGACTTCACAGGGGTGAGTGAGTTAAGTTGACCAAAATATCAGATTTAACATTTCACCATCATGGAAAAGGAATGTTGTAAGAATTCCTTATGCACCTATTGAAACGTGAAATCATTTTCTACAAGTAAGTTTGTGTTTTGAGTGATAAAGCTGTATTGTTGTTGCCAGGTAAGTGTTTTATCGTTTTGCTAAGTGTTTTCATTCGAGGAGACATACCCTGGTGAGGTAGATGGTTCGGGGCAGCACGTGGATGTTCATCAGGTAGTACACAACTCGACTCTGCAGGTGACCTGCAACAACAGAGTGCATGTGCGTTTCATATCTTGTGTCAACATTTAATAGCGTAGTTATCTAGAGCATAGAACAGGGTTTGACATATCTGAACTTTGCTGAGTATTTGATGCAGAAAATGTTTTTAACACTGGTAAGTGAATTGCCAAATTGCCCACAGTATTCTTCTGATACAAATCTCAAAACTTTTGAAAACACATTTCAGTAAGATTTCGTGACAAGTTAGAATCAAAACATCAATATTTGACTGTCTAGTAATATACAAATCTTAATTTATCAACCTTTTATCAAGTGCGAAAGGTCAATCATATTTAAAGAACTCCTTAAACAGGTAGACCAACTTAAAAAAATATAAACTCTGAGTCCCAAAAACTAATTGACTTTGTAAAATTGTATAAATGTCATTAACATTGCTTTATCACCTTTGATTAGAACAAAACTTTGAATCCATAGGATGAGGCTTGTATTTTTTCATAAAGAATAGATTATCATGGCTTCAAAATATTTAACCAAAACAGGTGTTTTCAACCAAATGAAAGACCTACTAGATATCCATATACAATTCCAATGACAACAAGAAAGTTTATTGAATCCCTTACATGCAAAATTGAAAATTATTGTAAAAGTATGAGACAGCATATACAAATGAAACTTTAAACATATAAACAAATACCTACAACAAAAGAAGTTTAAAACAAGAATACCTGAAAATATTTGAACTCAAGTGAGCAGCTAACAATATGGGGATTGTCCGGAGAAAGTAAACAGTGACCGCTCAGAGCCAATTATATAAATGAATAGAGATCCTGGATGAGTAATCAGACTCTCAATGTGTCAAGTTAGTACATCCTTGTTCACTTCATAGAAGCACAGCGGAAGCCTTGCATCACCTTTCCTGAGATACAATCTCACAGGATCCTAGTGAATGACCGTTACGAACATGTGTGGCTATTCCTAATGCTTGAGGATGTATCAACAATGCTACAGGATTTCTCAAAACTGATAATTTCAGTCACCTTGTAGTAAAACTGATACCTTAAAGGGGCAGTAGCACGTTTTTAGGGGGGATATAACGTGATTTCAGGAAGATGAAAATAAATTGTTCTAACTGAAAGACAATGTTTATATAACAGAAGCAGTAATAAATCAAATATAAAATGTAAAGTTAAGCCATGCGATTCCTTTTTCTTATACAAAATGAATAAAGGTGTTCACACAAAAATGGCGGCCAAAGGACTTTATGTGAATCTCAATAATTCGTTCTCTGACTATGGATGATTGGTTTGTGTAATGAGATTTTTGACGCTAACAAAGTCATACATTTAGCATTAACTTACAATTATCAGTGAACAATTGAAAATATATATAAAAAAATTTTAAAACGTGCTACTGCCCCTTTAAAGTCATATTAATCAAATATTTGAAATTTAGTTGGGTTGGAGATTTTACCTTTTTCCTATTGTAAACTTGAATCATTGAAAATTGTCAAAAACAATGCCTATGATAAAGAGAGTGAAGAGTACCTGCAAGTTTGTTGACGAGGAAGCGTTCCCCCTGGTTGAAGATCTGAATGAAAGAGAGGTCACGGTCATGCTTCCAGTCCATGCTCTCATATGTCTCTGCATAGTGGTCAATACGCTGCAGGAAGTCCGTCACAGCCTCGGTAGTGTCCATCCCCTTATAGTCCGGACTGCATACCTTCACCTCCTGTGGCACACCGCAACATAGGACTTACGTTAAATATATGATTTTATCTTATCTTACAGTAAAATACCTGTTTCTGATTGGCTGATGTTGGACACATTTTATCTTATGTTACATAATGTACCCTTGACTCTTTCCTCTCCCAGTCTTCCAAATTTAAAGTACCCTGCTGCAATAGCGACAGCTCCTTACACGACAATGGTGCCCAGAGTTAAACGTAGTTCTATCACCTCTTTTAGTGAATATTATATACAGTAGAACAAGGATATAGCGAACACTCGGATTTAGCGAAAAAGAATTCAAGTCCCGTCCCTATATAATATCATTAAAATTATATGCGTATAGCAAACACCGGATATAGTGAACTAAATGCTTTGGTCCCTTGGAGTTTGTTATATCAGAGTTCTACTGTACTTCTAAAGAAATTTTACATTGTAATGCCTGAACTCTCTATTTCAGATGTAATTGTTATAAAGGATATTTTGGCTTGTTGATAAGTGTAACCAGACTGATAACATTTCAGATTAGTTTCATAACTCCATATTGCTAACAGTTAGAGTCAAGGCTGTTCACATGGTAAGCTGATCTGTTGTGGGCATGCATCCAAACTACAATTTATGTATCTTGCAAAATAACCATTTTGCTATGGGTAAGATAAATAATATGCTTATATCCCTCATGTAATACGGTCTAATGTACCACAATTGTACCAGTGCCATCAATTGCTTTTTGCTTCAGGGGACACTCCTAAAAAAATGGTACATATTAGACCATATAACCATGGTGAGAAGCATCAAATTATTAGAGAGTGAAATAAACCCTTTATTTGGCTAGGGTGGAGACATCCTAAATTATTACTCTACTAAAGGCATGGTTCATACAGCCAAAACAGAATGAAATTCCAGTACTTTTCAAGGATATTTTACATTTTTCAAGTATATATATTTGCAGGTCAACTGAGTAAACTTTCGGTTTTGATGCCGCCATTTCCCAAAGTGCTGCATTGCGACATCGAAATTTTCTCGAAAGCAATCGATCGTGAGAACCGGAAATTGCTGATTTTGTTTGAATGATTGGAAGTTCGCAGACTGGTTTTGTTTCATTCCGTTCTCTATCAATTTGAGCAGTTAGCAGAACAATGATACTTCCGTGTTTTTAAATTGTGATCGATGTCACAGTAAATTCAAGTACACTTTTGAAAATTTCAAGGACATTACCGCGAAATTCCAGTACTTTTTCAGGACATTTACTAAGAATTGTAAATTCAAGTACTTTTCCAGTATCAAAACAAAATTCAAGTACCTTCCAGTGAGGCCCGTGTGAACCATGAAAGGGTTAGTTTATTATGATTGGAGTTACATAAAGTTCAAGGGTTACCATTAGGAAACTGATACTGTTTTAACAAATTAAAAGATGTTTTTTTTTATATAATAAAAAGAGTATCTGTCCCTTTTTGAAAAATACCATGTTATCTTGCCTCATGGCTCAACCACTTGTGAAAATAATAAGCTCTCTCACTCACTCGATCAATACACATGTTATCAGTCAAGAAAAGACAGATATCCTCAACGTAATGATGATATACATATCAAAAACAGGAACGTTTCCATATAAAATACCTTATAGACTGGGTTGTACATTTACAAGTAGTCATTCAGTCCTTGTGATTGCAGTACCGTAAACTGTTAAGTCAAATTGCTTTCGAGCAACTACAGTAGAACACAGATATAGCAAACAATCGGATAAACTGAACAAATTTTTAAGTCCCCTAAAAGGCCCTATGTATGACAGCTAAATGCGATTAGCAAACACTGGATATATAGCAAACTATATTGGTTCCCTTTGAGTCTGTTATATCCATGTTCTACTGCATGTAACGTAATTTGCTGAAATATTAGGATGAAATGCCTTCCCATTCAATAGTATGAATTAGCCGGACCCACCTTGATGTTGGCCTCTATGACTTCTGGATCATCACACACTGACTCCACAAAGAAAAGCTTGAATTGGTGCTGATTAGTGAACATTTCCACCAGCATTTTCCGTCTTTCTCTAGTAGTGTTCGTAGCGTCTACAACCTACACAGCAACAAGTACAGGAAGGTGGAATGAAATTTGTACTCTCTCCCTTCTATTGCTTCAGACAAAGCATTTGTCATCAAGAATAGCTAGTACATTGGAAGAACATTTTACTAAGCACTAAAAAAAGATCAAATTAACAAACTTTAGTCTTATGTAACAATGATGTTATTCTGACATTAAGAATCAAATTGGATTTATAGAAAAGTCGTTGAAATGTTTTCAGATTGTGAGATATGAGTAGAGTAGAAATGAGTTCAGTAGCCCATGGCCAGATAAAATGATACTTTGATTATGAAGTGTTATGTCTGGTGGTTCAAAAGCCAGTTAAGATCATATGTAAAGATGAAATTTACTTGCATACAGAACCTTAGATGAAGGATGATGAACACAACTACCAAACAACCCCTAATATTTTTAAGCCATTTATACTTACAGCAACTTCTCCACCATTTTCAAGGAACATAGAGGCATCTTCCATCGCCATAAGCGCACATTTCCTGATCAGAAAATAACATATCATGAATGTTGATAACAGGCAATATCATATCAATACAACTTATGAAAAATTGCATATAAATATTTTATTTCATTTAAACTAAAAACTTATTTTAAATGATAAAAAATAATATTTTGTTGATACAGATAATGAAAGATAGAGGCAAACAATGACATACATTTGACATATATCATTGACGAAAGAAACAAAACAAGCCTCTGTTAAGTTCAATTTATTATTAGATTTATTTCCAGAGTGAAAAATCACCTAAACAAAACCCCTTACTTACGTCCTGATCTCCTGAGCTTCTGCATTGTCAGCTCTGAAGAAGTCATGGCTGCGATATTTGTTTGTAGCAGCACGCCGATACTCTCCAACATTGAACACTGGGGAGAGAGAGGAACTCTCATCACTCACATATTCAAGGTCTTCGAAAATGGGGAGGGGGATGCCTACTTATTGAAAAGGTTCACTCTTTGGGTTTGACTATTAAAAGGGCAGTAGCACGTTTTTTGATAATTTTATATTTTAAAATTTTCACTGATAATTGTAAGTTAATGTTAAATGTATTATTTTGACAGTGTCAAAAATCTTATTACACAAGTTAATCATCCATAGTCAGAGGGCAAAGCATGAAGATTCTCAAAAAATCCATTGGCTGCGGCCATTTTTGTGAACACCTTTCATTCATTTTGTCTAAGAAAAAGGAATCACATGGCTAAACATTACGTTATATATTTGAATTATTACCGCTCCGTTTAGTTTGAATACATTGCTTTCAATTGGAACCATTATTTTTCATGTTCCTGACATCACCTTATATTCCCCCTAAAAACGTGCTACTGTCCCTTTAAAGGAATTTTCTTTTTTTGAAACGGGCCCCATAAGAGTCCCCTAAAAGTAAAACCATTAAACATTGGTTGGTGATTAGATCATGCTTGTCTCTTGCATGCTTAGACATTCATATTCTGTGTATACCAATCATAATAACTGAATAAAAGATAAATACTTCTCGGTTTCCTTTTTTGGGTTCATGTAATTTTGCCACTCAGAAATGGCGGGGCAGTAATCAAATATGGCAGGGAATAGGTTTGATGAAATCACTGGGTGTCATAGATTGACTTTAGAGCGGTGCTTATTGTAACTTCACATTATATCTTAGGAACATATCTGTATTTTTCCCACAACATGATAATTACTTGCATTTTTCCTTTCAATATCTATTGTTCATAACATTTCTATTATAACATCAATATTCAAACTGATAAACCACATAATTGATTACAATTTCTTAAAATAAAACAGAATTCACCCGTTATATAACATGATATTGCAAACAGCTATGGTAAGTTAGAGATTTTATCTGATGTTAATTTTAATAATTTAATAAAAAATAAAAATCAACACAATAACATTAAATTGTGAACAGAAATCATAAAGTGTCACGCAAATCACAACCACATAAAAGAATCAATTTCCAAAGTGCCTTTATACATTGTAAGTTGAAGATGAAAGCCTGTATTGGTGAGAATGCAAGGATAGGTAGCTGTGCCTATTTCTGTTTGCTGAACCGACTACGAGTCTAAGACCAGACTAAAATAGATGGTTCCCCTGCCTCCCATTCATCACCTCTCCTTCTGCTCCTAACGGTATTGGATACGGTTTCAGGGTCGCACTCTTACATTCTAGCACCATATTGGTAAATATGCGGGAAACACTTCGGCCATCATGTTCTTATTCTCATACCTTCAAATTATTCTACATTTGATGAATCATTGTCTTGCTTGTGTATTACTGCAATGTCATTTCTTATATGCAGTGATTGGGAAAGGCAGGGGCCAATGTGCAAATTTTCCCCTTCATAGTTATCAATATGGTGATGTGATTTAAAGACATGTAAGGTTGTTAATCCTGAGACCTCGAACCATATCCAATAACATTGAGAAGGAGAAGTGATTTACATATACAGGGATTGGGAAATACATCTTTGACAATGGGCCATTTTCAGGGTTTTGGGTAATTTCAAATGGGCCATGCCATTAAAGCTATAGTAAACTTCAAAATTTAAATGGGCCATTTTTTCATCCAATGTGCAACACCTTAACCATCATTTACTTGTTCATAGGCCTTCAACTAATATACATTTGACAAATTAATTTCTTCTTGCTAGTGTTTTACTGCAATGTCATTTCTTATATGTTAATCACCTCTTCTACTACTCTCAGACAATGTTATTGGATATCATTCCAGGTCTCAGGTTTGCATTTCTAAATTCTTGGTAATATGAGGGGAGCATTTCTACAAACATCTTTGCTATAACGTGCCACCTACGTGACCTTTACCTTATTTTATTTGATATATATATATCGATCATTGCCATCCCTATGGTGTTGCAATGTATTTTTTCTGCATTTTTTTCAAAATGATTAATCCTCTTTCGATAGTAAATTGGGTTTAATGAATCAATGAGGCCTTTGGTTTGATTTTTGTAAACAAAAACAAAAAGAGATAAAATAATAATTACATCCATGACAGTATCAGGAAGATGAAAGAAATTGAAATATACAAGCATTGCATAGCCTGATCAGAAATAGTTGGAATCTTGCAAGACACTTTCCTTCGGGGTATAGTTAAAATGATTTTTGGCAAGGTAACTTGAATGCCTAAATCTTTACAAGTTTATACAACATTAGAGTGAAATATTTATAAGCTAAGTTCTAAAACTGAAATATCAGAAAATGCCAGGTGTACCTGTGGTGCAACATTTGTTTTGTGCATTTAGCTCTCTTATCTTTTATAGTAGTCAGACATTTTTACCTAGTTCATAAGAACTTACAAAAGTTTTTGGAATAACAAATTGCCTTCTTTAAAAGTGGCACCTAGTGTGATCAACATTTCATATTGCAGTTGGTTGTCTTCCAGTGCAGGAAGGTTTTAAAGTCTACCTCCTTTAACTTAAAAACAGATACAGGGGAGAAACATGTATGAAAGCCAGCCAAAATATTGACCAAAATCCTTGTATTTTGGAATGTCAAAATTTCAAATTGGAGTTTAACTAGTATAACAAAAAAGCTATGCCGTGACTATCTTATCTATTGAAACATGAAACAATTGAATGCTCATTTGTCATTCCTTGAATTAGGCGTGAGATTGAAGTGGTCATAATCAAATGTCTTGTAATGCATGGATTCAAAATATGTTCAAGAATCCTGAAAGAAGTCTCCAAACATGCCACGATTAGGTGATGTTAATCATCTGATTAGAGAGAGCTTTTCTAAGTTGGACAACCTGTGTCAAATCTATTTCTTGTATGAAAAAAACAACCATATTTCAAATAGTTGTGAACTAAAAAACAGATATATTCAAAAACAAACCTCTTGCCTCTTAAAGATAGGCAGGTACAAGAAGTGTGAATCAAGCAGGTACAAGAAGTGTGAATCAAACAGGTACAAGAAGTGTGAATCAAGCAGGTACAAGAAGTGTGAATCAAGCAGGTGCAAGAAGTGTGAATCAAGCAGGTACAAGAAGTTTGAATCAAGCAGGTACAAGAAGTGTGAATCAAGCAGGTACAAGAAGTGTGAATCAAGCAGGTACAAGAAGTGTGAATCAAGCAGGTACAAGAAGTGTGAATCAAGCAGGTACAAGAAGTGTGAATCAAACAGGTACAAGAAGTTTGAATCAAGCAGGTACAAGAAGTTTGAATCAAGCAGGTACAAGAAGTTTGAATCAAACAGGTACAAGAAGTGTGAATCAAACAGGTACAAGAAGTGTGAATCAAGCAGGTGCAAGAAGTGTGAATCAAACAGGTACAAGAAGTTTGAATCAAGCAGGTACAAGAAGTGTGAATCAAGCAGGTACAAGAAGTTTGAATCAAACAGGTACAAGAAGTGTGAATCAAGCAGGTACAAGAAGTTTGAATCAAGCAGGTGCAAGAAGTGTGAATCAAACAGGTACAAGAAGTTTGAATCAAGCAGGTACAAGAAGTGTGAATCAAGCAGGTGCAAGAAGTGTGAATCAAGCAGGTACAAGAAGTTTGAATCAAGCAGGTACAAGAAGTTTGAATCAAACAGGTACAAGAAGTTTGAATCAAGCAGGTACAAGAAGTGTGAATCAAGCAGGTACAAGAAGTGTGAATCAAGCAGGTACAAGAAGTGTGAATCAAGCAGGTACAAGAAGTGTGAATCAAGCAGGTACAAGAAGTGTGAATCAAACAGGTACAAGAAGTGTGAATCAAGCAGGTACAAGAAGTGTGAATCAAGCAGGTGCAAGAAGTGTGAATCAAGCAGGTACAAGAAGTGTGAATCAAGCAGGTACAAGAAGTGTGAATCAAGCAGGTACAAGAAGTGTGAATCAAACAGGTACAAGAAGTTTGAATCAAGCAGGTACAAGAAGTGTGAATCAAACAGGTACAAGAAGTTTGAATCAAGCAGGTACAAGAAGTGTGAATCAAGCAGGTACAAGAAGTGTGAATCAAGCAGGTACAAGAAGTGTGAATCACGCAGGTACAAGAAATGTGACTTGAACCTGAATCTAAGGAGAGAAGAATTAAGGTGTTACCTTTAGTGCCGATCCCAATCCAGTTGAGGTATCTGGTGAGTTTCTTGGAGATATATGTTTTGCCTCTGGCTGGAAGTCCAACCATGGCAATAACTGTTGGCGCCTGCACTACATGGGGACATGATGCTGCAATAACAAAACATAAATATTAGCTTCAGGAAGCACTACATGATACTACAAAAAATATTATATTATTATTACCCTCCATCATTGACTCAAACTAATTTCTTAAGATAATGGCCATGAGTGATGTAAAGAAATTTAAACTCATTTGTTTTTATCCAACAGCAATATTTTTTTAAATGTAAAGTGCATCAAATTCTTTATTTCAATTTGGGACTAAGCAATAGAGAGATATATCCCATATTTCAGTACTCTTTTTGTACCCTACATGCATGGATAAGACAACGAATGCCATCTTGCTAAAACATAGCACTGAGGACACATCAGTAAAATGAAGCCATAATGAAGCCTGTCAGACAATTTTCTGGTAATGCTGCTGTATGCATTCATGAGGGATGCTAGGAAATTGCTTCTAGATCTCCATCCTCTACAAACACATCATTGTCGCTACTCAGCATCTCATGTCAGGATATCATCACTATTCATGTTGTAATAATGAGATCTCAACATTCTACACCAAGCTCCTGATCCTGAGTCTAAGCATAAGCCGGACATATTTTATACATGGGAACCATCTAGGCTGGCAGTCCAAATAATCAAAGGATTAGAGATTTAAAACTAAACAAACTTCCTTATTCATAGTGGCATATTGTTCATATCCATCTCCCTTGAAAGAGTTCAGTATAGAATGCTCAATTACACTGGCAGACATCTTATTAGACCTAGATCCTACACTGCAGAGATTGATTCTCGTAAATAACCTCCGTTTCTCATAAGGCTAGGAAACGGATGGATATCCAGTTCCCTGGGCAATATGCACTCACATTTCCCCTCAATTACTGTGATATATTAAGATTGTTCTAATGCATTAGTACAATATTGATTTCCTGCAAACCATAAGAGTTGACTGCACAGACTTTTAGTTTAAATCAATGAACAATGAAATGACTTCAGTTACTACATTATATAAGAATAGATGTTAAAATAGTATAATGACAAACACATTTCAACTCTGATGGAGAGTAATTAAAGTTTCAAATTTGACCACTGATTTATTCTGTATTTCTAGGCAAGTCAAAACAACAACCTGACAGTTCACATCTTGTGTTACATGATTAAGCCTGAAGCCTGAAGCCTACTGAAAGCCTGCAGTTTTCCTCCATTCCTACTTTAGCTATTTTGAAAGTGGATGGAATGCAGATCACACGACTTCACAAATACAATGCATACATCACTTCCATAATGCATGAAATTGTGAACTGGTGTGTAAAGAACAGAATTCTGAAGTAATATAGCAAGCTAATTACTGTAACAGGTTTCCTTCCTGAAAGACTGTATTTGTTATTCATTTCTTGTTTGTGGTATGTTTTCAATGTCTTTATGCTGGAATATGTGGCATGTTTTCTAGGTCTTTTAGCTGGATAGTTATATCAAGCATAAAAGCAGTGTTTTTGTTCGTAAGACTTAAAAAAAAGCACATTTTTATATGTCAAACCTGTAACACAGAAATGCCAAATAATCACAACATAGTTCAGTTATTGAAACCATTATCAAGTTTCAAATTATTTCAATTTATTTATTAAATCATGGAAATTCATATTCATCATTTATGTGTTTTCTTGCGTTTTGTCCAAGCATGTTTTTTTCTCTCCAAAATATCCCATTACAAGGATAGTTTACTTTATAAATAAGATAATAAAAAAGATCACATCTCCAAGCTGTGACAATACAATAATAATATCATTTTCCAGTACAGTCAGAGACAATATATGTATAGGCATACAGTAAAACAGTTTTAGTCTCATACAAAATGTCCTTTAGTTGTTTATTGATGACCTTTACAATTTTATGAAGATGTAGAAAGCAACTTATTAAGCAAACAAACTCATGATGGCTTCAGATACTATACGCAGTGAATTGTAAAAGCAGAATATTTGGATTCACGCCTTATTTAAAGGGTTTTTTAGCTTATCAGAATTTAGGAAACAGGTATTATGACATAAGTTACCAATATCTGGTAAAAAGCTTGAATATATTTTCAGAACTTTAATACTTTAAAGATTTTCTTTGTGATTGAGTCTTTGAAAAGCTAATGAATGGAATTGAGGGGTCATATTCGAATGGAAATAGAGCTGGTTGATCCATTGTAGTCAAGCCACAGAAATATCTGTTTACAACATGACATAAAGGTATTGATTGAGCTCCTTTTCAGTAAAGAAAATACCATTTTGAAGTATGATATAGACAACTGTCTTTCAAATAACGTCATTTTGAGAACTTGTACAAACTCCATGCAAGTGGTATTGAAATATGTGTTCAACTTGTCAAACACTGAACACTTTTGTCATGTTCTGCATACAAGTATAACAGAGACAAGCTTGTCCACAAAGTATAAAGCTAACAAAGGCAGGACAAGGAAGGTAAAGCCTGGAGTGAGTTTTCATAAAAAAATTACAAAAATATTATACCTTTTTACTACACTTGAATCATCTTGAAACTTGATCTCAATGAACTATGGATAGGAATGTTGATATTAAATGGTGGGTTGGGTCTAGAAACTTTTAAAAGGAGTACACGCTCTTATGATAGTATACTAATACTGAATAAAGTACATGATTTTATGGATATGCTCAACTGGAACACGGTTTAAGGATAGTCTACCAAAACGTTGTAATTCTGTAAATAAAGAAGTTCGATCTCGATAAAATTATGTACTTTATTACCTAACAACTCATAGAATGCCACTCAAACAGTTCATGCTTATACTGGCTGGGTGTTTGATACAAACACACACTATTTCAGTCTTTAACAATTCCATTTCAGGATTTATATTGAAATTATCAATAAATTTGTGGACAAGATGTTAACTTGTATAAAGATCCTGTAACAATTAAGACCTCATTGCTGCTACCCAGAGCAGGGACAAGATTAAGCTAAGCTAATAGCTGCAATTCATAGAATACTACATACACCATATTCATCCCAAATCATTCCTTTTTAACAAGTATTGATTCTATTAAGCTACCCCCTCAAATGGTTTTGCAAAAATATAACATCATTAGTGTGAACCTTCAAAAAAAAGCAGATTTATAACATACAAGCATAGCTGTTAATTTGCAAATTAAAGGTAAGTGAGTTCAAGGGAGACACACTGTTTTGACCCTAACCAATAAGTAGTATCTGCTCGCCTGTTCATGTTCATATGAAACACCTGGACGGAGTTGAAGTAGGGTACAGTACTGACGTCAGGTCTATCAACTACAACTGGTGTACAGATCGATGCTGTATTGATTACCAGCGTCCTCATCATGCCTGTACAATTACTGCAGCAGATGGACAGGTAGACTACATAATCACTGCATGTTGTCCACTAAACCACTCTCATGGAATCAACATGCAATCAACGTTTACTCATTCTTGGTATTAATTTGAAATATATCAATATAAAACTGTGTTGTTGTTTTTAAAAAAATCCTATTTATCTTAGTTTATACATGCTAAAACCCTTTGTCAAATAAAATATAACTAATCTTTAATCATAGTTTCATGTTCCAATCTTGTTTCAAATGAGAATCTCCATGGCAAAGTAATAACATATTTTCTAAATATAATAAAAATACCGAGAAATTAATCAGGGGCGAAAACTTTAGTCAAAATAAAATAATATAAATCATATTTTTTGTGTACAGAATTCACTGTAAAATACTTTTTAAAACAAACCTTCTATCATTCTAAAGCTTACCTAAGTGAGATGCTGGGTATAACTTTAGACTTTAAACTCGGCAAGTGTTTGCCAAATGAATTATCAGATCTTTTTAAGCTTGTTGTAAACAGTATGTATAGTGTAAACGAGTTGCTTTAGCAAGGTCGAAACAAGATGTCATCAGTAAGAGCATGATGTAATGTTAAAGTGGTAAGGTTTGAGTAGAAAATAGTCTTATTTAGGGTTTTATACAAATCTCGAAAATCTGTTTTCAAGATTGCAAATAAAAAATGAAGAAAACTTTTTTTATTTATTTAGAGCAATGTAATATTAATGTTTTGAATGGAAAACTTTTCATGCTTATATTCATCTCTTTTTTGTTTTTCATGGAAGTAATTTCAAGACATATGATTCTTATCTGTTTTCTGTGGCTTGTCAAAGTTGATTGACAAAAGATAAAATGAAATGTCAACAATAATCTTGCACAAATAGAAAACAGTCATGTGAGAAAGGGGAAAATGATAAGTGTCAATAATGTAAAATGACATCTGTTTACTAAGTTACAAGAATTTACCTTACTATACAAACAACACATAAAACATGAGTGAGCATGTTAGTGAAAACATAGATTTGAAATTGAATAAACATGACACCAGAGAACGACAGTCAGACAGGCAAATCCCAAATTAGACTTGTTCGACAAAACTCAAATGAATTTGTGATGAAATAAGTTTTACCTGTTCCCCAGCGTGATCGATTTTCACACCATTTGCTCATGATGAGTGGTCAAACCATCCCTCAATGCAGAGCAAGAAAAGAAGCAGACAACAGGAGCAGACGTCAATACAGGAGCAAGCCAAGGTGAGAGATCAACACGGAAATCCTCAACTTGAAGGAGGAGTCCGATCTTGCAGGCTCTCCAGGGATCTCAGTGAGTTCTCAGAGTCTTCACTCCTTGATCAAAGATCTGTGGACATCAGCTGTGAATGATCCCCCAGAAGACAAGCGTTAGGAGAGATATCGAGATCACTGGGTAAAGGCCAGAGAGAGTGTTGAGATAGTCTGGCAATGTTGGACTGTGAGCCGCTTTACCAGCTGACTTGGGGTAAACAGTCACAGCATTGACCTTGCTGCATCAGTACAAGGCCACCTGAATGTCAGATCAGCCCATTCCCTGTTGGAGGGGGAAAGGCTGCTGCTAAAGAATGGTTCATTCAGGCTTCATTATCAACAGATCAGTCAAGCATGACCCATTCAATAGAATAGAGAATAGACAATATGGTCATGTATGAGGGATGTTACACATGCTCCAACTGGCAGTATAAAGCGGCTTATTCATTTGGATCAATAGACCATCAGATGGTCTTATTCAGTGTACCCCCTCTGACTGTGCTATGTTGGTAGGATTCTGGAAAAGTATTTCCCTCTTACAATAAAATGCCTGGTTTGTAGTCCTGCTAAAATATAACGCTGCCAGAGGCTTCATCACAATTTTTTACTGCCTCGCTTATTGAGAATGAGATGTAATGTCAATTTACAGATTATAATGATATTATTAATAAAGCTCTTCATATTTTCAAATATCTTGATAATAATGAGATAAAAAATATGATGAAAATCATAAAAAACACGCCTAAAGTGAAATCAATTCACATACATTCATGATACCCTGTTGTTGATTGATTAAAGCAAATATGAATCACATCACAAATGCAACAATAAATATCAAATTATTCAAAAAAATATTTATATATATGAGACCAGTCAGAAAGAGACAAAAACAGCAACGAATCAGTCAGTGATTACCAATTTATAAAAATAAGTACCAGTATATCAATCAACAGTGTTCAAAGACGAAGCTTACATCCCAAGAGAGCTAATCACTTACTATCACCTTCAGGATATTTGGTGGTAAAGGGTTGCAGTACAAGGTTAAATCAAGGTCATGTACCAAAATTATGAAGCACATCTCAATTTACATTTCCTCATCAGAAGAATATTTTGATAACTTTTTCTAGGAAATAAGTTATTCTGTGTAAGTATGCTGATTATTTTTACACAACAGTTACGCACAAACAGCATTGTAAGAACAGTTACATGATGCAGAAGATCAATGATTTGTTTTGTACTCTGTTTTGACAAAGAGATGGTTTCGGTAATAGAAATTAATTTATAGCTATAGATGACTGGCACAAGAAAAACTGTCTGTTAGAACCAACTTATGGGAATAGGAATACACTGTGACACTGACTGATTTTGCGCTGTTTGAATAAGAGCAAGAACACCACTAGTCACGGTTCAAACCATCTTTCAAACTTTGATATTTCAATGTTTTCTTCTGTTTTTCACCATGTTCACCTGTTTGATCTCAAACGTTTCTATCAATTTAATTATTCTCCATAATTTTGAAAGATTTATAAAAAAGAGACGTTTTGCGTTAGTTATAAAACTCAAATGGTATTGCAAGTCCTTTACAATATGCATCAATCCTAATTTCAATATACTTAATTTAGCAGTACATATTATTTTACTTTATAAGAAAACAACATGCTCTTTAAAGAAAATACAAGAATACAAATAGAAATCAGAAAGGATTTTACTTCTTTATCAAATTATTTGTCATAGTACTCAGGGCTCTAGATAAGGTTTTAACCAGTTGAGTACTTTATTCATTGGTTTAAATGGATGTGGTTATTTCTCTTTATGGCACGTTTCTCTAAGAAAGTGTTACTCATTGTTTTTTGCAAATGTGAGTACTGCAAGCAGATTAATCTGATTTGTCCCAAATGTGCCTGTAAGGGAATCTCATTTTCTTCATTTAGTCAGTTCTTACCAAAGAAAATGCATAATATTTAGGTATAAGTAAAACTATAAGAAAAATATGACGTCAGTTACATCATAACCTGATTTATTCAAATATCTGAAAGCCTAAAAATGAAACAAATTGTTTTCATGTAAACTTATATTTTTCAGAAGTTGGGAAATACAATTCAATGAATTTATAACAAAAATAGTGTTAAAAAAAAACCCAAAAAAATCTTAGTTATTTAATTTTTATTAGTCAATTTGTAAGCAGCTAGACACACATTCTTGGGTTCTCAAGTGAACTAATCTTTTTCAGGAGAATTTTCAGAAACTGTGAAAAAAAAATTAAAGAAAACCAATCAGTGATTGGGAAAGGCAGGGGCTGTGGGCCATTTTGCACATTGGATGAAAAATGACCCATCAAAATTTGGAAGTTTACTATTGATATAATGGGCAATGGCCCATTTGAAATTCAGAAAATTACCAAAAACACTAAAAAGCTTATTGTCAAAGGAGTCTTTCCCAATCCCGGAACAATATACATGGATCATATTTGCAAGCCAACGAACATCCATTGAAGCACTCATAAAATACCTTCAAGGGCTTCAACCAGCAATGATACTGTCACATCAAAGTTATATTGATTCAGGTAGGTGGGATATTCTGAATAATCGTCTTAAGCTAAGAAGCTTACTATTCAACTATAACAAACAACAGATGTGACAATCAAGCAGCTTTTGTAAGGCAGGATTGAATGTTTTACCCAGTACGAAAAAGATTTCTGGAAATTTATTTGGTGTCTAGCTTAATAAATAGCTAATTTAAAACAACATTTGTGCTTGAAATTATCTGAAACATGTTACTAATCTCCATTTCAACCTGGCAGACACTTTAATGCTGCTACAATTTGCTGATTCATTTGTTCAGTCATTTGAAAATCCTTTTTTTAAATCAGCATTTGAAATTTTGCCACAAGAAGTGGAAAACCTCTGTAAAGGAATCCCTGACGATATAAACAATTTGATAATAAATTCATTGTAATTTTGTGTGATTAGATCTTTTCTAACAAAAATGCCTGTGACATTACAACTCTAGTCAACATTGTTAAATCATTTACGGTATTAACCCTTGAACCACTACAACATTTACGTTTAAATTCTCTTTTTAGGAATCTCAATACAAGGTGAGAGAAATAAAACAAGGCAAAAGTGAGCGCAGCTCACATACCCCCGCCTGTAGTTTGACCGCCTTTCTTTGATGAAAATAGTGAAAAGTCATTTGTTCTGATAAGTCCTAGGATTGTTACCGTATTTTTCCATCACATGATATAGAAAATAACATTAAAATTTAATTTGTCTGAATAGGTGTGAACTGGTATAATTATGATAATAAATGTTTTTCAACAAACTCTCACCTTCCATTCAGTTCCATGTAGGTCAATTTATATTCCAATATATGTATTCTTTGCAGTGGTATCAACATTCCAATATATGTATTCTTTCCAGTGGAAACAACATCAGTCATGTTCTATGTTCATACAGTGTCCATATGAGTATCACAATAGGTCACAATCCCTTTATTTTGGTTACTTCCCAAAAGATAACTATAAGGCAAAACAGTCACATTTACAATGTTTATACGGTATGTGTTTGTCATTAGGAAATATATTTACAAGCTTGATCCTCAACCTACTGTTTTCGAACTGTTTTGGTTCAAAATTTCAAAAATTATTTGAACTTTGGAATTAAAACCCCTAAAAGGCACAACAGCATCATATAGGTTACTGCCATACCAAGTTTGAAAATTCCAAGTGGTATAGTTTTTAAATTATGATCCGGAAACGAGCCAAAGTCCTAATATCTGACCTTTTTTGGTAAAATTTCAAAAATTATTTGAAAGTTGGAGGTGAAACCCCGCAAGGAAGGCAACAGTAGTTCCTATCTTTTCAAAAATTTATTCCCCTAGATTATTCCACATTGTATTGATAAGTTGACAATCATTACATTAACGTAAGATGTGCAACTACATCTTCTCTTTTTACTTTTTTTACATTTAACCCGTGCAGGGAACTTCAAACAAATTCAGAGACTTTAAAAATCTGGTTCATCCCAACAAACCTAAATAACATGTCTGCACATTTTTCCGGACTTTCTAAAACCACTTTTTATTCACAACTTGTACCCTGCTTAGGATATTTGGAACCTCATACATTTCTAGTATAGGTCTCTCAACCATTTCTTGTATAGGTATACCTCATCTATTTCTTATATAGATACCTCATCCATCTCTCGTAAAGGTTCCTCATCAATTCTTGTAAAGGTACCTCATCCATTTCTTGTATAAGTTTCTCATCCATTTTTTGAAAAGGTACCTCATCCATTTCTTGTATAAGTTTCTCATCCATTTCTTGAAAAGGTACCTCATCCATTTCTGGTATAGGTACCTCATCCATTTCTTGTATAGGTATCTCATCCATTTCTTGTATAGGTACCTCATCAATTTCTTGTATAGGTACCTCATCCATTTCTGGTATAGGTACCTCATCCATTTCTTGTATAGGTACCTCATCCATTTCTCATATAGGTATCTCATCCATTTCTTGTATAGGTACCTCATCCATTTCTTGTATAGGTACCTCATCCATTTCTCATATAGGTATCTCATCCATTTCTTGTATAGGTATCTCATCCATTTCTTGTATAGGTACCTCATCCATTTCTTGTATAGGTACCTCATCCATTTCTTGTAAAGGTACCTCATCCATTTCTTGTAAAGGTTTCTCATCAATTTCTTGTATAGGTACCTCATCAATTTCTGGTATAGGTACCTCATCCATTTCTTGTATAGGTACCTCATCAATTTCTTGTATAGGTACCTCATCAATTTCTGGTATAGGTACCTCATCCATTTCTTGTATAGGTACCTCATCCATTTCTCATATAGGTATCTCATCCATTTCTTGTATAGGTACCTCATCAATTTCTTGTATAGGTATCTCATCCATTTCTTGTATAGGTACCTCATCCATTTCTTGTATAGGTATCTCATCCATTTCTGGTATAGGTACCTCATCCATTTCTGGTATAGGTACCTCATCCATTTCTTGTATAGGTACCTCATCCATTTCTTGTATAGGTACCTCATCCATTTCTGGTATAGGTACCTCATCCATTTCTTGTATAGGTACCTCATCCATTTCTCATATAGGTACCTCATCCATTTCTTGTATAGGTACCTCATCAATTTCTTGTATAGGTATCTCATCAATTTCTTGTATAGGTTTCTCATCCATTTCTTGTATAGGAATCTCATCCATTTCTTGTATAGGTATCTCATCCATTTCTTGTATAGGTACCTCATCCATTTCTTGTATAGGTACCTCATCCATTTCTCATATAGGTATCTCATCCATTTCTTGTATAGGTATCTCATCCATTTCTTGTATAGGTATCTCATCCATTTCTTGTATAGGTACCTCATCCATTTCTCATATAGGTATCTCATCCATTTCTTGTATAGGTACCTCATCCATTTCTTGTATAGGTATCTCATCCATTTCTTGTATAGGTATCTCATCCATTTCCTGTATGGGTACCTCATCCATTTCTTGTATAGGTATCTCATCCATTTCTTGTAAAGGTACCTCATCCATTTCTTGTATGGGTACCTCATCCATTTCTTGTATAGGTATCTCATCCATTTCTTGTATAGGTACCTCATCCATTTCTTGTATAGGTATCTCATCCATTTCTCATATAGGTACCTCATCCATTTCTTGTATAGGTATCTCATCCATTTCTTGTATAGGTACCTCATCAATTTCTTGTATAGGTACCTCATCCATTTCTTGTATAGGTATCTCATCCATTTCTTGTATAGGTTTCTCATCCATTTCTTGTATAGGAATCTCATCCATTTCTTGTATAGGT
This sequence comes from Steromphala cineraria, assembly GCA_916613615.1. NCBI lineage: Eukaryota > Metazoa > Mollusca > Gastropoda > Trochida > Trochidae > Steromphala > Steromphala cineraria. The sequence goes on along the minus strand of OU744726.1, from coordinate 68,447,363 downwards.
ATCTCATCCATTTCTTGTATAGGTACCTCATCCATTTCTTGTATAGGTACCTCATCCATTTCTCATATAGGTATCTCATCCATTTCTTGTATAGGTATCTCATCCATTTCTTGTATAGGTATCTCATCCATTTCTTGTATAGGTTTCTCATCCATTTCTTGTATAGGTATCTCATCCATTTCTTGTATAGGTATCTCATCCATTTCTTGTATAGGTATCTCATCCATTTCCTGTATGGGTACCTCATCCATTTCTTGTATAGGTATCTCATCCATTTCTTGTAAAGGTACCTCATCCATTTCTTGTATGGGTACCTCATCCATTTCTTGTATAGGTATCTCATCCATTTCTTGTATAGGTACCTCATCCATTTCTCATATAGGTATCTCATCCATTTCTTGTATAGGTATCTCATCCATTTCTTGTATAGGTATCTCATCCATTTCCTGTATGGGTACCTCATCCATTTCTTGTATAGGTATCTCATCCATTTCTTGTAAAGGTACCTCATCCATTTCTTGTATGGGTACCTCATCCATTTCTTGTATAGGTATCTCATCCATTTCTTGTATAGGTACCTCATCCATTTCTTGTATAGGTATCTCATCCATTTCTCATATAGGTATCTCATCCATTTCTCATATAGGTATCTCATCCATTTCTTGTATAGGTATCTCATCCATTTCTTGTATAGGTATCTCATCCATTTCCTGTATGGGTACCTCATCCATTTCTTGTATAGGTATCTCATCCATTTCTTGTAAAGGTACCTCATCCATTTCTTGTATGGGTACCTCATCCATTTCTTGTATAGGTATCTCATCCATTTCTTGTATAGGTACCTCATCCATTTCTTGTATAGGTATCTCATCCATTTCTCATATAGGTATCTCATCCATTTCTCATATAGGTATCTCATCCATTTCTTGTATAGGTATCTCATCCATTTCTTGTATAGGTACCTCATCAATTTCTTGTATAGGTACCTCATCCATTTCTTGTATAGGTACCTCATCCATTTCTTGTAAAGGTATCTCATCCATTTCTTGAAAAGGTATCTCATCCATTTCTGGTATAGGTTTCCCATCAATTTCTTGTATAGATACTTCATCCATTTCTTGTATAGATACTTCATACATTTCTTGTATAGGTATCTCATCCATTTCTTGTATAGGTATCTCATCAATTTCTTGTAAAGGTTTCTCATCCATTTCTTGTATAGGTATCTCATCAATTTCTTGTATAGGTACCTCATCCATTTCTTGTATAGGTATCTCATCCATTTCTCATATAGGTATCTCATCCATTTCTTGTATAGGTATCTCATCCATTTCTTGTATAGGTATCTCATCCATTTCCTGTATGGGTACCTCATCCATTTCTTGTATAGGTATCTCATCCATTTCTTGTAAAGGTACCTCATCCATTTCTTGTATGGGTACCTCATCCATTTCTTGTATAGGTATCTCATCCATTTCTTGTATAGGTACCTCATCCATTTCTTGTATAGGTATCTCATCCATTTCTCACATAGGTATCTCATCCATTTCTCATATAGGTATCTCATCCATTTCTTGTATAGGTATCTCATCCATTTCTTGTATAGGTACCTCATCAATTTCTTGTATAGGTACCTCATCCATTTCTTGTATAGGTACCTCATCCATTTCTTGTAAAGGTATCTCATCCATTTCTTGAAAAGGTATCTCATCCATTTCTGGTATAGGTTTCCCATCAATTTCTTGTATAGATACTTCATCCATTTCTTGTATAGATACTTCATACATTTCTTGTATAGGTATCTCATCCATTTCTTGTATAGGTATCTCATCCATTTCTTGTATAGGTATCTCATCAATTTCTTGTAAAGGTTTCTCATCCATTTCTTGTATAGGTATCTCATCAATTTCTTGTATAGGTACCTCATCCATTTCTTGTATAGGTATCTCATCCATTTCTTGTATAGGTATCTCATCCATTTCTTGTAAAGGTACCTCATCCATTTCTTGTATAGGTATCTCATCAATTTCTTGTAAAGGTATCTCATCCATTTTTTGTATAGGAATCTCATCCATTTCTTGTATAGGTATCTCATCAATTTCTTGTATAGGAATCTCATCCATTTCTTGTAAAGGTATCTCATCCATTTCTTGTATAGGAATCTCATCCATTTCTTGTATAGGTATCTCATCCATTTCTTGTATAGGTATCTCATCCATTTCTTGTATAGGTATCTTATCCATTTCTTGTATAGGTACCTCATCCATTTCTCGTATAGGTACCTCATCCATTTCTTGTATAGGTACCTCATCCATTTCTTGTAAAGGTTTCTCATCCATTTCTTGTATAGGTACCTCATCCATTTCTTGTATAGGTATCTCATCCATTTCTTGTATGGGTACCTCATCCATTTCTTGTATAGGTACCTCATCTATTTCTTGTATAGGTATCTCATCCATTTCTTGTATAGGTATCTCATCCATTTCTTGTAAAGGTTTCTCATCCATTTCTTGTATAGGTATCTCATCAATTTCTTGTAAAGGTATCTCATCCATTTCTTGTATAGGAATCTCATCCATTTCTTGTATAGGTATCTCATCAATTTCTTGTATAGGAATCTCATCCATTTCTTGTAAAGGTATCTCATCCATTTCTTGTATAGGAATCTCATCCATTTCTTGTATAGGTATCTCATCCATTTCTTGTATAGGTATCTCATCCATTTCTTGTAAAGGTACCTCATCCATTTCTTGTATAGGTATCTCATCAATTTCTTGTAAAGGTATCTCATCCATTTCTTGTATAGGAATCTCATCCATTTCTTGTATAGGTATCTCATCAATTTCTTGTATAGGAATCTCATCCATTTCTTGTAAAGGTATCTCATCCATTTCTTGTATAGGAATCTCATCCATTTCTTGTAAAGGTACCTCATCAATTTCTTGTATAGGAATCTCATCCATTTCTTGTATAGGTATCTCATCCATTTCTTGTATAGGTACCTCATCCATTTCTTGTATAGGAATCTCATCCATTTCTTGTATAGGTATCTCATCCATTTCTTGTAAAGGTACCTCATCCATTTCTCGTATAGGTACCTCATCCATTTCTTGTATAGGTTTCTCATCCATTTCTTGTATAGGTTTCTCATCCATTTCTTGTATAGGTATCTCATCCATTTCTTGTATAGGTTTCTCATCCATTTCTTGTATAGGTTTCTCATCCATTTCTTGTATAGGTATCTCATCCATTTCTTGTAAAGGTACCTCATCCATTTCTCGTATAGGTACCTCATCCATTTCTTGTATAGGTATCTCATTCATTTCTCGTATAGGTTTCCCATACATTTTTTGTATAGGTATCTCATCCATTTCTTGTATAGGTATCTCATCCATTTCTCGTATAGGTTTCCCATACATTTTTTGTATAGGTATCTCATCCATTTCTTGTATAGGTATCTCATCCATTTCTTGTATAGGTACCTCATCCATTTCTTGTATAGGTACCTCATCCATTTCTTGTATAGGTACCTCATCCATTTCTTGTATAGGTATCTCATCCATTTCTTGTATAGGTTTCTCATCCATTTCTTGTATAGGTATCTCATTCATTTCTCGTATAGGTTTCCCATACATTTTTTGTATAGGTATCTCATCCATTTCTTGTATAGGTATCTCATCCATTTCTTGTATAGGTACCTCATCCATTTCTTGTATAGGTATCTCATCAATTTCTTGTAAAGGTACCTCATCCATTTCTTGTAAAAGTTTCTCATCCATTTCTTGTATAGGTATCTCATCCATTTCTCATATAGGTATCTCATCCATTTCTCATATAGGTATCTCATCCATTTCTTGTATAGGTACCTCATCAATTTCTTGTATAGGTATCTCATCCATTTCTTGTATAGGTACCTCATCCATTTCTTGTATAGGTACCTCATCCATTTCTTGTATAGGTATCTCATCAATTTCTTGTATAGGTTTCTCATCCATTTTTTGTATAGGTATCTCATCCATTTCTTGTATAGGAATCTCATCCATTTCTTGTATAGGTATCTCATCCATTTCTTGTATAGGTACCTCATCCATTTCTTGTATAGGTATCTCATCAATTTCTTGTATAGGTTTCTCATCCATTTTTTGTATAGGTATCTCATCCATTTCTTGTATAGGAATCTCATCCATTTCTTGTATAGGTATCTCATCCATTTCTTGTATAGGTATCTCATCCATTTCTTGTATAGGTATCTCATCCATTTTTTGTATAGGTATCTCATCCATTTCTTGTATAGGAATCTCATCCATTTCTTGTATAGGTATCTCATCCATTTTTTGTATAGGTATCTCATCCATTTCTTGTATAGGAATCTCATCCATTTCTTGTATAGGTATCTCATCCATTTCTTGTATGGGTACCTCATCCATTTCTTGTATAGGTACCTCATCCATTTCTCGTATAGGTATCTCATCCATTTCTTGTATAGGTACCTCATCCATTTCTTGTATAGGTACCTCATCCATTTCTTGTATAGGTATCTCATCCATTTCTCGTATAGGTATCTCATCCATTTCTTGTATAGGTACCTCATCCATTTCTTGTATAGGTATCTCATCAATTTCTCATATAGGTACCTCATCCATTTCTTGTATAGGTATCTCATCCATTTCTTGTATAGGTACCTCATCCATTTCTCGTATAGGTATCTCATCCATTTTTTGTATAGGTATCTCATCCATTTCTTGTATAGGTATCTCATCCATTTCTCGTATAGGTTTCCCATACATTTTTTGTATAGGTATCTCATCCATTTCTTGTATAGGTATCTCATCCATTTCTTGTATAGGTACCTCATCCATTTCTTGTATAGGTATCTCATCAATTTCTTGTAAAGGTACCTCATCCATTTCTTGTAAAAGTTTCTCATCCATTTCTTGTATAGGTATCTCATCCATTTCTCATATAGGTATCTCATCCATTTCTTGTATAGGTATCTCATCCATTTCTTGTAAAGGTATCTCATCCATTTCTTGTATAGGTACCTCATCCATTTCTTGTAAAGGTATCTCATCCATTTCTTGTATAGGTACCTCATCAATTTCTCGTATAGGTTTCCCATACATTTTTTGTATAGGTATCTCATCCATTTCTTGTATAGGTACCTCATCAATTTCTCGTATAGGTTTCCCATACATTTTTTGTATAGGTATCTCATCCATTTCTCATATAGGTATCTCATCCATTTTTTGTATAGGTACCTCATACATTTCTTGTATAGGTTTCTCATCCATTTCTTGTATAGGTACCTCATCCATTTCTTGTAAAGGTACCTCATCCATTTCTTGTATAGGTTTCCCATCCAATTTCTTGTATAGGTACCTCATCCATTTCTCGTAAAGGTATCTCATACATTTCTTGTATAGGTACCTCATCAATTTCTTGTATAGGTATCTCATCCATTTCTTGTATAGGTACCTCATCCATTTCTTGTAAAGGTACCTCATCCATTTCTTGTATAGGTTTCCCATCCAATTTCTTGTATAGGTACCTCATCCTTTTCTGGTATGATTCCTCAGCCTTTTTTTAAAGGTACCTCACTGCTTTTCTTGAATAGGTACCTCATCAATTTCTATCATAGGTTCTTCACCCCTTTTTGTTAAGTACCTTAGTCCCTTCTTTTTAAATGAAACTTGAGTTTTTACTTCGTAGAAACTTGAAAATTCATACTGATATATAGAGATACTATTTAACCAGATAAGAGCTTTCACCCCTTGACACTGTGCAGGGACTTTTGAGGTTACTTAATCCCTAACATCATGTTTGTAATTGACTCCTTTACATTGGCCCCTTCTCTTGAGTAACTACTCAACCCTGTTCCACTTTATTGGTTTTCCCCCTTGTTTCACTTTATTAAGTACTTCATCTTTATATTCTAAACGTAGTACATCTTTTTCTTTATATGCAAGCACTTCACCCTTGTACGTTACATGTTGTTAAGTAAGTATCTACTTTTATAACATAATCAATGCATACATTTCTCCAAAAATATCTTGTAGGTAACTAACCCTTTAAACAAATATTCCCTGCTAATTCACATTTACACTTTGAAGGTTATTCACCATGTAACAACACATTGAAGGTACCACCCCCCCCCCCTTTATAACTAAATTTAATTCATTCTTTCAAAATCTATTTTAGGTAATTCATCCTTTACACTTTGAGATTGATTAACCTCTTGGCATTTTAAAAGTAATTTACACTTTTCACTTCATAAGAACTTCATCCATTTACATCTTGAAGGCATTTCTCTTTTATATCTTTATAATAATTCAGTCTTTAAATTGTAAGTTTCACTTTATACTTCAAGGGCCGGGACGAACCCTATAGCTATTGCTAAACATGATAACTCCCACTCTGAATCCACTATCAGAAATATGACATTTATTCTCAAGGTTGCCAAATTCAACCATGTCCACTACACTATCCTAAAGCACCTCGATACAAAATTTCCACCAAAAACATTGATCGCAAAGTGCTATTGTCCATGAAAAAACCCCAAAGTTATCTAACCCTAGCCCTAACATCGCCCCTCCCTCCGAAACTCCACCCCAAAACTCTGAGTGCTTTACGGTGGTAGAAGATAACAGGTAATCTTTTACAAACACTGAGAAGCGGGTCCAAAGGGCTTCAACTAAATTTAGCATAATCCATTGTCTCCTTACAAAAAAGGTACAAAGTTCATGTCTACTGTCACTGGCAGGGAAATAATGTCAACAAAAACATGATACTTACAGAAAATCCCAAGATGATCAATGTAATATACAGACATTTTCATAGAAACAGACACTCTTAATGTGATTCTAAACAATGAAATACCAGGTGATATTGTCATATAACTGTGTGACTCATGTATACATATCATTTAGGCATGATTTTATTTCACTATGTCATTTTAGAAAATAATTGAAAACTGACATAGAAGATGCTGTTAGGCAGATATGAGGATATCTAAAAGCGATTTCTATTCATGTCTCTGAATCCAAAAATTAACAAAGAGAATATTTGACTTTTTAACAAAAGCTATGATGTTACACTTATCTTAGTTGAATCATTAGATAATTGAAACACCTTAAATAATTTTTTAACGAGGTTTTCATTTATGAAAAAAGAAACTGCATGAAACTTACTCTAAAGTCTCCTTTTTATATAGACAGATAACCTTGTAAGAGGTGAAAGATTCAAACACTGATGCAAGTTTCAGGCGATTAACCAAACTTTTCATCTCTGATGTCTACACCAAGCACAGTACTACATTGGCATTAATGTTAAGTATTGATGTGTTGATAATTTTCTCTTGTCAAGGTATTTCAAATATGAACAATAAATACATGTTTTTATGCATTTTTGTGTGTACACGTAAATACAGTGTTTGAAATAAGCGTAGGCCCAGTGATAAATTTACCTGCGAGTCCTGCTTCAATACTCATACAATTTAGAAAAGACTCAATGAAATTTTAGCTGTTAGTCCTGGGATGCAAAGGTTTTTGGTGGTACTATTTGATTACTCATTGAAGGACTCATTAAAATCTGCTGGGGCTCACAAGACTTTTTGGTAGCCAGTCACTGGACTCAGAAGATCATTTTTGCAGATTGATCACTGAGGCCCAACACCGACAGTTATTCACAAGGGCCCACACTTTTAAATATCTTCAGGTCCTTACAAGCTCACAGTTTTTTATATTTGATACTGTTCCTTTCTAAAAAATATTTTCTGTAAGACATATTTCCATGCCAAACCTTTATAACTAACACTCTAAAGTGATAACTGTGTTGTGTATAATACTATTAATAACATACTGATACCAAGAATATCATTATTTTAGAAAAGTCAAATCAGTACTGATAATGAAATTGGATTGTTAAAACTAATCATAGCAACTTACACAAGTTGATCACTTCTTACTTATAAATGCATAAAGGCTAAATAAAGTATCGTGTTCATATTCAAATTTGTGTTAAACTGTCTATGCAGTGCCCAATCATGTTCGACTAAAAAATTTCAAGTAAAACTGTCCTGTTTTTAAATTCTAAAAATTTTAGATTTTGGTATCAAAGCATGTCTTTGTCAAAGACAGTGATCATGCATTATCATTACAAATCCACAAGTAGTTGTTTTTTTAGCTATATCAGTTCAAAATCTGTAGTCTGTATATAACAACTTATATTCAACAACGCATATGCATCAAAATTAATAAAGCTTTATAACATAATTATATACTTGTGATAAACATGCAATTGATATGGAACTTTTCTACATTATAGTATTTTAGTTAGGCATAAAATGGCATCATTCATGGAAAGTAAGGAATTCCAAAGAAATAAATGACTTATAAAATGTAATGAAAGACCTGCTTCTCAATTTGCGGAGAGCGATCTATAGCCAACAGAGAAAGCTCGGGGAAATGTCAGCAAGACAGTGAAGGAAAATCAATACTTAATCTCATTCTCCCATTCAGAGATATCACTAATGCAGAGACAAATTTGAGCAAAAATCTATAAAATGTCATTTCCCCTTTTTGACATTGAACAAGGACATCTTGAGTTAAGTATTAATTTGAACATCAACTTTATCAAGAACAACCTGAAAATTTACAAATATGAAGCAAGAAAACTTGTTTACCATCTTTGACGATGGAGCATTGACGTATGAGACGACGTCGCATGATGCTGATGTGGAGAGGTGTTGAGGACATTGTTGTGGTTTCCGATACCTTCAGATTATCCTCTACTTCACAGCCCTTCCCTAGCTATCTATAGGGCCCTTCACTATCAACAGGGTCCTCTGAATGAAAAACACTTCCCTCTATAAATATCCTTATGTCACGGTCCACGCTTTGACTGCTCTCCAGTTACATTCTTAAAATACTGACACTCTTTCTTGTTCAAGCAGATTGGGCATTTTTAGGTCATCTCTGCCTGTATTCGGCCTTGCCAGTCTGTAAAGTGACTGGTAACTTGGACAACATGCAGCTCGTCATGTACTCACACTCATGACATAAAGTGTGCCATGCAGTTGGTCACGGCAGACGCGAGGAATACCAGGACATTGTGACTGCCTGTTTACCAGAGGTGAGACATAAGACTTGTGATGTAACAGACTTGATGATATCAGATCTAAATATTCTTTCAAAACCTCTGGGCAGGAAGGTGTTCACAAATATTGATGCATGATTCAAGTATTGTGGTTGCCGTCTGCCCTGTGCATAGTCGAGGTCACATGTTAATCATTACTAGTGCTTCAGGCCCAGGAGTCATCTAATATTCTTTCTTAAAAGTCTTCTTCTGTTCAAGTCTTTTTCATTATAAAGTTAGAGGTTTTCTCATGTAATGGAGATAATCTGTCTCCCGATAGATATATAGTTGATAATCAGGCCATTTTATTGAGGTTGAGATAACACCTTTAGGTACTAATTGTATTCAAGGCCATGAGTGAAAAAAATATTAAGATATTTTCATGATAGATTTTCTAAATTTCCTTGTTATGTTGCATTATTTACAAAATTCATTATAGAAATTGAACGTATCTGACAACCATCTTCATCAATGTGTATCTAAATGACCTTAAATTGTGTTTAACATCTTTTGACATATTTGATTTGTTGTCTATTTCGACTACGTCAAAATATGAAAACATTACATTGTTTTATCTAAACAAGAATGCAAACAAAGAATTGAATGCATCCAATTACTGGTTCATGAAAACATAAATGTATATACTATAATACACATTTCTATAGTAAAATAGTATAACACAACACTGTAACATAATATCTAAACATTAAAAAAAATTATTTTGTAAACAAATCATATTGCTGTATTTTCAAAGAAACTAAATAACAAATCTCTAAATTTATGCTCACAAATCATCTTAACCATAAAAAATATATTAGTTATCTCCCACAATAACACTTAAATCTCAAAATAACTTAGAATTTGTAAACAACACAACCTATAGGTCCTTTTTCAAAAGGAATGACGTAAATGATCTTCATACAAAGAATGGAAGACATCAAAGACAGGACAATAAACAGAGGCTTACTGTGACCTAAACTCCTGATGAAAACAAGTTCATGTTTGCGTGCACCCACCCGTGCAATCACATCATGTAGAAGCTGCCTATGACGCACAGAAATGCAAGGTTAATTGCAGTGTATGAAATAAGCCTGAGAAGTTACCAGCCCGAAAGAATGATTTTACTTAATTTCATGGTCAAATTCAACAAAAACATTAAAAAGTTACCAGCCCAGACCAGAAGTTACCCGTTTCGGGCTGTCGGACGGGTCTTATTTCATACATTGTTAATTGCAGGGGCAGCTATTTTTGGAAAAAAATTACAAATATAAGAGATTGTGCATTTTGGTAAACTGTGTACTTCATAGGGGGGTTTGAGGGGGGATCATTTTCAATTTATCATTAAAAAATTTTAATGTTATTTTCAAGGACAGATATTGCTCTTGTCAGAAGAGTGTTGCTTTGATTTATATGTATCTTCTATGTGTTTGTTTTGGAAATTTAGGAAAAGAATTAGAATAGAATCTTTACACCTTTACTTTACAAATTTGTTATGTTTGTTATCCTTGCATTTCATGATTGATCAAATTTTTAAGAAATATAAAAAATAGGAGAAATGTTTACAAATGTAGGTTGCCATCTAATTCCTGTTTCACAAGAAACAAGTTTGGCTATTCAATACAACCATGAATGTTTCCGCTCACACAGTAGTCAATAGAAAATAATATTGGCCTATGATATAATATCACTTATAAGATTAAGATCAGACAATTATAAATAGGTACTTGTAATAACTTCCAAAACCCAAAAAGTAAGTCAGAAACTTAACACACGCACAAACGCAAATCAGCATTTTGTATGTATTTTACTGCTTTGAACATAGTCGATTTAAATCAGAAAGACGGCGTCCAGGCATAATTTGCTTTGTCAATATCTTTGGTGCCTTCTTCACTTTACAACAATACGTAAAACAAGTAAAGAATGATAATGTTATTAAACTCTCTTTAATCACATTTTAACTAACATCTTGGGTCAGGGTTGCTATATTTCATATCATATTTATAAATATTTTTGATGACCCATACTAATTGATAATAAGAGTAAAACAAACATAAACACAAGTATTTGCAACTAACATGGCAATGTCCCCCGCCGCTTATACTGAAGTCATTTTTGAGTTTTTATAATTGGTAGACAGCATGCTCTCTATACATATTAACTAGATAATATAAATGTTATGAGATAGTTATAATGACTAAAATATCTCATGTATTATCTCATGTAGGCTGAAACCAAATTTGAAGACTTGGGTGAAATGGTTCGAGAGATATTGCATAGAGACACAGAGTATGTTTATAGGATCACATACATGTATGTCAAATTTAAAAATCGATGTTATTACATCAGGAACCACTAACTGATACTGGAAATAACAAGTTAAAGTTTAATCAGTACATTAGAGCAAAAATACGGCCATTCAAAGTCCAGATTTTGATCGAAAACAGGACAATGTGGCTCGAGTAGCGCGCAAATTCGCCAAACATAATTTTGAAACCTTGTCATAAGCTGACAGGAAGATATATTCGATTTGATAGTGTTTATTAGGTATTGTAACTATCAGGTAGATTATTGGATGCATAATTTCGAATATTAAACGTATTTGAGATGTTTTCTTGATTTTTCCATAAAATCCATAACATTTTAGAGATATTATGCATAAATGGATATTTTTGCAAGTCCAGTGATGAGATATGAACTTCAATCAGCATATTAGATATTTTGTAGCTTATCAAAACCAAATAAAATTTTAAGAAAGATACCCTGTGTCACTTTAAGAAGAGTTAACAAGAGTCATCAGAAGATGACATATCCAACCGGTTCCACATGATCGTAAGATGTAAACCTTTGAAAGATAATTGTAAATTTTTCAAGCAAGGTTCAACTTCATAATAGTATAAGCTAATATATATGAAACGAAACCTTTCATGAACAGAGTCCAAATAAGAGCCGTTTCCATGGAAATAATAAAAATAAAATTTTCAGAAATGTGAAAATATCAAAAGGCACCACTTCAGTAGGTGGGCAATACACATGTAAAGTTTAAGAAAGATATGTGGACCGGTTTTTGAGTTCTGCTCCGGAAACGAAATGATTATGGACGGACGGACGGACATACAGACAGACAGGGTGATGACTATATCCCACGGTATTACATACCGGTGGGATAAAAATCAATCAAAAATCAATTGAACATGATATTAGACCAAGGTCACCATGATCAAGTGGTGTCTGTGTTTTCATGTCTTGTAGGCTTAAAATTGACTGGTCTGGTGTATGCGTATTCCCCTCATGTAGACTGACACCGAATTTGAAGACTCTGAGTGAAATGGTTCATGAGATATCGCATTAACAAGAATCTGGAGGTACGGACAGACACCGCTGAATACAGTCCCCCATTCCCCGTTGCCACGGGGGACAATAATGCATACATGTTAACGTTTAATAATTAAAACAATCAGAAGAATTTGATAGATAATTCAAATAACTGAATTAAACTAGATTAATTTTCAATTGATACATATAGAAACTCACATTGCTTCGGTAAATTACTGCTTAAAAAATAATCTTTGAATAAAATATTATTTTATCAAACTGCAAAGACAGTTAATATAAATACTTAGCGATGTCAGTACTAACTAATACTTCCTAGGAACGTTGTCTTGCTTCAGATGCTACACAAACTAGCCGACCAGAGTTATGGGCCCTTACATACTCAAACCACAGTAGATTCAATAAATAACTCGGATTGTAAGTGTAAGGATCTTGTTCAACACAAAACAAAAGCTAACTATAAATATAATTATCTTGAAAATGTGACATCCTATATCACAAACAATAATCATAAAACAGGCATGGATATCAATGATGATAAATTACGATTGAATTTAAAAACCTTTTTGAAAAAATCAAAGTGTCACTATAATTATTTAAGCTAATACTTCTAATTCATTAGGGTATAAATCGGATACTAATTCTCTAGAAGAATAAACAAACATTTTCTTAAACATAAAATTTCCGAATTAAAAAAAATATGATACAATGAGAAAATATTGTTTTTAAAGACTTTGTTCTTTTCACATACAGTTCCAACTTGTTAAGTAAAACCTTGATAAGTAAAGAGATAGTGTCAGCATTCATCTACATTATTTTGAATAAGTAAACAAATTAACATATCTTCACCAGTCCCAAGTAGAAAAGTAACTTTTGTACTGCAAACAAGTGGCTTAAAGGGGCAGTAGCACGTTTTTTGATAATTTTATTTTCTAAATTTTCACTGATGATTGTAAGATAATGCTAAATATATTATTTTGACAGTGTCAGAAATATCATTACACAAGCCAATCATCAATAGTCAGAGGACAAAGTAAGAAGATTCACATAAAATCCATTGGCGGCCATTTTTTTGAAAACCTTTAATTCATTTTGTGTTAGAAAAAGGAATCACATGGATAACTTTAAGTGTATATATTTGAATTATTACTGCTTCATTTAGTTTAAATACATTGTCTTTCAATTGGAACCATTAATTTTCATTTTCCTGACATCACCTTTTATCCCCCCTAAAAATGTGCTACTGCCCCTTAAGTGAGAGATTGTCCCAAAGTGTCAAAGACGTCCCAATGTTTTTTTGATTATAAACATCAATCAGCAGGGATAATGCTGCTTCAAATATCAGCCGTTTCTCAAGTGCATTGACTTTGATGTGTTATCTAACATGTTGTTTCATGAGATGTTTTTCCTGGACTTACCAAAAATGTGATTTATACTGATTATACAACAGCTCTAAGTGAGTATCAATTAGGAAAATTATTTTGCTTGTACAAAGTTGTGTGAATTTCCTTTTCCAAGTTAATTTTATCAATAATACTCAAGTAAACAATTAACTTTTGCCTTGAACTCTTCAGATGAAATAGTTTCATTATATAAAATTTTAAAAATAATTTTGACACTTAATAAAGTAGAATGCATCACCGACAAAAGTGCAACTAATATAAAGAATGAAATAAAATAATAGCTTAATTTCCATTCTAAACACAATTATCATGATCCAAAACTCTAGCTTCTTGTTCATAAAAACATTTCTTTAGACTTTCTTTGAGATACCACAAAAAACTTTTTCCGATACCTAAAACCATCAGTGAATTTTTTCACTTTGTGAGACTTAAAGTAACCGTAATTCATCACATTTACAAAGAGCACAAATTCTTCACAAACACTATGGATACAATACCTTGTCCACTGATGTAGCTCGGCATTGTAGAAAGAAGCAGACTGATGACGCAACCACTAGATGTTTACTAACAAATACATAACAGGCGCTTGATATCTTGCGTAACGAAGGAGTATATTCAGGTTAAGAAGCAGCAAGATACGCTCTGCAGATCCAACTCCTTCCCGATATCTGCGACAGTTAGGACAAAGTAATACATACTATTTGACTGACAGTTGTCATTGACATGCGGTTCCCTCACCTTGTCTACGCCAGCCATCCATTATAACGCTAGCTCACCGAGTCGGTGCGTACTGCCTATACACTATACACTATACACTGGGGAACTCCCTCACTACAGGCACATGCATGAATGAATGGAAACTCACTCCTTGGGCCTCTCCCATCAAGGACGTTTTGAATCTGTACACGTAATTTGTCCCACTGGCCCAGTGCAGACATGTATTGGCTTTATATATAGCCTATGTGATAGCAAAGATGTGTTTTTAGGTCTGAATGCTGAATCCCTTTTTTCCTACTATATTCGTACATACAGTTACTATGATATGAAAGTAACATCTGGTTAAGTAGAAGCAGGACTATTGTTGACTTTTATATAGTCATTACTTTTGAAAAAGCATCACTGCTGGCAGAGTAATTGTTAATTTTATTTTTCATGATCCTGTAGAATTTTACTTAAAGAGTTACGTCTGTATACACTCTCATTCAAACTATTTCCTAAACAATTAACTCCAAATGTTGGCTACATTTTTCAACTTATAAGGCATTTAGAAAGATTCCAATATGTAAAATTCTTAAAACCATTGTGCTTTGCAAGGAATTTCAGTTTGAGCATTGTGTCCAATAAGGTACTCAACATCTCATTTGGTTCCCAATTTCCCATAGAACTAACCTTACAATAACTGACTGAGCTAAAAAATTATTTTTTTCTACTTTTGAAACAGAAAGTGAAAATTGTGACTCTTAAGTAATGATGATGAGTTCTTCACAACTGGTGAAAATGAATAAAATATTATTAGATTATTTTATCACACATAACATGGTTCTTACAGCCAAAACAGAATGAAATTCCAGTACTTTTCAAGGATATTTTACATTTTTCAAGTATATATATTTGCAGGTCAACTGAGTAAACTTTCGGTTTTGATGCCGCCATTTCCCAAAGTGCTGCATTGCGACATTGAAATTTTCCGAAAGCAATCGATCGTGAGAACCGGAAATTGCTGATTTTGTTTGAATGATTGGAAGTTCGCAGACTGGTTTTGTTTCATTCCGTTCTCTATCAATTTGCGCAGTTAGCAGAACAACGATACTTCCGTGTTTTAAATTGTGATCGATGTCAGTATTCCAGATTCCAGTACACTTTTGAAAATTTCAAGGACATTACCGCGAAATTCCAGTAGTTTTTTAGGACATTAAGTAAGCATTGTAAATTCAAGTACTTTTCCAGTATCAAAACAAAATTTAAGTACTTTTCCAGGCCCGTGCGAACCATGCATAAGATATATTTCAAACTTGACAGGGGTCGAAATTAGTCCAATTGGGGTACTAGCCATTCGGACTAGTGCATTCCTGAAAACACCAGCCCAAAGATATTCTGACTAGCCAAATACACCGATATAACCATATTTTCTTCAAATTCAACTAGTCCTTCGGACTACCAGTCATTGCACTTTACTAGCCCGTCATCTTTTGCACTAGCCATGGGCTACCGGGCTAGTGCTAATTTCGAACCCTGAAGTCTTGTTATGCGTGATTGAACAATTATCAGGATACACATTGAGTTTGAACAGGGTAACAAATACTGGCTCTTTAAGAAATTAGAGATTTATCTCAAATAATGAAGTTGTGAAAATTAAATGTCATTATTATATATATGTGATGACTTCCTGATGTGTAAAGAGCACTTTTTTGAAAACATACATATATTTTTTATTGTTACTTTATGTAAATAATCTAAAAAATATAAAGCTTTAGTTTCTTTTTATGAAACCAAAGTTCTATGCGAAACTTTCATTACTGCAATGTTAAAGTATTTCATATCCTATTTGTATAAGAAGCTGTGTTCGTGCAACACTGAGTAATCAAAGTAATCAAAAGTAAAGAGCAAGGTTACAGTTTTTTGGTACAGACAGACAGACGGACAGACAGGGCAAAAACTATATACCCTCGGAATCTCTGATTCGGGTGCATTATAAAAATAAAACTTCTTTTCTAAGATCTTGTTTTCAAAAGAAAACATATCTTGACTCGTTTGTGTTGTTCTCTCTAAAAATAATGTTAATGACCTTGCTGTGACCTTAATCTTTGACGGATTGTAGCCGAAACCGTTTCAATTTTTTTTTTACTTTTCCAAGGATGATATATACCAAGTAAGAGCTTCATAGCACAAAAACTATTCAAGTTATAGCGTTAACAAGGAATTCTTAGAGTGATTACATAGCTCGTGACGTTGACCTTGAAAGTGAACGTGTCAAAATGGTTCCCCCGAGGTATGAGTAATAAGTTATGAATAAGAGTTCTGGAAAGCTTAGTGGAAAAAAGTTATAGCTTGTAATACGAGTGCGGCGGCGGTGAAAACTTCACAAAAACTGATAGCAGCCCCGTATTTAATAATTTTTTATCAGTCAAATCAATTAGAACAATGAAATATGTTAAGGGCTTTGATTAAATTTTTTTTTCCAAATTCATTTAATTCAATTTATCACATGTTTAAACTACATTATATTTGATTTATTACTGCTTCATTTAGTTAAAATACATTCAGTGTTGTTCCTAGGTGATCAGCTGAGGGGGTCATTTTCGCCTATTCGGGCATCAGGACCCCTTGCTATGGCAAAAGTATCCTACTTCTCGAAATTCTAGGGGACACCAAGCTAAAAGGGTGGGTATATGTCCCCAGGACCCCCTCTAGGAACAACACTGACAATGTTTTTCAATTGAAAGCATTTATTTTCATTTTCCTGACATAACCTTATATTCCCCTAAAACGTGCTACTGCCCCTTTAAACATGAATGAAGATTTTTTAAAAGAGATTTTAAAAAAAATCTACTATTGTATATATATATATATCCAAATGTACACAGACATATTTCACAACAGTGTTGTCATTTACTGTGTAAACACTGCTCGATATTGTCAACCCATGTCTCCAAATAAACATAACTGCATACATTATCTCAACCACATTCACATTCCTAATAAAATTTAGTTACATAGCTAGGTATGTTGACATTCACCCTAAATAAACTCAAGTTAACAAATATAGAAATTAAGAGTGTGGAAACAAAGACATGAGGCTGGTTTCATACATATATTATGTACACGTCAGCTTAAGACATTACTTTGACCCAGTGCGTTATAGCGAGGTTATCACTAGTGTGTCAGCTGCTTTACCACACATCTCTCACATGCTCTAAGCTCCTCGCACTCAATGCAACATGGGTATGGAGCTCTTGGAACAATGCCTACTGGGTAACATGGGGGCAGTGTCAAAAAATGTTTGAACTATTAATTGTTTAGAAGCTAAGTTACATGTTTAAATCACTTTACATAGAGAGAAACACTATTAAATTTTTTAGAAATACATGCCATTTAAATATTGAACAAATGAAATACAGCCAGACCTCGATAATCCGTCCACCGATAATCCGAATCCCGCAGTATCCGAACGGTAGCCAGCTGTAACCAAACTTTTCCGTTGCTTCAGTCTCCTGCCAATTAGCCGTAACGGATTAGTTAATTATCACTGTTTCTGCTTCATTAATCCGGCCGTTCATCAAATCCGTTCGGGTAAGTGATCAACACATTGATTTGGTCGGTAAACTTCAATGACAATGGATTGACATGTGAGTTGAGCGTGACGGTAGTTTGTGATTGTTAATACATTGAAATGTCTCACTTTGTGTTTCTGGAGTTTATGATTTTAATAAATTGTGTAATAGTTATAAATATATATATATGTATATGAAATAAACTCGTTTGATATACTAAATACATTCTCGTCTGTCTTTAGATTCAAAGTCGAGTAACTCCAACTTGTTAGGTTCGTTTCAGTAGTCCGAACGCTTCACTATCCGAACGTTTTTGATGAAAAACGGGAGCATTCGGATTATCGAGGCCTGACTGTAAGTAAAAATGACAAAAACGTTATTAAAACAAAGACACTGTGACAAGATTCAGTTAACAACGCTACTACCTGATACATGGTTTTAAATATCCTTCAAAAAAGAAAGTCAAAAGTATTGATCACAAAAGTCATAAATCATGTCCTACAATGTGTTTGTGTACTCAAATCAATTTGAATAAATCAAAAACCTTGTCAAAACAGACAAGAGTGGTAAAATTAAAACTTCCATTTTGAAAATTAAAAGTCCAAAACAGTAATATATAAATGAAAGAATGATACCCCCCCTAACACCCCTGATTGTTTTCAAGGTTACTGAAAAACAATTAAACAAGTCAATTAATAATTAGAAGTTTTGTTTTTGAAATTAAAACTTCCCTTAAATATCAAAGTCAGTGAGTTTCAAACTGGTTATGACCGTGTACACAAAGACATTTTGTAATTCATTTCTAAAATAAAAGTTTAAAAAAATATCATTTTCATTTTCATTCCCTTAACATTATTTCTGCTTACATATAATTTATTAGAGAGGGACATTATCACATAAAAAGAATTCCCTTTCAAATTGTTAAATTGTAAAAAAACACATTAGAATTTAGGTCTTAAATAATCATGCAATAATCACATTTCATGATATATGTGTATAAACAAGAAAGCCATCATGAATTTTGTTTCTACTAAAAGATACCTAATAGGACTGTCCCTTTAAAGAGACACAGAGTATGTTGACAGGATCACATATGCAACGTTCGGATAGTGAAGTGTTCGGACTACTGAAACGAACCTAACAAGTTGGAGTTTGTAATTCATTTCTAAAATAAAACTTTAAAAAAATATCATTTTCATTTTCATTTCCTTAACATTATTTCTTATACTTCAGAAGAAGATGAAAATAGATTTGAAGGACGTTCCTGTTGCCTTTACTAGGGGCAACAGGGTCACCAAAGCTACAATTCATAATCCTCACTAGTCAAGGAGTCTGTACACAAAGTTTCAGCTTTCTAGGCCTTATGCTTCTGGAAAAGACGAAGAAAATAGGTTTTTAGGGCGTGGCCCTATGGCCCTTATTAGGGGTCACAGGGCCACGAAAGCTACAATTTATAATCTTCACCAGTCAAGGAGTCTTCAAACAAAGTTTCAGCATTCTAGGCCTCATGGTTCTGGAGAAGAAGATGAAAATAGGTTTTTAGGGCATGGCATCTGTGGCCCTTATTAGGGGTCACAGGGCAACGAAAGCTACAATTTATAATCCTAACTAGCCAAGGAGTCTGTACACAAAGTAACCATCTTTTATATATGATAATTAATTATGGCTGCCATCATGTTTTTAAGGAGAGTGTAGCAATTTGTGTATTTGGCTTTGTGTATTTGGAGAAGCATAGTGTGCTGAGCATGTAAACCTGAACTCTGGCTAAGCCCTTATGTGTGGTATTTAAAGACTTGACGGGAGAGAACATGCATTGTTGTGAAAAATATATATAATTTCACAAAACATAGTTAGCTTATGTCCTAAATTGAGTTTGTGTCAAGAAGAACTTCTGTTAGATAAAGAAATGGTACATATATGAGTAAAACACAGGAACTGGAACCTGATGCAAAATAACTCTTTTCACATCAACTTATCATGTAGATTGCTTAACACAAAGCTTATTGTTGACAAGTTTTGTGTAAGTTGTTATTCTTAGAAAGAACATATCACTGTCATGAGAATACAAGTCTAATTTCCATAACTCTTATTGCATACACACGGCCATTATAGCATAATGCTCTACCATATCAATTGGGTCAGGTTGATTATGCAACAGACTAGCAGCGGACACTGTGATGCTAGCAGCCTGTAGTGGGATGTGTATTAGAAAAGCATAGTGAGCTCAACAGAAATATCTGAACTCTGGTTGACCCCTTATGTGTGGTATTTAAAGGAATATAAGGGAGATACCATTGTTTAAATTTAACATGATGTTTAATGTGATTGGGTTTTTGCAGCTAGTTGCCATAAAGATTTTAAATAAATTAATTACCAATGTTTGTCTTTCATCTTAATTTATTTTAGAAACACTTAAAAATATAGAACAACTTGCATGACAATCTTAAATTATTCCATATTCAAGATAACATTATGATTAGTAAGTTCAAATTAGAGGATTTATATGGTGCAAGTGATCACTTGATGAAAGCTTAAAATTTAATAATAATGATGTGTCATCTGCAGCTGAAAAGTCAATATGGCTGCTATCGCGGCCATCTTGGATTCTCAAAACTGAAATGTCTACCTTTCTGTGCGGAATCACTATAGGTATAACATACTACAATTTAAAAATGATATCTAGATTTGTTTAGGAGAAGTAGTCTTTTTCATGAAATCTAATTGAAAATTCAATATGGCTGCCATGGCGGCCCTATTGGATTCTCAAAACTGAAACGTCTACCTTTCTGTGCGGAATCACCATAGGTATAACATAATACAATTTCAGAATGATATCTATATTGCTTAAGAAGGGGTAGTCCTTTCGTGAAATCTAATTGAAAATTCAATATGGCTGCCATGGCGGCCATAATGGATTCTCAAAACTGAAACGTCTACCTATCTGTGCGGAATCACCATAGTTATAGCATACTACAAATTCAGAATAATATCTAGATTGGTTTAGGAAGAGTAGCAGTGATCAATCTACAGATATGATCTTCTGAGTCCGGGAACTGGCTACCAAAAAGTCTTGTGAGTCCCAGCAGATTTGAGTGAGTCCTTCAATGAGTATTCAAATAGTACCACCAAAAACCTTTGCATCCCAGGACTCACAGCTTAAATTTCTATGAGTCTATTTTCAATTTTATGAGTATGTGAAGCAGGACTCGCAGGTAAATTTATCCCTGGAGTAGTCTTTTTCATGAAATCTAATTGAAAATTCAATATGGCTGCCATGGCGGCCATCTTTGATTCTCAAAACTGAAACGTCTACCTTTCTGTGAGGAATCACCATGGGTATAACATACTACAATTTCAGAATGATATCTGGATATGTTTAGGAGGAGTAGTCTTTTTCGTGAAAGTTTACGGACAGACAGACGGACAACGGACGAAGTGCCACGATATAAGCTCATAAGCTAAAAATAGAGCCATGGGCTCTGTAGCTCATCATACTATTTAATGGAAATAGGTTTTTAAGGTTTTGACCCCTGTGACCCCATTTGGGGTCATGGGGTAACCAAATCTACAATTAAGAATCTTCATTGGCCAAAGAGTCTATACACAACTTTTCAGCTCTCTAGACCTTTTGGAACTGGAGGAGAAGATGAAAATAGGTTTTTAAGGTTTTGACCCCTGTGACCCCATTTGGACTCATGGGGTAACCAAATCTACAATTAAGAATCCCCATTGGCCAAGGAGTCTACTCATAACTTTTCAGCTCTCTAGACCTTTTGGAACTGGAGAAGAAGATGAAAATAGGTTTTTAAAGTTTTGACCCCTGTGACCCCATTTGAGGGCATGGAGTCATGAAATCTACAATTTAGACTCCCCATTGGCCAAGGAGACTACTCACAACTTTTCAGCTCTCTAGACCTTTTGGAACTTGAGAAGAAGATGAAAATAGGTTTTTAAAGTTTTGACCCCCTTTGGGTCATGGGGTCATGAAATTTATATTTTTTAAAAATATCTACATGTCATTTGTATCAAAATGTTTCTTTGCAATCTGTCTTGATATATATTTCTCTTGATAAACATTTTATTATTGTACCTATTTCCCAACTGACTTTTTTGGACAAGGGCAATAAACCGGTTCATGGAGGAAAATGGCGAAATATTTGTTTTCATGTAAATGTTTGCACAAATTTCAGGAAATGTAAGAAGCGCCAAAAAATCATATGCTTTATTTGTTTTAAAAGATAAACTACTATATAATCAAACTCTGATAAATATTTGCAATTAAAAAGTTAATTTAGAAGTTAATATCGGGATTTTTGAAATATATGAAAATGACCTTGGTTCGGACAGTTTTGACCATGGTTCGGACACTTATAAATTTTCTTTATATATAAATAGAGAATTGAAAAACATATAAATTATATAACAACTGCTTAGGAAACATAGAGAAACATTGAACCAACACATATAACAAAATTATTTACTCCTAAATCATTTAGTTTCGCCTGTACAGTGTTTTAGCCATTGTGACATCATCAGATTCTAGCTGCGCATTCGGGAGTTGCCGAGAAGTTGATCTTCGGAAAGGAAGCCGTTTTATTATGGTTTATTATCAAAATATTGAATCATATTTGCAAATTATCGATTTTTTTTAATGTAAATAAACGAGTTAATGTGTGTTGGGTGATAAAATTAACCTTTTTGAGGCATATATTAAAGCTGTGATGTATGCGAGAACATTGAGTGGTACTGTCCGAGGTTAGGTCAAGCCTGTCTGAACCCCGGGCGAGTGGATATACACAATCAAAACTGTTAATTTCAGTTAATCTACAAATATTTCTACAAAAATAAATCGTAATACAATACAAAATTTCATTCCTAATGGCATAATTGGCTTAAAGTTATTTTCTTCCAATGATAATGTACAGTATGATCTTTGAAAGTATTTGGATCGGAATGTTCACCGTCCGAACCTCGGTCAGTTTGCCCCTATAATATTAGGGAGGTGCATGAAATCATGGCTAATGTAGAATTAAGAATTACAACTCCCTTTTAAATATTTTTCATTTAGCATTATAAAAACTTATGGGTGATTGTAATATTATAGTAAACTATGGAGGTCTTAATAACACTATGATCATGTCATACCAGTTTTAATTATACACTTTTCTCTCCAAGCGTAGAATATTATGATGAAATAACTTGGGCAATATTGATAACTAAAGTCCAGATAACACATTCGTCATGTCAGATAAGAGGTGGATGGTAATATGAACAATTAGTGATTTTACATTGAAGTGACATAATCTGACATTATGATCTCGTATTCAGCCAGAAGACATTCAAAAACTTCTACCAATACCTTTAAACAAAGTGTGGCAATGTAAATTTGACAAGAATGATAATAAGGAGTTGCTTCCCCTGAAAACATCTTGACCTCTCGCAGTTTTCTCGGGAAAGAAAATTTCAAAATAAACGAAATACGATGGTGAAAATCAAATGTGATATTTTGAAACAGACATTCAAATATGATTTTTGCTAACTGAAAAAAAGAAAATGTTCAAGGGTTGGTCATAATTTTGTAATCCTACCTTTATTAGGTAATGGTACGCTAGACTTGTGAGACATGACGGTCCTGATTGTGAACTACGTCACCAGTGTGTGTGCACTTGAGGTGACAATGTTTTCTTGACGACAAATGGGAATACATTTTTTTTTTAAATTGTAAGTATGTACAACATATGTAAATATTTTGTGTTATGCTTATTTGATATAAAAAAAATCATTTTGTTATTCTAATCTGGCAATATATCGGTGCGTTTTGCTGCACGTTCAATAAAAGAAAATACCTAAAATATGCTTCAAGACACGGGCGATATGGCGATCAATCTTATTAAAATACGATCTATTTGCTACACTACGCTACGCATGTAACGTAGTGAAGCAATTAAGATATCATTTTAATGAGATTGATATGGCGATATATATTTAGCAACTCGTGTCGTTAACATAACATGTCATGGACACTCATATAATATCCTCTATATGCGTCGACTTTAGGTTTAATTATTTCATGCATTTGAAGGATTTATTTCGTGGCAAGAAAAGTCTTCGTAAAATAAGTTTGATCTGAAAAGTTTAACCCTCATCAGACCAAGCTTTTTTGCTGACAGTAAGTACCAATTCGGGTCTGACAGGACAGGTCATTCCTGTCAAAAATGTCATGTCACAACTATACTAACTAAAGTCGTAAGTTGATTCTTTAAACATTTACTTCTTTGTTGAGAACATGGAGAAATCCAAGCAAACCCACTGGGAATTAAGGTATCAATGAATTTGATTCTTTTTAAAGTTGTCTTACCTTTATGATTAGATATCCGTTTTCACATTGATTCATACAAGTTGCATATAAAAGGTTTCATAGAAATAATTCAGTTCAATGGTCTACCCTTTGTAGTTATGTCCCCCGCAAAGCGTATTTCCTCGAATAGACGCCGGGTGATTAATTAATGCTCCCGTAGTTAAATTGAAATAAAGTATTCCCCCTTTACACCATCTATTATATTTGTTTCCTACTAAAAAGTAAATAGACACCGGCCTCGAATAGACGCCGGGTCTCGAATACACGCCAGGGGTAAAGGGGGTCTGAAAAAATACACGCCGGGGGCGTCTATTCGAGGAAATACGGTAATGTTTTCGGGAACAGGTCAAAATGGCCACACGACAAAATGGCCACACTGTCCCCAGTCAAAATGGCCATATGAAAAAGTCAAAATGGCCACAACCCCAAGTCAAAATGGCCATATGAAAAAGTCAAAATGGCCAAAGAAAAAGTCAAAATGGCCAAAGAAAAAGTCAAAACAAAATGTTGCTAATATTTTTTCATATCATAACATAAAAGGATCTTCTCACTGCCATGTTACCAAGACCTGTTACTAATAAAGATGTTATTATAACACCCTCTGATCATTGGATGGTGACTCAACTAACCGTTGTTGTTGGTTTAGATTAACCAACTGAGATTATCAAAGACCAGTTGCTAATTAAGCTGTTATTATAACGTTATAATAACACAAAAAGGATAAAAATATTAATTTACTTGACTCAATATCAACTCAATGTCAACTCAATGTCCACTCATGAGATCATGATGTACACTATATAATACAGGTTAGAAAATTATTTGGTATCACTTCCCCATCTTACATCCATCATGGCTGTTAAGTGTTTGAAGTGTGCCAAAACTGTAAGGAAAAACCAACATGCTATTGAGTGTGATGAGTGCCATTGTTGGACACATCGAACCTGTGATACCGGTGTGTCTAAATCAGACTATCTGAGGCTTGTTGAAAGCGGAGATGACTTTCCCTTCACTTGCCACAGATAACTTAAGATATTTCCCTTATTTGCAGCCAATGAACACACCTTTTGGATATCCATGACTTTGGGAATTTTTAACGGTTTTTAAGTGACATGGAAAATATCATGCCTTTATGATTATTTTTCACCAACAGTGTGAGAGGGAAAATATTTGAAAATCAGATATGGATAGGGTTTTTCATTAGATATAGAAACTGTTTAATAATTGTGTGAATTATTATTTGTTGTATGCTATATTTTATTTTAATAATCAACCAAATAATGACTAATGAGAAGGTAAAAAGCGATGGTTTGTAAAAGAAGAATTACCCTCCCTGGATGTTTAATTTCAACGAAAGCTTTGACAAACCACACGGAGATGGCCGAGGTTTTGCGAATGACCACTTTTGAAAGCTCTTCTCCAACATCGTCTTCAATACATACCACATCAGTTCACGAAATTCTCAAATCTTTTAGCAATGAAAAAATTATTAACCACTAAAAAGACTAAATACTTGAAACTGCTTTCAATCTTTTTAAACCATGCCCTTAATGCAACCAAGAACTTCAGTTAATGTTTGTATACTGTGCACTTCTTTCACGAATTTTATGAATATGTATAAAATGTTTAAATTGTTGGAAATGTACATCTCAACATGTATGCCATCTTGATTTATTTAATTGTATGTATAAATGTTGACTTATCTATGCTCATGTACCACCGATGGTGGAATTGAGATAATAAAAACCTTGAAACCTTGAAACTTGAAACAGCTTCGCTGATTGCACAACTAACATCAATTGCCTCCAATCAGATTTCTACTTTTCTATCCCATGTATATTTTTTAGCCGTAATAGAAAAAAGGCTAATTCAGGTATGACTGAGCTGCCTCTGTGGGGAGAGAATGGGTTTGTGGATATTCTGAATTTTGTTCCCTGGTTTCCATGGAAACAGTTTGAACTTAGTGCATATGTTTCTTGTCTTGAAAAGCAAACATCGTGTCATGAATGATAGTTTCAGTGATGTACAATCCACAGGGACTTGTATTGCTAATAAAAACGGTCCCTATACTATAGTAAGCATACTTGAATACGATGATCCCCTATTAGGCTATTACTCATCCTGGGTGGCTCGAAGTTTGCGCAAGGGAAGGGCTAATGTAGGATCATTTTTTTATGTCAAAATAAGGGTTATCGGGCCTCAGAGGCTCGGCTTGGTACTTTTTGTATGCAAAATTAAACTTTTCCTCCATTTGTTTGGGGATAGAGCATTTCATATTTGCTTAAAGATATACATAGAATACACCGAACGGTTAAGTTTGTGTGCGATGACAAAGAGTCCTCCGGGCCTCTAAACCCCACCTTGGCCTGGTAAGAGTTAATATTTCAAATAAGGTTTGAAGGATTGTTGTTCAAAAATATAAAAAAAGCTTTGTTAAAGCTTGAAAATTCACATATAAAACACCGAAAGGTGGACATATTTTCCAAACATTAGTGTTAACAAGCATTTTCGCGTTATTTTGTAAAATATCAACGCGGTAGTAATGTCTCGTCAGTAAAAAGAGTGACTGATGTAAGTAAATCTAAATAAATTTAGATAAACAGGTTTTATATTTGGTCATACTAAATTTATTTAGATGGGTGTAAGTAGGCCTAACGTGTTTTTATCCTTTCAATGAAAAGGTTTAAGACAAGTCTCGATCTTGTTTGATGAATGGAAATCCGAATCGTGCACCACGATTTCTTTCTTGTAAGCCTACGTAAGTTAGTTTTGAACAAAATAATTTAACCAATAAAATGCTTTGGCAGTGATTATTGGTCAAATTATCCGATTAGGAAAAATTAGCCTATATAAAAGTAAATTTTTTATTTGATTCATATGTAAGTACCATTTAAAGTACAAACGTAAGGTGTACGTCTACCGTATTTCCTCTAATAAGCACCCGTGCGCTTATTTTTTCAGCACCCTTTCACCCCCTTTTCAGACCCGGCGCTTATTAGAGGAAATACGGTACTTTTAAAAATGGCAAAAAATGACTTACTAAGAAAAATAAGCTACATTTTTACTTTATAAAATGATATTGGAGTGTGCTTATTTTATATTAATGCAAGAAAGTCCATGTCCACATAGTCAGAAAATGGTCAGTATAAGGATCATCTGCAATATGTCTTTCAAATAATGAGAATTTGTCTACCAAACTAAAGATTTGGATCATAAGTTAACGGATGTCAAATTGAGGAGCTATTCATAATCCATTATTTTATTCAGAAAGGGCGTTCGGCCTAGTGTTCCTTTAATCCAGTAGGACATTATTTGAAATAATTCCATAAGTGTAGAATGTACGTAGGTAAATAGTATCCTACACAAGTTACCGATGACGTAGTTCGCATATCATTTCAACTTTGCTCTCTCGCTTCTCATGAAAGAAGTTTGCAAGAGTTGTGTACCCCTCAGCGTTGCTTGTTTACATTCACCGTAGCTTCGTTGGATACGGAAATTAGGTCATCTACAGTTCACGGTAAGTGTACTAAGATATGCAGAAGCAAGGTCGTTTCTAAGTTCCATTGGTGTCGCATAAATGGGAAGCGCCCATTGTTCAAGTAGCGCTTCCACTCCGACCCAACACATAGCCAAGAAACGCAAACAAGCAAATGGTGAATCGGACACTCATCTGACCCAGGATTCTGATACAAATTCTGATAGTGATTCAAACTGTGAAACAAAAGAACCTCCGGTAAGCAAATCGAATATGGGCGTCGACAAAACGAACGTAACTTACTTCACATATGGATCGCTTTTTGTTTGAAAAAAATAATTTATACCAGCAAATTATGCCAAACGTATTTTGACAGAACATATAACAAAAGATCCCTTTATGTTCATATATTAATTCAATCTAAAATGTTTTTAACTGCTCACGTAAAAGCTTGTAGGTGATAGGTGATATTCCTTCTATAAATGAATTATTTGATGCTGATCAATGATTAATTGATTATGGTTATGATCCAATTGAAACATCTTACTGAGGGTAATACTTTGACTGCTATACTTCTGTATTATTGACCAATAAGCAAAAATTTAAAGAACAACATCAGGTTTTCCCTTTGATAAATAGTCTAACAATTCGATATATGGTTTGGAGTAATACTAAAATTTGTCTTTTAACTATTTCAAAGTTGTAACTTTTTTATTTCTGCTGGTAAACAAGAAAAACTTTTTAAAAAGACCTTTTACATTTGCTTTAATTTAAACATTCCGATACAGAGATAAGCCCACTAGGAAGTTCTCTTACATTTATATTAGCCCCTTTTGCGTGTGAACTGCTAAAGGTAGTAAACATGTGCCTATGGGGCGTACTCTTACATCTTGAATAAAGATAACGAGCAATGCGGGCATTTGTAGATTTTGATTGTTTGGTAATTTGACCTCGTGCTTTCGCACCACATTTGAAGCGGTCGGTAAAACTCTGTAAATACTGTTACTCTCATGGCGGACTGTCGAGTAGGGGCGGGCGAGTTTGATCGTGTTGAGATAAATTATGTTTATGATGCTTGTGCCTTAATATCAGTATATATCCCTCCGGCTCACTCTCACTGGGGAAATACTAAATATAATAAACATGTTTATTATTACTCGCCCGTGTAAGATACCGCAGTGTGATATTTGTTCGGCAATATTAACCTAGTGTAAAATCAACATGCAAATATGATGTCACAGTAGTGAGTTGTTGTGACGTCACAATGTAAGCGTGCCGTCACAATGGCTGCCGGGGTGCAGAAATGTTAGTTTCAGCACATTTTCGGCAAGTTTGCTTAATTTTTAGGGCACGTGATAAACAGAATACTAACCTTCCTTCCATTTAATACTATTTTGATTGAACTTGTGAATAATTTGGTATCGCTTGTTTTATGGAAAATCATTAACTCGTTTAATAAAAAATAGTATTAAATGGAAGGTCGTTTTAAGTTTAGTATCCTCTCTGTATGTCATTGGACACTCAAATAATATCCTCTATTCATGTCATGAGCACTCACATGGTGAGGTATTCCAAGGCTGATCCAGTGCATATCTAATGTCCTCCCTTTAATAGGGACTGGGTAGTCCTTTTTCATAGCTTTTCATCGTATACTGGGAAGTTGTTATTGATTCATCTGTTCATATTTACTGTGTATGTTTCACAGCTACAATTTTGCCTTTGAGTTTTGAGGTATGCTCCAAAATTTTTTTGTCATGACAAAAGATATATATATATCTCCTTGCTTACTTAGAGTATGAGGCATTGGTATTATAATTGTCATAATCAGTTATAGTTTGTCATAGAAAAAGATTAATGAATTTAGAACATTAAAAAGTAAAGAAAAGTATGGGTTGGCAACTTGGCAGTGATAAATAGGTCATAATACAAGTGTATTTGTTATTTCAACACTGAATATGCAAGTTAAGTGAGTTGATTTGAAAAGTATACAGTATATTATGGATATTTCAGATTTATGAAGGCCAAATAAAATTTTGTGAAAGATATTCTATGTCACTGAAATTTTTTTGTTTCCAGAAAAAGATGGCCAACCTTGGCAACAAGCCGATCCAACTGCGATGCAAAGCTCCAAATGGACAACACTATCTGACGGACCTGACGTACGGCACAACAGTTGGGAGACTGAAGCAGGTCATCTCGGATTTGTCCACCATCCCTAAAGAAAAGATTAAAATACGACAAGGATTTCCTCCCAAAATCATTGATGTTTCTGATGATTCAAAAGAAATTGCCGAGATGCCATTCCACTCTGGTGACAATCTGATCATAGAGGAAGACAAAGGCTCACAGATCCTGAAACAGCAGAGAGTAGACAGAGCCTTACAGTCCCAGCTACTCTCAGATGTCAAGGGGATGCTTATTCGTAAAGTTGTCCCTGCTAATAACTCCTGTCTCTTCACAAGTATCAATACCGTCATGACTGATGGAACTGTTGATACATCCTGTGCTAAGGCAATGCGTCATCTGATAGTTCAACAAGTCGAGAAAGACCCGGAGTATTACAACACAGCATTCCTCGGAAAACCAAACAAGAACTATTGTCGTTGGATTCTTGACGATAACTCATGGGGTGGTGGAATCGAACTTTCCATTCTCTCACGCTATTACGAAGTTGAAATCGATGTTGTTGATACTCAAACTGGAAGAATTGATCGGTTTGGTGAGGACATGGACTATCCTGAAAGAGTTCTTCTAATCTATGATGGTGTCCACTACGATGCTCTCATCCTAGAACCAACAGACACAAGCAAACCCATTGAAACAAGATTTCACTCCTCCGATGAGTTTGTATTTGCTCAGGCTATGGAGCTTGCTGCTGAAGCCAAAGCCAGTGGACTCTTTACTGATGTAACTAGATTTACCCTTCGGTGCCTCATTTGTCAAACTGGGCTCGTAGGTACGGATGAAGCTCAAGTTCATGCCAAACGGACTGGACATATAAATTTTGGTCAATTTTAGACAGTATTTTCTCAAACATTCTGATTGGGTGTGAGTTGTATCTCACTAGGTGCGAAAAGAGTAAATGTAAATAGTAAATCAGTTATTTATAAATCAGGTTTATTAATGTATTGCTTATTTGCAGTGTTTGAAATAAGTAGGCATGTCACGATACAGGTTCCTTGCGATACAATACGTATCATGATACTGAGGTCACAATACGATACATATCACGATACACTAAATGCGACATTATTACGCCGAGATAAAAATTCAGGGATCTAAATTTAATATTCCTAAAGAGACTTATCTTAGTAACCAGCATCTGAATACAACTTCTTCATGAAAAACTAAAAGTCATTTAATGCTATATAAAAGCTATCTTTACAAATGATTCAACCAACTCTGGATTTCTTGACTTGATTTGTGATATTCACAAAAAAGTTAACGATATTCACATTAAATTTGTATCACGATACAGATGACTGTATCGTGTATTGTATCATGAACTGTACCAGGACAATGCATGGATGCATCGGTGTATCGTGACATCTCTAGAAATAAGCATCCAAAAACTGCTTGTCAATTAGGACCCGCAGATAGGAAAAACTGTTGGCCCAACTCCGAAACTGTCACATTCATTAGCAGTACTGATTTGACCTATTCTAAAATAATATTCTTGGTATCAGTATGTTATAAAAACACAACGCTGTTATCAGTTTAGAGTGTTAGTAATGGGGGGTTTAACAGGGAAATATGTCTTCTAAGGATTCTAAGAAAGGAACAGTATCATTTAAAAAAACTGAGTCTGTAAGGACCTGAAGATATTGAAAACTGTGGGCCCTTGTGAATAACTGTCGGTGTCGGGGCCCATGGGCCTACGGGCCTACGCTTATTTCGAACACTGCTTATTTGTTCTGCCATGTAAAATTTGTTATGAATTACATGAATGCATACAGATAGTGTCAATGGGAAGACCAAGTTTTGAATTATTTGAATGCTTACAGATAGTGTAATTGAGAAGACCAGGTTTTGAATTATATGAATGCATACAGATTTCATAAAC
Source organism: Steromphala cineraria (assembly GCA_916613615.1). Lineage (NCBI taxonomy): Eukaryota > Metazoa > Mollusca > Gastropoda > Trochida > Trochidae > Steromphala > Steromphala cineraria. The sequence goes on along the minus strand of OU744726.1, from coordinate 68,415,331 downwards.
AGTCTTATCTGTATCAAATTACTTACCATTTGGACTATTGCCTTTCTTAAACTTTTTGCAAAAAAAACATTTCAGCTAGCCTATCACATTGATATGAACATATTCTCAGAGAATTTATTTAGTCCTTTAATTGGACTTATATTTACTAGCCAAGCATTAATTATTTCTACTAGCTATGGGCGACTAGAGGTGTGACGATACATCGTCGTATTGGTGAATCGTGATACTTAATCTGACAATACACATATCGTGATACATTCTCTGATATGTATCATTGACTTATAAATGGCTTATTTTCCCTTAAAATTCAGGATTTATGAAAAATTAATGTCTTATTTTGTCATAACCTTGAAATAGCTTATTGTGATGTGTGTCGTTTTGAATCGTATCACTATGAGATACGTATTGTATCGTGTAAAATCTGTATCGTTACACCTCAATGGGCTACTGGACTAGTGCTTATTTAAACCCTGCATATATGCATGACATAAATGAAATTTATTTATTTATTTGTTTGTATCTAATTTCAATATTTATAGGGTCAGTACATCTTAGAGGAAGTCATATCACCTCTACTTCTAATCTGAGATGATATGAAATTGATCTCAATTATTAGCTGATAGCATGCCAATTGTCAAACTTTTTAAGTATTCTTAATGAGTAAGGCTGCTAATGGCTAAGATTTTGCCCAATTGGGCTGTTAAACAGTAATTATCCACGAATGCCGAAATATATTCCTAAAGTAAATGATGTTTGGTAATATTGTTTGCATTATCATTGATTACCGAAATTTCTCTATTAATTCGACATCTCCAATAATTCAACCACTGAGGTCACAAATTCAAAACACATCTAAAAATTCAACCAACTGCCAATAGTTTATGTTCCTGTGATTCAACCACTGCTGAAAATAAAGGGTTAATTTGCAAAAATAAAATTAATAATTGCTATGTGTTATTTTCTCTGCAGTAATCTGCTGCAGTAATCAATTAATAATATATTCATTACGATAACTATGGCATTTTTATGTGGTCATCTATGGAAACTATGTATTAATTATATATAATATAACTTCCTGATATGTATCTAATATTTCAACCATAGTACCAAATGAGCCACCAAAAGTGAAATTAGTTGAACCATACACATTTTCTGTAAATCTTTTGAAAATTTAAGGGTTGAATTAATAGAGAAATTACTATATGCAGAATAAGCTTGACGACATAATCTTGTGAATATAGATGCTAGTGTGAAGAGAGATTAACTGAATCTCATGACATGTAATTGGCTTTGATAGATTTGATATTATTTCAAATCATATATATATGCCAAAATGCCAAATATGTGTTTATTGACTTAAAAAAAATATGGAACAATCGCCTTACTTTGAATGAATACAAAATCATTTACTGATTAAAAGAAAACTAGATATATATGTTCTCTTTTATGTATTATCAAGTCCAATCTGTCTTTCTGCCTGCATTAGTATTTTTATAGTATTTAAGTATTTGTATAAAGTAACCTATACTCAAAAGTCAATTCCATTTATGCTATTTACATAACCTTCCATATCAGTTCTTACTGATGATGTCAGCCATTAATCTTTCTCATCAATTTGATACAAAATACATGTCTTCCTGGAAGTACCTTATTTCCTCGAATAGACGCCCCCGGCGTGTATTTTTTCAGACCCCCTTTACCCCCGGCGTGTATTCGAGACACTGATACAACAGTGTAATATTTACGACAATATTAAACTAGTGTAATAACGCTTATTAGGAATACGTTATAGACAAGCGAAACTAGCACTTGTCGGGATTCTGAACGAGAATGAAAGTAGGTCGATCGTGGAAATTCAGTGCAACTACACATTCACAGGCCCGGATAAACTAATACAGTGACTTCGGACTCTATTTGAAAAGCAGTAGAGGTAGGCCATTTTACGTATGAGGGGGGGGCTCTGTTATATGGAAATTTGTAATAGGGGGCGCTTATTAGGGAGGGGGCGCTTATTAGGACGAATACGGTAATGTGTCATGCTTCATATTTAAAGTTTCATATTCATATATGTTTTTTAAAATCATTAATCTTTTAGGCAACAATTGCAAACATTTAATGACAAGTTGATGAATTAAGTATAGCTCAACATTTTCTTTGAAAGATATGTTTTTTTATTATTTATCTATGTGTAAATAATGAATAAGTTATGAATCATGGCTATATCATTTGAATTTTCTATTTATTCAATAAAAGAGTTCAAAATCTTTATTTTGACATTTATTAGCTCATCAGGACTGAAAGTCCAAATGGGCTTATGGCATGGCTCGTCGTCCGGCGTCCGTCCGTCCATAAACTTTTGACACTTTCGACTTCTCCTCATGAACCATACACACTAGAGAGCTGAAATTTTGTGTACAGGTACCTTAGCATATGGAGATTCTAATTTGTAACTTTGGTGACCCCATGACCCCAAATAGGGTCACAGGGGTCACAACTTTAAAAACCTATTTTCATCTTCTTCTCCATTTCCAAGGAGTAGAGAGTTAAAAATGATATGTGCAGACTCCTTGGACAATGGAGATTCTAATTTGTAACTTTGGTGACCCGGTGACCCCAAATAGGGTCACAGGGGTCACAACCTTAAAAACCTATTTTCATCTTCTTCTCCAGTTCCAAAAGGAGTAGAGAGTTAAAAATGATATGTGCAGACTCCTTGGACAATGGAGATTCTAATTTGTAACTTTGGTGACCCCATGACCCCAAATAGGGTCACAGGGGTAACAACCTTATAAACCTATTTTCATCTTCTTCTCCAGTTCTAAAAGGACTAGAGAATTGAAAATGATATGTGCAGACTCCTTGGCCAATCAGGATTCTTAATTGTAGATGTCGTGACCCCATGACCCCAAATAGGGTCACAGGGGTCACAACCTTAAAAACCTATTTTCATCTTCTTCTCCAGTTCTAAAAGGACTAGAGAATTAAAAATGATATGTGCAGACTCCTTGGCCAATCAGGATTCTTAATAGTAGATGTCGTGACCCCATGACCCCAAATAGGGTCACAGGGGTCACAACCTTAAAAACCTATTTTCATTTTCTTCTCGTGTTCTAAAAGGACTAGAGAATTGAAAATGATATGTGCAGACTCCTTGGCCAATGGGGATTCTTAATTGTAGATTTCGTGACCCCATGACCCCAAATAGGGTCACAGGGGTCACAACCTTAAAAACCAATTCTCATCTTCTTCTCCAGTTCCAAAAGGAGTAGAGAGTTAAAAATGATATCATATGTGCAGACTCCTTGGACCTATACCTTAAAAACCTATATTCATCTTCTTCTCAAGTTCCAAAAGGTCTAGAGAGCTGAAATTATATGTGCAGACTCCTTGGCCAATGGGGATTTTAAATTGTAGATTTCGTGACCCCATGACCCCAATAAGGGTTTTCATCATTATTTTCATCATCATCTTCAGTTCCAAAAGGTCTTTGAGCTGAAAGACTGCGTGTAGACTCCTTGGCCAATTGAGATTCTAAACTGTAGGTTTCGTGACCCCATGACCCCAAATAGGGTCACAGGGGTCACAATCCTAAAAACCTATTTTTCTCTATTAGATGACAGTCTATGGCAAATTTATTTCTCCTTGGATATTTTAGTGTGGACTTCTTTCACTGTCTAATATTGGCGATCTAGAAAGTGTTGAATTATAATAAATCATTTGGGTATGGAAATATATTCCGAAATCGTTACATTTGTTTTGTAATTTTTAGCTCATCAGGACTGAAAGTCCAGATGGGCTTATGGCATGGCCCGTCGTCCGGCGTCCGTCCGTCGTCCGTCGTCCGTCCGTCGTCCGTCCGTCCGTAAACTTTTGACACTTTCGACTTCTCCTCATGAACCATACACATTAGAGAGCTGAAATTTTGTGTACAAGTACCTTAGCATATGGAGATTCTAATTTGTAACTTTGGTGACCCTGTGACCCCAAATAGGGTCACAGGGGTCACAACTTTAAAAACCTATTTTCATCTTCTTCTCCAGTTCCTGAAGGACTAGAGAGTTAAAAATGATATGTGCAGACTCCTTGGCCAATGGGGATTCCAATTTGTAACTTTGGTGACCCTGTGACCCCAAATAGGGTCACAGGGGTCATAACCTTAAATACCTATTTTCATCTTCTTCTCCAGTTCCAAAAGGAGTAGAGAGTTAAAAATTATATGTGCAGACTCCTTGGACAATGGAGATTCTAATTTGTAACTTTGGTGACCCTGTGACCCCAAATAGGGTCACAGGGGTCACAACTTTAAAAACCTATTTTCATCTTCTTCTCCAGTTCCAGAAGGACTAGAGAGTTAAAAATGATATGTGCAGACTCCTTGGCCAATGGGGATTCCAATTTGTAACTTTGGTGACCCTGTGACCCCAAATAGGGTCACAGGGGTCACAACCTTAAATACCTATTTTCATCTTCTTCTCCAGTTCCAAAAGGAGTAGAGAGTTAAAAATTATATGTGCAGACTCCTTGGACAATGGGGATTCTTAATTGTAGATTTCGTGACCCCATGACCCCAAATAGGGTCACAGGGGTCACAACTTTAAAAACCTATTTTCATCTTCTTCTCCAGTTCCAGAAGGACTAGAGAGTTAAAAATGATATGTGCAGACTCCTTGGCCAATGGGGATTCCAATTTGGAAATTTGGTGACCCTGTGACCCCAAATAGAGTCACAAGGGTCACAACCTTAAATACCTATTTTCATCTTCTTCTCCAGTTCCAAAAGGACTAGAGAATTAAAAATGATATGTGCAGACTCCTTGGCCAATGGAGATTCTAATTTGTAACTTTGGTGACCCTGTGACCCAAAATAGGGTCACAGGGGTCACAACCTTAAATACCTATTTTCATCTTCTTCTCCAGTTCCAAAAGGATTAGAGAGTTAAAAATTATATGTGCAGACTCCTTGGACAATGGAGATTCTAATTTGTAACTTTGGTGACCCTGTGACCCCAAATAGGGTCACAGGGGTCACAACTTTAAAAACCTATTTTCATCTTCTTCTCCAGTTCCAGAAGGACTAGAGAGTTAAAAATGATATGTGCAGACTCCTTGGCCAATGGGGATTCCAATTTGTAACTTTGGTGACCCTGTGACCCCAAATAGGGTCACAGGGGTCACAACCTTAAATACCTATTTTCATCTTCTTCTCCAGTTCCAAAAGGAGTAGAGAGTTAAAAATTATATGTGCAGACTCCTTGGACAATGGAGATTCTTATTTGTAACTTTGGTGACCCTGTGACCCCAAATAGGGTCACAGGGGTCACAACTTTAAAAACCTATTTTCATCTTCTTCTCCAGTTCCAGAAGGACTAGAGAGTTAAAAATGATATGTGCAGACTCCTTGGCCAATGGGGATTCCAATTTGTAACTTTGGTGACCCTGTGACCCCAAATAGGGTCACAGGGGTCACAACCTTAAATACCTATTTTCATCTTCTTCTCCAGTTCCAAAAGGAGTAGAGAGTTAAAAATTATATGTGCAGACTCCTTGGACAATGGAGATTCTAATTTGTAACTTTGGTGACCCTGTGACCCCAAATAGGGTCACAGGGGTCACAACTTTAAAAACCTATTTTCATCTTCTTCTCCAGTTCCAGAAGGACTAGAGAGTTAAAAATTATATGTGCAGACTCCTTGGCCAATGGGGATTCCAATTTGGAAATTTGGTGACCCTGTGACCCCAAATAGAGTCACAAGGGTCACAACCTTAAATACCTATTTTCATCTTCTTCTCCAGTTCCAAAAGGACTAGAGAGTTAAAAATGATATGTGCAGACTCCTTGGCCAATGGAGATTCTAATTTGTAACTTTGGTGACCCTGTGACCCAAAATAGGGTCACAGGGGTCACAACCTTAAATACCTATTTTCATCTTCTTCTCCAGTTCCAAAAGGATTAGAGAGTTAAAAATTATATGTGCAGACTCCTTGGACAATGGAGATTCTAATTTGTAACTTTGGTGACCCTGTGACCCCAAATAGGGTCACAGGGGTCACAACTTTAAAAACCTATTTTCATCTTCTTCTCCAGTTCCAGAAGGACTAGAGAGTTAAAAATGATATGTGCAGACTCCTTGGCCAATGGGGATTCCAATTTGTAACTTTGGTGACCCTGTGACCCCAAATAGAGTCACAGGGGTCACAACCTTAAATACCTATTTTCATCTTCTTCTCCAGTTCCAAAAGGAGTAGAGAGTTAAAAATTATATGTGCAGACTCCTTGGACAATGGGGATTCTAATTTGTAACTTTGGTGACCCTGTGACCCCAAATAGGGTCACAGGGGTCACAACCTTAAAAACCTATTTTCATCTTCTTCTCCAGTTTTAAAAGGACTAGAGAGTTAAAAACGATATGTGCAGACTCCTTGGCCAATGGGGATTCTAAATTGTAGATGTCGTGACCCCATGACCCCAAATAGGGTCACAGGGGTCACAACCTTAAAAACCTATTTTCATCTTCTTCTCCAGTTCTAAAAGGTCTAGAGAGTTAAAAATTATATGTGCAGACTCCTTGGCCAATCAGGATTCTTAATAGTAGATGTCGTGACCCCATGACCCCAAATAGGGTCACAGGGGTCACAACCTTAAAAACCTATTTTCATTTTCTTCTCGTGTTCTAAAAGGACTAGAGAATTGAAAATGATATGTGCAGACTCCTTGGCCAATGGGGATTCTTAATTGTAGATTTCGTGACCCCATGACCCCAAATAGGGTCACAGGGGTCACAACTTTAAAAACCTATTTTCATCTTCTTCTCCAGTTCCAGAAGGACTAGAGAGTTGAAAATGATATGTGCAGACTCCTTGGCCAATGGGGATTCCAATTTGTAACTTTGGTGACCCTGTGACCCCAAATAGAGTCACAGGGGTCACAACCTTAAATACCTATTTTCATCTTCTTCTCCAGTTCCAAAAGGAGTAGAGATTTAAAAATTATATGTGCAGACTCCTTGGCCAATGGGGATTCTAAATTGTTGATTTCGTGACCCCATGACCCCAAATAGGGTCACAGGGGTCACAACCTTAAAAACCTATTTTCATCATCTTTAGCTCCTAAAGGTCTATTGAGCTGAAAGACTGCATGTAGACTCCTTGGCCAATTGGGATTCTAAACTGTAGGTTTTTGTGACCCCATGACCCCAAATAGGGTCACAGGGGTCACAATCTTAAAAACCTATTTTTCTCCATTAGATGACAGTCTATGGCAAATTTATTTCTCCTTGGATATTTTAGTGTGGACTTCTTTCAGTGTCTGATTTTGGCGATCTAAAAAGTGTTGAATAATAATACATTTGTTTTGTAATATTTTTATAGGTTTTCTTGCAATAGGTAACATCAGTTTCATTTTTAGCTCATCTTGCCTGTATAAAGCAAACTTGATATGATGCCTGATGAGCTACAGAGCCAATGGCTCTATTTTTTAAATAAGTTTTCTTGCAAAAGGTAACATCAGTTTCATTTTTAGCTTATCTGGCCTGTATAAAGCAAACTTTTTATGATGCCTGATGAGCTACAGAGTCTACGGCTCTATTTTTTTTCTTTCATTAGGGCTGAAAGACAAGGGCCTCCATTTAAAAGGTATATCCGGTAAATTAATTGAGTTTCATGACATATTAATATTCTTTTGCTTTGATATGATACATCTGATTAACATTATACTTCCTGTAATTATATTAACTATTAAATGTTACCAACTCCTCATTGCCCTTCGTTCTGCTTCAGATAAGTTTTCTAAAAATATGATTGGCCAAATAGCTCATGTTAATGTTTTTTATCACAACCTCAACTTTGTACCTTCGTATTGTCACTATGCTAAACAGATTAGCTTTAATGTGATATTTTAGAAACAGTTGGTACTTCCCGATAAAATGACACCATTGATAGAGTTTTGCATATTTGAGTCTTAACAGCTCATGGAGTGGCTCTTTAATGTTATCTTCGTGAAATTTTAAAATACCGGCGTTAATGGGGGGACCAAAGAGTATAAATAAGAGTATCCGGGATGCTATGCAGCTCATCACCCGCACTCTTGATCTCAACAACTCTGCAGATCTCTCAACTAATTTCTCCACAATTAGTTTGCATCATTAAAATGTCAAACTCAAACAATTTGTTCGTTGTTAATCTCTCTGATTACCAACTAAGTCAAAGCGAGATTAGCCTGCTCAATAAGGGTCTAACTTTTAGTCCTACACCGGCTATAGGTAACAAAAGTCCAACTTTTTCAGACTTAAAAGCATTCTTTAGAAAAATGAAAATCTCTCATTTTTTTCATGATTTTCCAAATAATAATACCACTCCGGTGTTAGACAAAAAATTGGGTCCAAAACGTAAATGGAATCCACCTTACTCAAACGATCACAGTCTATAAGCGTTTTTTAATGCAGTTACCAATGACTTCTTCAAATTAGAAGATAAAAAATTCCACCGTAACAACATCACCAAGTTAGAACGGGAAGCTATAAATCGCCTAAAAAACAACAATGAAATCATCATTAAAAAGGCTGATAAAGGGTCGGCGGTAGTTATTCAAAACACCACTGACTATATTAAAGAAGCCCACAGACAACTATCTGATGATAGGTTTTACTGCAAACTCAAGGAAGATCCTACCTCTGAGTTCATCTCACAAATCACTAAAGAATTAACCAATCTCTATCTCAAAGAAGAGATCAGCCAAAAATGCCTCGCCGGCCTTCTACCGGAGGAGGCGACGGCAGGCAGATTCTATCTCCTACCTAAATCATAAGCGGCAACATTACAGCTACTGAAAAATTCAGCAGCTTTGTTGATGAACACATCAAAATATTCATCAACAGATATCCCAGCTACATCAAAGACACAACACACTTCATCCAAAAACTTGAGTCTTATCACGTGGATAATGACACAGGCATCATATTAGTCACCATGGATGTCACTTCTTTATACACAAATATACCTAATGGCGAGGGCTTACGCTCAGTAGCGAAAGCAATCAGAAGATATCAGCCAGACTGGCAAATATCCCCCACTAGTTTACTAAATCTACTCAAACTAGTTCTTTATAAAAACAATTTTGTCTTCAATGGAGAGAACTATCTCCAGACCGGCGGTACTGCCATGGGGACTAAACTGGCCCCCTCATATGCTAACATATTCATGGCAGAGCTAGAAGAACAGCTTCTGCAAAATGCCCCCGATAAACCTGATCTCTATGTCAGATTTATTGATGACATCTTCCGCATATGGTCTAAAGGTCAGGCCAAACTTGAGACATTCATTCAATATCTCAACTCTGCCCACCCCACCATCAAGTTCACAGCAGAATTCTCGCGTGAACGCGTATCATTCCTTGACACATGGGTTTCCAATGTGAACCGAGTTCACAGTCTACAGCAAACCCACAGATACACATTCATATCTGTTGTACACGTCATGCCACCCCAGACATGTCAAAACTAAAGGCCCATATAGCCAGTTTCTGCGCTTGAAACGCATATGTTCCTCACAGATATCCCAAAAGAATAGTATGTAACAGAACAAACAACAGTCAGATTTGAAAGACAGGAACTCACTACTGTCTCCGACACCAACTGTACACACACACAAACCGCGTCCTGTGTTGGTGTGTGATTACAATCCCATGAATATGGAACTCAATAACATCATCAGGAATAGATGGCACCTACTCCAAGGCTCCGACATCTACAAAGACATCTTCCCAGCCCCCCACATTGCTGCCTACAGGAGGAATAAAACCCTCTGGGACATGCTGGTCAAAGCCAGCATCACATATCCCCCAAAACGACCACAAATCAGTGGTAAAGAAGTGAAATTTGTCGACACTTTATGCGACAAAGAACAATGCCGACTTTGCATTAACATCAACAGACACAGCGACTTTCATAGCTCTGTCACTGGCCGTAGATACACATGTCGTAGATACAATTGCAAATCTCGCAATGTAGTATATCTACTTGCAAAAAATGCAAAAAACAATATGTTGGGGAAACCAAAAGGGAGTTCAAAACACGTCTGTCTGAACACTTTGCCGATATTACTCACAAAAGGGATAAACCAGTATCTCATCACTTCAATCTCTCTGACCACTCCAAAAGCGATCTTACTTAAAAAATTATCGCTCAACTTAAACAAAACCCTGAAACAGAGAGTACCACCAAAGCTCGCAGATCGCTAGAACTCAGGTGGATATTTGAGCTCCTATCATTCCAACCGCAAGGACTCAATGATAAGATCGTGGGTTGAAACTTTCCACCCCCTGTTTCTTTTACCGGAGTTAATGGTCAATGTTACTGAAGGGTCGCTTTGTGTAAGTAGGCCAAAGGCTATACTATTCATATTTTTTCACCTCTCAAATGTTGTATTTTCTAAAAGCTGAATTTTTGTCGAGATTGAATTTCAACTAGGACACCAAATCATCAAATTTGACATTTATTGTCAATTTCTCTGTCTGTAAGCAAACTTCCAGGCCCGTAAGTTCGTTGAAGCTAGTTTTAAGGTGGCTTGGTATTGTCAATTCTTGTTTGACCTATAACTGGTTTAAATCCACAAACAAACAATGATTTCAGAGCAGACGTGCTTGATGATGAAATTTTGTAAACAAAAATTATTGTGAATTAAAATAGCAGTATATTGATACATGGTAGTATGTTTTATGTTTCATTAGAGTTGATTTCCTCTACTGATTATGTCTCCCCCCGGGGGATATATTGGTTTTGGCTGAGTTCCCATCTGTGTCCGCGTCGGCGTTGGCGTTCCCATTTGATTCCGGAGCATAACTCTGAAACTACTTGATCAATCGTCACCAAATTTGCTATACATACTCTTCCTTTCATGTAGATGTGCCTTTTGGGGGTTTCAAACTTTTTTTCAATTTTATTTTTTAGCTCACCTTTACAAAGTAAATGTGAGCTTATGTCATGGCGCTTCGTCCGTCGTCCGTCTGTCTGTCCGTCCGTCTGTCCGGCCGTCCGTCCGTCTGTCCGTCCGTCTGTCCGTCCGTCCGTCCGTCCGTAAACTTTCACGAAAAAGACTACTCCTCCTAAACAAATTCAGATATCATTCTGAAATTGTAGTATGTTATACCCATGGTGATTCCCCACAGAAAGGTAGACGTTTCAGTTTTGAGAATCCAAGATGGCCGCCATGACAGCCATATTAAATTTTCAATTAGATTTCATGAAAAAGACTACTCCTTCTAAACGCATACGGATATCATTCTGAAATTGTAGTATGTTATACCCATGGTGATTCCTCACAGAAAGGTAGACGTTTCAGCTTTGAGAATCCAAGATGGCGGCCATGACAGCCATAATGAATTTTCAATTAGATTTCATGAAAAAGACTACTCCTTCTAAACGAATACAGATATTATTCTGAAATTGTAGTATGTTATACCCATGGTGATTCCTCACAGAAAGGTAGACGTTTCAGTTTTGAGAATCCAAGATGGCCGCCATGACAGCCATATTGAATTCGCACAGAAAGGTAGACGTTTCAGTTTTGAGAATCCAAGATGGCCACAATAGCAGCCATATTGACTTTTCATCTGCAGATGACACATCATTATTATTAAATTTTAAGCTTTCATCAAGTGATCACCATATAAATTCTCTAATTTGAACTTACTAATCATAATATTATCTTAAATATGGAATATTTAAGATTGTCGTGCAAGTTGTTCTATATTTTTAAGTGTTTCTAAAAAAAATTAAAATGAAAGACAAACATAATTGATTAATTTGTTTAAAATCTTTATGGCAACTAGCTGCAAAAACCAAATCACATTAAACATGTTAAATTTTAAACAATGGTATCTCCCTTATATTCCTTTAAATACCACACATAAGGGGTCAACCAGAGTTCAGATATTCCACTATGTGGTCTAATACACATCCCAAGGCAGGCTGCTAGCATCACAGTGTCAGCTGCTAGTCTGTTGCATAATCAACCTGACCCAATTGATATGGTAGAGCATTATGCTATATGGCCATGGCCCATGTGTATGCAATAAAAGTTATGGACTTGTATTCTCATGACAGTGATATGTTCTTTCTAAGAATAACAACTTACACAAAAATTGTCTACAATAAGCTTTGTGTTTAGCAATCTACATGATAAGTTGATGTGGAATAAATATGCAGATGAAAATCGAAAAGGGTTTAGTAAGAAAAGTAAGGAAATTTGATTTGTCATATCTCTCTGTTGATTTGACAATGCAAAAATGTTTACCATTATAGTACTGTATGAGTGTTAAGTAAATTGATACTTTAATGAAAGACATCTCATGGTCACTTGACATGTAAATATTATGTGAACAAAATAAACGTGTCTTATGCATTGCTGTGTTTATGACTTTCCTCTCAATCAGTCATTCATTTTCCTTGAAAAATCTGTACTTTTGGGATTCTCAATATCCCATGCAGCATAACCATCAGTGAAATAATCTTGAAATCATATTAATGATTCACTACAAAACAAATGTATGTGCCCACCATCTTGTAAGTAATGAATGACATTTAAATGGATACACCTAAACCAATCAAGATATCATAATGAAATTAATACGGATGCCCACATAAAAGTAGCATTTTGAAGATTAAAAAGTACAAGATGGTCACCAATTCAGCCATAGATATACAAAAAAGTTATACAAAAACCTACTGCTTGTTAACTTATCATGATTATATCATTCGTGTATTAATGTTTGTTCAAGCTCTAGTCGTTTCCAAAAGAAGACTAGTATTTTAAAAGATAAAAAAATCATGATGGCAGCCATAATCAATTATATAAAAGATGGTTACATGTATAATTAAACCATTTTACCACATCATTCATTTTAAGGTGAGCTTCTGTACCCTCGGTACTTTTATTATATTGTAGTATGTTATACCTATAGTGATTCTGCACAGAAAGGTAGACGTTTCAGTTTTGAGAATCCAAGATGGCCGCAATAGCAGCCATATTGACTTTTCAGCTGCAGATGACACATCATTATTATTAAATTTTAAGCTTTCATCAAGTGATCACTGGCACCATATAAATTCTTTAATTTGAACTTACTAATCATAATATTATCTTAAATATGGAATATTTAAGATTGTCGTGCAAGTTGTTCTATATTTTTAATTTTAAAAAAAAAATTAAAATGAAAGACAAACATAATTGATTAATTTGTTTAAAATCTTTAACGCAACTAGCTGCAAAAACCAAATCACATTAAACATGTTAAAATTTAAACAATGGTATCTCCCTAATTATATTCCTTTAAATACCACACATAAGGGGTCAACCAGAGTTCAGATATTCCACTATTCTGTCTAATACACATCCCAAGGCAGGTTGCTAGCATCACAGTGTCAGCTGCTAGTCTGTTGCATAATCAACCTGACCCAATTGATATGGTAGAGCATTATGCTATATGGCCATGGCCCATGTGTATGCAATAAAAGTTATGGACTTGTATTCTCATGACAGTGATATGTTCTTTCTAAGAATAACAACTTACACAAAAATTGTCTACAATAAGCTTTGTGTTTAGCAATCTACATGATAAGTTGATGTGGAATAAATATGCAGATGAAAATCGAAAAGGGTTTAGTAAGAAAAGTAAGGAAATTTGATTTGTCATATATCTCTCTGTTGATTTGACAATGCAAAAATGTTTACCATTATAGTACTGTATGAGTGTTAAATAAATTGATACTTAATGAAAGACATCTCATGGTCACTTGACATGTAAATATTATGTGAACAAAATAAACGTGTCTTATGCATTGCTGTGTTTATGACTTTCCTCTCAATCAGTCATTCATTTTCCTTGAAAATCTGTACTTTTGGGATTCTCAACATCCCATGCAGCATAACCATCAGTGAAATAATCTTGAAATCATATTAATGATTCACTACAAAACAAATGTAAGTGCCCACCATCCTGTAAGTAATGAATGACATTTAAATGGATACACCTAAACCAATCAAGATATCATAATGAAATTAATACGGATGCCCACATAAAAGTAGCATTTTGAAGATTAAAAAGTACAAGATGGTCACCAATTCAGCCATAGATATACAAAAAAGTTATACAAAAACCTACTGCTTGTTAACTTATCATGATTATATCATTTGTGTATTAATGTTTGTTCAAGCTCTAGTCGTTTCCAAAAGAAGACTAGTATTTTAAAAGATAAAAAAATCATGATGGCAGCCATAATCAATTATATAAAAGATGGTTACATGTATATTTAAACCATTTTACCACATCATTCATTTTAAGGTGAGCTTCTGTACCCTCGGTACTTTTATTTTGGTTTCCATAGCACCAGTTTTGACTTTGTCATTTTGAAGGGTAGGGTTAGTTTCCGGAGCATAACTCTGAAACTATTTGACTAATCTTCACCAAATTTGCTATACATCGGGGTTTCAAATTCTATTAAATTATATATCTAAGAGTACCCACTGCAACAGTTTGGACTTTGTCATTTTGAAGGATAAGGTTAGTTTCATAAATAGAACCAAAACTTAGTTTGTTGTATAATGGAAAGAATAAGGTCTTTATTTGAGTTTAAAATAATATTAGGAATATTCGAAAACAAAATTCAGCTGAAATGGTGATGTAAGAGACATCTGTTTTTACAAGTAAAAACATTTTCTAGTTTCAAACTGTATCTTGTTCAGACATCAAATCAAATTTAAGATATTCCTGAATTTAATTAAGATATAAATAAGTTTTAGGAAAAGATTTGCCTGATAGACCCAGTCAGCCCATTTGGATTCAAAGGATTGAATATTTTCACAATATTCACTTATGACCAATCAAGGAAAATGTTTTGAGCTAATTTGGCGAAGGTTGTTGATAACTTTGTCTTCTTGTTTACTCTAAAGTGCTCTGTAAGGCCCGATGGGCCAGGGCTTATGGCATGGCATGGTGTCCGGCGTTTGTCTGTCCCATCGGTTCGTAAACTTTGTGCATTTTCATCTTCTTCTCAGAAAGCTTATGGCAAAGAAAGCTTAAACTTTGTGGACAGACTCCTTGACTAGTAAGGATTATGATATTCAGCTTTGGTAGTCCTGTGGCCCCATAATAAGAGCCACGCCCTTAAACCCTATTTTCTTCTTCTTCTCCAGAAGCAAAAGGCTTAGAAAGTTGAAACTGTACAGACTCCTTGACTAGTGAGGATCATAAACCATAGCTTTGGTGACCTGTTTCCCCATAAAGCCTCCTCAATTACTATCTCAAAAGGGGATATCCCAAAAGAATAGTATGTAACAGAACAAACAACAGTCAGATTTGAAAGACAGGAACTCACTACTGTCTCCGACACCAACTGTACACACACACAAACCGCGTCCTGTGTTGGTGTGTGATTACAATCCCATGAATATGGAACTCAATAACATCATCAGGAATAGATGGCACCTACTCCAAGGCTCCGACATCTACAAAGACACTCCACCTGGATCTCTGATATCTGAGAATAATAGGACCCAGAGCCTACCTTTAGAATCCCTCACCATATTAACCAGTGTACAAAACAAATGCTATACTATGGTTTCATTGTCGTCAAAATCGAGTTTCTGATGCCTGATCTGTAAAGTCGTTTTTTAATGTGTTTGACAGGAATATGTCTTGTGAAGAAGTATGCATATTCTCATTCTTCGGGAAAAGATATTTTTGATTTTGTCTAACTTACGCACATTGGGTGCAGAAATCGCATTTTCAAATTGTTTTTTTTTTGCACATCATGTTCGTTTCAGAATTGATAAAGTTGTATTAAGGTTAGAAAACAATGTTGTCGATACACTTCGTCGATGTACTTTATTTGACATGAATTTGTTAACGCATCTTCGCTCTAGAACGTTTAAAATAAGCAAAACTTTCCGATTTACCTCTGCTTTCTCGCCTTTTTAAGAAGATTCCAAATCGATGATTTTTAGCTCACCTTTACAAAGTAAATGTGAGCTTATGTCATGGCGCTTCGTCCGTCGTCCGTCTGTCTGTCCGTCCGTCCGTCCGTCTGTCTGTCTGTCCGTCCGTCCGTAAACTTTCAGGAAAAAGACTACTCCTCCTAAACGAATCCAGATATCATTCTGAAATTGTAGTATGTTATACCCATGGTGATTCCTCACAGAAAGGTAGACGTTTCAGTTTTGAGAATCCAAGATGGCCGCCATGGCAGCCATATTGAATTTTCAATTAGATTTCAGGAAAAAGACTACTCCTCCTAAACGAATCCAGATATCATTCTGAAATTGTAGTATGTTATATCCATGGTGAATCCTCACAGAAAGGTAGACGTTTCAGTTTTGAGAATCCAAGATGGCCGCCATGGCAGCCATATTGAATTTTCAATTAGATTTCACGAAAAAGACTACTCCTCCTTAACGAATGCAGATATCATTCTGAAATTGTAGTATGTTATACCCATGGTGATTCCTCACAGAAAGGTAGACGTTTCAGTTTTGAGAATCCAAGATGGCCGCTATGGCAGCCTTATTGAATTTTCAATTAGATTTCATGAAAATGACTACTTCTCCTAAACCAATCTAGATATCATTTTCATATTGTAGTATGTTATACCTATAGTGATTCCTCACAGAAAGGTAGACGTTTCAGTTTTGAGAATCCAAGATGGCCGCTATGGCAGCCATATTGAATTTTCAATTAGATTTCATGAAAATGACTACTTCTCCTAAACCAATCTAGATATCATTTTCATATTGTAGTATGTTATACCTATAGTGATTCCTCACAGAAAGGTAGACGTTTCAGTTTTGAGAATCCAAGATGGCCGCTATGGCAGCCATATTGAATTTTCAATTTGATTTCATGAAAATGACTACTTCTCCTAAACCAATCTAGATATCATTTTCATATTGTAGTATGTTATACCTATAGTGATTCCTCACAGAAAGGTAGACGTTTCAGTTTTGAGAATCCAAGATGGCCGCTATGGCAGCCATATTGAATTTTCAATTAGATTTCATGAAAATGACTACTTCTCCTAAACCAATCTAGATATCATTTTCATATTGTAGTATGTTATACCTATAGTGATTCCTCCCACAAAGGTAGACGTTTCAGTTTTGAGAATCCAAGATGGCCTCGATAGCAGCCATATTGACTTTTCAGCTGCAGATGACACATCATTATTACTAAATTTTAAGCTTTCATCAAGTGATCACTCGCACTATATAAATTCTCTAATTTGAACTTACTAATCATAATATTATCTTGAATATGGAATATTTAAGATTGTCATGCAAGTTGTTCTATATTTTTAATTGTTTCTTAAACATTAAGATGAAAGACAAACATAATTAATTAATTTGTTTAAAATATTTATGGTAACTAGCTACAAAAACCCAATGACATTAAACATCATGTTGAATTTTAAACAATGGTATCTCCCTTATATTCCTTTAAATACCACACAAAAGGGGTCAACCAGAGTTCAGATATTCCTGTTGCGTCCACTTTGCTTTTCTAATACACATCCCAATACAGGATGCTAGCATCACAGTCTCAGCTGCTAGTCTGTTGCATAATCAACCTGACCCAATTGATATGGTAGAGCGTTATGCTATATGGCCATGTGTATGCAATAAGAGTTATGGAAATTAGACTTGTATTCTCATGACAGTGATATGTTCTTTCTAAGAATAACAACTTACACAAAACTTGTCAACAATAAGCTTTGTGTTTAGCAATCTACATGATAAGTTGATGTGGAAAGAGTTATTTTGCATCAGGTTCCAGTTCCTGTGTTTTACTCATATTTGTACCATTTCTATATCTAACAGAAGTTCTTCTTGACACAAAATCAATTTAGGACATAAGCTAACTATATTTTGTGAAATTATATATATTTTTCACAACAATTCATGTTCTCTCTCGTCAAGTCTTTTAATACCACACATAAGGGCTTAGCCAGAGTTCAGGTTTACATGCTCAGCACACTAGGATGCTTCTCCAAATATACGTACACAAAGCCAAATACACAAATTGCTACACTCTCCTTAAGGATCTGGGGCTAGCAGCCCTGCCTGCTTGTATATTGCATAGTAATCCTGACCTAATTGATAAATAGAACATAATGGACTTTATGGAAAGTATATAATCTGTCTTTATGAAAAGTATACTTGTATTCTATTAATAGTAATACTTTTTACAAATAAAAATTTGATAAAAAAAAATGATAAAAGTTGTTCACTCCATCAGTGGGTTACATAATTCCTGACACTTCATATATGGCAAATAACATAGCCAGTGAGGGATAAATATACATTTTTTGATCATTTATATCTGATTACGGTCTGAACAATGATTATCTAGATAATCATAATGATCATTCAATTCAAACAAATCCTTTTCAAAAGCATTTAAAATGATTAAATTTGTTCACTCCCAACACTAACTGTTAGGTTTTTTACTCCTTTGTTTCCATACAATTAATTTATTCCAAATTGAAAATTTTGGTTAATGAATAACAAATTATCTTTTATTTTGTTTGTCATGCTAATAAAATATATCATTTAATATTCATCTTCAAAACTAATTGAACAGCTGTCTGAACAATTCTTTTTTTACAAAGTCTTTCTCACCAATTCTCTCTGTTAGTTAAGATACTTCAATAAACATATTACTGAGTTGACCTCCAGATTATTTCCATTGCAAACCTCTCTTCTACACCCACCCCTTCTAACCCCCCTTTCCCTCCTCCCCTATTTTCTCCTGTCCATCCATTACAAACCTCTCTTCTATCCCACATTCCTTCTATCCCCCCCCCCCCCCCCCCCTTTCCCCTCCTATCCTTCCAGCCCCTCTCCTGCAACTCTCGTATTGCATATTGAAATGAGGGGAGGACACTCACTATATGGAATAACAGTATCTTACATAAGAGGATAAGTTACATAAGCTACATGCAGGTGCAAGAGGTCATCATAGGTCATCATATCTAGTAATTAGCATAGACCCCCATGTTGCTAGCCTATTCTGACCAATCAGATTGCACTAACATATGTCAAGATTTAAGATATTCAGAAATCTTCAGTTAGAATTACATGAGACATTGACCTGGACAGTTTACTTTGGCAATTGGACTTATCATTAGCTGAATTTGTGATATGTGTCCGAGGGATATATTCCAAATGTTTATGTGCATCATCTTTTTAGTTCTTTGGAAGTTGAGAGTGTGACTAAATGAATACTCCTAAACCAATCAAGATATCATAATGAAATTAATACAGATGCCCACATAAAAGTAGCATTTTGAAGATTAAAAAGTCCAAGATTATCACCAATTCAGCCATAGATATACAAAAAAAGTTATACAAAAACCTACTGCTTGTTAACAAATCATGATTATATCATTCTTGTATTAATGTTTGTTCAAGCTCTAGTGGTTTCTAACAGAAAAATAGCATTTTAAAAGATAAAAAAATCATGATGGCAGCCATAATCAAATATCATATAAAAGATGGTTACACAATTAAACCATATAACCACATCATTCATTTTAAGGTGAGCTTCTGTACCCTCGGTACTTTTATTAAAGGGACAGTAGCACGTTTTTAGGGGGAATATAAGGTGATGTCGATTGAAAGACAATGCATTTAAACTAAATGGAGCAGTAATAATTCAAATATAGAATGTAAAGTTTAGCTATGCGATTCCTTTTTCTTACACAAAATGAATTTAAGGTGTTCACACAGAATGGCCGCCTATGGATTTTAGGTGAATCTTTATACTTTTCTTATCCTCTGACTAAGGATAATTGGTTTGTGTTATGAGATTTTTGACATTATCGAAATAACACATTTAGCATTAACGTACCATTATCAGTGAAAGTTTTAAAATATGAAATTATCAAAAAAACGTGCTACTGCCCCTTCAAAAAAAAGTGTTTCTCGCAAACATGAAAGATATTTTTTCAAAATACTTTATATAAGTAAAATGACATGAGAAGTGTTAAAATTTTGTTTTACTGGTATCAATCACCAGTAGATGTTAGCGTTTCTTTTGGACACTAGTGTACAATAACTTATTATGTTTATCATTCTTGAATGTGTTTTTTTACTTATAGCGCATGAGCAGACGTAATTTCTCATTAGAACGAGACTTGCAAGTAATGCCATTTGTTCGTTTGAAAATTATAGAAATCGAGTACTGAGGATGTTATCAAGCCCTTGGTCCCAATGCTGTATTTTTACTTTTGCTGAATATTTGCCATACAGGGTCCGTCCCAGTCATGGTTACAGTAAGCAGAGGTTTCCAAAATCTGCTATCTTCCTACACACAGCCTGAAACGCCAGTTTCCGAAATGTCAGTTTCATGCCTTACTGCTGACCCTGAGTTTATTATGAGTTTTCCAGTAGCACAGAAAAGTCAAGGGTTTACAGCAAGGCATAAAACTGACAGTTCGAAAATTGACGTTTCGGGCTTTGCGTAGGAAGATGACGATTTGCTAGAACTGATCTTTCTGTGATTGACATTTTTGGGAAATTTAATTGCGGAGTCTTTGATGTGTCTTATTTATCCCTTCGAACTCCTTAAACGTGGCATTGAAATTGAGATATGGTTTACTTATTTTTCCATGATTGTTAACAATCACTTTCCTCTTCGCATGCCTGATTGATTCAGTGTTGGATTCACAAATCAGTGATTTTCAAGTAAAACTGCAACGGTTGAGGTTAATCTTTCATATTGTCTACATCTTAATATGGATCACGGTTAGCGCAAATTTGTTCTTAGGGTTATGTTACTGTTATTCAGATACATATTGATATTTGATTGTTAAGGACTAATCACATATCAAGAAACCAAGATATCGTAATAACCATTTACCCAAGATAAGTCCTAATGACAAATATAATTTAATTCAACTTATGCTTATAAAACGAATAATTGATTCATGGGCTGTAGAACTCAAAAAGGACATAGAAACTTTATTCCCCTGCATCTATTTGTGTCATGATTAAAATATTAAAATTTTTTGGTTAGGTTTTCCGAAATAATGACCTATATATCGAACCTGATAAACATTGGGTGTATAGTCATATAAATGAGTGAATTATAATCATGTAGAATCGCCGGTCGTAAAATCTGACTGTAAAGGATTTATAGTTTTATTATCTTAGAAATAATTAGTCACGTGTTTAAAGAAACACTTTTCAAATGCTTTTGTGACAACCTGAAAGTGAAACAGGCCGTTTGTATAAAGTAAAAAATAAAGGTTTTATTAATGATCCCTACAAAGAAATCTTCCAGGTTGACGTTTTATAAAATTACGTCTGAATATTTTAGTTCACTGAGTGTTCACCAAAAATAAGTATGACTGCAGTGGCAAAACTACAGAATAAATATGGGTATCAAAACGTATTACAAAATACAGATAAAAAGCACAGATAAAAGTGTATATTGTCTCGTTTATATGCCCATTTCAAAAAGATAATGTTAATAGAGATAATGATCTGGTATTATTATGTAAAATGCATAACATAACCTCTTTAAGCACAACTTAAATCTAATCAATTAGCACAAACATCTTGCAATGACAGAAAGTTTATTGTTGAAGCCAAACATACAGTATTAACAAAGTTAACGTTCAAAAAAGTTTACAAGTGAGGAGTCAAGAGTAGAGGGTGTGAGTCCAGACTGGCTTCAATATCGTCAGGTGAGGGTGGGAGTCGAGACTGGCTTCAATATCGTCAGGATAAGGTGTGAGTCCAAGTAGGGGTGAGAGTCCAGGCTGGCTTCAATATCGTCAGGATAAGGTGTGAGTCCAAGTAGGGGTGAGAGTCGAGACTGGCTTCAATATCGACAGGATAAGGTGTGAGTCCAAGTAGGGGTGAGAGTCCAGGCTGGCTTCAATCTCTTCAGGTGAGGGTGTATGTCCAGGCTAGCTTCAATCTCTTCATGTGGGGTGTGAGTCCAGACTTGTTTCAATCTCTTCACGTGAGGGTGTGAGTTCAGACTGGCTTCAATCTCTTCAGGTGAGGGTGTGAGTTCAGACTGGCTTCAATCTCTTCAGGTGAGGGTGTGAGTTCAGGCTGGCTTCAATCTCTTCAGGTGAGGGTGTATGTCCAGGCTAGCTTCAATCTCTTCATGTGGGGTGTGAGTCCAGACTTGCTTCAATCTCGTCAGGTGAGGGTGTGAGTCCAGGCTGGCTTCAATATCGTCAGGATAGGGTGTGAGTCCAGACTGGCTTCAATCTCTTCACGTGGGGTGTGAGTCCAGACTTGCTTCAATCTCTTCACGTGAGGGTGTGAGTCCAAGTAGGGATGAGAGTCCAGGCTGGCTACAATCTCTTCACGTGGGGTGTGAGTCCAGACTAGCTTCAATCTCTTCACGTGAGGGTGTGAGTCCAAGTAGGGGTGAGAGTCCAGGCTGGCTTCAATCTCTTCAGGTGAGGGTGTGAGTTTAGGCTGGCTTCAATCTCTTCAGGTGAGGGTGTGAGTTCAGACTGGCTTCAATCTCTTCAGGTGAGGGTGTGAGTTCAGACTGGCTTCAATCTCTTCAGGTGAGGGTGTGAGTTCAGGCTGGCTTCAATATCTTCAGGTGAGGGTGTGTGTCCAGGCTAGCTTCAATCTCTTCAGGTGAGGGTGTGCGTCCTGGCTGGATTCACTTTCTTCAGGTGAGGGTGTGAGTCCAGGCTGGCTTTAATCTCGCCAGGTGAGGGTGTGAGTCCAGACTGGCTTCAATCTGGTCTGAATAAGGTGTAGTCTACACTATCAGCAAGCTCAGACACTGGTCAACACACCGGGCGACTACTTTCTTCACTCTAACACTTTACAAACTATCCGAGATTGGCAATAATAACAGGGTTGCAAATGTCCCTGCTTACAAGAAATAGCATGTTTTCACATTTAGAATATATGTTATCAGAGTGTATAGATTGCATGTAAAGTACACAGGGTATACACCAGTCTTGAAGTCAATTGTCATTGAAAAGTTTCAGGAAATAAACCATAACCTCACAATCAGCGACACTTGTTAAGTTATGGACTATGGCGTATGAAACTCTTCCTTGACTATCATACATCATAACTGTGTCAAAATATCAACCTTTTCCTATACCAGAAAACCTTTATATCTTACTCTGAAAAGGGAGCTCAAATAAAGCTTTTTTTAGAAATCTTCACCTGATATTTTTGGAACTATATATGGTAGTTTTAATGCAAATTCCAAGTGCTTAACATTGTCTTGTAACATTAAAGTTTTAGGAACTGGCTCTGATTTTCAGGGAATGAGAGAACATTCTGACAACAATTATGACCAAAACATAACATTCTCAACCATGTGTCTAGATATCATTGAATTGGACGCACAGCAATCTACATCTGGGCATATGGTTGAAAGAAGCACAAGTCTTAATTTGAAGATATTAAATCTGAATGAAGGCATCAGCCACGCCCAGCAGCGTATGACTACCCACGACGGACCCATATCCCACTTTGAGCGCCTGTGTGCAACGTGATATATAGAGCGAAAATAACAATCAGTTTTGGTACCCTTGAATTCAAAACTTACAGAAGGCTTATCTGGACCTCATAGGCAACATCCATACCAAATTGGAGTTTGGGTTAGGTAATAGAATAATGTCATTGGTTTGTCCATTTTTGAGCAACAGTTTAAAAATGTCGGTTCTTTGAAATTGTTACCCTAAAAGACGCATCTGCATCACATGGGTAACAACCATATATCCAAATTCATCATATAGTCATAAAGTTGGCAGAATATATCATTGCAGAGTACATAAAGGGTATAAAGAGCACAATGAGTTAATAATTGAACTGGTCTCAAATTTGAATATCATGGAAATGTTTCAGGAAATAAACCATAACTACACAATGAGCGGCACTTGTAAAGTGTTGGACTATGATTATGAAACACTTCCATGTGGATGTTGGACGGACGGACGGACGGTCTTGTGGAGCGCAAAATACCCCCGACTACGGGGGTATAACAAAATCCTCTTCATATTTAACTATGAAAATGGGGTTAAAAATGGATTGTTTGATTTATGGATAACTTATATCTAATGTGAACTAGATTTGAATTTTCTTGCAAAAGTGCATCTGTTATAAATCTGTTTGTTTTTTTATCTTGTAGCTTTAAAATTCTAGTAATTCGAAATTCAATTTGAGCATCATTTAAAAAGGGAGAGAGAGAGAGGATAAATTATTGACACATTGTTACAAGAAAACATAATATTCACAACCATGTGTCCAGATATTTGAATATCAAATTGGACGCACGGCAATCTACATCTGGGCATATGGTTGAACAAAGTATCTTTAGAAGGACAAATTATTTAACGAATCTTGATTTGAAGATATTAAATCTGCCAATGGGCATCAGAGTGGATGCCTACACCGAACTGAAGGAAGTTAACGGTGTAAGGGAAGGCATCAGCCACGTCTAGCAGCTTATGACTGCTCACGACGGACCCATATCCCACTTTTAGCGCCTGTGTGCCACGGGCTTCATCTTTCTTCCAAGTGATCCAGAATGTTTTGAACTGATTGCAGTCCAGAAGAGTGATTTTCTTTTCTTGCAATTGGACCTTGGGTTTAGAAGGCGAATACTTCATCAAATCTATCCATGTTTTGTTGTTGACTCTATGGTCTATTCGCAACACGTACAGCTCGTGTCCATTCTTGGCTAGTGCCAGTTTGGCAGAGTGACAGGCCTTGACATTGAACCTCAATGTTTTACTTGGAGGAGGCGAATATTCTGTACGAGTTGGTCTGTACCAACGATCGGTAACAGTTGTGAAGAAGTCAATGCTGAAGTCTGAAATGATATACATCATATAATTGAAAACCCTTGTCAATGCTTGAATGTTTAACTCAAATTCTTTAACATAATAAGATCTACATGATGTTCACTCTTGTTGCGGAAATGGAGTACTTTAATGGATATCCACAGCATCAGCAATGGTCCAGGGTTTGTATTAAGTTTTTCTTATGACATGACGTACCTGTTTTCCCTAGACGTAAGAGAGCTAAGGTGTAAATTTATTCTCAACCCTCCCCCATACACAAGTTTTGAAATAGTCACGACATGACATGAATAGCCATAGCATCGAAAAAGGGTTCAGGCTTTGCTTTAAGTGTCTTTTTTAAACTTGTGATTGTTTTTTGTAAGATGATGTAGGACAACTAATGTATAGACCTACCTCTCCTGCAGGACTTCAGATCACTCTGCAGAGTAAAGTCTGGTTTGCAGAAGCAGTGTCTGGCTGTTGTATTCAGAGGGAAACATGCTTGTTGACAGTCGCTGTGAGATGAGAGACAGGGCTGGTCAACTGTAAACAGATAAATGTATAAGCATTGAATCATCAGAAACAGAAATTGCCCATGAACACGGTTATGAGTTTTGTGAGGACAGGTACTTTAAATGCGTATCAACAGGCTCTTGTTAAAGAAACTGACAAACATGTCCCAAGAGGTAGAGATCATGATAGACATCAGCCTTTTGGTTCAAGCATCCTTCTGAAAGAGGCTTGTTTACCTCATCACGGCTTCAGAAAGCAGACTGCGAACCACACCTTCAAAGCTGCTGGATAAGGAGCATCAGGCTCTACAGCTTACAAAATCACAACAAGCGTCAGCCTAGGCTATGATTAAAGCACAGACAGAGGTGGAACCTAGGATCATGGAGGATGAAGGTTTGAGTCCTTCCCTCATATAAATGGCAGAGTCTGCGTATGGAGGACTATGAATACACGCCTTGTCCCCAGGAATATTTTGCAAGGAGAACCATTTGGCAGATACTTTATGGAGGCTGAATTTGGTGATTATGCAAGATTTACTCACAGACGCTCATAAACTTGGCAGCGGATACAGATCGAACAGTTAAGAACGGGTATTCCAAGAAGAGTGGTTGCAGTTATTCTGACACATAGTGAAATATAACTGATGTGTAAGGTTGCTTTATTTAAGTTGTTTACCCTAGTAGCACACATCAAGAAGTGAGGGTAGTCATAAACCCATGTCTTTTGAATTAAATTTCATTTTAATTTCACTTTGTGTTTTCATGCACCTTTAGTGCTCATGTTGTTACAAGCTTACAATCTTCCATATGATCATAAATTGTTCTATATAATTTTTTTGCTTATCTATTTTCTGAATTTCATTATCCGTCTACCATGAAGTTCATCTCTCTTTGAAAAATCCTGAGTTTGAAAATGTAAATAAAGCACTGGTGAGGCTTATCTCTAGATATCTATGAAAGGGTTTGAACGGGTCACAACAGTTGGAATCAGGTTTTCAAGCTTGTCAGTTCGACTCGGATCGGACGTGACTCCCTGAAATTCTTATCTTTACAGACGAGATAATATACTTGTGTCTCCCTGAAATTCTTATCTTTACAGACGAGATGATATACTTGTGACTGCCTGAAATTCTTATCTTTACAGACGAGATAATATACTTGTGACTCCCTGAAATTCTTATCTTTACAGACGAGATAATATACTTGTGACTCCCTGAAATTCTTATCTTTACAGATGAGATGATATACTTGTGACTGCCTGAAATTCTTATCTTTACAGACGAGATAATATACTTGTGTCTCCCTGAAATTCTTATCTTTACAGACGAGATGATATACTTGTGACTGCCTGAAATTCTTATCTTTACAGACGAGATAATATACTTGTGACTCCCTGAAATTCTTATCTTTACAGACGAGATAATATACTTGTGTCTCCCTGAAATTCTTATCTTTACAGACGATATAATAAACTTGTGACTCCCTGAAATTCTTATCTTTACAGAAGAGATAATATACTTGTGTCTCCCTGAAATTCTTATCTTTAGAGACGAGATGATATACTTGTGACTCCCTGAAATTCTTATCTTGACAGACGAGATAATATACTTGTGTCTCGCTGAAATTCTTATCTTTAGAGACGAGATAACATACTTGTGTCTCCCTGAAATTCTTATCTTTACAGACGAGATAATATACTTGTGACTCCCTGAAATTCTTATCTTTACAGACGAAATAATATACTTGTGTCGCCCTGAAATTCTTATCTTTACAGACGAGATAATATACTTGTGACTCCCTGAAATTCTTATCTTTACAGACGAAATAATATACTTGTGTCTCCCTGAAATTCTTATCTTTACGAGATGATATACTTGTGTCTCCCTGAAATTCCTATCTTTACGAGATGATATACTTGTGTCTCCCTGAAATTCTTATCTTTACAGACGAAATAATATACTTGTGACTCCCTGAAATTCTTATCTTTACAGACGAGATAATATACTTGTGTCTCCCTGAAATTCTTATCTTTAGAGACGAGATAATATACTTGTGTCTCCCTGAAATTCCTATCTTTACAGACGAGATAATATACTTGTGACTCCCTGAAATTCTTATCTTTACAGACGAAATAATATACTTGTGTCTCCCTGAAATTCTTATCTTTACAGATAAAATAATATACTTGTGACTCCCTGAAATTCTTATCTTTACAGACGAAATAATATACTTGTGTCTCCCTGAAATTCTTATCTTTACAGACGAAATAATATACTTGTGTCTCCCTGAAATACTTTTCTTTACGAGATGATATACTTGTGTCTCCCTAAAAATTCTTATCTTTACAGACGAGATAATATACTTGTGACTCCCTGAAATTCTTATCTTTACAGACGAGATGATATACTTGTGTCTCCCTGAAATTCTCATCTTACAGACGAAATAATATACTTGTGTCTCCCTGAAATTCTTATCTTTACGAGATGATATACTTGTGTCTCCCTAACAATTTTTTTCTTTACAGACGAGATAATATACTTGTGTCTCCCTGAAATTCTTATCTTTACAGACGAAATAATATACTTGTGACTCCCTGAAATTCTTATCTTTACAGACGAGATAATATACTTGTGTCTCCCTGAAATTCTTATCTTTACAGACGATATAATAAACTTGTGACTCCCTGAAATTCTTATCTTTACAGAAGAGATAATATACTTGTGTCTCCCTGAAATTCTTATCTTTAGAGACGAGATGATATACTTGTGACTCCCTGAAATTCTTATCTTGACAGACGAGATAATATACTTGTGTCTCGCTGAAATTCTTATCTTTAGAGACGAGATAACATACTTGTGTCTCCCTGAAATTCTTATCTTTACAGACGAGATAATATACTTGTGACTCCCTGAAATTCTTATCTTTACAGACGAAATAATATACTTGTGTCGCCCTGAAATTCTTATCTTTACAGACGGGATAATATACTTGTGACTCCCTGAAATTCTTATCTTTACAGACGAAATAATATACTTGTGTCTCCCTGAAATTCTTATCTTTACGAGATGATATACTTGTGTCTCCCTGAAATTCCTATCTTTACGAGATGATATACTTGTGTCTCCCTGAAATTCTTATCTTTACAGACGAAATAATATACTTGTGACTCCCTGAAATTCTTATCTTTACAGACGAGATAATATACTTGTGTCTCCCTGAAATTCTTATCTTTAGAGACGAGATAATATACTTGTGTCTCCCTGAAATTCCTATCTTTACAGACGAGATAATATACTTGTGACTCCCTGAAATTCTTATCTTTACAGACGAAATAATATACTTGTGTCTCCCTGAAATTCTTATCTTTACAGATAAAATAATATACTTGTGACTCCCTGAAATTCTTATCTTTACAGACGAAATAATATACTTGTGTCTCCCTGAAATTCTTATCTTTACAGACGAAATAATATACTTGTGTCTCCCTGAAATACTTTTCTTTACGAGATGATATACTTGTGTCTCCCTAAAAATTCTTATCTTTACAGACGAGATAATATACTTGTGACTCCCTGAAATTCTTATCTTTACAGACGAGATGATATACTTGTGTCTCCCTGAAATTCTCATCTTTACAGACGAAATAATATACTTGTGTCTCCCTGAAATTCTTATCTTTACGAGATGATATACTTGTGTCTCCCTAACAATTTTTTTCTTTACAGACGAGATAATATACTTGTGTCTCCCTGAAATTCTTATCTTTACAGACGAAATAATATACTTGTGACTCCCTGAAATTCTTATCCTTACGAGATGATATACTTGTGACTCCCTGAAATTCTTATCTTTACAGACGAGATGATATACTTGTGACTGCCTGAAATTCTTATTTTTAGAGACGAGATAATATACTTGTGTCTCCCTGAAATTCTTATCTTTACAGACGAGATAATATACTTGTGTCTCCCTGAAATTCTTATCTTTACAGATGAGATAATATACTTGTGTCTCCCTGAAATTCTTATCTTTACAGACGAAATAATATACTTGTGTCTCCCTGAAATTCTTATCTTTACAGACGAAATAATATACTTGTGACTCCCTGAAATTCTTATCTTTACGAGATGATATACTTGTGACTCCCTGAAATTCTTATCTTTACAGACGAGATGATATACTTGTGACTGCCTGAAATTCTTATCTTTACAGACGAGATAATATACTTGTGTCTCCCTGAAATTCTTATCTTTACAGATGAGATAATATACTTGTGACTCCCTGAAATTCTTATCTTTACAGACGAGATAATATACTTGTGTCTCCCTGAAATTTTTATCTTTACAGACGAGATAATATACTTGTGTCTCCCTGAAATTCTTATCTTTACAGACGAGATAATATACTTGTGTCTCCCTGAAATTCTTATCTTTACAGATGAGATAATATACTTGTGACTCCCTGAAATTCTTATCTTTACAGACGAGATAATAAACTTGTGACTCCCTGAAATTCTTATCTTTACAGACGAGATAATATACTTGTGTCTCCCTGAAATTCTTATCTTTACAGACGAGATAATATACTTGTGTCTCCCTGAAATTCTTATCTTTACGAGATGATATACTTGTGACTCCCTGAAATTCTTATCTTTACAGATGAGATGATATACTTGTGACTTCCTGATATTCTTATCTTTACAAACGAGATGATATACTTGTGACTCCCTGAAATTCTTATCTTTACAGATGAGATAATATACTTGTGACTCCCTGAAATTCTTATCTTTACAGACGAGATAATAAACTTGTGACTCCCTGAAATTCTTATCTTGACAGACGAGATGATATACTTGTGTCTCCCTGAAATACTTATCTTTACAGATGAGATGATATACTTGTGACTCCCTGAAATTCTTATCTTTACAGACGAGATAATAAACTTGTGACTCCCTGAAATTCTTATCTTGACAGACGAGATAATATACTTGTGTCTCCCTGAAATTCTTATCTTTACGAGATGATATACTTGTGTCTCCCTGAAATACTTATCTTTACAGACGAGATAATATACTTGTGTCACCCTGAAATATTTATCTTTACGAGATGATATACTTGTGTCTCCCTGAATTTCTTATCTTTACAGACAAAATAATATACTTGTGACTCCCTGAAATTCTTATCTTTACGAGATGATATACTTGTGTCTCCCTGAAATTCTTATCTTTACAGACGAGATGATATACTTGTGTCTCCCTGAAACTCTTATCTTTAGAGACGAGATGATATACTTGTGTCTCCCTGAAATTCTTATCTTTACAGACGAGATAATATACTTGTGTCTCCCTGAAATTCTTATCTTTAGAGACGAGATAATATACTTGTGTCTCCCTGAAATTCTTATCTTTACAGACGAGATGATATACTTGTGTCTCCCTGAAATTCTCATCTTTACAGACGAAATAATATACTTGTGTCTCCCTGAAATTCTTATCTTTACGAGATGATATACTTGTGTCTCCCTGAAATTCTTATCTTTACAGACGAAATAATATACTTGTGACTCCCTGAAATTCTTATCTTTACGAGATGATATACTTGTGTCTCCCTGAAATTCTTATCTTTACAGACGAGATGATATACTTGTGTCTCCCTGAAATTCTTATCTTTACAGACGAGATGATATACTTGTGACTCCCTGAAATTCTTATCTTTACAGACGAGATAATATACTTGTGTCTCCCTGAAATTCTTATCTTTACAGACGAGATGATATACTTGTGACTCCCTGAAATTCTTATCTTTACAGATGAGATAATATACTTGTGACTGCCTGAAATTCTTATCTTTACAGACGAGATAATATCCTTGTGACTCCCTGAAATTCTTATCTTTACAGACGATATAATAAAGTTATATATCCTTCAAAAAACAATATTATGGTATATATATAGTTATAAACAGTCTGATCAAAATCGGCCTGAGTTATGAGGAATAAAATGTTCAAAATATTAACTCCACGGAAATCCACTGACCGCATCCCTGTACCTCACAAGTTTTTTTACCAGTTTAGTGGAGGCGAAAGCCAGTCGTTAACGGACCAATCTTATCGTCTCGCTAGTGGTATTCATTTTCAAAGCATGATTAACAGGAGTTACTTGCCCCTAGCTTGATACCGAAGGCTTTTGCTGGCGGATTGTAATTGGTTAGCAAGGACATGCGACCTACGGGGCTGCGGTCGGACTTAGTGGAAATATATCAAGAAATATGAAGTTCGATTCGCGATAAAGTTGATATTTAAAACTTTTAATCCTCGTAACTAGGCCGATTTTGATCAGACTGATATATACATCTGTTGTCATCTCCAGGAGCACTGTACCTGTGTGGGGAATGGTTGTGTTGATGACCTTCATACGACTGGTGGCTTGAGGAACAACATGGATGCTGACACGTGCTGTAAGATCTATGTTCTCTCTCATCAGTCTACAATGCATACAATTTATTTCTTTTGATACATTCATAAATAAACATGAACACTTCTCTCACCACACAAGTCAAATTTAAACATTAAACATGAATATATCTTGTAGACAAAAGTTTGAAGTACTGTTCCGAGTCACAATTTCTGCTAGACAAGAACACCAGTTTATGAAGATTAAACATTTAAAGACCTCATATCAGATCAATTCTTCAAGAATGATAGAAGGATGCATTTACGCTACCAGGGTGTGTGTTTATAACTTCAACCATGAACCCACATTATCCTTTTTATTAAAAATTTACTTTTGAGTGGTTCCTTCCTTGATGATTGTGAAGAAGTACTCATCTGTTGCCCCGAATCTATTTGAGAATCTCAGTGAGAGAGTCTGTGGTTCGGATCCGTCCATGTTTCTGGACCTGAGGCGGTCGGCACTCTGCCACATCAGTCTCTTGTCTGGAAAAATTGGAAATATTACAAACTATCCTATTCTTCTTGATTTGAATGTACTAGCATATTACCTGTCATTCTGTATAAAGATGAACAGGGCGTATATACTTATAGTTATTTCTATACAATAGTGATAGAAAAAGTGAAGGTTGATATAAGAAGAAACTGCTGTTACCACGATGGTTGACAGTGAGTCCCCAGATGGTGTGAGTGTCTGTGTAGAGAGTGCGAGGAGTCTCGTCTCCGTACTGCATGTACACGATGGTGTCAGTCTCCATCCAGTATATACCACTGCAACATAACAGTCATACTCTCACAACCTCTACAGTGTTGCAAACATTTCCATTTCAACTTTGTAAAAGCGGACGTGGCTGTTAATTTTAATGTGACGTTTCCATAGAGGTTATCATGCGAGTGTGTTTTGGGATCGTACATATCCTGCATTATGAATAAACATTGTATTTTGCGAGCCTTGGCGAGTGTGTTTCGGGATCGTCAATATCCTGCATTAGGAATAAACATTGTATTTTGCGAGCCTTGGTGAGCTAAATACATAGTGTTTATTCCTAATGCAGGATATTAACGATCCCAAAACACACGAGCATGATGACTTCTTTATCATACAATGTCATTTTAAAATTTAATTCGAAAAAATGCCTGATAATACTATTTTGATAGTTGAAATTGTTTTAAGATTCGCGCATTGATATATGCAAATGAAAAGAGCAATGACTCTGACGGTGAATTGACAAAATATAATTCCTCCTTATATATGCCTTTTATTGTCATTTGAGTTATTTTGTCACGACTCCAAAGTTTTGAAATTTAAAAAAAATGTTCGGTCGGTTTTATTCAAATTGTGACGACAGTGTTTAATCACTGCTAAGTCATACATATGGCTAAAGACCCATACAGTTTTGTTGTTATTTCTTAGATTAATGTTTATGCAATGTATCATTCATATTGTAATGCCTCTCTCCGTGACTAAAGGCGTTCAAAATGTTAACGATTGTGACGTCATCGGAATTTTCGAAAGAAGTTCCGACCTTGACCTTTGAAATTTGCATCGGTATCCGTATATGACCCTTAGCCACGCCCAACGGATATCGAAAATATCCGCTGGCTTTAGATCACTATCCATTGTATGATAAATTTACATAGCTTCCAACTAATCAACAAAATAATTGTAAGCTTATATACAAATGTATGTATTTATACAAATATATGGATCAGAAAACATTGTGACCATCATCAAAGATATTACTCATAAACTTACAACTCCTGATCAAGAACAAGACCATTTGAGCTGGGGAGATCAGACAGCAGTATCCACTGGGCACCAGTTACTATATGATAGGCAGCAAGCACTCCCTGGTTGGTCATGTAGAAGAGAAGGCTGGATCCGATATCAACATCCAGGCCGGTTACAACAGTTCCATCTGCAGTAAATGTAGAATAGCATAGTAAGGGTAAGAAAGTATCCAACAGTGATGTCTTGTGTCCGATATCAACGTCAAGGTCGGTCACAGTAAATGTAATATAGCATAGTTAGGGTATGTAAGTAACCAACAGTGATGTCTTGTGCCCGATATCAGTAAATGAAGTATAGCATAGTAAGGGTATGTAGGTAACCAACAGTGATAGGTTATGTCCGATATCAACGTCTAGGACGATCACAGTAAATGAAGTATAGCATAGTTAGGTTATGGTAGTAACCAACAGTGATATCAACGTCTAGGCCAGTAACATTAGTTCAATCTCCTGTAAATGTAGTAATGAATAGTAAGGGTATGAAAGTAACAAACAGTAATGTCCACGATATCAACGTCCAGGCCGGTTACAAATGATTCATTTGCACTTAAAGTAGTTGAGAACATTAACGATATGAGAAGTGATCGATGTTCTATACCTATACTGTACCATCTGCTGTGGAAGTGGCTGAGAATGGTAAGGGAAATCAAGTAATCAAACTTCAGTGTTTCCTAAATATTGCACAAGTATTGAACGTGTTATGGTCTATTGAGGAACTTACCTGGAAAGGTGATGAGTTCGAGTACGTTCTGACCACTGTATTGCACTCGACCGATGGTACTTGGATGCTGCGTGGAGTAGAATATAGTCTTGTCAAAGGGGTTGTAAGCCATATAGTCGACATTACCGGTGTGTGTAGGTGTCATGGACATCTGACGGTAGTTGAGGTCGGTCATATCCAAAACACCAATGCTTGGACTGGTCAAGCCAAGGAGAATGTGGAGATCCGATACATCGGTATCTGTGTATTACGAATATGTGAACATCAACAGCTGTTCCTCTGCTGATTCTTATCTACATATCTAGTTTAATCAACATCATACCTCCTTAGTGTTCTTCTCTACATATCCAGTTTCATCAACATCATACCTCCTTAGTGTTCTTGTCTACATATCTAGTTTAATCAACATCATACCTCCTTAGTGTTCTTGTCTACATATCTAGTTTCATCAACATCATACCTCCTTAGTGTTCTTGTCTACATATCTAGTTTCATCAACATCATACCTCCTTAGTATTCTTGTCTACATATCTAGTTTCATCAACATCATACCTCCTTAGTGTTCTTGTCTACATATCTAGTTTAATCAACATCATACCTCCTTAGTGTTCTTGTCTACATATCTAGTTTCATCAACATCATACCTCCTTAGTGTTCTTGTCTACATATCTAGTTTAATCAACATCATACCTCCTTAGTGTTCTTGTCTACATATCTAGTTTCATCAACATCATACCTCCTTAGTGTTCTTGTCTACATATCTAGTTTAATCAACATCATACCTCCTTAGTGTTCTTGTCTACATATCTAGTTTCATCAACATCATACCTCCTTAGTGTTCTGTCTACATATCTAGTTTAATCAACGTCATACCTCCTTAGTATTCTTGTCTACATATCTAGTTTAATCAACATCATACCTCCTTAGTGTTCTTGTCTACATATCTAGTTTCATCAACATCATACCTCCTTAGTGTTCTGTCTACATATCTAGTTTAATCAACATCATACCTCCTTAGTATTCTTGTCTACATATCTAGTTTCATCAACATCATACCTCCTTAGTGTTCTTGTCTACATATCTAGTTTAATCAACATCATACCTCCTTAGTATTCTTGTCTACATATCTAGTTTAATCAACATCATACCTCCTTAGTATTCTTGTCTACATATCTAGTTTAATCAACATCATACCTCCTTAGTATTCTTGTCTACATATCTAGTTTAATCAACATCATACCTCCTTAGTGTTCTTGTCTACATATCTAGTTTCATCAACATCATACCTCCTTAGTGTTCTGTCTACATATCTAGTTTCATCAACATCATACCTCCTTAGTGTTCTGTCTACATATCTAGTTTAATCAACATCATACCTCCTTAGTGTTCTGTCTACAAATCTAGTTTAATCAACATCATACCTCCTTAGTATTCTTGTCTACATATCTAGTTTAATCAACATCATACCTCCTTAGTGTTCTTGTCTACATATCTAGTTTCATCAACATCATACCTCCTTAGTGTTCTGTCTACATATCTAGTTTCATCAACATCATACCTCCTTTGTGTTCTTGTCTACATATCTAGTTTAATCAACATCATACCTCCTTAGTGTTCTTGTCTACATATCTAGTTTAATCAACATCATACCTCCTTAGTGTTCTTGTCTACATATCTAGTTTCATCAACATCATACCTCCTTAGTATTCTTGTCTACATATCTCGTTTCATCAACATCATACCTCCTTAGTGTTCTGTCTACATATCTAGTTTAATCAACATCATACCTCCTTAGTATTCTTGTCTACATATCTAGTTTTATCAACATCATACCTCCTTAGTGTTCTGTCTACATATCTAGTTTCATCAACATCATACCTCCTTAGTATTCTTGTCTACATATCTAGTTTCATCAACATCATACCTCCTTAGTGTTCTTGTCTACATATCTAGTTTAATCAACATCATACCTCCTTAGTATTCTTGTCTACATATCTAGTTTAATCAACATCATACCTCCTTAGTGTTCTTGTCTACATATCTAGTTTCATCAACATCATACCTCCTTAGTGTTCTGTCTACATATCTAGTTTAATCAACATCATACCTCCTTAGTATTCTTGTCTACATATCTAGTTTCATCAACATCATACCTCCTTAGTATTCTTGTCTACATATCTAGTTTAATCAACATCATACCTCCTTAGTGTTCTTGTCTACATATCTAGTTTCATCAACATCATACCTCCTTAGTGTTCTTCTCTACATATCTAGTTTAATCAACATCATACCTCCTTAGTGTTCTTGTCTACATATCTAGTTTCATCAACATCATACCACCTTAGTATTCTTGTCTACATATCTAGTTTAATCAACATCATACCTCCTTAGTGTTCTTGTCTACATATCTAGTTTCATCAACATCATACCTCCTTAGTGTTCTGTCTACATATCTAGTTTAATCAACATCATACCTCCTTAGTATTCTTGTCTACATATCTAGTTTCATCAACATCATACCTCCTTAGTATTCTTGTCTACATATCTAGTTTAATCAACATCATACCCTTTAGTGTTCTTGTCTACATATCTAGTTTCATCAACATCATACCTCCTTAGTGTTCTTCTCTACATATCTAGTTTAATCAACATCATACCTCCTTAGTGTTCTTGTCTACATATCTAGTTTAATCAACATCATACCTCCTTAGTGTTCTGTCTACATATCTAGTTTAATCAACATCATACCTCCTTAGTATTCTTCTCTAACTTAAACATTGTTAAAATCGCTAAAAGAAAATATGAATTAGAATTAACAGTAAAAGCACAAGCTTGTCAAGATTTTCAATCGATTAAAAGTCTTTTGAAGTTTTACTTTAATGTGTACTAAAACGTCACATCAAAACACAAAATAAAAGCAAGAATATTATTCTGAACATATTTTAATACATTCAATTACTACTTGAGGCTAAAGTAAAAACACGTCTTTATCATATATGGGTATCTTATTAGTTATCAATAAGACCAATAGTATTACACATGGCTCATTCCTAACGAGTCAACAAAAGGTTCTTCACCTATACATTGAGAGACATCAGAACTGCCCATTTCCTCTGTTGTTTGGAAGGCTGGACATACTTTACAAGCAAACTGTCCTGGTAGATCCTGATAGAGACCATGTGTACACCACTTGCACTTTTCATTGACATAGTATTTTCCGGGTGGGCACTTCACTGAAATTTTATACATTAACTTTTTAAACCAGATTATTAACATTTACTGCAAAATAGCCTTTAGTTGTAACATTTACTGCAAAGTAACCATTAGTTGTAACTTTTACTACAAAGTAACCGTTAGTTGTAACATTTACTACAAAGTAACCATTAGTTGTAACATTTACTGCAAAGTAACCATTAGTTGTAACTTTTACTACAAAGTAACCGTTAGTTGTAACATTTACTACAAAGTAACCATTAGTTGTAACATTTACTGCAAAGTAACCATTAGTTGTAACATTTGCTACAAAGTAACCATTAGTTGTAACATTTACTACACAGTAACCATTAGTTGTAACATTTACTGCAAAGTAACCATTAGTTGTAACTTTTACTACAAAGTAACCGTTAGTTGTAACATTTACTACAAAGTAACCATTAGTTGTAACATTTGCTACAAAGTAACCATTAGTTGTAACATTTGCTACAAAGTAACCATTAGTTGTAACATTTACTACACAGTAACCATTAGTTGTAACATTTACTGCAAAGTAACCATTAGTTGTAACATTTACTACAAAGTAACCATTAGTTGTAACATTTACTACAAAGTAACCGTTAGTTGTAACATTTGCTACAAAGTAACCATTAGTTGTAACATTTACTACACAGTAACCATTAGTTGTAACATTTACTACAAAGTAACCATTAGTTGTAACATTTACTGCACAGTAACCATTAGTTGTAACATTTACTACAAAGTAACCATTAGTTGTAACATTTACTACAAAGTAACCGTTAGTTGTAACATTTGCTACAAAGTAACCATTAGTTGTAACATTTACTACACAGTAACCATTAGTTGTAACATTTACTACAAAGTAACCATTAGTTGTAACATTTACTGCACAGTAACCATTAGTTGTAACATTTACTACAAAGTAACCATTAGTTGTAACATTTACTACAAAGTAACCGTTAGTTGTAACATTTGCTACAAAGTAACCATTAGTTGTAACATTTGCTACAAAGTAACCATTAGTTGTAACATTTACT
The DNA here is from genome assembly GCA_916613615.1 of Steromphala cineraria. Classification (NCBI taxonomy): domain Eukaryota; kingdom Metazoa; phylum Mollusca; class Gastropoda; order Trochida; family Trochidae; genus Steromphala; species Steromphala cineraria. The sequence goes on along the minus strand of OU744726.1, from coordinate 68,376,763 downwards.
ACACAGTAACCATTAGTTGTAACATTTACTACAAAGTAACCATTAGTTGTAACATTTGCTAAATAGTAACATTTAATTGGCACACTTAATGCAAACTGAATGATGATGTAAAATACCTTTTAGGAAAACACTTACTGAAACTTAAGTTTCAACACTAGTGCAGCTGAATACAGCACACACAAAAACGGAAAAAAAACATTGAATTAAAAGCTTGACTCTAACTGCAGTGTTCTGCATGAAGTTAATCACTGCAGAACACTCCTGGAAGACGACTTAAAATATAACGCCTAGCATTTTGTGATGAGGTTAGCACTAATATACACAATTTTGGAGTTATAAGAATCATTGTACTGACGGTACATCTAAAGTTATAACTTAAACGCGTACAATCTGCCTCCATGCGGTTTGCTAGTTTCCACACATTCATCCACTCTTTGCACGCAACCACGTATTATAACTATGACATGATATGGTTAGGTGGGGTAATTAATTATACATTAGCAATACGATATATTCTTCCAACAACTTATGAGTCCAGGAGAAAACTATGTATTATGCAATGTATCTCCATGTGTACTATGTGGGTATACAAATCAAATGATTTAATGTAATAATGTATAGATTCTCGAACAAGATCTGTGTCAAATTGTCACAATAGTCATCAACAGTTACGTTACCCATTGAAGTACAGTATAACACTTACTGCAGAATACCCATTGAAGTGTAACACTTACTACAGAATACCCATTGAAGTGTAACACTTAGTACAGAATACCCATTGAAGTGTAACACTTACTACAGAATACCCATTGAAGTGTTACACTTCCTGCAGAATACTCATTGAAGTGTAACACTAACTGCAGAATGCCCATTGAAGTGTAACACTTACTACAGAATACCCATTGAAGTATAACACTTACTGCAGAATACCCATTGAAGTCTGACACTTACTGCAGAATACCAATTGAAGTATGACACTGCAGTATACCCGTAGAAGTATGACACCTACTGCAGAAAACGCACTGAAGTGCGAAACTTACTGCAAAATACCCATTGAAGTGCAACCATTACTACAGAATACCCATTGAAGTGTAACACTTACTACAGAATACCCATTGAAGTTTAACACTTACTGCAGAATACCCATTTAAGTATAGCACTTACTGCAGAATACCTATTGAAGTGTAACAGTTACTGTAGAATACCCATTGAAGTATGACACTTACTGCAGAACACTCCTCCTCTCACAGCTCCAGGTGGACAAGTCATCATCTGCACTGCTGACAAGAACAATGGCTTCCTTTCACCGCCAGGGGTCGCTGCCTTGAAGGTTGTGTAGTTGGCATTTCTCACCTCCCAATTGATGTTGTCGAGAATCTTCCATGTTTTCATTATCTCTCCAAACTGACCGGGAACTAAAAGAATATTATTTCAAAGATTTCGATAATGTTAGACAAGAATCATCTGGAGATCAATATTCCCTGGCCCCACATAAGAATTAAGATAAATCTTTACATGTTACTGAATATTACTTGTTATGACTAAAAACCGTGATAGGACTTTATTTGTTCTTATCTAGTGGGCAGACAGATGGAGCCAGCGACCACATCCAGAGGGATACCAAAGTTTAAACCATCGTGATCTGCATACAAAAGTTGAGCACAGCACAAAGAAAGTAGTTTGAACAAACCTGTGACTGTTTGATCAGTGTTGTTAAAAGGGAAGACTTTCAGCTCTTCTCCTGCTATCTGCATCTCAAGTTGACGCTGGAGTTCATCAGGTGTATCACTTTTGTGTGAAAATACATTCCAGGTGTCAAACAAAGGCTTTATGAAGGGACTATCTGCATCAAAGATAATAAGAAAGGTTATCAAAAAGATAATATGCATTGTCTCAAAATAAGTATAAACTGAAATAAGCAACTTGAACGGTTTTGGTTTGCAAATCTCGTAACTTCAATTTGTTATTTACCAAATTTATGAAAATATCAATACCATTTTTCTGAATGTCAGCAATGTTTATGGGTGCTTGTGGAACTCCCTTCTTGAGGACGAGCGACCCATAATAAGTTCCTCTATTTTTGTTGCATAGAGGCACATGCTGACTGCAGGCTGACGAGCCGACTTCAAGATGACAGGTGTTGTCTCTTGCACAGGTGAAGTGATGTCCGACACGGTTCAGTGAGTTCTGTACCTCGCTCTGACTCGTCAGGTCGTCTCCATAAACCACTGTGTAGTTGATTCCTGCTGTGATCGGGGTCACTGGATCTAGCCACAAACCAAGAGTGTGTGAGTTATATACCTTTTACAATGAATTTCCTGTTTATCTGCACCAAGTCTGCAATATCCCTTTCGGAACTTTTCTTTCTATATGATGGACTATCTTCTGTTGTTATTTCAATTTGAATGTATATATAAACATTTAGTGTTTTGTTCACTTTTGATGGTTTCACAATAAAGTTATGTTAATAAATTCTTGTACTTACCAGTGCATGACACGGTCTGCCGGGTAGGAGTCCAGAAGCCGTGGTCACAGACGTAGTTGAAGGGACGTTCAGGCAGCACCTTGCCCATCTCACACTTGATGGTACACGAGATCCGTTCTTGGCTCTTTGTACACGTTTTAATTACTCCCTTACCAAGTAACAGGGTCGACTCATCACAAACTGGCAAAAATATTTATACATTTTTACAAATTACAAAACGATAAAATAAGATGAGTTTGTCCTACCTTAGTTTTAAATGACTATGAAATCTTGAGTTGCCATGTACCTGGACATTCAGTCTGGTTGCACTGTTGTGTCTGGTGGTCGCTCCCAGGACAAGATTTGCCGTCTGGATCTGGAGGTGGGTTTGTACAGAATCTAAATCTGGTCTGGACTCCTTGTCCACAGCTTGTGGAGCATTCAGACCAGTCGTACCATCTACTCCATCCTCCGTCAGCTATCAAATGAAAGAAACATAATGTACCTTTACTTCCTTCAAGGACACACTGATAAGCTGAGTCTTTTATGTGCCATGATTCAACGATTTTCAATACTAACAATCTTAAATAATACCTGTAACATATATATATCTTCCTCTCACACATGTTCCCCTTCAACACCAGCAGCTGTAATATGCCTAACCTCCTCTTATACATGTTCCCCTTCAACACCAGCAGCTGTAATATGCCTAACCTCCTCTCACACATGTTCCCCTTCAACACCAGCAGCTGTAATATGCCTAACCTCCTCTTATACATGTTCCCCTTCAACACCAACAGCTGTAATATGCCTAACCTCCTCTCACACATGTTCCCCTTCAACACCAGCAGCTGTAATATGCCTAACCTCCTCTTATACATGTTCCCCTTCAACACCAGCAGCTGTAATATGCCTAACCTCCTCTCACACATGTTCCCCTTCAACACCAGCAGCTGTAATATGCCTAACCTCCTCTTATACATGTTCCCCTTCAACACCAGCAGCTGTAACATATCTAGATCTCCCACTCTAACAGTTTCATTCAAAACTAGCATCCTCTTCTCACACACGTTCTCCTTCAATCCAAAAGAGCAGCAGCTGTAACATACCTATTCTCCTCTCACACACGATCACCTGCAAAGCCAGCAGCTGCAACATACCTATCCTCTCTCACAGTTTATCTGCAAAGCCAGCAGCTGCAACATTCCTATTCTCTCTCACAGTTTATCTGCAAAACCAGTAAATGAAACATACCTATCTGTCTCTCACAAAGTTTGCCTGCAAATCCAGGAGGACAGGCACAGGCAAACCCGTCCGACACGTAGCAGGTAGAGTTGTTCTGGCAGATGTTGTCTTTGCAGTAGTCAGGGGGTATCTCACACTTAGGACCAGTGTATCCTCTCTTGCACGCACAGGTCACCTTATCTCTACCAGGAATACACGCGTTATCTCCACATGGATTGGGAATGCATGGATCTGGTCCTGGGGAATAAAAAGGAAATGCTGATCATAAATGCTTTTATTTTATTCAAATCCACTCACAAACGGTTCCATCATTTTCGATCGACTAGGTTCCATATGACAGCCGTGTTTGAAAGGCTCCTTTGCAAAGGAAGTGTCGTCTTGAAATAGCACAATACATTGGTATGAATGAGAGATAAAAAATAATATAAGCTTAAAGTGGACTAGCTATTAACCAGTTGACTTACTTAGGCATGTGCTTGGTATTACTTCCATGATGCGATCATTTGACTGTGCATCAATTTGCTCAAGAGTGAACAGTGAGTCAACGAGGTAGGAGGTACAAGTCTTTGTCATATCATCAATGATGCTGGGATGGGCTCCAGCCAGGAAGTTCAGATCTCTCAGGTACACATCTTGAAGAGAAGGTCATTGACATTTATCAAAACAATGCGTTTTATCATTTGGTACCAATATGGTTCAAATATATTTCGAATATGAGCACATGTGGACATATCACTTTTACGAAGCAACAATTGTCGAAACGCATATTCTTTCATCTGTGATGTCATAAAACCCTCGTCACTACAGCAGGCTGTCACAAGGGAAGCGATCTTTTTTCTATACATTTCTACGAGAATAAAATGGAATAGAATCGGTAATAAGCAATCCATATTGCGAGAATTAGTGTTTAATCTTAGCTCTATCTCGGAAATACAAAAAGTCACATTCGTTTCGTAAGTCATAATTTTATGACACATTTCTTAGAGTTATAATCTCTATGTATAGCAATATAGCAAATGAATCATATTATGGGTCAACTCGGCTTGGCAAAATAAAATTATTTGTAAAAAATTTAGCAAAACATCAGATTGAAGAGAGACAGACAGACAATGTATACTCACATGGAAGCAAGATTGATGAACATTGCATGTTAAAATTTAAAAGATGAGCTGTACATTGACATTTTATTAGCTATTGAAAGATACACACAGATTCAGAGACACTCACAAGCATAGTTCCTGATGGTGATCTCCATGGATGAGTCAATTGATGAAGGACACTTGTTGGCATCCGGAAGTGACTTAGTCTTCACAGGAACACCGTCTTTGTAAAGTTCCATAGTTTGCTGTGACCAGATGACAGCCACGTGGTGCCATTTAGTGTCAAGGACATTTTCTGCTCTTATACGTTGGTTCATGTTACTGAAAATTCGAACACTTTCAGCAATATTTTTTTTTGGATATGTCGAAAATCATAAATTAAAACAATAAAAATGATCTCATTTCATCTAATTTTCAATTTGATCTTCCAGTAATTTTTAGGACTCTACTAAACATGTTCTAAAAATATCTGAATATAAAAACATTTTACAGAAACTCTTTAACCATTTTAATTGTTATGTAATGCGTTAATGCTTTTTAGTGGAAAATTTATTGTAAGGGATCGAACTTTATGTAACCGTACAGGTTTCATCATGCCAAATCTACAACTATTTCAAAAAGCATATTTAAAAACCAAGGTTTGTTATGTAATTTAAATATAAGGGCAAGTACTTGATACTTTTCCCAGCTCACAACTCCGGAGTCACATCATAAAGATTCTTTCAAAACGATGGTTTACACCGTACATGATTTGGTTATATGATTTATTTGACTTAACTATGCTCACTTACCCATTGACAATAACATCGATGTTGGTTGATATCTCGATTTGTAGACTAACACCATCACTGGGATTGCTGGTTTCGAATCTGACACCATCGCTAGCGTCTTCTACGGTTTTGATCCAAACAGCAAATGTGAATTCACAGATCTGAACAGGTGTTTTCCCGTCCAGAGGTGAACTAACAGGTCCTTGCAGCATTATATCGTAGGCTGTGGAAAGGTCATGTGTTCACTTAAAAACATTATCTTTATTTTAGTTGATCAATTTGTAGTACAAAAAATCACTCTATAATGTCCAGCCCTTGTCTAGGGTAGTAGCTGGAGTACCAATGAGGTCAGGAGAGCTATGCCAGCTGGAACTCTTTGAGTTCCTAGTAGGGTCACCTTAGCTGGATAGGTCAAGGTCAGACAAGCATGGACGTTAACTCTCCTAGGTCGGCGTAGGGCTAACAACTCTTCCCGGAAAACTGAGAGTTACAGAGGCATAAACGACAAACCAAACTCTAAAAAAATTTATTGGGGACAGAAGGGCCCCATTCAAAGAGAACTATGACACTGTGTAGCCAAAACCGCAAGATAGCTGCAACACTGACTTCCCTTTCAGCCCCCAATAGCTACTTGGAACAGGACAATGTATGAAACAGGCATGACCGCCCAAGAAGCAAAGGAGAAGAAAAGCACTAATAACTTTCTCATTGGACAGAGTGAAGTAAAATGGCTTCAGACTTGCTACTAGTGGCTAGGTGACATCTTATCAAACTTCCAAAGAAAGGAAACCTATGAGACTGCAACAACTACAGGGGAATTATAATCCTATCAGTACCCGTTAAAGACCTTAAAAGGGTACTATTTAAGAGATGCAGTTGACAACAAACTCTGTGATCAGCAAACAGGCTTCCACAGGAATAAATCTTGTGCAGACCAAATAACTAGCCTTATCATCATTGTGGAACAATCCCTTGAGTTGGGCTATTCACTTTATGTCAGCTTCATCGACGATGAAAAGGCCTATGATGGCATGGAAAGAAACACACTCTGGAAGCTGATGGGACATTATGGAATTCGGGAGAAAAATTTCAGCATTGTCAAGTCGACATACCATCAGATGACTTGCAAAGTGAGACATGCTGGTAAGCTCTCAGACCCCTTTGAAGTAGAGATGTCTTCTATTACCCTTCCTCTTTCTCCTAGATATTAACTGGATCATGAAGACACAAATAGTCAACAAGAAGACTGGACTACAGTGGACCCTATGGAAGCAGATGATCTTGATTTTGCGGACGATCTGGCATTTCTTGCGCATAACTACCAACAGATACAAGACAAGATAGAGAGTCTGGCATTAGCACCTTGGAAAACACCACTTCCAATAGAAATGTCGATACGATACTATATATAGTATACCAACAGTGATGATCTATCTCATTTTCGTGATAACTGAAAACATAGAACGTCAGTGACAATTTTTAAAGCCATCCTTAATAACAGTTTGACTTTATTTGCGCTGCAAACATAATCTATATATATCACAAGCAATTGAAGAACACTTTTTGCATCGTTTGACAATCTCAACTCAATCTCGTTATTGACCTCTTTTAAGTGAGGTTTTTATAAAACACTTTCAATTTAAATCATAATATGTGGCAATATATAAGTAAAAAGTTAAGTTTTGATACAAAAAGCTAACAAGGAAAAAGCTTTAAAATTTGCATATTCCTTTTAAAATTCTTAAACTGATACTATCCTCTCATAATTGTATGCTGTAAAACAAATCAAAACTAGAAATATGTGCATGTGATGCACTGTGATGTCCCCCGCTAACATTTAATCCGAAAGTGACCCTACCCCCATTATGTACAAATTTCCATGGAAACCAGCAACATAACAATTCAGAATAACCAAAGTAGCAAAAGGCACCACTCCCCCAGTAGTTCTAACCACATATCAAGTCTAGTAAAAATATTTTGAATAGTTTTTAAGCTAAAGTACGGAAACAGACCCTATCCCCCATATACACCTAGTTCAACTTGTTTCTATAGAAACCAGAAAAATAATTCAGAATAACTAAAATGGAAAAAGGCACCACTCCACCACTAGGTCTAACCACATACCAAGTTTCGTAAAATCATATTAAATAGTTTTTGCGATATGGCCCGGAAATGGTCCTCACACCATATGTTCTAAGTTGAAACTGTTGCCATGGAAACCAGGAAAAATCATATAATTCAGAATGACCTAAATAGCAAAAGGCACCACTCCACCACTAGGTCTAACCACATACCAAGTTTCGTAAAAAAATATTGAATACCTTTTGAGATATGGCTGGGAAACAGTCCCTACCCAAATATGCACTAAGTACAAACTGTTTCCATGGAAACCAGGAAAATAAAACATTTAGAAAAACCAAAATAGCAAAAGGCACCACTCTATCACTAGGTCTAAGCAAATACCAAGTTTAGTGAAAAAATATTGAACGGTTTTGGAGATTGAGGCCGGAAAAGGTTCCTACCCCCAATATGCACTAAGTTCAAAATGTTTCCATGAAAACCAGAAAAAATAAAAAATTCAGAATAACCAAAATAGCAAAAGGCACCACTCTATCACTAGGTCTAAGCAAATACCAAGTTTAGTGAAAAAATATTGAACGGTTTTGGAGATTGAGGCCGGAAAAGGTTCCTACCCCCAATATGCACTAAGTTCAAAATGTTTCCATGAAAACCAGAAAAAATAAAAAATTCAGAATAACCAAAATAGCAAAAGGCACCACTCTATCACTAGGTCTAAGCACATACCAAGTTTAGTGAAAAAATATTGAACGGTTTTGGAGATTGAGGCCGGAAAAGGTTCCTACCCCCAATATGCACTAAGTACAAACTGTTTCCATGGAAACCAGGAAAATAAAACATTTAGAAAAACCAAAATAGCAAAAGGCACCACTCTATCACTAGGTCTAAGCAAATACCAAGTTTAGTGAAAAAATATTGAACGGTTTTTGAAATAGAGGCCGGAAAAGGTTCCTACCCCCAATATGCACTAAGTTAAAATTGTTTCCATGGAAACCATAAAAAATAAAAAATTCAGAATGACCAAAATAGCAAAAGGCACCACTCCATCACTAGGTCTAAGCACATACCAAGTTTCGTGAAAAAATATTGAACGGTTTTTGAGATATGGCCCGGAAAAGAAAGCATTTCGGAATCACGGAATCACGGAATCACGGAATGACGGAATCACGGACGGAGGTGAAAACATTATGTCTCCCGAAAAATATTTCGGGGGACATAATAATTCAAAGGGGCAAAGTTGGAAATAACATTTAAAAATGAAAGTTTTAAAAAGTTTTATGGGTCAAAATCGTTTTCTGCTTGGTGGCAGTGACAGGGTTAAACCGAAAATCGGTGTACCGAAAAACAAGCACCCTGCAAAAGCAGTAAATTTAGGTGCGTGCTATTCCGTACACTTTTCTTAGGTCTTATTTCGATATATAAATAAAAGCTTACTAAATCGAAATTATCTGCCCGAATTAGTAAGATTTCTAAATCGAATAAGTAAGCTGACTAAAATGCGATTAAAGTCCCGTTTGGCACCCATACTATGCACATCATATAGTAAGGGGCTTGGGCATGTCCTGAGAAACCACTGTTTAGATATCACTAAAGTGTTCCTAAGATGGAGCCCTCAAGGCAATAAATCCAGAGACAGCCCAAAAACAACATGGCGAACAACCGTCCAGTGCGAAGTCAAGCAGTTGGGAATTACATGGAGTGAAGTCGAGAAGGCTGCACATCTCTCTTTATATGAAGCTTTGGAAGACGTTATGCTTCAAAATGAACGAAGAGAGTAAGTAAGTATCATAATAGTAAACGGTATACTCACGCAAACACTTAGAGACTGAGTCAGCTCCTTCCTCCTCGGTCGTCATGCCTGTTGGACACGGGGTACAAGATGTCGAGTTGAGGTTTGACGTGTAGGTACCCTCAGGACACTTGCTACATGGAACCACACCGCTCAGAGAATAGGTTCCCGGCAGACACATTGCTGAAATGTAAGCAAGAGTCACCAGAAGATGACATATCCCACCGGTCCCGATAAAGTTACGTTTCCGTGGAACCACCAAAAATATGAATCTGAAGAAGTTGACAATACCAAAAGGCAAATATACACATGCTAACTAACCCACATACCAAGTTTAATTGAGTAATGGCCTAACAGCTTTTGAGTTTTGCTCCGGAAACCGAATTCTAAGTTACGTTTCCGTGGAAACTGTCAAAAATAAAAGTCCGAAGAGTTTGAAAATACTAAAAGTCACATCTACATATTCTGACTATACCACATACCAAGATTCAGGGCGCTAGGTCTAATAGTTTTTGAATTTTGCTCCGGAAACGAAATGATTACGGACGGACGGAGGAATGGACAGGCCGTATTACATACTGGTGCGATAATAACAAAACATACGACGACAAACGGATTCAACGGTATATGGTGATGTTAAGTATATAACTAAGTTAATGGTTTCAGTCAAAAGCCTAAGTGAAAATTATTGCAGTATTTGAAAGACGAAGACATTGTATAAAGTATAAGGCCATTAAGGAAGAATTAAAGTGACGCTCCGCGAGCTAGTGTTCGTATATGAAATTTTCCTTCGAACATCTAAAATTACCCGGTCTAAGTAAACCTAGCCTCAATATTATCCGTTTCACTCCTATATACTGAGTCAAGAATGGTCTGGTAGAGGGTCGCGTCAGCCGACCTTTCTGCGACCTATGACCCTCCAACGTTTTACGTGCGAAGGCAGACTATATAGTGGATTAGTAAGCTGAGTTCTGAATGATCAATTCGATACGTGGGCTGACGCGATCCTCTACTAGGCCTTTCCAGACTCAACCTCTGTAAAAGCCATGATTGTGCTGTCACACTGACAGCGGGACTGATTTAGTTTTTTATAACCGGTTCGTCCTAACCGGTTTTCAGGCGCACGATTTGCACATGCATTTTCTTTGGTTAGCGAATTTTCGTCCCATGTTTCACATTGTAAAGCCGTCATTTATCGGCCAGGCAGCTGATGTTTTTGTAGCCAGTTCTTTTTCAATTGGTTGATTTCCGCGCATGCGTGACACGGACCAGGTCGGTTAGTAGCTAGATGTAACGTAAGGACTTAGAGGACGATAACATGACAGCTAGTTTAAACTAGATTGTCAAAAATACGAACTTTGGCTCGAACTTGGCTTTTACTGAGAGGACCGAATGGATCTAAAAGCGTATTTTCGCGTTTTACCAGCCTTTACCACGTACTTTGGCTTGAATACATGAGCCTTTTAGGATAGATGTTGTCAAGAAAGAAACTTTCAATGATAAAAAAACGCCAATAACAATAACAATTTTGTAATCCTCTGTTGACCTATTCCCTGATTATTTGGAATTTATGTAATATGATGCAAAAGTTTTCCTTAAGTTATACCTCTACAGTCGGTCGTCTCGTTGTTGGCGACTGTGATGGTGGTGGTCCCTGCTGGACACTCCTGGCACGCACTCTGACCCTCCAAGTCCTGAAACTGACCCAGTGGACAGGCCACACAATCGTCCTTGGTGACGTTGTGGAACGAGCCTGGTGGACATGGAACTGGAAGAGAGACAGGACGGATGATTGATACATGTCATTCAAAGAGGAAGCATGAAATGTGATGAAAAAAATGGAATAAATCGTTGTACACTGCAAGCACCAATAAATCTTACCGCAACAAGTCAATGAAACCAAGATTTCATATACCTGAACAAGATATTATAGGCTAAAAATCGTCCCCAAAAGGCATCTGGCCTCACTCACGTTTAATAGCACAATCAAGGGCCAAATCTCTGCCAAAATAACATTTCGGAAATGGCTTTCAAACTCGATTTAGAGTATTATCAGGTATATCCACACACATAATTTTATCAACAAGGGGTAATAGTGTCTGAAAAACTTGTCCCTATTGAACAGCTCTTAAAATTAGTCCAAAAACATTAACTCAAGAATATCAAAGTTGGTCTTTACTCTAGACAAGGATATTGTTTACGTTTATTGGTTTATGTGCAAAGATTGGTTGATATAGACATAACGGTTTTGAGATAATTGATCAGTCGTAAGGACAGACTAAGGGACCAATATCCCCACCATAAAGCCGTTGGTAATGTATATTACCAGGTTTTACATAACGTACAGAAAATGTTATCCTCCTTAACCTTTTGAGGAAGCAAAACATCTTCAATGAAGCGTGAACCGTATAACAAGGGCTTTTACCATAAAATATCTCTATTGGCATGGAGTTCGGAATATTTCAGCAATTAACCTAGAGATAATATTACCTATGGAACAGCTAATTGCTATATCCCTTATCAACCTGGCATGAATCAACGATGGTTGATATATAGATATCGATCTAGGGAGTTATGAGACATCAAACCTTTGATGACGTCATAAATTCAGCTAAACATAATTATCCTCGTTATTTTCATTCTTCCTGCCATTTTCTCGCTAATTTAACAAGTCTTATTTTCATAAACGTTTTGGCGAAATTTGATACTGGCATTTATCACTTTATATTGACTTTATTGAAATTCAATAAAGATTAAAATTTTAATTCACTGAATTTTCCTCGGTCATTATTAAAAATTGTAACTTATGCCTCGGTTGATAGGGGAAATATAACCCCTCGATGTAATTAGGTTACTATTTAGTACATATTAATAAACTCAGTTCATAGGTGAATGTGTAAAATCTCTATTTCTATGATCTATTCCAGGATGTGAGTTTACTTTGAGCTGCGGAATATGTTGCATTAAAGCATGCCAGATGATATCTAATGTTCATTTGGCAAACAAGATATTTCTAAAGACTTTTAGCACTATGGGCAACAACAGGAATCCAAAGGTATGGTAGAAATTCTGGCCAAAACGCCTTCCTAGACAACAAAACAATTATCAATTTTGCTCTTCTATGCAAAAGTTGTTTCAGTTTCAAAGAAGGGAAGACTTACCGCATGAGTCTCTGTGAAAACGTCCAAGCTTGAGCCCAGGCCTGCATACAGGTACTGCTTTCGTTTGTCTAAAGTTTTTCGGTGTTATTCGTCTTGAGTTACTTATATAGAAAGACATATGAGATATGCTAAGAGCGTATTCATTCAATTGTCTTTGGCCGATTTCCAGTGATTCCTTAAAAGTCACTGTTGTATCTGTAGGGACACTGATCTCGAATTTGATGTAGCTATTCCGGCGTCTCCTTACTCTCCCACCCCTTCTCCCTCCCCTTCTCCCTCCTCTTCTCCCTCCCCTCATTCTGTATCGGAGGGAACGCTTCCGCCTCCAATGGTCTTCATCCTCATCGGGCTCCTCACCACACCTCACGCTGACGTTCTCAACCGTACAATACTTCTTATCAGGGCAAAACTTATTATCATTGATTCCTTTCAAAAAATTATTTTTTATCTCCGCAATTGATTCTGAACAATAATCGGAGAAATAGTAGTAAGCATTCATTCGAACCGTTTTTCCTAGTTCTCGAACTGAAATTGAATTCAACAATAAGATGCATTAGTGAAATAGCCAAAAAAAGAAGAGAAATTTCTTGAACATTGGAGGGACCTTATTGGAAGAATCTCACTCAAAATTACCAAATAGCACTACATAATTGATGTTGCTTACAGCTATAATATGCCTGAAAGACATCAGTGGCCAATCACTAATAGAGATCTTGAGGCTGAGGGACCATGACAAGGCTCCGTCATAACGCCAACCATTGAAAGAGAGGTGCGCGATTTGAACCAGAGATTCGGAGAAAGTACATACACAATGACCGTTGATTTAACTTAGAAGAACCTTTATCAAATTGTGAGTATAATACATGAATATGTGTTCATATGTTTCCAAGACGCAAGTCAATTATGTTGAAAACGTTGACTGAATGAGTCTGTATAAAACAAAGGGCGCATCTTAATGATAACGCACTTCCCTCAAGATTGACGGGTACAAGGCAAATAATATTTTAGTATAAGGGATACATACAAAAATAACAGTACACCATCTATTGAAATACTCACGGGCACAGTCCGGCACGTGATCGTCGTTCCATTGTCCTTTTTTACGCTGACAGTAATAAATGGAGAGGGGCAAGGATTCTGCTTCTGGAATGTCGTAATCTCGATCACAGAAAATGGAACATTGTCTCCCCAATTCCCATTCATCACAAGCTATTGCGCCAAAATTAGGGGCTCTCAACTCAGTACAGTTGTGAACTGAAACATGTAACGGGTACATTACAGGATAACTAAGCTTGTTGAGGGACAGAATATCAACGTTTTTTAAATGGTAACTTATTTAAATATTTTTACATGACATTTCACATTCTCTCTCAACAGAAGTAGATCAAGTCAGTAAGTGTAATCCAACCTCTGTTGGGACAGGGCGAGTTTGCAGGTTTCCCGAAGGTATATCTAGCGGCAAAAATCCATTCAAAAATTTCAGCCAAAGATTAGACGTCTACATAGAGAGGGTTCTTGTTGTTAGTCGTCATTTTCAACCAGGAGTTGGATCAACATTTAATGATTTGATTTAGGAGAGGATGGTCTTTTCAATTCTCGGGAAGTTCTTAAGAATATTGAAAGAACTTGAACGCTCAACAAGTACGTAAATGTTTGTCACACTACCTTTACAGTATGGTGCTTTGATCGATGAGTTATCATTCTGGCCATAGTCCCAGTAGCCATGTTTAGATGACGAGTTGCCCTTTGTGCAGGTGATGTATTGTGATCCAACACGTTCCAGAGCCAGATAACACCGGAGTCTGCACGATTGACCCTCTCTGAAGTCTACACAGCCCGGCATCTCTAGGTATTTATCGTCCATTTTGGGTGGCTTGCACTTAACAGCTGGAGGGGGAGATAGAACATGACCGTATGTATACAAATGGAAATAGATCGGGACAATGAGTCAATCGCTGATGATAGATAGAAAAAATAGAAGGATAAAGAGATTGATGAATCGATAAATAGATTTATAAGAAACAGGAATTTTACACAGATGGAATACAGATCGGGAAATTGGGCTCCAGCTGATAATAGATAGAAATTAAATGCATTAAAAGGGTCACTCCGTTAGTTGTTTGGGATCACATATGCCAAACTATATCAATAGCATCATTTGAACGAGAAGAATATACTTTTGCAGGAAAGTATCATTTAAGAGCCAATAGAGGAAGATTAGTGACACAGTTTAAGTAAATCTAGCCTCAATATTAGCCGTTTCACTCCGATATTTAGTCTAAAGAGGCCTAACAAGAAAAGCCTTTAAAAAGGCATGGTTGATTCAAGTTCAAGTTCAAGTTCATTTATTCTCAAAAACCACCCTTGGTGGTATACGAGTACATATGAAATAAGAAATATACATTATACAAAGTGACAAAATGGCGGTGGAATTTCAACACAATATCTGAACACAATCATATATATATGATGCCACAGATAAAGGTTGTAATTAGAGGGCCAATTTGGGTGATGCGTGAACAGTAACAACACTGGGTACCAGCACTAGTATTAGCACGAGTATTGATCAATCAATCAAAGTTAATTTCACTTAATTGATTTCTATCAACATGAGTTTATGAAAGTTTTTTTTTACTTTTATCACAAGGATGATATTCTATTTATCATCCAAAGTCACTGTTTTTCACATCTTAGAGAAAAAATGTACATCTCTGAACACAACAATGCAAGTTTTTCAAGACAGTCGGACAGCGTTGACAATGACAGGATATTGAGCAAAATGTACTGCCAAAACAGTATCTCCTAGGCGCTGTCGCTTGATCTCTCAGAAGCCATGATGGTTAATTTTTAACAGGAGTATTACAGATACTAAAAAACAATGTACTCTCCGATCATCTACGAGATTTGACAAAAGTGGATTTTGCGATTATTGAATGCAAAATTATACTCTTATCTAGAACAAATGTAGACTCGTCTTCATATGAAGTTGTTTGATTGATTCTGTTAACATTTATCAGCGTCTTGAATATAAAATATTATTACTCTTTTAATATAACATTTAAATTGAAATCATATTCCACAGTTTAATGTGCCAAATATTTTGTATTACCCAGATGGTGACGTAATGCATTTGTTGCTACAACTCTGTTCATTGGTCATTTGATTTGGATACAGCACATGTGATTGGCGCGGCTTCTTTTGAAAACATCAAAAGTAATATAAGGTTGATGCCTTTGGGCATCAACCAATAAAAGGTCGCGTCAGCCCACGTGACAAATGTGACCAATCAGAACTCATCTTACCAAGCCAAAAGTGTCTGCCTTCACACGTATACCGTTGGCGGGCCATAGGTCGCAGAAAGGCCTTTCTAGACTCAATATTGGAGTGAAACGGCTAATACTAAGGCTAGGTTTACTTAAACTGATTAGTGACAATATCGGGATAAAACCGAACAATTACGCGCGTCAATCAGTTAAACGTTATTTTGAACTTGGCTACAGATAAAGCAGTAAGAATGACAGTTTCCATATGAAAATGTTTAAAGGTTATATAACGAGAATTCATGTAAATTGGAGATATGAAATTGGATTCAACGAATATTTATGACAATCACAAGATTTTCATATCATTACCATTTGGGGATAAATATGTGAGATGTTTTGAATTCATATCATCAATGATGTCATCTACGTTCGTTAAAAGCAAACCTATGTGTTCGTAATATGTGTGAAAATCACGAAGGTTGGATAGATTCATTCAAAGGAGACGTCAATTTGCTGCCTCTCTTAAACTCAATACATAGTAATATGTAAATCCTTTATCGCTAAGAATACTTTGTAGTAGCAATACAGATTTGTGTATGTTATGAATTTTGTCAAATGCTTTTTTTATTTTTTTAGCTTTTATTTCCCATCAGATGTTTACATTATACATGTGCATATTTATGACTATATATATATATAGAATAACAACGATGATTTCCTCCTACATGTTCCAACTTTATCCTCAGGGAGGATATATATATATATTATACACACACATATCCACATATCCATATTTGTAAACAAAACAATAATATTATTATTTCACTGGTAGATATTGCAGGTAATCAATGTACATTGCAAGATTTACATCATCTTCAATTTTAAGTATTATAAAGATTAAGTATTATCCCGTCTTGACAAGCTGAAATAAAGTGTGAAAAGAGGACCAAACTGAATAAAACTTCTGCTTATTGCTTGGTACCCCAAAGGGCACCAAGTATTATGATTTGATTCTCCTAAAACTTTTCTGAATTCTCTCTATATTACTCTTGATATTTTCAAGGGGAAGCCGCGCCAATCACATGTGTTGTATCCAAATCAAACGACCAATGAACAGACTGTAGCAAAATATGCATTACGTCACCATGTGGGTAATACAAAATATTTGGCACATTAAACTGTGAAATATGATTTCGCTTTAAATGTCATGTTAAAAGAGAAACAATATTTTCTATTATATATGCTTGTGGATTTTTCGTGTGTGTGTGTGTGTGTGTGTGTGTATATATAACACGTAATTTTGTAACATATATATATTTGTACCTACTTTGGATCCTGACAATGAAAGCACACGTCAGGGCGCGGTTCTTGGCTCTATCCTCTGCAGTGAAGCGCACTAGAGTCACTCCCTCCTTGAACGTTCCAAGTTCTCCAGTCGCCTCCACACCATTTCCAATTACTTTCACTTCAAGTTTCTCTCCAGAATTATCTGTCACTGTTATATTTTTCTCCCAATGTACTACCGTAATTTCTGAATTAGGGTCCTTTGATTTTACCAGTGTCCCCCCTGGACAGTTTAGAATCTTTGGAGCCTCAATATCTGCGAAAATTTCGAAACATTTATGGCAATTCAGAATTGCATTATTGACTTCCATTTATACTATTCAAACGGAAAACTGCCAAATATGATCATTTAAATTGCATATGTGCAAACTTAGACTACTATTAGATTGCATGGGTTATTATTATACAATATTACACAAATTCTACAAGAAATAACATCCAGGGAACGAAATTAAGGTTAACAATTTAAGCACGTCATGCCTAGTATGTTCTGAACTTACCACGGCATTTCATTTCCAAGCTTGACCAGGTCCCATTAGTGTTGGATTGGCCAGCTGTACACATTGTGAATTGTCCACTGTCCGGAGCATAGCCATTTGTCTCATTGCATACGAGCCAACAGAGACTGCCAACCTTTCGACCGTTCGTACATCTGAACTTAATGCTGTTAGCTGGTTTTGATAGCTTTGGACACTCTTTGGCTGAAAGGAGAATTGTGAATCTCAACCAAATGTCCAAATCGAATTCTAAATTGATCAGCATTTTATCTTAGTTGCAATACCCAATCACTCATGAAGGACTATTTTAGGGAAATTTTATCAAGCATTTAGGTAAAGTGTGACTGTTATGCTGTACTTTTTCATGTGTCTTAAAGTTTGGAGAATAGCGTTTGATACCGACCTACACACTGTGGATTTGGATGGTTCCATTGACCGGTCCTCTGACACTCAATTTCCCGAGACCCAACCAGTCTGTAACCATCTTGGCAGTCAAATTGGCATATATTTCCATAATTTCTTCCTTCGCACTGTTTTCTCCCATTGCGTATAAAACTCGTCATTGAGCATTGCTTCACTGCAAACATGAGATGGTTTCTTTATACTTTGTATTGTTGAGTATAATATCAAAAGTATTCTTCTTAGCCATTTATAGTAACTGTGCAATGTACGTAATCAAAATAACAAATTTAACATCACATTTTTAGTATTTGCAAATAATAATAATGATTGGAAATAATTTGGATCGGAAGTTCCATATTTGTTAGTACTGTCGATCTAACATTGACAAGTATGAGGGGTCGTCTAGATGACCTTCCTTATGCAAATAAGGAAACCGCGAAAATATCAATCGATCAATCAAATTTGGCGTCACAAACAATCCAAGATTGCACATTCAACTTGTTCTCCGGGTTCAAAATGCACAATACAAACTTCAGATATACAAAACATTGAATACAATAATGATAATAGAGAGTTATTATAATTATTATTAATTTTCATCATCATCATTATACTACTTTTTTTTATGTCCTATTCTTATTAAGAAAGATTCCTATAAAACAATTATCGGTTTTGTTATTGATAACAAAATATCATTAGGAAGATAATATACTCAGTGAAAAACTTAATGGAACACCTATCATTAAATTTCATCAAGGCACTTAAACAATTGTAATTGATTTTAAACTTGTCACCTAAAAGCAACATACACATGCAAAGTGTGCAAATGATCTTGAGGTGTAAAAAGGTGATTGTAACCGTGCACGCTGTCTCATTCTCAACTTTTTCCAAACGAAGAAATGCCTAGACAATACCCTACCGAAAATCAACGATGGCAAGCGATCAACAGTGGTTTATCAAGTAGATCTGTTGCAAGGCACCTTAGGAAGTCAGCCAGTGTCACATCGCGCCTTGTCACCAAGTTCAACACAACCAAGAGTATCAAAGTCTCAAGTGGGCGTTGCAGAAAGAAGAAAACCACTGCTGCACAAGATCGAATGCTGCGTTTGGCTTGTTTAAGAGATCGCTTCAAAACAGTTGTCTAGATCATCAGTGAATTCCGAAGAACGACTTGTGTAAGACTGAGTGCAGCAACTGTCCGAAATCGCCTGAAAGAAGCTTGATTAAAGAGTCGACGGCCACGTTAGCGAATTGGCCTTACCCGTAATCACCGTCAACTTCAAAAACGTTGTTCAGTGCAACATCGTTGTCGAAACAGACGTCAATGGCGTAACACACTTTTCGCAGATGAATGAGATTCTGTCTGCAATCTGCTGATGGTCGTACAAGAGTCTGGAGGAGTCGTGGGCAACGTTTTAGTGACGCAACAACTCAGGAAATCGACAGTTTTTGAGGTGGATCGATAATGGTGTGGGGAATGATTGCCTTTTGGCACCAGACACCTCTTAATCGTATTGATGGATAACTGAATGCTTAGCGTTATATGAATAATGTCCTTAATCCTGATGTTCTTCTGATTTTTCATCAGGAAGGTCCAAACATTGAACTTCAGCAGGACAATGTTAGGCCCCATGTTGCCAGATTTTCAATGAATTTTCTGAATCAAAACAACATCAGAATACTGCCATGGCCATCAAAAAGTCCTGATCTAAATGTCATTGAACAATTGTGGGACATTTTGGGGCGTAAAATGAGAAATAGTCCGCAAGCACCACAAAACCTGGACCAGTTGTTTCAAGCCCTTGATTAGGAGTGGGGTCGTACTCTCATTGACAGCATGCCACGACGATACCAGGCTGTATGTGACAAGCATGGGGGACACACACGTTATTGAATACTGACTTTTCGAAATGAATTCCTCTTAATTTCGGTATTAGAACCTTTACAATACATCTGAATCATTTCTATTTGATGAGGTGTTCCCTTATATTTTTCACTGAGTATATTTTGGTTGTGTGAAACGGCCTTGGTTTTATGATCAAATTTGACCCTTTTGTTTAATCCATTGAATAGGAATGAAATAAATCAGTACGATGTCTTAACTTTGTGATTATTATTCGCATCGTAAGTTACTGTGCGGAGTGCAATCAGCATTTATCATTGACAACTAGAGACCATTTTTAACTATTTGAAAATAATAATAATAGTCTTAAAATACACCTAAGCGTCGGATAATTCTTCGATGATGACCGCTCGGTGTTTTCCAAATAAAGAAAATTCTTAACAGCATCAATTTCGAAAAGAGTATGGTTGAATGGTTTGACCTCCAGCGAGAAAAAGCACCTTTTTGATTGGCTGAAGACGTAATGTAAGAATTCACTTTATCGGCCTTATCGGTCAATCTTAGATCAACAGTATGGCTGAAAATAAAAAGCTGCTGATCTCAATTTATTTAGATTGCAAATTGCTGCAAATGTTCGTTTTGATGTATATATCCTTCGTACGTTTAAACAACATTTAATTTTTCTATCTGTTACAATATTTGAGATAAAGGAGTTTGAAGTTTGCCACGAAAAATTTCTGTTGACGAAATTAACATTGTCTTCTTACCTCTAACATAAAGGCTGAATCTGCAAAAATCCGTAAGACCTTTGGTATCCCTTGCCATGTACCCAATTGAGTGTCCACCCCGATAAAAGCGGGAACCAGACGGCATGCCATACACCAATTTGACTTTAACATTTCTGTTAAAAAAGGAGTAAACATTATTGATTTTTGCAATGCCTAGACGAACCAGATTGAGGTGGTCTCCATCAGAACTACAGTTAAGGAAGGTACATACAGGTAGCGAGGAAGAAGTATCACGAATCAAGGGAATATACATACAGGTTGAGTTGGTGATGGTGGAAGCAAGAGTTGATGATGGTGGAAGCAAGAGTTGATGAGGGTAGAAGCAAGAGTTGATGATGGTGGAAGCAAGAGTTGATGATGGTAGAAGCAAGAGTTGATGATGGTGGAAGCAAGAGTTGATGATGGTAGAAGCAAGAGTTGATGAAGGTGGAAGCAAGAGTTGATGATGGTAGAAGCAAGAGTTGATGATGGTGGAAGCAAGAGTTGATGATGGTGGAAGCAAGAGTTGGTGATGGTGGAAGCAAGAGTTGATGATGGTGGAAGCAAGAGTTGATGATGGTGGAAGCAAGAGTTGATGATGGTGGAAGCAAGAGTTGATGATGGTGGAAGCAAGAGTTGATGAAGGTAAAAGCAAGAGTTGATGAAGGTGGAAGCAAGAGTTGATGTTGGTGGTAGCAAGAGTTGATGAAGGTGGAAGCAAGAGTTGATGATGGTAGAAGCAAGAGTTGATGAAGGTGGAAGCAAGAGTTGATGAAGGTGGAAGCAAGAGTTGATGAAGGTGGAAGCAAGAGTTGATGAAGGTGGAAGCAAGAGTTGATGATGGTAGAAGCAAGAGTTGATGAAGGTAAAAGCAAGAGTTGATGAAGGTGGAAGCAAGAGTTGATGTTGGTGGAAGCAAGAGTTGATGATGGTGGAAGCAAGAGTTGATGATGGTGGAAGCAAGAGTTGATGAAGGTGGAAGCAAGAGTTGATGAAGGTGGAAGCAAGAGTTGATGATGGTGGAAGCAAGAGTTGATGTTGGTGGTAGCAAGAGTTGATGATGGTGGAAGCAAGAGTTGATGTTGGTGGAAGCAAGAGTTGATGAAGGTAAAAGCAAGAGTTGATGATGGTGGAAGCAAGAGTTGATGATGGTGGAAGCAAGAGTTGATGAAGGTGGAAGCAAGAGTTGATGAAGGTGGAAGCAAGAGTTGATGAAGGTGGAAGCAAGAGTTGATGAAGGTGGAAGCAAGAGTTGATGAAGGTGGAAGCAAGAGTTGATGAAGGTGGAAGCAAGAGTTGATGAAGGTGGAAGCAAGAGTTGATGAAGGTAAAAGCAAGAGTTGATGAAGGTGGAAGCAAGAGTTGATGATGGTGGAAGCAAGAGTTGATGAAGGTGGAAGCAAGAGTTGATGAAGGTGGAAGCAAGAGTTGATGATGGTAGAAGCAAGAGTTGATGAAGGTGGAAGCAAGAGTTGATGAAGGTAAAAGCAAGAGTTGATGAAGGTGGAAGCAAGAGTTGATGATGGTGGAAGCAAGAGTTGATGAAGGTGGAAGCAAGAGTTGATGAAGGTAAAAGCAAGAGTTGATGATGGTGGAAGCAAGAGTTGATGTTGGTGGAAGCAAGAGTTGATGAAGGTAAAAGCAAGAGTTGATGATGGTGGAAGCAAGAGTTGATGATGGTGGAAGCAAGAGTTGATGAAGGTGGAAGCAAGAGTTGATGAAGGTGGAAGCAAGAGTTGATGAAGGTGGAAGCAAGAGTTGATGAAGGTGGAAGCAAGAGTTGATGAAGGTGGAAGCAAGAGTTGATGAAGGTAAAAGCCCATTATTGGTTCGTTCCTACAGGCCACTTCCGTCAAAAAGTTCTTAAGATGTGTGCATCAAAGAGTTGTCACAAAAAAAAAATCACTACACCGGGTCATAATTTTTCTTCATTCTCTTGCCACAGGGATATGGATTATTCATTGCATCCCTAATTTAAATTAAAAGTGCACCAAACTTTACAAAAGCATTTCAAAGAAGTTGATATTTGACCATGAAGAAAGTGATGATGAAATTCGATTTGATGAAGGTTCATGTTGAAAGCGAGTTTGGTTTTAAACATACATACATTATTGGTTCGTTCCTACAGGCCACTTCCGTCAAAAAGTTCTTAAGATGTGTGCATCAAAGAGTTGTCACAAAAAAAAAATCACTACACCGGGTCATAATTTTTCTTCATTCTCTTGCCACAGGGATATGGATTATTCATTGCATCCCTAATTTAAATTAAAAGTGCACCAAACTTTACAAAAGCATTTCAAAGAAGTTGATATTTGACCATGAAGAAAGTGATGATGAAATTCGATTTGATGAAGGTTCATGTTGAAAGCGAGTTTGGTTTTAAACATACATACATTATTGGTTCGTTCCTACAGGCCACTTCCGTCAAAAAGTTCTTAAGATGTGTGCATCAAAGAGTTGTCACAACAAAAAAAAATCACTACACCGGGTCATAATTTTTCTTCATTCTCTTGCCACAGGGATATGGATTATTCATTGCATCCCTCATTTAAATTAAAAGTGCACCAAACTTTACAAAAGCATTTCAAAGAAGTTGATATTTGACCATGAAGAAAGTGATGATGAAATTCGATTTGATGAAGGTTCATGTTGAAAGCGAGTTTGGTTTTAAACATACATTCTTGAAGGAGGTTGGATCACGAGTTTTGGCCGAGAAAATTAAAACAAAAGCGTTTCATACATACTTGTCTTCTTGATCAGTAGCTGTAGGTGATGGCCATGTGACCTTTGCTGTGAGGTCCTTATCCGCTATATATTCATATTTAATACGAGGGCACCATATACTGGGTGGCGTGTTGATTTCCTCTGTAAGAAATATATCATGATTTTATTGCTAGCCCTGCATCACATTCTGCAATAAAACCTGTTCCCAATTCACGCAAGAGTGGCTTTGTTTGATAATGGACTGTTTCATCTGATCCACTTGAAGTTAGTAAAAAGAAATTTGTTTGATTTATTTCATAACAATAATAAGTATGATTATAACAAATTTTACCTCACATTACATTTCACGCTTCCTTATCTGATGACAATTGTTTTCATAACAATAATTACACTACTTGGGAAAGTTATGTCCATAGTTCTGACGAATCATTTTTCAGGATAACCAAACCTCACCTCAAACCATGTGTTGAGGTCGTTTATTGTGGCAATGCGAACGCCCGCGGTGGATATTAAACTTTTTTAATATTTGTTTCTCACGGGCAGATATCTCCGCTTAACCTCGGACTTGGTATCTTCCCTCGAAAATTAAACACTCGGACATTTCGATTATTGCCTCTCGGTTTCACCTCGGGACAATATTCAAAAATTCCAAATGTATATGTTAGCTTTTCCGAATTAGATGAAATACAACCTCTAAATAACTACCTCATTCGTACGCATTATCAAAATAACCAACCCAGACACAAAGTTGATAGTGTTAAATGTTTCCATGTAAATTGAATGTGTGATTTCCATTCATGTATACAAATAAGAATGTTTTAGATTACCCTGCAATACCAGAATTTCTCGTACAAGTGTCACCTGAGAATATAAATGGATATTGACTTGAATTTACATATTTGCTGTGCACCACAGGTGACACAAATAATCATTTATGCGTGACAGAACATCGGCTTGTAATAAAACGTGCAGCTCTATGAAGTAAAACAATTTTTGTAAAACTTTTATTTTATAGGGGTAATATAAAAAAACCCATAAAGCTAGCGTCAAGCCTTTTTCAGATGCTGACCACGGAAAAACTTATACCCGTAGCCTAGGAAAACATTGATACAAAGCTTTTAATTTGTAACTCCATTTTTCTACTTCTGTTGAATTGTTTTATGTTTAATGATTAAAGTAAATTAAGAAAAATACAAAAAATATCATCGTATCAAATTTGCTTGCATGTCAAGACCAGAAAACATATATATATATTTGGTCTTTAGAAAATCCTATTCGTTATAATTGACTTAATCAGGGATACTTGGTCACCACGTAAATCATGTTTACAAATAAAATGTTACCAAAATTCTAAAAGCTAGGATTTTTTAACGATATATAAATAGGAGTAACACATATTGCAAATGTTAAGAAACGAATTTGAAAATCTTGAACTTACCTTCGTCAGGACAGCAGCCATGCGTAGAACTCACCACTGTGAAGACATGTAAAAGTTTCTATACAATTATCGAATAAAGTTTCTTTTAAACTGTTCTACTACATGTATGACAAAATGAAAGTGAAAGTCATAACTGCGAAAGTCTAGCAATATGCAGTGTCTAAGTGGTGTGAAACATAAAACATATCAGAAACAAATATCATTGTGGGAATTTTTTATTTATGTTTTAAATACGGGCTACTTCCCCTGCTTTATTTAAGAGAAAAATACATTTCGACTAGCGCATCAGCACTCGCATGATGTCGCATCCTCCCAATATGAATATGTTTTATATCGGAGTCAATTATTTACGCTATCTGGCTATTTAGGGAATATAGGAGGACATATTTTACTTTCAAATTTCATTTTGAACCTTCCAATCAATAACAAAGAAGCAATGTGTAAAACTGGTGAAAACTTTATTGAGCTGGATGCTAAGTCACTGCCGATCAACATGTGGTGATCTTACAAACAGCAAATTTAAAAACTAAACTCCCATAACAATGTATCATAATGTTTACATATCAAGTTAAACATAGATGATAAAGATGAAAACTGCTGCATAGTATTTTTATACACCTCATGTCAATAATACTACTGGGTGGGTGGGAGTGGTATGCTGAAGAACATGCGTGTTCATCTGCCGCCTGCTGCCAACTGCCTAGTGTCGACGCTAACGTTAAAGGGGGGTAACTCTGTTAAGCTTATACCCAACAATGAAATCAATGTGGTGAAAGGGAAGCTACTCTTTAATTACTATTTACAGGTACAAAACATATTTAAAAATAAAATAATACATTGACTTATACAATACCTATTATTCAAATACATATCTGTTGACTAGATCTACGATGCCTGCCTCCTCTAGACATACTTTATTTCAACCTTATTATCTGAGACGAAACTTCAAACAGTGGAGTAGGGAATGCGTAAAATCCCCCTCCAAGGGCGGTAACTCAGCGGTCTCGTGACGTCACTCCCAGAAGCCTTCACTCTCCTCTCAGTTGCGGAGCGAGACACCGAAGCGCCAGTTGATGCGGAACACTCATTATACACGTTTCTTTTTCACGCAACGATTAGAGTAATCCTTCTTGATCGCTAGCGCTGACGTCGTCCGCCATTGAGGTGCTGAAGATCTGCGTGATGATATCATGCCGGGTGAAGCCTACACGCAAAACATAAGGGGAAACGCGAAAGAAAATGTCTGAAAATGTCAGACGAATTTTATAAGGGGGTCGATTATCAAACAAAATAGAAAAAAAAATAAGATAAAGAAACATTTTTGTTCCTAATATTTATTTGCAAAAGAGGAGAGAAATATCTTAGAATAGATGCCACAACGAAAAAAAAATACAAAAATAAATAGAAAATCATTATTCAATATTTCTATAAAAAAATAGAATTCAGGAAAATAAAAATTCTAAATAAACCAATAAAAAATATTCAACGTTAGTTTAATTCAATGTTTTTTTAAATAATAGTGTCCGGGGAAAATCTTACTAAGGGTATGCTAACATAAACTAAAAAAAACTATATATAAAATAAAGATATTTATGATAAATAGGCCTATACAGTTTCCTACACTTTTTATTTATTTCAGTTTCGGACATTTTCCTCACAATCTCAATGATTTGAATAAAAACCAAAACATTACTTAAATAGGCCTACGGAAAAACTGGCCGAGGTTCGGGTATTACTCGGATTGAAATATCCTTAAAGATTGTTGATTCCAATTTATGTTCAAAGGATAGTTTGAAGACTAGCTGAAAAGGATTGTTCAAAATGTGTATCGAGAACTTTTTGAGCTTCAAACAATAACAAAGTCAAGGTACAAAATTAATTATTATTGTCGCAACTATGAAATATTTTATGATTAATATACGACATATTTCCGACGATAGGCCTACATTCTCTGCAACTCATGCGCAATTCTAATATGATGACGACTCAAGGACGGAAATTAACATGGGGGCGCCTAAATTAGTAATATGTGTTAGATATATTTCTTTATGTTTCCCAGACATGTTGTAGGACAATACTTAAATATTATGTGACCTTTATAAAAAGACAATTGATATAGCCCGAGCCATGGACAAAGCCTAATTAACTGAAATCAGAGCATAACAAACCTTCTCCATATCAATAATAATTTTCTTCTAAAGTATCAGCATTTATAAGAGATTATATAGAAGTTTCTTATTTAACATAAATATAATTTTATATATTTTTTCCCGCTTCCTACATTCCCCTGACTGCACTGTTGGTCAACATTGACATTCAAACACATAAACATCGTAGATTCCTTTCATGAACCTCTCCGCCAAAGTTTGTTGAAAAATATAAATCATGACAACATTTTTATGCAAGCAATAAGTATCACAATATTTGGCAACATACAATTTTTAAACTACCCTGTTGCAGAAATTAATTTCATGATTATTTAAATTAAATTATTTAAAAGTTCAGGAGACTTCGGGTCGACGCGTGTTGTCCGATATCACTGATGAGTTTGCTCAAAATATGACCGATTCTTTTGATGATTGGAAGTTACAGATGGAAGTTTTTACAATAATGTAAGCATATTTTTATTTTATAACTCTTTACACCAAATGAAAGTTTACAAAGAGCCATCCATTCGTATCCGACATTTTGTTAGCCGACGATGAATGTCATGCAAGTAAACGAAGACAATATTCATTTCATCAAATGCGTTTTATGACTATGAGACTATAAAAATATAACTCCCCCCTTTTCCTAGGCTTAAACCGATATTAAGGAGAGATGGGACGTAGCATTTTCGACTTCTGCGCATGACAGTTTTAACGTATTTCGCGTTGTTAGAAATTTTACGTCTATGTTTAACAAACTAAATTTATGCATTTTAAAATAATGTATCTAAGTATTTATAGCATGAAATGTCAGTTTACTGTTATTAAATTTATACATCAGCGTTTGGTTTGCATTTTTGAGAGTTTTACGGCACCCGATCGGTTTACGGCAATGTTTGTAAACAACGATCAGTTGATTTCGTAATGAGTTGGCACAATGCACGATCATCGCGATCGGGGCAATTTTGTAGCCTTTCGAAGTTCAAAAGATCCAAGGTTGTCTCCAAAGCTTTGTCTGTGTGTCAAAGGGAAACTTGCACGTTTCTTTGCCCTGGCTGATTGACCACGACTATCATCATGCGGTAGAAGTACCAAATCAGAAAGTGCCCGCACCCGTCTCAGTTTCACTCGGCCATGTTGTACGTGAAGAGGTGGTCGATCCGGCTCACACTCCCGACACCGATTCCGACGACTTTAATTGTTTCCTCTCCCACGAGTAAATTCAAGACTGGACAGAAAGAAGAAGAGTAGCTGACCTGCAAGTTCTTGCTTGTCAACTTGACCACTATGTCCAGTGCAGTTCTCGTCTCAGGTAAATTTCTTTTATGATAAATCACATAAAAAACGAGCCAAATTTTTCTAAAAAGTGCAATTGGTTGATTATTCGTAAAGTTTTAACTTGATTATAAATTATTTTAATTTATCAAAGCTCAAAATTCACCAATATTTTGAAAATTCAAAGTTGTTTTTCATAACTTGATGAAAATGGAGAAAAGATAATCAACTAATATATGAAATTAAAAAACAAGATATTTGTATGACGTCTTGTCATTAGCTGTTTATTTCAATTCAAACTTTTGATGAAAAGTGTCATAAGCAATAAATAAAAATATTTTTGATGAAGTAATTGGATTTCATTATTCTTATTCAAAAATTTGTAGCAATTTCGAAATTTTAAGCATAAAAATACTTATATATTATTAGACCATGAGCGATGTGTTTTTCTTCATACTTGATAACATTAGGGAAATTATAAGATTAGAAGAAAAATAATTTCTCTTTTGTTTCTCAATTTTTATTTTGCGACTAGGATAAATTCATTTACGAATAAATTAATCGATGAATACCATTTTCATTGTAAGATAAATCCCCATTAAAACATTATCTGGGATGTTATCTACTCAAAGTCATCAGGACAGCTAAGAAAATTATGAGATACCGTAATTCCTCCAATAAGCGCCGGGTCTCCAATAAGCACCCAGGTCCAAACCATTGAATTATGTCCCTTAGTAATATTGTTACAGATATTCATTGTAAAATACTGTTTAACACAAACTTCAATTTTCTATGAAAGAAAAGTGCCAGACCAGACCTCCAATAAGCATGGGGGGGAAAGAGACCCAGGCGCTCATTTGAGGAAATACAGTATTCTCTTAAATCTATCAGATAGATTGACTTTGTCAATTGTTTCCACAGAAATTGATCACCCAGATTGCCGTCTTATCCCGCAAACCAATACCTAAACAAGCCTCAGATGTGACTGGTCTTACTTGTGATGGTCAACAGATATCAAGCATTATAAACCTGTACCTGCTGTACCCATCACAGTTGTTTGAAATCTTTCTTGGGATTATTGAAAAGATTCAACAAATTTATTTTATGTGGCCATAATGCCAAAACCTTTATTCTAGGGTATTTGTCAATTCAATTAATGTGATAAGTTCAATGATTATGCACCAACTTTAGTTGGTTTTATTGACACACTGCCATTGTTCAAAGAAATGTTTATAGAAAAATCTTGTTACAAACAGGACTTTCACAGGTTGTCACACATTTGCAGGTCACAAGACCAAAAGGGCCCAATTGTACATAATTCTGAGTCTTTATTATTGTTCAAACACATTACTGCAAATATTGCAATTTCTCATAAAAAAAGCCTTGGTAGAGGATGTTCAATTTGGAATCAAATATCATTAGCCAAGTATTATGTATTATCTATTTAGTAATAAAGAAATTAAAACATCATTGAATCAACATACAGGTACTAGAAAAGTAACAAAAAGACCCAACCATCATGTAATTTATAATTAAGTACAAAATGTGCTTTGATATTAAAACTGTAACTGCCAAGACCAAATATTTTAGTAAATTTGTCTTGAAATAAGTTTATGTGAATAAAATATAAATTTAGAAAATTACATTGCATAATTCAATTGTGGTCCCTAAATGTTTAAAAGAGAAAGTAAATACATTGAATGAGGATTATGAGCACATCTTTGTGAGTTAGATATTTGTTTACTTTATCTGATGGACAAAAAGTTCTATAATGGAGAAATCTTCCAAAAACAAGCTAGCAGAATATTATTGCCATTTTGCTAAGATTAGGTCTAAAAGATACCTGCTAATATTATTTATTGTTTACTATGTATCAGTCCATAGATTTGATGAATGATGTTAGATCTTACTACCTACAGATTCAATTACTAGAAATTTCACATCACAATTATTATTTACTACTGTTTGAAGATTTACTCAGTGTTTCCGTTATCCGATAAATACCGGTCATAGTCCGATAAAAAATATGATTGTCCGTTTTTTTAAAATACTGTCGGACACGATGTCCGATAAAAAAATACGTCTCCAACTTAAATAATTACACTAAATCAGTCTAAGAATGAGTGATGAGTATTAACACACGTCAATCAGTTACGATAATAATATTCTGTCGAGTTTGGAAACCCCAGGAGTGCTTAAAATAGAACGTAATGCACTGCGACTGCGCGAGGCAAGCAGTTGGATAATTAATTAATAATGAATTTCTTTACCTCGGTGCCAATGGTTACGTTAACTGTTATGGCAATTTCCGATCAATTCCGATTTCAAACACGTGTCATCTATTCTTTCATTAACAATGAAGAAGCAGACGAATCTCTCAACCTACTTCGGTGGGAAAAACAGTACCCTTAATGACAGAAAACGAAAACCTGACAGTGAGTCTGAGAAAGGTAGTGTCGATGTTACAAGCTCCAAATCTGCGAAGGGCAGTGAAACTGAGACATTTGTTAGTACTACTAGGCCTAGCTCTTCAGCTGAAACAGTCATGTCTAGACAGACGTCAAACTCACAGTCGAGCACGTGTAAATAAAAATGACAATTCTATCAGTCAATCAAAAACAAATAAAAAATCGTCTAGTACTGTCACTCGTCATGTAAATGAAAATTGGTTTAAAGTGTTTCCATGGCTCGTGTTTGAAGACCAAATTTTTTTTGTCGAATTTGCACCGAAGCAAAAGTAAAAAACAAATTCACTGAAGGCAGTATTAATCTACGAAAATCTGCACTTGATGATCATCGAGAGAGTACGTCACATTATCAGGCAGTGCAATTAGTGTATCAAAAAACTGCCATGGCTGGTCACATGGAAAATGTCAAGGAAAAAAAGTTTACATGCGCAAATGAACACTGTGCTTTTTATGGCGCATGAGAATATCCCTACTTTGAAATTTTCAAAGTTGATTGAATTACAAAAGAAAAATGGTTGTACGAGTTTATTGAAAGGTGTGGTGTACAGCCATTCACATTCAATAGAAGAAATGGAACACGCACTAGTTGCAAGTACAGTCGAAGACGTTTAATCTAAAATTGAAAAAAGCAAATTTGTTGGCTTGATTGTGGACGAAACAGTCAACGTAAGTGTTGAAAAAAAAATGATCATGTTTTTGAGGATTGAAAATAATGGAAACACAGAAACTTTGTTCCTTGGCAATTTCAGTGTCCATAATGGCACTTCAGAGTGTGTTTTTGACAAGATTACAGAAGTAGGTTGAGAGATTCGTCTGCTTCTTCATTGTTAATGAAAGAAAAGATGACACTTGTTTGAAATCGGAATTGATCCATTGGCACCGAGGTAAAGAAATTCAGCTTTAATTATCCAACTGCTTGCCTCGCGCAGTTGCAGTGCATTACGATCTATTTTAAGCACTCCTGGGGTTTCCAAACTCGACAGAATATTATTATCGTAACTGATTGACGTGTGTTAATACTCATCACTCATTCTTAGACTGATTTAGTGAACTTATTTAAGTTGGAGACGTATTTTTTTTTATCGGACATCGTGTCCAACAGTATTTTAAAAAACCGGACAATGATATTTTTTATCGGACTATGACCGATATTTATCGGATAACGGAAACACTGCATAAGCACTTTGAAAGTTGAAACTATTGGAAACATGCGTGTATTCACATTCTCCACAAAAGGCTTTCACCGATCACGAATTGCAATAGAAGTTTTACCATATGAAGAGTAAATGCAAATTCCACGTTTTGGCACTGCAACTCGAATCACCGCCATTGGCAAAATTCTGACTGGAGAGCCAGGGGTCATAACGTCTAAAAGAGCACAAACAGTTGTCTTTTAGAACGCTTCCAACAATTTGGTTCCACCAATGATTGTCCACGTTCTGGAACACCTTGGGTCATCACAGAGGGTCAAGATCGCTAAATTTGGTTCCTTCATCCATGTTACTGCATTGTCAATGCTGTGTACACATAGTACACAGAATTTCGCCACAAACAATACGGAATCGTTTGCAACAGATCAGATTGAGAGTCAGGAGACGCTACTTTGGCAAAATGTTATGATGTCGTAATCGCTTGCAACGTGTTCTGTGCTGTAACAACGTTCAGGTCTGGAACCTAAGACATGGGAAATGTGTAAGTCTTAGCGATGCATCAGGATTTCTTTTGCAAAGAGGAGATGAAAAAGAATTGGGTATACAGACGTGTACAAATGAAAGATACGCTCCAAACTGCCAAAGTCAAGTCGTTAGATTTTGGAAAGGGTAACCTGATGATGTGGGGGGCCATATGCTACACATTTCTTTCTGGTTTCATTCATTTCAAGGCAGTCTAATGGGCTTATGTTCATAACACACTACCATCAAATGACACGTGCTTCCGATAAATGACGTAGCGTCGTAACGTTGACCTACATCGAAAGAGCACATACTGTTGGTGTCACAAGATCATTTCTGACATGTTACAACATCAATGGGATCCCCTATCACTTACGTAATCAGGATCTTAACTTGATTGAACACTTTTGAGATGAACTGGATTGACCTCTCTGGCAGCGTTAACGTTTACGTCAAATGCTTCCAAACCTGGCTCAGTTTATGCAGGACAAGTTGGAGACCATAATCCAATCATCAATGTAGCGACTTACACAGTCTATGCCAAGGCGTTTGAAAATTGTAAAGCGTTCACATGGTGGTAAAAACAGACAATGACATTCAAGTGACCTCTGATTAGCTAAAGGAAGTTAAAGTCATATGGCGTGTATGATATCATAAAGAGCAATGATCCTGTTATCTCAGTGAGAAATTTCAGTTTGTTATACGCATTAACTAAAAGACAGTGTCAATTCAAAATTGACTGTAATCACACC
Organism: Steromphala cineraria; assembly: GCA_916613615.1. Classification (NCBI taxonomy): domain Eukaryota; kingdom Metazoa; phylum Mollusca; class Gastropoda; order Trochida; family Trochidae; genus Steromphala; species Steromphala cineraria. The sequence goes on along the minus strand of OU744726.1, from coordinate 68,343,562 downwards.
TTGAAATATCCAGCTATGAGTTTCTTTTTTTGTATAGTATATATACATGGTATGTTTAAGACAGTTCTGGCATTGCCCGAGGAGGTAGGCGTATAGGGTCATAACTAATTTTTTTCATACCGGTACTTCTACTATAAAATGTTAACAGAAAACAGTTTATAGTTGTGAACTCGTATCTCACAGAATTTACGAAAGAATAATTAAAAGCAAACATATTATGTTCCAGTGGGAATATCAGTTTTTTTTATCTCGACTTGCACAGCAATGTCGCTTTACCATTGGTCAAAACCGGTCACGTGCCGTAGGTATATTTAGCTATGTTAAACTGGGCCACGCGCTCCCCTAGTAACAAGGAACGACGGAGTGTCAAGAGTGATCTCCCCTGCCCTTTGTTCGGTAAACAAAGGCTACGCTACGCTCGATTGTTGTAACGTCATGAATGCTTTGTGAATTGCCCTGTACATGCTAAAGTCGGCTTTATGTAATAACTTTACTGGTATAAGTAAAATTTTCTTCAAATAAAAGATTGGTACCGCTAAAATACGTAAGCAAGTCATACGGCATCTCAAAGGCATGTTGACCCGCTCACTCGCAGCAAGGTTGTCGAGTAGGTCCAGGTATTTCCGCTCATTTTTGGACGCGATCTCATATCGACACATCACAATAAGATATGGACCAAATATTTTAATTCAGCCAGAAAAATAAACGTTTCAACTTCATAACTTGAACATTTTAAATAAGAAATACCCTCATTAATTAAGGCAATTAGGAAAATAACGTCATAGTTCACGAGTAGGCTAATTCCAATAACCTGGGGCTAATTCCGCTTACTCCAATGCGTTAATCCGCTCAGAACCAAAATATTACGTTTTTTACACCATAAATGGTAAAAATTTCATACTTATACAGTAGGGGAGAGCGGGGTCAATTGTGACATTTTTTACTTTAGTTGTCCTAATTTGCTGGTTGTATCTTGGTTGATGAATAAAGCGATACTACAATGTAAATTGACATCTCGGCTTTTAAACCGACTGTTGAAATATATCATCTTCATCAACTGGGGTAACAATAATAGCTTGTTTAATTGTTTGTCATAATTCTCAATTTCAGCAATTTTATGTATCAAATTATTGTTATTTTTATCCCACCGGTATGTAATACCGTGGGATATAGTCATCGCCCTGTCCGTCTGTATGTCCGTCCGTCCGTATGTCCGTAATCATTTCGTTTCCGGAGCAGAACTCAAAAACCGGTCCACATATCTTTCTGAAACTTTACATGTGTATTTCCCACCCACTGAAGTGGTGCCTTTTGATATTTTCATATTTCTATAAAATTTATTTTTTATTATTTCCATGGGAACGGCTCTTATGTGGACTCTGTTCATGAAAGGTTTCGTTTCCGGAGCAGAACTAAAAAAACGGTTCACATATCTTTCTGAAACTTTACATGTGTATTGCCCACCTACTAAAGTGGTGCCTTTTGATATTTTCACATTTCTGAAAATTTTATTTTTTTATTATTTCCATGGAAACAGCTCTTATATGGACTCTGTTCATGAAAGGTTTCGTTTCATATATATAAAATCGGTCCACATATCTTTCTGAAACTTTACATGTGTATTGCCCACCTTCCTTAAGTGGTGCCTTTTGATATTTTCACATTTCTGAAAATTTTATTTTTTATTATTTCCATGGAAACGGCTCTTATTTGGACTCTGTTCATGAAAGGTTTCGTTTATATTAGCTTATACTATTATGAACCTTGCTTGAAAAATTTACAATTATCTTTCAAAGGTTTACATCTTACGATCATGTGGAACCGGTGGGATATGTCATCTTCTGATAACTCTTGTTTATTTTGGTAAACTTTATAGATTTTCCATTTTCGAATTTTACTTTTGTTTGGTAATAATCATTCTGTGGATATTCATCTAGAATTCACTTATTTAGTTTCAGGATTCTTATTTTTACAAACGGTTGAAACACGGTGTTACAATTGCCCCCAATGGGGGTAGTTCTATTTCATGACATTTGACGAGTAAACCGCTTAAAGTTTCAAATACATTTCTGCATTGTGATTTGGCAGTATAGGTTAGGGTCACATATAGATATAGCAAGTTAGTATTTTGTAACTCAAAACACGTCCAAACGATTTCTTATTGTTAGTGAACAATATACTTCAAGTGTAAAAAGTCGACTTTTTGTCATTTTTATCTACCACTGGGGAAACTGTTGATCAACACCCTAACGCTAAACAAGAGGGAAGCAAGGGGTTTAATGTAATGTTAATGTAAGTTGGACTTTGCTTGAACGCAAACTTTTGGAGTAATCGCCCCTGTTACAATTGCCCCGTGTTACAATTGACCCCGCTCTCCCCTAGTTTCAGTATCAATGTTTATATTTTTTTACAATAAATTATTTTTTTGAGTACAGCCATCTACCAACATGTTTCAAACACTTGATGTTCAAAATGCTTGACACACTTTCAAAACAAACTTCAAGAATGTACTCTAAGTTCTCAATAACTTTTATATGAAAATAATATAACAAATTTCCAAATCATTCCAAACTCGAAGTTATAATAATGACTGATGCTTACCTGGTGTGATCATTCTCGTCAGCTTATAACAAATAATTCATTTAAACAGTTTTGGAAATTTCCGCGTGGATGCATGATTTTAGTTTAGATCTAAAAGTCAACGTAAAATTTCTATTACAAAACAATGTAAGGCCATATACTTCAAGCAATGTATATATCAAACGAGAAATATCTCGGACACATGATAAATCTCCATATCAAACTCGCGAACACATGGTAACTTATAATTTTTCAGTATGTTATAGGAATATGATTTTTATGGTAAATCGATTGAATTTAAGATATCAGCAACTTCTTTTACAAGAATCAACCTCATTTTTCATATCTCGTTCGAGTTTGATATTTAACTCGGACACATGATAAATCTCCATATCAAACTCGCGGACACATGGTAACGAATTTATCTCGATGAGCACCTTTTCTAAATGCTTTAGGGCAAACTGACCGGGGTTCGGACAGTGTTCCGATCCAAATACCTTCAAAGATCGTACTGTACATTATCATAGGAAGAAAATAATTTTAAGCCAATTATGCCATTAGGAATGAAATTTTGTATTGTATCACGATTTATTTTTGTAGAAATATTTGTAGATTAACTGAAATTAACGGGTTTAATTGTGTATATCAACTCGCCCGGGGTTCGGACAGTCTTGACCTAACCTCGGACAGTACCACTCAATGTTCTCACATACATCACAGCTTTAATATATTCCAGGTTTTTGGCAGTGGAGGCAAGAAAAAAGTTGCTGTTGATAAAATGAATCTCAACATATACGAAGGTCAGATTTCCGTCCTCCTGGGTCACAATGGAGCCGGCAAAACAACAACAATGTCAGTTCTTACAGGTTAGTAACTTTTTTTGCATTTTGTGAAGATATGTTATACTTAAGACTGTAGAAAATAACATATTATGTTAGCAAATTTAACAAGCTCTCATTTGATATGCAACATGATACATATCGTAGGTAAATTCAAATAAACGTGACCCCAAATCTGTTTTGTGACCTTGAAATTCACATTTGATGTTAATCCACAACTTAGTGCCTAGATATTATTATATGTTATGGAGGAGCGGTCAGAAAGAAATAATCTATTGAAAAGATTCTGTTGCAATTTGTAGTGCTGACAATTTTACTGGAATATATGTTTATCATATGGTCATGTGCGCACTCCTTATAAACAGATATGACAATGTACCAAATTGTCGCTATAGAGCGGTGTCGGGTTAGAGGAATTGCTTTACGTGCTGTGAACCAATTCGGGAGAATAAACGAAAGTTTACAAGATGTTGCTTTACTGCCTTTGGCTCACCAAAGAAGAATTATTTATAATGTCCGTATTATCTCATGTTTTCTCATGTATGTAAATCAAATTTATGTTTATAACAATATGTTTATAAAGAAGGTAATTGACGAAATGCACATTGAGATTATTAATAGTTCATCTGCACAAGAACATGGGTCGAAGAAACATACATCAAACGGATACATGATACACAATATCTGCATCATAATATATCTTCGGTCAGTTTCTGCACATTGAGATTTTTTATGGTTTATTTGCACAAGAACATATGCTGAATATACATACACCAAAAGGATATATGATACACAATATCTGCATCATGATATATCCTCGGTCAATTTCTGCACATTGAGATTTTTTATGTATCATTTGCACAAGAACATATGCTGAATATACATACATCAAAAGGATACATGACACACCATATCTGCATCATAATATATCTTCGGTCAGTTTCTACGGGTCAGTAACCGTGTAGTGATCTCATCACCAGTCTATGGTTATCTATATGATATTATTCATTGACATCCAGCTAATCAAGCAATATTTCACACTGCTGTACAGCTTAACAACGGCCAAACATTAATTTGAAAGCATGCACAAAGAGGTGTTAATCCCGAGCTTCTCACTCTATAGTGTTGTGAATATAGTGTCTAGATTACTACATGTAATCCTAGAGTCTGTACACCTCGATCTCTGATAAATCTGGCTTGAAAGATGAGATTGGCCAAAATGGCGTCTGATCAGATCAGTGTCACTCTTTTATATGTATTTACAAATGTAATTGTTAATGACCAATAGTATGGTCTAGTACCGGAGTGAAGCACACAGTACTAGACGGAAATTCAGGATTAACGAGAAAAAAAAATCAAAATACCGAGCAATGCGGGCATGCCTAAACTTTTATTGTTTGGTCACGTGACCTCGTGCATTCGCACCACATTCGATTTGAAGCAGCCGTAGAAGCCCCGTTACTGTCGAGTAGGGCCGAGCGAGTTTGATAGTGTCGGAGTTATAGATAAGACCATTCTCTCCCCACAGAGGCATAGTCATACCTGAATTAGCCTCTTTTCTATTACGGCTAATACACGGGATAGAAAGGTAGAAATTTGATTGGAGGCAATCGAAAAAGTGGTCATTCGTAAAACCTCGGCCATCTCCGTGTGGTTTGTCAAAGCTTTCGTTGAAAATTAACATCCAGGGGAGGTAATTCTTCCTATTACAAACCATCGCTTTTTACCTTTTCATTAGTTATTATTTGGTTGATTAGTAAAGTAAAATCTATCATAAAACAAATGATAATTTGCATAATTATAAAACGGTTTCTTTCTAATGAAAAACCCTATCCATATCTGATTTTCAAAAAGTTTCCCTCTCACACTGTTAATGAAAAATAAACATGAAGACATAATATTTTCCATGTCACTAAACGACCGTTAAAAACTCCCCATGTGATGGATATCCTAAAGGTGTTTTCATTGGCTGCAAATAAGGGAGATATTTTAAGTTTTTGCCGCTAGGGCAATCTGCCGGAACCCCAAGATCTAGGCGTAATAGAACAGAGGCTAATTCAGGTATGACTGAGTTGCCTCTGTGGGGAGAGAATGAGATAAGACAGGCATCATAGGAGAATGTACAGGTTCGTTTGAGAGTACAATAAACAAATAGCGGTGACTTTAAACTTAACTGATGTTCATCAATCGGCTTTCTGTTTGTGAAATTACATTTGCACCACCTCCTCGCTAGATGTAAATGTACCCCTTGTGCAAAATTACTCACGTGTGCAATTGCGTTCGCATGACACGATTTACATGGGTGTGTAAAGTTTGCGTACATGTGTAACTTTACAAAGTATGTATAAGGGTGCATGCGAACAGGGCTTTATAGAAGTATATTTTCTCACATATGTAAAAGTAATTGAGGCAAGTAAAGCCCCGTTTAGATGCGCACTACTTACCTTAACATATTTTCTCAAATTTGTAAAAATATTTGAGATTAGTAAATTGGTCATATAAATGCACGAGTAAAGTAGCATGTGGAGTAGATTTACATTACCTCAGGTAGTAATGCAAACGTATTTTGCTTTTGTAAGGATTTTACTCCATATGTAGTTGTGCCATGTAAACGGGTCTTTCCATTTTCTTACAGATGCAAAAGTATTATAGTGGCTAATAATAGGTCATTATTGCATCATTACAGTTTAAGGCCAGACGGTCACATGACCTGTCTGGTTTTACACTGTCTGTTTTTTTCAAAAGGGCATTATCATTGAGCAGTTTGTTTGGACGAAATAAACATTACCCTATGTAGGAATAAAAAACATATATTAAACATGTAACTAACATCTAACTGCCAAAAGAGTCAGTCTAACGAGAATCCAAGGGCTAATTTCCTAAAGATATTAATTTAGTGGCGAACATATTGTTGTACCGAGTGCATTACCTATTTACCAATTGCAGATTTTGGCCTAGAAAACAGTTAAGTACATGTAGGAAAACACATGAATTTAATGTTGGTAACACAATTCTACCCTGCAAAAAAATGTCTTATCACAATCAATACAAAATCCGCCACAGCTTTTGATAGGTACGGCAATTTTCCATGCATTTGAAAATCCGCCATGGATTTGGAAATCCGCCACGGATTTGAGGCCTGCCATGGATTTGAGTCCTACATATATATTGAATATGCGCATGTTTACAAACGGGGCAGAGAATACTCACCAGAGACGAGGAGAATGAGATATTCAAGGCGCATGTCTTCTCTCTCCGAGACCGTCCTTTCGGCACTGGTGAGACCAAGGAATTCCGGCTTAAACAGCACATATATATTCCTTGATTCATCTAAAGAATTAAAACTCGAAATATCCTACTAGTAGTCATTCCTGTTTATTTTTTGTGTTAGGAACACTTTCATATGCTTTCTAATATCCTAAAACGGAAACGCTGCCGTTCAAAACTTGAGTATTTAAACCACGAGTGACTGTTACCATTGGCAGACAGCTTACTTTTATTTATATTTTTGAAACTTTTTCTGTTCATGATTGTGTTTGTTAAAAACTTATGCCCCCGGATACTAGTAAATTGTTAATGTATATTTTCCCTTAGGTCAAGGTCACGAGGTAAGCAATTTGAACCTCATCTGAAAGGTCTTATCTTATGCACATGCGAAATATTAAAGGTATATCTCTATCCAATCAAAGGTTATGAACAAGGTTAACAACGATGCTCAAAGGTCAAGGTCACGAGGTCAAAAATTATGATCTCATCTGAATGGTCCTATCATGATAGATGCAAATATGAAATATTAAAAGTCTATCTAAGTCATAGTTATGGCCTAAGTTTAAATTTTCGAAAATATGCTTACTGCGCCATGATCAAGGTCACAAGGTCAAAAATGATCAATATAGATGCACATGTGAAATATCAATGGTCTACCCCCAAAGCAATCAAAAGTTATGAGCAAGGTTAAATTTTTTGATACAAACTATAAACTATATACCCCCCGGAATCTGCGATTCTCATTAAAAAAAAACTGTCGTTTACAATCTCGTTAACTAGGCGAAATAACGGGAGTAATTGAACACTTTTGCTTGTTTTGAAACGTCCCACAGTAAAGACGCGTGGACGAATTATTCGACATTATAATTATTGACAAAACCCTTTTCAAACTTAAATTTGATTATTTATCGATGCTAAACATGAATGACGGACATGTATTCCCCCAAAAAATGTTGAAATTGCGATTTATGTATTTCATGGGAGTTGAAAAGCCACACAATCAAAAGTACATGTTCCTAGATAATGAAATTGTGTTCTTTTGTTCACAAGACATATGCTTATCAAATATATATGTATATATTATTCGATTACCGAATTTTGTTTTTGAAGATGTTGAAAACATCGTAGCGTTTCTATTTGACGCTATTCTACTCTCAATGCAAAGTGAAAATTTCAAGAAAACTTAGTTGCAAGAATAAAACATTGCACTCACCCAAAAGACAGCAGAGGCTGGCCGTTTTGGAGGTGTGTAGCTGACATCTTTATATACACAGAAGAGAGTCCAATTAGTGTAACTGACGGTTGAGAGGGAGGGGAGGGGGAGGGGAGGGGGTGTTGGGCTACGTGTTGGGTGGCGGATGAGGTATTGAACCAGTCAGCGTTGAAGTTACCGATAATATACATCCGGCTCGAGAAACGTTGACGTCTCATTGGTTGTGATGTCACGTTGGAACCGAATATTATCTATGTTATTATATAATGGATATAATATTACTTGTGTGTAATGACTACAAGGACTTTCATTGGTTTCGAGTTGTTAAAAAAGTTCTGCATGTCCATGTTGGGTTATCTTTCATCCTGGTTAAGTTGTAACACGAAGCGCTAGTACTGTTAGGTTGGTCGATCTGTCGTTAACACTGTGCCATTTCTGAATTGCCTGTATTAAGGCAAAGGAATATGGATACAAGATATTATTTCATAACAAGAAGAATAAATCAAATATATTTTCCATTCTACCATAAGTGTTCACAATACTCGTTTGGGATTGGTCACAGTGAAAAAGTTCGGCATTAGATCTTTGCTTCGAATCCTGCCAGGGGCTCGTCAACTGTGTCTACAGTAGAGAACTGTTCTACAGAAAGTAAGGTTTGGGTGCAATGCTACACTTTAAGTTCAGCGGAGTTCAAACCATGGTTGCTAGTTCTAGTCGATACTCGCAGGTTTCACCGCAATGCATAACCACAATAGTGTTGCGCGCCTTCGATCTCCGTGCGGTAATACTAGCAGCCGTGACAAGTAAAATACGGCGTTAAACATGTAATCATCTCAACTCACCTTAACTTTCCTTTAGGCTGTGACGTTTCTTTTGCCTGTAGGTGAAGACAATGAGAAGAGTTTATATATCTGTTCTACTATCGTATTTCATTAAAATGAATCCTTGTAAAATTGTTATATTTCACTTTTCTTGCCATTCTCTCCCCACAGAGGCAACTCAGTCATACCTGAATTAGCCTCTGTTCTATTACGCCTAATACACGGGGTAGAAAGGTAGAAATCTGATTGGAGGCAATCGAAGTTAGTTGTGCAATCAGCGACGCCGTTTCAAAAGTGGTCATTCGCAAAACCTTGGCAATCTCCGTGTTGTTCATCAAAGCTTTCGTTGAAATTTAACATCCAAGGGAGGTAATTCTTCATGTTACAAACCATCCCTTTTTACCTTCTCATTAGTTATTGTTTGGTTGATCAGTAAAATAAAATATATCATAAAACAAAAAATAATTTACACAAGTATAAATCAGGTTCAATCTAATCCATATCTGATTTTCAAGTTGTTTCCCTCTCACACTGTTATTGAAAAATAAACATAAAGGTATGATACTTTCCATGTTGTCACTATACGACCGGTAAGAACTCCCCAAGTCATGGATATCTAAAAGGTGTTTTCATTGGCTGCAAATAAGGGAGATAGTTTAAGTAACACCTTTTTGCCGCTAGGGCAATCTGCAGGAACCCCAGGATCTAGGCGTAATAGAACAGAGGCTAATTCAGGTATGACTGAGTTGCTTCTGTAGGGAGAGAATGTATTCTTGCATATTATATTGCAAAATCGTTTTGAACATTTATTAAGTGACCAAGATGCAATGATACACCACGTGGTGTGGTTATCAATGGCGATATCTAGGTCGTTATCCTAGATAACCAACCCATGGTTTGGTTATCAGATAACCACCGTGGGTTGATTATCAGAGAGAAAACATGGACGACAATACATGAACGGTTGCCTCGGCCCGATACGGCAGGTCTTCGGCTTTCGCCTCAGACGTGCCGTATCGTCCCTCGGAAAAAACTTACCCTTGACGTGATATTAAACACATCTCGAAATGATTGCTCAAAGTTGATGCAAATTTTTTTTTATTATTGTCAATTGTTACCCCCAATAATCATTTAATGTACAATCCAAAAAAGAAACAAGGTGCACAATTGAAAGAGCTAATGATACTTTACAATAAAACCCACCTTAAATTCGTCCTTTGAATACCATAAAACACAGATAAAACATTTTTGATGCAGGACACAGCTCCCATTTTCCCACCTCTTTGAACACCATGTGCTAACGATGTTGTGCTGCATCGAGAGTTTGAACATGATATTCATGAATTCCGTGCAGCTCCAGGTGAAATGAACAACATCTTCGCAGCCTCCACGTAAATTTGTTTGTTACAGACGGATACAATTCATAGACTGAATGTCGGTTTAATTTAGGAATATCTTGAGACATAAAACATATTTTCTGTGACCTTTTGACAATTTGTTTTGAACATATTTCATTTTAATTAAAGATTGAGAATGTTTGTGTTTTTAGAACTCACTCAACACAGTTAGTTAGTAGAAGTTACTGGTTTAGAATTGTCTGACAACCAAGTCAGGACACTCTCAATCAGCACGTGAAATGCGTGTTTCTTGAGTATGCAAACAATAATGAAGAAATGTTAAGGAATGGAGTTCATTCAACCATTAAACCACTACACCAACTTTTAAAACTTTTTTCATATGATTAACACTAAAACTTATTATGAAAGGAGATAACTTTCAACAATAGCCATGTGGTGTATATGAAATAATAACCACGACTTCGTGAATATCAGTGATAACCATCTCGCTGATCGCTCGATGGTTATCACAGATATTCACTCAGTCAGAGGTCATTATTTCAACCCTAACACTTTCACACACGAGGTTATATGGTGCAATTGATATTCCAAATACCCTATATGGCACCATTCTCTACATCCTGGCAAGCGCAACAGCGCAAGTGACACCACAAGATAGCAAGCAGGTTGTGTTACAAGGAGCGAGAGGTCAAGCGAGATGCGGCCATTGTGACCGGGGAATCCCCCTTTATGACATGCGATCGTTGATTGGCTGATTCATTATCTCGTTCCTATCGAGCAATAAATTGTTTTATCTTAGAGAATATTTTTGAATCTAGAATGACCCAGCGAAAGAGAATTGAACTATCATTATGTTTTAACAGCTGAATTTATCAACAAATAAAACAAAATTAACACTCTTTGTTGTGTAGCTTCAGATTTTCAAATTTTGTCTAGTATAGTTTTGTAACCAAAATATTTTATAGTCTAATTTATTCTTAAATAACATCAACACAGTACAGAATTGAATAACTTGGTTTAAACATATCTTTTCATGTTAATCATACATGAAATAGGATACGCAATCAAGCCATAGGCTAATTCAATGCGTGCCCTTATCAGAATAAAAGAATACTTTGCGGATGATAACATCGTATCGATAACCACAACCCGTACATAGTTACAAGTTCAAAAATAGTTTTTAAAAAAATCACTCATTTAAGAAAGAAACTTGATCTTGAATAACTTCAACAAAATGTTCTTGTTTCTAAACTGGCAGAATGCTCTTCTGACATGTGATTGCAGCCGATTAATTGTGTAGGTTTTTAAGACAACAGAATAAAAATAGCTATTATCCTACGGCAATGTTCTAATTTTCTGATTTAGACCCTTTAACAGTCCCAATGAGCTTATTTTAACCGGTGGCTGCAGCCTCAGATGAAAAAATAAATCTAAGTTAAGTCAAGAGAGTCTATTACTCCTGTTGATAAATTGGTGTAATAGTTCGAGAATGTTACTTTTTTCCAAGATAATCAGATTACAGTTGCCGTATAAAATTATCCTTATGTAAAATCCAACTTCAATACTAGGCATACCCAGCAACATTAGCTTATTACGTACCAACAATTTAACATATACTCATATATCTTCGTGAGTTTATCATGAGGTAATGGACAGATTTTTATAGTTCAATATCACATGCTAAGTCGATGAAAAATCTCCGTTGAGAATAGAAGGTTGATTATAACATTTCATAAAGAAATGTTTTTAATGAATGTGCGATGCTGTTGTCAAATCTAAGGTAAAATTTAATCATTATCTAAATGTTATGAAAACGTTAAAAGTGAAAAGAACTGCTGTTAGGAAGGCTTATTTTTTATGTTGGCAAATTGATCACCGACATGCTCAGTTGGGTTTAAAAAATGGACAATAATTGAATAGCAACCATTCAATAGTTTTCGTACCACACGCTAAAGCTACACTAACGTTTGTGTCAATGTGAACTCAATTAAGTTTAAACCAGACCAGTTTCAGAGAGTCCTCCCTAGAACAGGGTTGGCCCTTATAATATTGTTTTGACATGTTTTCTCACTATAAAAGTCTGTTAACACTGACGTTTTGCCAAGTTCTTCTACCAATGTTATACATAAATGCTATTCTGTATAGGGTAAAGTCCGAGTATCTCTCCGTTCCTTGAAAATAATGGAGCTTAACCCCCCCCCCCCCCCTTTTTTTTAAAAAAGAGATTAAAACACTTAAAGTATTCTTTGAACGATGACTTGGAACGATGTTTTTCTTAACAGTTTGGGAATACGACATCAAAAACTCGAAATATTTGTAATAGAAAAGCTTACACATTATAAATTCAACGTAAATTGGTACATTCTTTTGCCTTTCAGTTTATTTCATCAGATAAACACCTTATAACAACACACTAGTGCACAAGTGTAGACCTTCTACAAGCCGCAATTAACAATGTGGTTTTGATGAACTGAATCATCGAAACGTTTAAATGTTTCACCACCTAACTTGGGCCTCACCACGTCAGGTGACATTTCTCTGGATATCTCGCGAGATCGTGTATAGTAATGACAAGGATTGTTCTCTCTGTTGTTTAGATTGCACTTGTAACATTGGCTAAAGCAGAGGCATAGATGTGGAAGAATCTATACATTTTCCGTTGATATGGTATGAATGATCTCCACTTTGTTATGGTATAAAAGATACCCAAATCGTTATGGTATAAAATTTATTTGTTATGGTATGAAAGATAGCCACTTTGAAATGGTATGAAAGAGGCCCATTTGTTAGGTATGAAAGAGACCGATTTGTTATGGTATGAAAGATGCCCACTTTCTTATTGTATGAAAGATGCCCACTTTGTTATGGTATGAAGGATACCCATTTCGTTATGATAAGAATGATAACCACTTTATAATGATATGATACCCACTTTGTTGTGGTATGAATGATACCCACTTTTTTTATGGTGTGAAAAAGACCTATTTGTTATGGTATGAAAGTTACCCATTTGTTGTGGTATGTACGATACCCACTTTTTTATGGTGTGAAAAAGACCTATTTGTTATGGTATGAAAGAGACCCATTTGTTGTGGTATGAAAGATACCCTCTTTCTTATTGTATGAAAGAGACCCATTTGCTATGGTATGAAAGATACCCATTTCGTTATGATAAGAATGATTACCACTATATATTGATATGCTGTAGTATGAACGATACCCACTTTGTTATGGTGTGAAAGAGACCCATTTGTTATGGTGTGAAAGAGACCCATTTGTTATGGTGTGAAAGAGACCCATTTGTTATGGCATGAAAGAGACCCATTTGTTATGGTATGAATGATACCCACTTTCTTATTGTATGAAAGAGACCCACTTTGTTATGGTATGAAGGACACCCATTTCACTATGATAAGAATGATAACCACTTTATAATGATATGATACCCACTTTGTTATGGTATGAAAGAAAGCTAATCACTCTGTTATGGTATGACATCAACCCACTTTTTATGGTGTGAATGATACCCACAATGTTATACCCCACACATCAACTGATAAAGGAGTTAGCATTTACCCTGAAACATTTTAATTTCAACAATATGTAAGGTTGTTGTCAACGAAATCTTGTTTAGCTTATGAATACTTGATCTAAATATCTCCAAAGACTTGATTCACACCTTTCGTTAATATGGAAGTTTTATATTATGTATTTAATGATGAGATAAATAGACATATATATATATATATATATATAGGTATAAAGATGAAGGGGTCTCACGTGAAGTAAATGTAGTTTTGAAAAATAAAATACTTCAGACGACACTTGCTGTAGATATCAGTTTAATGATGACTGAATGCGTCGCATTTCGACTTGTTAACAAGTCTTTTCAACAGTGTGGAGTTTTAACAACATGGCGAATATATAGTACATGCTTGACAATGTAACAATGTGTAATGGACTTTGATTAATTGACATGTGACAAGTGGTCAGCTTTATTAGCGCACAATGTACCATTTATGAGGGATTAAGATTTGAGTCATTGTAGTTCACACATCCTGGTCGGCCCAAGTCAATGAACCGATGTTTTGCTTGATTGAACAATTATTTTTCCCTGTAATCTTTTTGAAGTTTGAGATCTTGTCTGCCGGACTGTGCCTTGACTGGAAGAAGTTGTAGCCTCTCCTTGGGGGGTTCTCGGCTCTATCTCAATCTGGGATCTTGATTTTTACTTGTTGGTGGTCTTGCTGTTGTTGTTGTTGTTGATATCTACGTACCCTGTCCAAATAGTTTTCTGGAGTGGCAACTACGTTCTCTTGTTGGGTTTTTAACGGGTTCACAGGTACAGTTGGTTGGTTTGTCAGCGTGTGTAAATGTCGTCTTATGAAGTCAAGTTTACTCTGGAAAATACCTCTTCTCTTGGTATTTCCAGAGAAGGATGATGGGTGGTAGCTTTGCTCGTCTTGTCGTGGTACTGAAAGTTGGGAATTTACACTTTGTAAGCTTGTGTTCGACTGGTAAATGTCCTCCCGGTCGTCCAATGATGAAACTTCAATAGAATGGTTTTCCACATCTATTGGCAAAGATTCATTCAAATGATAATTGTCATTTGGTACATGCTCAAAACTATTGCCTTGAACAATTGCTGGAGGCGTTGTTGTGGTGCGACCGGTCCCTGCTTTGTAAACCCTGTTATTTCGATGATGTTTAATCCTTGTGTTGTGTGATTTCTCTACATTCTTCTTCTGCACATTTGAATTTGCTGAAGGGAGTTTCAATAGCCAGTTTTCCCTTTTCATCCACAGTTTAACACTTTTATTTTCCTCCCTTATTGTATCATTTTCCCACAATTCTAACAATTATATATATATGCGATAATCTAGGACAAGAGAGATGATAATGGAAACACTTTGAAGCGTTCGAGGGCCCCTACTTATATGTTGTGAATATATATATGATAATTATATATGAAGAAATACTCACGAGGGGCGAGGAGAGTGAAATAAAAAGGCGCATGGTTTCTCTCTGTAGGAAATACTAGTTTAAGCAAGGTACGGTAAATGAAACATCGCACGCCTGTAAGTGACTCTTCTAATGGATTAAAACTTGAATTATTTGTATGGTTCTTGTTCTTAACTGGACGTCGGCCTGCTTGTAAGAAGGTTTCAAATATTGAGATATTTTAGACGCCAATTCGATATCTATATAAGTTAGATAATAAGGGATAAGTAATGATAAGAGAAAGGATGTTGAAATGGGGTTTCAGGACATATAACTTAATGACATGGGGGTATGGTGGAGGAAGCGTTATCAAACTCTTAAAGTGACACATAGTATCTTTCTTAAAATTTTATTTGGTTCTGATAAGCTACAAAATATCTAATATGCTGATTGATGTTCATATCTCATTACTGGACTTGCAAATATATCCATTTATGCATAATTACTCTAATATGCTCGATTTTATGGAAAAATCAAGAAAACACCTCAAATACATGTAACATTCGAAATTATGCATCTAATTAATCTACCCATTAGTTACAATACCTAATGAACACTAGTGGTTCCATCGATCTCAAAATTTAACATTTGTGATCCTATCAACATACTCTGTGTCTCTTTAATAATCAATCAAAAAAACATCCGGTTCAAGGGAACGGTTATGATCTTCTACCGTATACTGTGCTCTGGTGTCCTGAATAACTGACCAAACAACAGTGAAACCTTATTTACAATGAGCAAATTGGGTCAGGAAAGACATTGAGACCAATCATTGATAATTGGTCTGGCACCGTTTAAAGGGGCAGTAGCACGTTTTTAGGGGGAATATAATGTGATGTCAGGAAAATGAAAATTAATTGTTCCAATCGAAAGACAATGTATTTAAACTAAATAGAGCAGTAATAATCCAAAAATGTAACGTAAAGTTTAGCCATGCGATTCCTTTTTCTTAGACAAAATGAATTAAAGGTGTCCACACAATGACCGCCAATGGATTTTATGTGAATCTTCATACTTTGTCCTCTGACTATGGATGATTGGCTTGTGTAATGAGATTTTTGACACTGTCAAATAATACATTAAACATAAACTTACAATTATTAGTGAAAAATTTAAAATATAAAATTAAATGTAATAATATAAAATAAAATATTAAAAACAAACGTGCTACTGCCCCTTTAAGGGACAGTCCTATCGAGGTATTTATTTCTGGAAATTAAATTCAAGAGGACACATTAATGCATTCTATTCTTTGTCGAATTGTTAAATCAAAAACAACTACTTGAAATATTAACCTCATTAACATATATGAAAATAAGTGTGAAATAATCATGTAATAATCATAAATAAGTATAAACAGGGACGTATGTGACGGCCGATTCTCGACATTTGGTCTTATAGCTAGCATAGGGTTCATAGTTCACAGGTCAAAAATACGCCACGATTATGTCATAAGGTCATGAATCGAGAATCGGCCGTCTCAGACGTACTCTTAAATTTTGTTTCAACAAAAATATCCTGAAAGGACTGTCCCTTTGAAAGCATTAAAAGCGACGTCATTATTCAAAAGGTTGTCTTTGTTTTTTTGAGGATTAAACTGAATTTACAAAAGATGCTCATATTTAGACTTGAGGTTTATGTAAAAATTTTCAATAAAAAATGACATTGGTCTGCAGGTGTATATATACTTCACATAGATCAGTTATTTACCTATTACACAATTACTTTCACACAAATACTTTACTGTCTACCATTTTCCCTGTCTACTTCCTACAACATCAAATAGCAATTGTATATCCTAACGTCATCTTTTCTGCAATTGGAAAATGATAACCTGTTGAAATAAAGAATACTGCTTTTGCTCTATCCAATGAAGGTAAAAAATTATTTTGGGTAAGATTAATTTATCCCGAAACGTGCCATATAGCATTTCAGTCCATAGCTTTATATAGATATACATGTAGCTTCGTTTCCAAAATACGAAATCCAAAAAGGGGTATAATAGTATATTTTATAGCACCTAAATGAACAGTATTTTTGCTTGTAGCTGTTAAATTCTAGGAATACCTTCACTGTAAGTCTCACTGTAAATTCACGTTTTTCGATTTTTTTTCTATTATTTTACAAATAATTGTTGATCAATGGTGTGTTTGAAGAATATCACAAAAGTTTGGAGCCACAAAAATATTTCAAATAGGACTACCCTTTTCAGTGATACTTTTTTTTCCATATTATTTTCCAAAATAGTATTTTCTTTCCAACCATCGCTCTTTCTTTAAACTAACGTTTCAAATTGAATCATATTTTTTTCAAAAACACAACGTGAGCCAAGTTGAGTAACCAAACTGGCCCTAATCCCTATTGTCATCTAGTGGCGTCTTTTGGCACCAGGGGCAGATCACTCTTGTTACTGATGACTGGTCAGCAGAACTATGAAACTGAGAGGCGCTAGTAAGGTGAAACCGTTCTCAGGCCAAATGTTTTCAACAACCTATTTCAAAAACAGCAACAGAGCCGCGACATTCACCGTTTCAAGGCGACGTTTAAAGCATGTGATGACCTTGTGAGATCGTTCTACACACACTGGTGAGACTTACAGACAAGTTTGAAAGTTGCGCCACCCAACTTGGGCCTCAACATGTCATGTGACTTTTCTCTCGAGATCTTGCGAAGTTTGTCTTGTTTTGAATTGCTGGTCCCTTCATCTAGCAAACATGAGCTCAATCACAGACATGCGAGGTACCGTTAATTAGGAAGAAACAAGCTCATTGTTGTTCTGTTTTGTTAAAATGATTAGAAAAACAGTGGTGCCAAATTTACAGGAAACTGTCAGCCATTTTGGTTTATCTTTCTGTACACTAAGTCTGATTTTATGGAGAGTGATGTTAAAAGATTACTCTGATCTATTTATATTAATGCAGGTAAAAGTTTGAAATCATGAGTGAAGTGACCGTCATATCTAATAAACCTTCAATAACAGCAAAAAAACAAACATCATTGACACTTGTACAAATAGCTTTTTTCATTTGTTACTTGGCCTCCATGTCAAAATAATCAAACATTTATAATCACTCTCAGAGTCTGTATCCCTAAAACTATCTCCTAATCCCCATCTTTAACTTTTACAGCCTTTACTGCATTTGAAAGCTCTTGCGCTCTTTCCCATCCCTCTCTGACCCATCTTGCTCTCCGTAAAGTATGTTAGCACAGGAATACACATTCAACATATCCTGCTTATGAATGCTCTTGGTTATCTCACTCAACGTGCTTATGAATGCCCTAATACTCAGTCCAATACATCACCATTATTTCGATTTTGGGCATGGGGGGGGAGGGGGGGGGGGGGTACACATTCAACATATCCTGCTTATGAATGCTCTTGGTTATCTCACTCATCGTGCTTATGAATGCCCTAATACTCAGTCCAATACATCACCATTATTTCGATTTTGGGCATGGGGGGGGAGGGGGGGGGGGGGGGGGTGTTGAATAAGATTTCAATAACACTGTAGTCCATTGATTGCATGGAGTAATTTTACAATTTCAACCCCCACCTAGCTAGTTGCATGACATGTAATAGTCTTAAAGGGGCAGTAGCACGTTTTTAAGGTGAATATAAAGTGTTGTCAGGAAAATGAAACTGGTTCCAACTGAAAGACAATGTATTTAAACTAAACGAAGCAGTAATAATTCAAATATATAACGTAAATTTGTGCCATGCGACTCCTTTTTGTTACACAAAATGAATTAAAGGTGTTCACAAAAAATGGCCGCCAATGGATTTTGTGTGAATCTTCATACTTTGTCCTCTAAGGGTAATTGGCTTGTGTAATGAGATTGTTGACACCGTCAATAAGATACATTTAGCATTAACTTGGAATTATAAGTGAAATATTTAAAATATAAAATTATCAAAAAACGTGCTACTGCCCCTTTAAGGCTTGAAGAAGTTTCATCTGGATTTAACTGTTCTTTTATAAATGTAAATTAACACTATTTATTTTCACCCCACTAGCCTATTGTCTCAGGAGAGTTCCGGTCCCTGTTCCCAGAAACATTCCAAAGCACCTCAGTGTCGCTCAATGTGTGCCGTATTCCCATTGTTAATGACAAGGAGTTTACCGAAATTGACCTTGAAGACACTGAGGTTGCAGACACTCCAAAGCCCTCTCTCTTCTCTAGCCTTTGCTAATGTGTCCTGAAGTTTGTTAAGGACTTGTTCATGGTATCATTACGAGAACAATATGAAGGCTGATGTGACTGTGAGAGAGGATGGTTCAGTGGGAAGGATGAGATTGTGTTGGACAACGTGTATGTGAGACACTTTTGGGGAACAATATAATCTATAAAGGGACGTGTACGTATATTTTGTGGGGTTGTGAACTGATTATTGCATAGTGCTTGAGCTTGCAAAAATAATGACCAAACTTTTTACCGTTATGTCTGTCCTCTTTTGTAGACATTTGCATTATCATATTTTGGTTTGTTCACAGTCCTGGAGGGATGTCAGCGGGAGTGTATATACATGATCAATCTAGCCAACTTTGCAAATTCGAGACCCAAAGCCTAAATAATTCAACTATTCAAATCAAAAATAAAATTCCTTTTACCCGAAACATTGAAACACCATTTTAAACCAATGACACATTCAATTCAATCTGCTCATGACAAGTCCAAAGTTGAAAAGTTGAAAAGCGTTGGCATTACTAGGGACATCCATCTTTTAATCAGTGTCAGATCAGAATGTTGCAAAGACTGGAAATATACTCCCTCATGAGTATTTAGGTCAAGGTCAAGGTCAAATGTCATGGTGTCATCTGAAAGGTCTCATCACAAGGTATCCATATGTCAAGTATCAAAGACCTAGCTCTGACCAATCAAAAGTTATGACCAAGGTTAAAGTTTTTGCGGACAAACGGACAGACGAACAGGTGAAAAACAATATACCCCCGGAATCTCCGATTCGGGGGCATAAAAACTCATGGTTAAATATATTTATCCTGAGTAATTTACATTATGAAAATGACTTTTGCAATCCGTTGATAGCACATATCGAGGCAAACATAAATATCAAAATGGTAATGTGATTTACTCTTTTGTTTCACTTAAACCAACAGACGTCCGTACCACATTAGCCGCGCAATGCAACGTGTACTACAGAATTATACGTTTTGCTATCTTGCACTCATTAAATCATGAAAACATGGACTCATACATATACACAACAAAATGCTATCTTTCGGTGGTATTTTCAGGTAACGTTACTTATTTGTTCGATGTAAATGGGTTATCAATATTGTGATGTCGCGAATCGTTTTGACTTTTGTACCGAACAGATTTGTCTGTGACCCGCAATATTTGGAATATCGATAATTCACATGATACGCATGACCTGTATATCGTTTATCAACTGTAGAAAGTGCATCAGTCATTTCTAGAACTAACGTGGGTGTATCAAAATATCCAAATTAGAATTAGGTGTACTTTGTCCGCTGCCAGTTCCATTCA